>OU342948.1:44377778-45577778 GCA_910592335.1 Adalia bipunctata
CATTCAATTTGATTGGTTTGTAGCGGAAACGAAGAAGGAAAACCTTCACTTTTACCCTGGAGACGAAAGAGGCAGTAACTGCGGAAACCTAAAACGGGAAGGTTTCCAGTTGGCTCGGGATACGGTTCGGAAACTAAGGGTAGTACAGTTTTAGGGAAGGTACTTCAGTGTTTAGAAGTACGGTCTCAAAATTGTATTATTTTGAGATCCCCCCATGTTAACGATTTTGGGGTTATTTTAACAAACCCTTAAGTTTTTTTTTGATAATTCGATTTTACTTTTATAATTGGGATTTCCACTGATTATTTGATTTGGTTTCAATGATTAAATTTGGTTTTGTTTTTACGATTTGAAGTTGATGCAATAAGTTGATTTAGTTCTGTAGTGTTCATTTGATCTGAGAAATTGACCGAATATTTTGATAATTTAGTTGTTGACGTGATTGGATTATAATTAGTGTGTGTAAAATCGTCCATTTTACTTTGGTCCTAATGTACGTCTCAAAATTAAATTCAAAAGTTTCATTTACCATCCCTCTCCCTGGAGAATTATTAGACACTAAGTCCTGACCCTAGTGCGTTGGGCCGATCCCACACTTTCTTCCTTTTCGGAGAAAGATCTTCAAAATTTCAAATAACATCATTTCTTTTTCTCTAAGTAATAACACCCCTGATTGGTGGAAAACCGCTCTTCCGTCGAATCACAAAGGGGGTGCTTTTTACACCCCTATAAGCTGACTTGAGCAATGAAACACAAAAGATGCGCGTGAGAATACAAAATCAGGAATGAATCGCTGCCAGAGGGAAACGTCATTTTATTTGATATCCGGAGGAAGAGGAAACGGGAGGCCTTCACCTGACAATTACCCAAAAAAAACAATGTTCTACAACAATTTTTGGTGGAAGAAATGGTATTCAAGTCGGTCCTTTCGCGTATTCCAGGCAGTTTTTCACACAAACAATCCCATGGTAGAACGACAATTTTTTATTTAATTATGGCTACACACTGAATCTGTGAAGTTATCTCCAGAAAAGAATGAGTTATGAAGAAAAAAAAATCTCAGTTTTTTCAAGATATCTCGGAAACCTTTAGAGATATTTTGGATCTGTAAAGACCAACACAGTCATCCTTAAATAACGCAACTTTTTTCTAATTTAAGCCACCTTGTATCTCCAACGGTTTTCGATATCTCTGTACTGCCCCTCTAAATAGTTCCAACCCTGTCTACTACAAGTAGAGATGAAATTCTGCCGGCAAAATTTCTCGATTGTAATATGAACCATAGATGCATAGAATACCTGGTGTTGGAACTGATTAGATTTTGTTTAAGACTTTCTTGTCGATTGATCATGTGATACTTTGTGCGGCTTTTCATTTCTCCCGAAAGAGGTCGCGCTATTATTCCATAAAGATTTATGACATTCGAAATTGTTTTGAAGTTTTGATCAGAGACAACTGTCATTGTGTCATTTCTCTAAAAACATAACATAACCAATATCATACTGATCATCGCGCCACGACCGATGAATATTGCGGATTATTCCGGAAGTAGCACAAAATTTCAATTGTTTTGATCTACAAATTTTGTTCACGATTTTTACTTAGGAGTCGTTTCACCAGGTATTTCTATGCATCTACTATGAACCTTATCGCGAATGACATTTGAAAAAATGTCGTGAAATTGCAACAAACTTGTCTTATTCAAGTTTGTTGCTTTTCGACAATTTTGCACAGAGAGAAATTTCACCTGCTTGAATTCCATCTCGAGTGGTAATCGATTTGAATATTTCACGAGATAATGGGTCTAACAGTGATGTGGTCACATTGTAGGCATCTATTGCGGTATATTTTGACAAATAAGTATTCATCATAGATCAACTAAACGTTGTTTGTTTTCTCTATGGTATTCATTCCCGAAGCTATCTATGAATTTGAGAAACGTCAAAAATTTTGTCGCTGAAAAACCAAGTTGTTGATTTTGCCCGTTACCATGTTTTATCGATGAGAAACAAGTGTTGCTAAGGAAAATTCCTCACTAAAAATGAAATGAGTGGAATAGTCGCTAGAAAACTATAATAGTCCATCCCAGAATGATTGACATCAGAGCAGGCCTTGAAAGTCCAGTCGCAGCTTTATTTCTAGTTACAAAAAAATAACTAAAAATTTTCTCTGCTTTCATCATAGCATTGAAAGATATAGAAATAAACCTAAAAATTGAATGACATTTTTTCAAAGGAAGGCACTTTGAACATGAAAATGTACCCAATTTCCACATACGATTACCAGGGTGTGAATCTGTATACCAGCATTATATTATTTCCATCTTGTATTGATACATTTTCGATCTTACGATCAATTATAGAAGCATACAGCCTGGAAATTCTGGTTCGATAACGAAAATATCGTGGGTGATTAAAGGGCACGGTCCTTTTCAATATTCAATATGAATATTCGCTAGACCGAAAAAATCTAGTTAATAATTTGAAGCGTGTTACTGCAATGTGAGTATTTGGGAATTCGTAATAGATATCAAGACAGAAACAGAACTTAACCAATAGATCTATTCAATATGGAGAATATTGTCATGACATTGTAACTTTCAATATTTGTGAAAAATGAAGGTGTAGAATATGAAAAATATTATTCCTATTATTCTGTTTCAACAACCACAACATGTCATTTTTTCCTCATCTGGGCAGAACTCGTCATATTCATAATGAAAGGTTTTGTCAGCAATATTTAGGTATCTAAACATTTCTTATATTTTGACTAATCTTCTCTCATTTCTTTTTCTACGTGCTCTGTGCAGGCTTTCCATTTTTTTGCTGTTCACTCTTCAAGAGCCTCATTTCAAAGATATTTATTTCACTTGCTCAATTTTTTGCCAAATTTGTTCGAAACATTAATGACAGAACGAAATGTCAGTGTTATTTCCAACACCAACCTGAATTCTACAACTCGAAATATTACCATAGAATACAGTAAGGTATTCTGTGATATGCTGAATGGGCATTACCAACATAATTTCGATTTTCCAAAGCCCCCTGAGATGTCAATAATTCTTTATTGGACTATAACTTGTTATTTTCGCCGACTTGCATGTTTCATCGATGAGAAACGAGAGTTACTATGGAAAAAATGAAATGCGTGAAATATTCTATCGAATTCTTGTTTCTTCAGCTGATAATGGTCTCAATCGACTAGAGGGGCGTTCGAGATGACGGTCGAAATGCTCCGAGCGCACTCCATGTCTACTTTAAAGTTTTATTTCTCAAAAATAAATTTGAATTTCTGTCACAATACAATTCTTCCTATAGGTTAGGTAAGCAATCTTTGACTCCACCGTGTTCGATTTGACAAAAGTGCTCGGGATCTCCTCTTTCTACTGTGTTCACTATTCTACTCGCTCCGCCGATCGTCAACTCAAACGCACCTTAGGTTAGAATCAATGATCAAGGATACGAGGTGAAAATCAATTCTCTCAGTCAGTGACTGCAAACATGATAACGCTCGCACGGATAAACCTAGAAACTTGAAGATTTCATATTCCTAAGGATATCGAATGCCGCAGTCGGACAAATTCTATTTGAGCCACACTTGAAATTTTGTCCAGCTCGATTACCAGAATCATAAATTCTAGCGAATTATGGAATGAAAAATTCTAATATTTCTGGAATATCAGATTCAGGATCGTGCATGATTTATTTGACAGATGCCAAAAATGATTTTTCATGGTTTTAATCTTTCACAAGGTGGACCTACTCACCAGGTTGATGAACTAGTGCTCAACAGCTCCTGACAGTTTTTTTTTGAAAATATTGAATATTTTCCCTCACCTCGAATTGACAATTATTCATCTATCTAGTTAAATTCCATTTTCCGTCGACCATAGAATAAGAGCTCATTTTAAATACAGTGGCTTTATACAAGACAGTGGCGACAATAGGGTCATAGAACACGTTTTTGCACAAACATGGCGGATATTTGTTAACCATATATCTACTGATACCAATATGGATTATACCCCTGGTGTTCACACTCACAAAGTGAAGCCAAAGCTTTGGTAAATCTTGAGTTGTACGCTTGCGTCAACTTGAAATTCAAAAATTGCGAGAAATTTAGAGGTTATGTTTATTCTGAAAGACAACAAGGAAATAGATATCCAGAATGAAAATATGTCACTTAAATACTTCCAGTTCAATTTTAGAATATAAATAGGAGTTAACAATGATATTGAGGACTTGAAGAAAACGGAATAAAGCGATTGATTTCACATTAAATTGTTAGGTTACGATCGAAACTATTCACATGAAGTTAAGAATGACATACGTTTCACGACATAATACGATGTGTCAGAGAGAGATAGAATTAAAAAAATATTTTTATTCTCAATATTGCCGCACAAGCGCAGATCTGGATTATTACCAAAGCTATAGTCCATCCAAGAATGATTGACATCTCGGGGGGCTTTAGAAAATCGAAATTATGTTGGTAATGCCCATTCAGGGATATTTTGAGTTGCAGAATTCAGGTTGATGTTGGAAATAACACTGACATTTTGTTCTGTCATTAATGTTTGGAACAAAGGACCCCGCACTTTTTGTATGAAAAGTGGCGACCGGTCAAATTTTCTGAAAGTTTGTTATGTTGTTGTACCCGACTCAGTGACCCAAAAAGTGAATGGGTCCAACCCAATCCTATGGCTAGTTTTCTAAATACGGGGTGTTAAAGTTGAAAATTGCTCGAATTTTCGGATTTATTTTTTAATTATTAAGTGTTAGATTGGATTCCTGTTGCATACACACGTTTACTACATGTTCTAGTAATGAAATTAGTGGATACGTATAATCAAAAATATTTATATTTACAGGGTGATTCACGAATATATGACGGTAGTTTTTTGCCAAAATTCACTTTTTCTACTGTGACGTCAGGAAGGCATATTTCTGAAATGTTCTTATCGATTTAGTATTATGACGACAAAATATTGCACAGTGCATATTTTCTGTACAGGGTGTTTCACAGAGAGAACCACTAGACCTAATCATTTTTTTTTAGGATTAATTCGAAACCCTCCCTTTTTGAATTGATTTTTGGGAAAAGTAATACCATAAACATACAGGGTGTCCCGTAAAGACCACGTCAAACGAAAACGGAAAGTAGATCAGAATGTGCTCTACCTGATGTGAAAAAATCGTCTCACAGTTTTCGAGATATTTGATGTTTTATGAAAATGTTGAATTTTTACACTTAAAATGCTTTCTCTCTCGCGGAAGCTAGAATTGAATACTTTTTGAATCAGTTTTTTCCGTAAATATTCTTGAATGGTTACTTCAATTTATGCAATGAAAATTAGCACAAAATATTATACAGGGATTTTGAAAAAAAAATTAAAATTCATGTTTTGAAGGAAGTGTTTTTTTGTACTGAATTCTATCTGACGTGGTATAAAAAAAAGACACTAGACCTTTTCTGCATATTACGTTGAAAAGTTGCCCATTTTGTGAGGATTCCGAAAAGGTGAAATACAGGTGGATAACCTTCTTCACGAAAAAAGATATTTGAATTTTTATCGAAAATGGAGCCTTTCTGTGAAAAACTGATTTTGTCACCTTTTCCACAAATCCTCTCATTTTGCAGATTCTGCTGTAACATATTGAATAATTCTCTTGAAAAATGTCAGTTAGTCCTTAAATTACTTATAAAGTGAAATAATTCATTAATTGTAATAACGCACAGGACCTTCAACATCAACAAATCTATTGTGAAGCAACTTTATAAAAATATCAATAATAAAAATTCAGGATTCTTATTAGAGCAAATGACCACCCCCTTCGCTAATACATGCATTGCATCTATTGAGAAATGACCTTTTCAAACCATACAAACTTCTCCCCGCTATTTTGGCTGCTGAAATACGAATGCGGTCCCTTAGTTTTGCATCATCTCTTACGGGATTCGAATGAATTTCATTTTTTAAAAAACCCCATTAAAAAAAATCCAGAGAATTTAAGTCTGGTGAACGGGGAGGCCACAAAATTTCACCGCCCCTTCCGATCCACCGGTGAGGATATGTTTGGTTTAAATAGTCCCTAACATGACGACTGTAGTGTGCTGGGCACCCGTCGTGTTGAAACCATAGATTACGTCGCATTTCCAGTGGTATATCTTCTGAGAGTAAGGGTACACTGTTCCTTAGAAAATTCAAATACAAGGCAAGATTCCCAATATCGATTTACGGTGAATTTATGGACTGGAATATACGATGGAAAAATATTCGGTCCGGCAGAATTGCCGCAATCAGGCACCAACTATTTGAATTTTCTAAGGAGCAGTCATGTACCCTTACTCTTAGAAGATATACCACTGGAAATGCGACGTAATCTATGGTTTCAACACGACGGGTGCCCAGCACACTAGAGTCGTCATGTTAGGGAATATTTAAACCAAACATATCCTCACCGGTGGATCGGAAGGGGCGGTGAAATTTTGTGGCCTCCCCGTTCACCAGACTTAAATTCTCTGGATTTTTTTTAATGGGGTTTTTTAAAATATGAAATTTATTCGAATCCCGTAAGAGATGATGCAAAACTAAGGGACCGCATTCGTATTTCAGCAGCCAAAATAGCGGGGAGAAGTTTGTATGGTTTGAAAAGGTCATTTCTCAATAGATGCAGGGCATGTATTAGCGAAGGGGGTGGTCATTTGCTCTAATAAGAATCCTGAATTTTTATTATTGATATTTTTATAAAGTTGCTTCACAATAGATTTGTTGATGTTGAAGGTCCTGTGCGTTATTACATTATACCATTGCAATCAATGAATAATTTCACTTTATAAGTAATTTAAGGACTAACTGACATTTTTCAAGAGAATTATTCAATATGTTACAGCAGAATCTGCAAAATGAAAGGATTTGTGGAAAAGGTGACAAAATCAGTTGTTCACAGAAATGCTCCATTTTCGATAAACATTCAAATATCTTTTTTCGTGAAGAAGGTTATCACTTGTATTTCACCTTTTCGGAATCCTCACAAAATGGGCAACTTTTCAACGTAATATGAAGAAAAGGTCTAGTGTCTTTTTTTTATACCACGTCAGATAGAATTCAGTACAAAAAAACACTTCCTTCAAAACATGAATTTTAAATTTTTTTTTTCAGAATCCCTGTATAATATTTTGTGCTATTTTTCATTGCATAAATTGAAGTAACCATTCCACAATATTTACGGAAAAAACTGATTCAAAAAGTATTCAATTCTAGCTTCCGCAAGAGAGAAAGCATTTTAAGTGTAAAAATTCAACATTTTCATAAAACATCAAATATCTCGAAAACTGTGAGACTTTCATATGAACGATTTTTCCACATCAGGTAGAGCACATTCTGATCTACTTTCCGTTTTCGTTTGACGTGGTCTTTACGGGACACCCTGTATGTGTGTCTCTAATCTCCGAAATATTCATGGTGGTTTATTCATAGGAAGGTATTCTATTTTGAGAAAAGTCCAAAGAACATGAACCCTGTATTCGAAAATTACCTCGGTCAAATGCAACTATTTTTTCACTATATATTGATTCCCACAAGATCTCCAGAGATATGAATTCTTAATCCGATACTATGACCAGTTTTCGAGATACAGGGCGTTGAAGTGGAGAATAACTTATTTCATCAGTTTTTTTTTTCAAATTGAAAAGCTGGATTGATTTTATGTTGCGCCCATGAAATCAGTATGAATACAGATCAGATGCGTAAAGAAAGGTTCAGTTAAAATATTTACTGTTACCGGGTGATTCAAGAATAAATGACAATAGCTTTTGCAAACACTCGATAATTCTACAGTTTCTTCACAGAGAAATTATTCCATGAAGTTAATACCTAGTCGTCCACAATCTTCGATCTGTAATACTTCATTATGATTACTTTTCATAGGTATAGGTTGAGCCAGTGGCGCACCCAGAAATTTCATTCGGGGGGGGCTGCTCGAGAGTAATCAGGTTTTTACATAAAAAAAAAACTAGAAAACGACGAAAACAATCCTTTATTTTTGAGCTCGGGGGGGGCTGCAGCCCGACAGCCCCCCCCCCTCGGTGCGCCACTGGGTTGAGCCATAAATAATATGCTTGAAAAGAGAACTATTCCGGTGAATTTTGAATAACTGTCTAACATTATAGCAAGTAAGCATAACCGTAAGAATTTTTAAATAAATAAATATACAAGGAGAAATAATCTTCTATCAGAATTATACATTTCTTGCATGCGTAGATCATCCTAAATATTTTTTTGGTGAAAAAAATATATTTATGAAATAAGAACCGAGGTTATGACTATAATAATATTGAAACTTTTCAATAGACATACCTACTTATAATTCGCTCTACACGAATATTGTGGACTGTGGAGTACCTACCTATGAAAATAGGTTCGTATTCTACCTACACAAGAAGATGGTTTATTGTCTTTTTTTTGGGCGATAGCGCAGTTAGTGAGCGCGCTCATAAAGATACCCAAAATTCACTAAGAAGTTTTCAATTCAAAGCATAAGTATTTTTGGTATAGTTGGCTGTATGGCTCACCCTGTATGAAAAGTAATCATAATGAAGTATTTCAGATTGAAAATTGTGAACGACGAGGTATAAACTTCATGGAATAATTTCTCTGTGACGAAACTGTAGAATTATAGAGTGTTTGCAAAAGCTATTGTCATTTATTCTTGAATCACCCTGTAACAGTAAATATTTTAACTGAACCTTTCTTTGCGCATCTGATCTGTATTCATACTGAATTCATGGGCGCAACATAAAATCGATCCAGCTTTTTAATTTGAAAAAAAAAAAACTGATGAAATAAGTTATTCTCCACTTCAACGCCCTGTATCTCGAAAACTGGTCATAGTATCGGATTAAGAATTCATACCTCTGGAGATCTTGTGGGAATCAATATATAGTGAAAAAATAGTTGCATTTGACCGAGGAAATTTTCGAATACAGGGTGTTCATGTTTTTTGGACTTTTCTCAAAATAGAATACCTTCCTATGAATAAACCACCATGAATATTTCGGAGATTAGAGACACACATATGTTTATGGTATTACTTTTCCCAAAAATCAATTCAAAAAGGCAGGGTTTCGAATTAATCCTAAAAAAAAATGATTAGATCTAGTGGTTCTCTCTGTGAAACACCCTGTATAGAAAATATGCACTGTGCAATATTTTGTCGTCATAATACTAAATCGATAAGAACATTTCAGAAATATGGCTTCCTGACGTCACAGTAGAAAAAGTGAATTTTGGCAAAAAACTACCGTCATATATTCGTGAATCACCCTGTGATTATACGTATCCACTAATTTCATTACTAGAACATGTAGTAAACGTGTGTATGCAACAGAAATCTAAT
Organism: Adalia bipunctata; assembly: GCA_910592335.1. Classification (NCBI taxonomy): domain Eukaryota; kingdom Metazoa; phylum Arthropoda; class Insecta; order Coleoptera; family Coccinellidae; genus Adalia; species Adalia bipunctata. The sequence continues at coordinate 44,387,177 of OU342948.1, forward strand.
CTAATACTTAATAATTAAAAAATAAATCCGAAAATTCGAGCAATTTTCAACTTTAACACCCCGTATTCAGAAAACTAGCCATAGAATTGGGTTGGACCCATTGACTTTTTGGGTCACTGAGTCGGGTACAACAACATAACAAACTTTCAGAAAATTTGACCGGTCGCCACTTTTCATACAAAAAGTGCGGGGTCCTTTGGCCAAAAATTGAGCAAGTGAAATAAATATCTTTGAAATGAGGCTCTTGAAGAGTGAACAGCTAAAAAATGGAAAGCCTGCACAGAGCACGTAGAAGAAGAAATGAGAGAAGATTAGTCAAAATATAAGGAATGTTTTGATATATTGCTGACAAATCCTTTCATTATGAACATGACGAGTTGTGCCCAGATGAGGAAAAAATAACATGTTGTGGTTGTTGAAACAGAATAATAGGAATATTTACATTTTTATATTTCATAATTTACACCTTCATTGTCCACAAATATCGAAAGTTACATTGTCATGACAAAATTCTTCATATATTAAATAGATCCATTGGTTATGTTTTGTTTCTGTCTTGATATCCATTACAAATTTCCGAATCCATTCACATTGCAGTAACACGCTTCAAATTATCAACCAGATTTTTTCGGTTTAGCGAAAATTCATATTGAACATTGAAAAGGACCGTGCCATTTAGGCACCCACGATATTTTTCGTTATCAAACCAGAATTTCCAGGCTGTATGCTCCTACAATTGATCGTAAGATCGAAAATGTATCAATACAAGATGAAAATAGTATACTGCTGGTAATCGTATGTGAAAATTGGGAACATTTTCATGTTCAAAGTTCCTCACTTTAAAAAAATATCGTTCAATTTTTAGGTTATTTCTATATCTATGATGAAAGCACAGAAAATTTTCAGTTACTTTTTTGTAACTAGAAATAAAGCTGCGACTGGACTTTCAAGGCCTGCTCTGATGTCAATCATTCTTGGATGGACTATAAGCTTCAATTTTGATTGGCTTATTACCCATATAGGAATTATTAGATATATGTTGTTAACATTTGGGTGTCGTGCTGTTTGACATTTCACTCGATTTTGAGCTTTATACACTATGACATGACAACAAAACAATGAAAGTCCGCCATTAGTGGTCGAAAACAGTCCGACCAATCAAAACGTGAACGTCTATTGTCGCCACTGTAATTTTAACGCACTCGAAATTATCTATTAATGACCTATTTCAATGCATGATTTCTTATTAATGCATGATCAATAAACATAAAATATTCAGTCAAAGCACTATCGAGCTTGGTTGGAAATCAACTTCTGTCACAGGAGGGTATATTGACAACTCCATTCGAAATAAAATAGAGAGTGCAGAAGAAATTTCAGGTGATAAAAGTTGCAAAGTAAATAATACTTCAACCTCCACTTCCACCACACGTTCCTTATCAGATATCATAGGTAATGATATAAATGCAAACTAAAAGTAAACTTTTCAGAATGTCACAACATGTCCAATATTCCCTCTATGTATTTTTCGAATTGCTCCATAGGGAGCATAAATATTAATATATCGAAATGAACATAGAAATTTACATTGTGTCAAATTTGCCCATTATGAAAAATAAAAATTTATTTCATTCCAGAATTTATATTCAATTGTGATGAGGTCGACGGAAAAATCTTGTAATCAACTCTTTTATTAATTCAGCGATTAATGGTCTCGAACATTAACGCGCTCGGTCCGCTCACGCGTTAAAAAATTTCAGTCATTAATCGCTGTCATTAATAAACTAGTTGATTAAATAATTATTAAAGGCGAAGATAATTGAAATAATTTGTTCATTAATTCGAAATAATTTGTAGGTGATACATACTTTCAAGACGGACTAGTTTTTCAGATTCATTCATCTAGAAAATGAAAACGTTTTCTTGTGAATAATTTATGGCACGTTCGGCTTCACCCCATTCAAGAACTACGGGAGTTTTTAAATCCTGCCTAGCAGGTTGTGTTTCGGCGTAGTAGGATCGGTGGCTTTCGTAAATTGAATCAGGAACTTCTCGATTCAGCGAATGTCCGAAAAGATTACCGTTTCGGCTACGTGATTTTAATTTTATCTTTTACCCTAAGACGTGAAGAAAATATCCAAACTTTGGAACTATCGAATATTTGAGGTTCGTTTATCACCAAAAAAAGAAAAGGTTAATATTTGCGCATTATACAGGGTGTCGGTAAGTGTGGCTGATTCAAACTTTCGTAGAACAATTTATGGGGTATATGAATCCAAACTCGAAAACTTGCCAGTTCATTCTATCTCTGTCTAGACGAGTCCGTTGAATTTTGTGGAACTCGTAGACAAAAAAAATTGAGCTTGCCCTGTGATTCTATGTCTATAGAATGCTTGTTAATAATCAAACTAGGAGATTCACGTCCGTTAGGACCGTCCACTAGGGACATAATAATAAATGATCCTAAAAGTAAATCGCCGAAACGTGCCGCTCTCGTAGTAGGAAACTGACAAACCGGTTTCTGTTCTCACTTAATAATAATAATGAAGTATGTTGATACCATTGTTAGGGAGGGAACATAAACAATGAAAATACTTTTTTTCTATTTTGATCTTGAATAATGATGCATTTAGAATTATTTGCCAAAAGAGAATTCGGTAATGAAGTGATTCCAGTAATTCCAGATGATAATGAATAAATTATTATACCGACGGGTCGTGAATATAGTACAAGGGTATGTGAACTTTCAATGAGTTTAAGTTTGCAATGCCACGAATCTATTATGAAGAGATCGAAAGAAACCCCTATAAAAATCAATTTCATATTTCTCATCAACGTAGGTAAGAATGAAAATTATGTTTTCCTCATAAAATTTATAGTAACATGGAATGCTAGTACAGATCAAAAATTGGGTAATCATCTCAAGTTCGTGGAACAGCGGAATTTTCATGTAACCATGGATATGACACAGAAAACAGAAACACAGAAATTTTTGCCGAAATGCCAAGTGTTTCGGATTTTGACGATTAGTTTCAATCGTGTGTTGTCAATGTCCAGCTTTCTTTTTAATATTTTAAATGTTTTTCAATTTTTGTTTGTGTGATAAATATATTTGAGGAAATAAGTGAAGCAAAAATCGTCCATGGATAGTATTTGACAATTATTTCTGTGCTTTTTGTTCTGTGTGAAAGCTCATATCTATGGAAACATGGAAATCTCGTTCTTCCTCCAACTGAGATGTTCACGCTGGGTTTCACAAAGCGTAATCACTGCGTCGGCTAAATGTGTTAAGCTGCTAACTCACATAGAGTCAGTTTTTCAGGAGGAACAAAAAACCGCATTAATTCCTACTCAGATGCTTATACGATGACTGATTTGAACAAAACAGAACTCAGTATTAGTTTTACCTTTTTTCAAACGAAATACTCGTAAATTTATCTTAGTTTATTTTCTACAGCCGTAAAATGGAGTTAGCAGGTTTGAAATTTTCGTTGAGGAATAAAAACTAGGAGATAGCAGTATGTTCAATTCATTATTTTCATAACAGACCCGTGATGACACGAAATAAAAACCCTTGTATGCTGAGGTTCTCTTCTTCAAACTGTTTTTTTCTATTTCTGCTCTTATTTCTATACTGCGTTGGTATTTTTTCACATTTTGTTTTCTCGCCACTAGTTTCTTCGAAATCTGAAAACTAATTTTTCCAATTTTGAATACTCCAACCAAGGGCGGATTTACGGGGGGGGGGGGGTACTGGGGGTAACTACCCCCCCATGAGTATCCAAAACCTGAGAAAAGTTTGTGTACCTGATTTAATGGTTTTTAATCGTTATTACCCTCCCCCATGATTGTAATTACCCCTCTCATGAAAAAGAACTATATCCGCCCCTCGATCCGCCCTTGACTCCAACGACTTGATCCGACTGTTTTTGAATACATTGATTTACACTATCTTATTTCTTGATCACCTGTTTTCAAAAAATCACAGTACTGTCCACAAAAACTTTTTTTTCTCCCCAACTTAAGGCCCAAAAGTAATTAAAAATAACTTCTCTTTGCTGCTCTGTTATAACATTACATTTCATTCCTATCTCTACACCGGCATCTTTCTTTCAGTTTTCTTGGTTCTCTTTCTACATCATAGGACCATTTTCCATTTATTTTATTTCTTCCATAGTATCGCTTTCCTATTTCTCTCAAATTCTTATTTTTCTCGGAAAACCACGATGCTTTTTGCACCTGAAATCGTTTTCGTCGATTCTTGCTTTTTGTAGGCAACTGTTACGTAGAATTTGCGGGAGATAGCAGCTCTTCTTCGCACATTGGACAATATGTAGTTAGCCGGTATACGTGCGACGAGATTTATACAATTTCTGTTCTAAATAGTGAGTTAAATGGTTTACAGATATATGTCGGAAACTATGTAGTTACTGAATCTAAAAAAAACCCAAAATCGTTAAAAATGGAGTTAGCTGGTTAACGCTTTTAGCCGACGACTGGTGATCGGAGGTTCATCTAGAATCAACTCGATTTCACAGTTCAAAAATTAGAGAATCAAGCCGTTGATCTCGGATCACCGGTGATTACGTTTTCTGAAACCCACCCTTACCCCTTTAACTTAAGCTGAGCAGAAAGACTAATATAACAGCATGTCATCATAATATCTAATGATTCCAATATGGGTAATGAGCCAATGAAAATTGAAGCTGAGCTTTGGTAAGAATCTAGATCTGCGCTTGGTCGGAAATATTGAGAATACAAATAATTTCCTAATTCCGTATCTCTCTGACCCAAGGTATTATGTCGTGGAAAGTATGTCATTCTTAACGTCATGTGATTACTTTCGATCATAATCTCACAATTCTACGTGAGATGTTTCGATCGCTTTGTGTATTCCGTTTTCTTTGAGTCCTGCAAATCATTGTTAGCTCCTATTCATATATCAGAATTGAATGCAAAATATTCAACTGGCTTATTTTCATCTTCGATAACTATTTTCGTGTCGTCTTTCGAAATAAACCTAACCTCTCCATATCTCGCAATCCTTACTAAAGATCATACATGCCATGCATATATCTAATACTTTCAATAAGGGCAATGAGCCAATATACAGGGTGTTTCACCATAAACTGGACAAACATATATAGCCGTGTAGTTGACACCGAGAAAGTCATTTTTGCCTTATGACATATACCCCGTTTTCGACGCCTAATCGAGATACAGGGTGCTTAATGTCAACTTTGAGCAATATTCTGTGAACTGTGGTAAGTTATGCGTGATATTTGAAATAAAGGTTCCTGATCACATCTTAGTATTTTTGAGAGCTCAATTGAATTGTGGTGTAGAATTTTGCAAAAAAAAATTCAAAATGGCGGAAAACCTGCAAAGTCGGAATTTTTTTTTCTCGGTTGCCAATTTGGAAAGCATAATCTCAACGTACTCGATTTTCTAAGATTTTCCGTGAAAAAATTTTTTCAAATTTCGAACTCAACTTTTTTTTTACATGTCTTCAGTGAAAAAAAAATTTCGCCCAAAATTTTTGGAATTTTTCATGGTGGAACTATCTTTAATTCTGAATACTTGGGTGGAAACAGAATGAAAAAATATCAATTGGTTTTCTTTTTGCAGCCTTGTTACGTGTTATTTATTTGTTTACGTCGTTTACGGAGTATATGTGGAAGTTAGGTCAGCCGGCTCCGTGGCTGGTTTGAATCATTTGTGTTCTGTGGGATTAGGTATGTCATTATCGCAATTCTATGTCTCTTTGTGTCTGTCAGGTTTTCGGTAAAAACTGGAAATAAAGGTTATCGATCGAGAAAGGTGAATGGGATACGAATTTTCTCAATTAATAAATGATTTATGAAGTCATCCATTTTTGGGATTAAATTGGGAATTCGTAGAAAGTGGTTCTGGCTATAGATTGTTGAATAGTTTGTCAGTATCACACTCGAAAGAGGATTATACCCATTACCTGGAAGTGTGAATTGGAGTTTGTCATCAGGATTGGTACCATTTATGTATTCCTGGGTGATTTTCACACAAGACGATAACGTGGAGTAAACCCCAAAAGATCAGGGTATGTAGAGGCATAGATTCGATTCCTTTCTTGTGAGTGTTTTCTGTGTGTTTGGTTATTTCATGTCGAAGGATACTGGTAAATTAGGGTTTCCTTCTACAGGGTTTTTAGGATAGGCTTTCATATAAATGTATCCAATTTGATCATTGGACAAGTATTGATTGGATTGAAAAGCAGTATACGAGACAGCCAACGTATACCAGCTTCGTTGGAGGAAGTTGTTGAATTGGAGACAGAAGGTGAACGATTGCAAGACAGCCAGCATATACGAGACAGCCAACGTATATAGTAACCTATACTATATAACCTGGACGGAGTTGTTGGAGATCAGGAGGTTGCAAGAACAGAGAGGGTGGTGTACGAGGCAGCCAACGTATACCAGATTTCCCCTTAACAGGAGGGACGTAAGATAAAGACTTGGATTATAGTGTTGTATATGACACAATCATATAATTTGATATATTTGGTCACGTTAGTAATAAGTAAATAGCATATCTAGATTTTATTATACATTGTTCGGTTGAAATTGAATATTTGTTCCCTCAGTATCAGTTGGTATATAGTACCCCATAACGTGCTGCGCCTGAGCTCATGCGACTCGTCTCTTTTTATCACAATAAAGTTACCCCGTTCAATTTCCACTTTTAAATCAGTCACTATTGTAAGCTTTTTCACCACCATACTATATTAATAAGCCCCGAATATTTCATCTATTGGGATTCTTGTATGTTTGAAATATTATACGTCTACTGGGCAAAGTTGTATGTTTTATGTGATTGTCCTTTTGGTAAATTTGAGGATTTCCACAGTAAGGGTTTTTGATTCCGGGACAAATTTACCTGGCGCCCATAAATCTATTAATTTTAGTGAGAACCACACCCATCTCCACTGTAGCTAGGAACGGGAACCCTGCATTAGAGCAGTAGATAGTAACATATTGCATTCAATAGTAGGATTGAAGGTAATAGCCTTCCGAAGATTACGCTAGGTGTACTTTCTTAATTATTATTTGAGAAACTGGAGGCCGTACGTGGGTAAAAATTGTGCTGCTGGGCTGCCAGAATGACCCAGATAAAAATTTGAAATTATAACCACAAAAAAATTTTTTCGAAAAAATTAAAAAAAATTGAAAAAAAACAATTTTTTTTTATTTTTTCCAAAAAGCTTTGGTAAGGTTCGAACTCGTCACTCTCGATTAACTAGTGTTGCTTTGGTAACGGACATTTATAGGATTAGAATTAATCCAATTCATACTCGTAGAGTTCGATTCCTACCAAAAATTTAAAAAAAAAAATTTTTTTGGTTTATAATTTCATATTTTTATCCAGATCATACTGGCAGCCCATCAGCACAATTTTGACCTCCGTACGGCCTCCAGTTTCTCAAATAAAAATTAAGAAAGTACACCAAGCGTAATCTTCGGAAGGCTACAAAAAGAAAACCAATTGATATTTGTTCATTCTGTTCTCACCCAAGTATTCAGAATTGAAGATAGTTCAACCATGAAAAATTCCAAAAATTTTGGCCGAAATTTTTTTTTCACTGAAGACATGTAAAAAAAAAGTTGAGTTGGAATTTTGAAAAAAATTTTTTACGGAAAATCTTAGAAAATCGAGTACGTTGAGATTATGCTTTCCAAATTAGCAACCGAGAAAAAAAAATTCCAACTTTGCAGGTTTTCCGCCATATTGAATTTTTTTTCGCAAAATTCCACACCACAATTAAATTGAGCCTTCAAAAATACTAAGATTTGACTAGAAACTGTTATTTCAAATATCTCGCGTAACTAACAACCGTAATCAGAATATTGCTCGAAGTTGACATTGAACACCCTGTATCTCGCTTATGCGTCGAAAACGGGGTATATGTCATAAGGCAAAAACGACTTCCCCGATGTCGTCTACACGGCTATATATGTTTGTCCAGTTTATGGTGAAACACCCTGTATATATATATATATATATATTCTTATGAAATGGAGCTGTTACAGATTTGTTTTTAATTATGGCATGTGTCTCGAAAAGGCAACAAGGAACAGATCATTCAAACAAACATATTGATCCATTCCCCGCTCCTAATCTCAGTGTTAGCAGAGGAATGTCAAACGGGGCACCATACATTTCTGCGTATGATGCAAGAGCACAGATAAAAACCTCAGCAAAAACTCTGTCTCCCCGTATAAGTGTAGGGTTATTGGATTTGTTTTCAGATATTCATATTGGAGGGCATCTTCTTCTACGAATGTAATTCTTTCTTCATTTCTTCAAAGGGGTTGACAAAGCATTTTTAGATAATCTGAAACAAAAACCAGAGGGAGAAAAAACGGAAAAGCAAAATCAACTAATATATTCAAATTATTTTGAAGGTACCAACCCATCTCAAAAATGAATCAGATACTAAGTGAATAGAGTTAAAACCATCTGGAAATTTATATATTGAACAATTATTGACCAAATGGTCAATAGTTTGCTCTTCATGCCCACACTCACATCTCGGGCTATCAATGGCATTCCATTTGAAAAGCCAATGAAAATTAAAGTTGGGCTTTGGTAAGAATCCAGATCTGCGCTTGTGCGGCAATATTGAGAATAAAAATAATTTCCTAATTCTGTCCCTCTCTGACACATCGTATCATGTCGTGAAACGTACGAGGATGTATTGATATCTAGTTAGCCTAGACCAGTTCCATGCATAAACAAAATATCGCGATACCATATAAACGAACAATAACTTATTAGAAGTGTCAGTGTAGAGTTCGACGTCAAAAAAGTAAACCAGAGTTACGCAATAAATAAAAAAAAGATGTCCACCGAAATTGTGAAAATCGAAAAATTGGAGTATCGAGCCATCATCGAGAACCTGTATTTGAAAGGGTTAAGTGGTAAGCAGATTTACGAAGAAATGCTTAATACCCTCGATGATCGATGTCCTTCGTATGCGACCGTGAAAAATTGGAATGCAAGCTTCAGAAGAGGTGAATTTTCCATTGAAGATGATTACCGATCGGGAAGGCCAGTCAATTTGGACATGGGAAAAATTTCCGCAAAATGGAGCCCCAAATGTTTGAATGTTGACCAAAAGCGTGCAAGGCTAGAAGCATCGCGTTCGATATGTGCTCGATTTGAGAACGATGTAGACTTCATAAACCGATTGACAACTATAGATGAGACTTGGGTACATTTCTACGATCCAGAAACTAAGCAACAATCGATGGAATGGCGACACTCTGGTTCTCCAAGATCTAAGAGGTTTCGTGTCCAAAAATCTGCTGAAAAAGTTCTTGCTTCAGTTTTTTGGGATTGCCATGGAATAATGACTGATTTTTTGGATGAGGGTAGAACAATAACTGGAGATTACTATTCGACATTACTGACCACTATCCGGAAGATAATTAAAGAGAAAAGATGCGGAAAGCTATCCAAAGGCGTTTTGTTTTTACAGTACAACGCCCCAGTACACAAATCTCATGTATCCATGGAAAAAATTCGTGATTTAGGGTTAGAATTTCTAGAACACCCCCCTTATTCACCAGATTTGGCTCCGTCTATAATCTCTCTCCTCAACTGAAAAAAACTTAATAGGTCGTGAATTTTCTTCCAACGAGAAGGTAATAAAAGCTGTGGAGGACTGGTTTGCAGAGCAAGGAGTAACTTTTTTTTTGAAAGGTCAAGAGACGTTGCAGCTTCGCTGTAATGAATGTATTAAATTAAGAGGAGAATATGTTGAGTAATAAAATATTTTGACAGCGAAATTTTGTTTGGTTGTATAGTAGGCTAAGAATTTTTCAATATATCCTTGTAGGTACCTATGTCATTCATGAATTCATGTTATACTTTCGATCATAACCTCACAATTTCCTATAAAATGTTTCAATCGCTTTATTTCGTTTCCTTCAAGTCTTGAATATCATTGTTAACTCCTATTCAACTGAAAATTTTTAAGTGATATATTTTCATTCTCGATATCTTTTTTCTCATTGTCTATCAGAATAAACATAACCTCCACATTTCTTGCAAATTTCGAACTTCCAGTTGACGCAAGCGTATAACTCAGTCCTTACCGAAGATTTGGCTTCACTTTGTGAGTGTGAAAAGCAGGGGTATGAGCCATAATGATGTTATTAGTTATAGGATGCCATTTTACTATGAGTTCCATGGTTTTCTATCATGTTTGTTCACAGCTCGCAGCACCCTCAACAGGTTGTAATCGCGGATTGCCTATGTGAAATCGTTTCCTTGACAATCACTTCTTAGGACGTTGAGAAATTCATGGCCAAACAACAGACCAAAACACTAGATTTCCATGATTTGGGTCAGAGTTGCTCAGATAAAGTAGGCTTATTTGAACAATTTCAGAAAAAATCACTGTAAGTTTTTCAATTTCCTAAAGAAATTTTCTGTGAGAAATGATTGCTTGAATACGCAGAGGTTTCTTCTACTCGATCTGACATTTCGAAGTTCGAATTTGTTTGGCGAACATTTGTGAAGCCAATCGTGAATCTCTCTTTCCGAGAAGTATTTAGGCTGTTTTCGTCTTTATTCAATTGGGGAAAAAAGATTATGAAACCTTTTCCTTCCTTACACAAAGCAATACACGTGTGAAAATTGTTATGATAGTGTTATTAATGCAACAGCGGCCATTACCACAACCGCAAATGCGCCTCAGCTAAATACCTGTCAACATCAGAAATGCCTTTCCTCATAATATGCGGTTCGATAGCGCATGGATAGGATAACATCATGGATCAATGATGAGCTCTAGGCAACACAACATCTTATGTTGATTTCACATGAAGCAAGACAAGATTTTAGTTGACTGCAGTGATTATCTTCCATGTAATATTCATGAAGTGAATATCACATCCATATACAAGGTGACTCCTTGACTTATCCTTTTTTGCAACTGTAGATTCCTCGTTTTCGTTTGAAAGATAAAGGGTGTCGAAAATGCATGAACATGAACAGGTGTCTTGTTCCGAATCGAAATCTGGCCCAAAGTGTTCGTCGATTTGAAAGCTATCTTGAGGCCAGCATGACGCGTTAATACATACACCAGCCACAATTCACACACGGACCCAGCGACATAACAAACGGAAGTAAAATATGTCAGTCTCCCTTTCTTTGGACCCATATCTGAAAAAGTGGCGTCATGCTGGCCGCAAGATAGCTTTCCAATCGACGAACACAAAATCTGGCCCAAAGGCCAGATTTTGAATCGGAACAAGACACCTGTCCCTAAGCTTTAGAGGAGTGGAGTATTATAAACTCAGTTGTGGGGAGATTAGCTGTCCCGCCGTGTACATTGGGCGAAATGGAAGAGCAATAGGTACAAGGGTTCGCGAACATCCACAAAGTAGCGAGTCTTCCTCTAATAACAAGTCGGTCATCGGGTTACACTTGAGGGAGACCGGCCATCCTTTCAGTCCTGCTGATGACGCGAAAATGCTGCATACTTCCCCATATGGGTATAATGGAAGAGTTGGAAATTTTTAAACACTCAAAAAATGATAGGTTCGACACATTAAATGCTTCTTCGATCACATATTTGCCTCCTTTGTTTTCCTTGGTCGATATTTGACAACATTGTTTAAGTGCATGTACTTTTACTCTCTAACACCTCTTACCTACATTCCGTGTCGTCGCTTTACTCAGGTGTAGACCATTTGTCTCAGATTTGACAATTTCACCCGCATGCGTTCTCCGTTAGTTCTCCGTGTTATGTTGTTATATTTTGAGATTTTTAATTTATTTTAACACTAGATGTGAATGATGACCAGCTAACAGGATGGCTTTCATGAAGTTTGGTTTTTAATATAAATTCCCACCCAGCACATGTACAGGGTGGGCAAAATTGGTGCTACATGAACTAAAACTTTTTGACCCGAGGAGATAGAGAAAAATGAATGGCACCTAAAGCTGCGTACAGATGTGCGAGCCGAACCTATCGCGAACCGCTCGCGATAGGTTCGTGTCATGTTCGTTAATACCAATACCAACGACGGCTTACGAATTTACACTGGGCTCGCGTTGTGTTCGTGAAAAGCTGCGTATACATGTGCGAGCCGAACCTATCGCGAACCGTTCGCGAAGTGTTCATGTCATGTTCGTTAATTTCACGTACACACTTGCGATCCGCTCGCGAACCAATACCGACGGATTAACGAACTTACACTGGGCTCGCGTTGGGTTCGTGAAAGGATCCGACTATCGATGGATCGGCGCGAACGGTTTGCGGGCGGCTCTATAGAGGTTCGACATGCCGTCCAAATAATTGTCGCTATTGGTTCGCGAGCGGTTCGCGATAGGTTCGGCTCGCACATCTAGACGCAGCTAAAGAATCCGACTATCGATGGTTCGGCGTGAACGGTTTGCGAGCGGCTCTATAGAGGTTCGACATGCCGTCCAAATAATTGTCGCTATTGGTTCGCGAGCGGTTCGCAATAGGTTCGGCTCGCACATCTGTACGCAGCTTTATAGTCCTCTTTTTTCGAAAAACTGATAATGCCATCAACTGCATGCCTCTATCTTCTTTCGTTTCCGAGTTATAGGCCAAAATTGAAATTTGGGCGATTTCAACTTTGGTCATTATCTCCGTTTCTGTTTATGCTAGGATGTTGAAATAAAAACATTATACAGGCACTTTTCTGATAGTTATCCAGTGGCGTAATATGATTTTTTCTAAGAGGCTTATCTGCTGGGTTATAACATAAAGTTGTGTTTTTTCTTATGGAAACAGTAGTTTGAAATAATATAGAAGGAATCGCCACATTTTTCCCGTTTCAGAAATGTATCATATGTTTTAATTCATGTAGCACTAATTTCGCCCACCCTGTACGTACAATGAACGAACAATGGATGTTTATGATGGATGTTCGAGAAATCCATTGGATGTCTAGAATTGGTACATAGTACATCCAATGGACGTTCATGGGACGTCCAGGACACCATTTTGGACGTATATGGGAGACTCTTGTACCTTGGGCAGCTTTTCTTGAAAATATATATTTAACTGCAGGGAATTATGCAAGCGGACTTTCAATGGTTTCAGGACCTAGATTAGGATGTTTGTTACTAATATTGGTATTAAAAAAGGCATAAAAACTCAAGGTCTATTTTTTAAGGGTGACAAAAAAGATTCGGTCAAATGACCCAAGGTCCAAACCTTTCTTGTACCTTGGGCAGCAAGGTATTGTACCTTCGGCCATACAACTAAAATGTTATATTTTTTATTCAACACAACTAAAAGAGTAATACGGTAAACACGTATAATGTGAGGAAAGAAAACTGTCAATAATTTTTATTCAACATGGTAAAAATCAAAACTGATTTGAAAAGCAAGTTGTAAGGCCAGTCTAGCTGAGCCTCCCAAACTTGTAGGTCTAGGTAACTTCATAATAAAGTATTCTTTTAAAACTAAATATGATTTGTCTCCTTCATACAAAAATTTATTGTCTGTACCATCAATTTTTTTTAAATATTTGATTATTACATCTTCATTCTCTATACCGATTACTTCTGCTACGTAATAATGTGTTTTCTTCTTACTATTTAACTTAGTCAACCAAAAATCGCCCGTAGATATTTTGTCAGTAGTAAATGCCACATCATTTTCTTCATTATTATTAACAGGACACCAGTCAACATCATCATCAGAATCATCCATCATTTCCATTTCTTCGTCTTCCTCCGATGAGGATGTAGAGCTTTCTTCCACAATTTTTCTAGCTTCTTTCTGTATTTCTCTCTTTTTCGACTGCCTCTTCTCATATGCTTCCTCTATTTCTGCTTTCTCAGGTGTTTCGGTTAATACTCTGGATCTTCCTGGTTTACGTCTACCTCTGCTAGATCCAACCCTGGCAGTAGCTTAAGGAAATGGACGTATTAATTCTGGGGATACAAAAGTAATAACACCTGAAGGACCAGCAGATGTTGATGATCCGGGATTAGCAATAATCACAACTCTGGCCTTGGAAATTTGACGCATTCCACTCTGTATCGAAGTTATGACGTTTTTCAAAATATTTTTATGTTCCAAGTCAACACTATGTTGCCCTTTCTACATTCTTAGCGTATTTCTCAGAATGTGAATGAATTGGAAAATATGTGATGGACGAAAATAATTAACGTTTATATGAATTGATAGAAAGGATACCTATTCTAGTTATTTGCATGAAAAGTACAAGGTCTGTTGAAATATATTATTTTTCGCAATGGAAAAAATTGCATTGCTTTCACATAATTTTCATATGCATGCTTGTGAAGATTTAATGTTTATTATCCTCTCGAACTGAAAGTTTAAGACTTGGCGACATTTTATTTATTTGATCTTATGAACAAGGATTAAAATATTCTGACTGTATAGTAATTCATTAGTTTGAAAAATATTCATACATTACTACCACAGTAGGTTTGTACAAATGAAATGGAATAGGTCAAACATATGCTTCACATTTATCATTCACCTGTTCTAAAATAAGACACAAACTCCTGGAATATGGAAAAAACCGATGTATTCTGGTTCAATATAGCCTATTCCTACTTTCGGCAAAGGTATGAAAGCTCCAGTGAAACATTTCAATTCATCGGAATCTGAATTCACATACTGTGGAATGCAATATAGTCATATTTCTTCTTTTTTTTTAGCTTTTTCGACGTGTTTTTTTTCTGAAACGTGAAAACGATCAACAATCATCATCAGACCGATGATGGCCATCCAGAACCCGTTTACTTACAGAAATCGTGCAATTTCATTCTGCAAGTTCTTTCCTCATAATTCCTCGAAAATCCTACCTGAACCATATTTTCCGGTCGCTTTCGTTAGAAGATCGTATAAGGAAGCCTTTTTTGTCCATTTACACATTCCAAATGAATTGTGAGCACCAAAAACGATACCGAAACTAACCAAACTTCTGGGGGACCGGAATTTCGTTTGAAATCTTTCAAAACGTCCAGATACCTAAAAAAACTTCGTAATCAAGTGTGAAAAGGCCGATTAGTACCTACTTACTTCCGCTTTATTTATGCTTGAAAACCGATTTTCTGTCCAATTCAAATTTGCCGTTCGTACTCACGCCAAAACTCGTGAAAGGAAAACATGACACGTGGACGAAACTTCTTCTGGACGACGAAGAACGGAAAAATAGGCGATTTCCTTTCGATTTTTCGCCCCAAAATCGCCGATCGATTCGAACTAACAAAATGTGGAAAATCTTTGATACTTTTACTTTGATGTAAACAGCAAAACTGGCATCGTCGTTTTGTCATTTACGATATTCTCTGTACGCGCACAGACTTTTCATTAGGTGCACCAACTCCTGAAAACTAAACCATGACCTCCTATGTGATTAAATAAAAGTGAATGGAGTATACGTACATTGGATGCACATGTAAGTATATTGGATGAACAATGGACGTTTATTATGGATGTTCGAGACATCCATTGGATGTCCAGAACTGGTACACAGTACATCCAATGGACGTTCATGGGACGTCCAGGACACCACTTTGGAGGTACAATTCAAGTCCAGATAACGTCCAATTTATTATTATTAATAATATGAACAAATATTCAACGTAATTTAAAACCAGGAAAATTATTGAGTAACACTGAAATCAATCAGATACTGCGTAATTAGATATACCTATAACCAATAAAATACACTATCGGAAATCCGACAATATTTATTCCCGATAGTTTGTTTTATTGAATATATAAAATGGATGATAACTACAGTCACGTCACGGTATACCTACCTATAACATCATCACACGCCATGGGATCTGACTCGATTTTGCAGCTTGCCACACAACATCCAGCGAAGTTTTTTCACTTAAAACGGATGCAGGTTGGCACTCGTGTAGGACAAAATAATTTCAGAGACATTGCTTCGATGTCTGAACACATGGTGTATAATACACTGATTAGATTTTGTTTCGACCAAATTCAGGATATTGGCAAGATTTCGTTTTTTCACTTCAGGTGGCGCTATTCACAACTTATGCCAGATTGTTATTAGTTATTTCAAATACATATTCGAATTTATTCTGGTGAACATGCTGTGTCAATAGCCGATAATTTCGTCAAGCAATAATTTGGAAATATATTCTTGACATCTTTATTCATATAATTAAGGCTCTATAAAGGGGAGTATACCAGAAACTGCCATTTTGGGTCCAACCATAGACTCGAAAATTACAGATCCCATCGAATAAGATGAAATCTGTACCCACCATCACATAATTACTATCTTGAATTTCGTATTTGCACTCAATAACATATAGCAGGACGTACCTACTCTCGCTGACTACAGTGACTATATTACTAGTCACTGTAATTGAAGAGTGATTGCCTCGGCATAGTCAAATTTATAATAATTTATTGTTTATGTTGGTGTATCATCCCGATAGATGGCGATGAAAATGTTGCGAGTCCTGTAAATTTCGAGTCTATGGTTGGACCCAATCAAGCATAGAGCCAGGTCTATCTAGCATACCTATTATTTCCATTCACATAGCGGTTCGGCAGTTGACTCTGCGACATCGTTGTTTAAGTTTTGTGATTGTTCGGCATGTGATTTTATCGTTGTTATCTCACCTATATTCGAAAAAACATTGTGTTGTCATTCACTTATAACTGGATATATCCAGATTTTCCTTGCACTCTTTTCATGTTTTCGTTTTCAAAAAACGTCGAGGATCAAAAAACGTCAAAATGATGAATTCTCGACTGACAAACTGTAACTGAAAATTTTGTAACACACAGCGACCCACCGACTTATGAAAACCGCTGTATTCATCTTCACTATGAGAATCGCGTAGTATTCTTGTCTTTTTTGTTGCATCAGTATTTCTCTACCGACAAATTTGTCGCCATTATCCTCAAAGGCTCAATTCATGGCTTATCTGATAATTTTCGATTATTATTAGCAGGATCCTGTGCTATTAAAATTCAAGTAGATAAACTCGAACAGCAAGGAAAAGTTCTCCGCAGCGCAGATAACTTCAAAGCATTATTAGGCCCATGAGAGTGTAACTTCCAGATGACTGCTTCGGAAATGAAATAGCGAAGTTGTTTGAACGCTGCATCTAAATCAAATCGCTGAATCTCGTATTGCTTATCAAATGAAGACTCATTCTCTTTCATGTTTTACTTCGCTTATCTAAGTGTACCTTTCGGGCGATAAAAAAAGACAAAATTTCCAGTATTGATCAATTTCAAATTATCGGTCATTCGGTCCACAAGAAGTCCAATTTGTTATCTCAAGAATTTAGTCAAATGATAGTTCCGCGTTTGTGGAATCGTAGTCTGAACAGAACCCAGCATGCTGCTTTGCACTTCACAGGATCATTTCTGTAGTTAATATTCTTACATATGCTCAATAATATTTAATATAGACCCATAAAAACGTAACCAAGAGGCGTTCAGTCGCACGGATGGCGAATTTACAGGACCACATCTACAAATAAAATCGCCACCAAAATGATTAAGCAGTGAAACGATGCTAAAATAACCTATATGGCCTCATTTTAATAAAACCGAATGTCTTTGTTCAGCTGATCAATTTATAATAAATAGACACATATAAGGGTGAGACTTTGATTTTTTTTTACAGGGTATCAAGATTTCGATGGTTTAGTACTACAGCTCCCAGCTCCTAAACTATGAGAGATACAGAAATAGTTCATTCTAAAACTATGTAGTTGCAGAATGGGCTCCTATTCCAATACGTATGCGCTCCTTCGTCGCTCGTTTCCGAACGCATGAGTGTTGGAATGGCCTTCTGCAACGAGTATAAGAAGATATATCCTCTATTTCAGTGAAGTTTTCTGAAAAACTATCGAAATTCAATGAAAAATTCAGATTAAAGGTAGGGGAAGTACGTACAAAATGACAGGGTTTTATTTCAGAGGCATAACTTGTTAGTAGTGAATCACAGTAATGTCATATTCTACTCCTTTGTTCCTTTCTTTATAAAATCTAATCAACCTTCATGAAATAAAAGTACCAAGAACTAAAATATTCTTAGATAAATTGGGATAAACGAAATTCATTTTGTTTGCATGCTATGGACAAAATGACATACCGGCAATAGGCAACTGTATTTTTCTACTTATAGTTACAGAACTACTGGCAAAGTTCACCAATGAAACGCTTGGTTCTTCTAGGAACATCAGCAAAAGATGCGTGAGCCCAATGCAAGCAATGCATGCACCGTAACCAGTCTTCTTCAGGGCTAATCCTGGAGAAGATCTAAATCGGGAAAAAAGGTCTCATAACAATAGATAGATGGACACTGGACAGTCGTCTTCATGATCTCGAAAGTTGCTAGGAACATTTTCTTCTTCATTGTCTTCTTTAAATAATACCCTAGGGACTTGTCTCCTTGTTTTTGGAGGAGGTATGAGCTCTTTTTTGATTTGATTGCAATCTTATTAGGTGAAGAAGTTGAAACTAAGTACGTTTGTCGAGTCCTCGGCTCACGTTTGCCTTGTTCACTTATAAATCGTCCTTTAGGGATTGGAGAAACCTCCTCATAGGATCAGCAAGAGTAGGTTAAGATGCATTGCCTTCATTAGCCGCAGATGAAGATTTTATTATGAATATGTTAAGACAAGTCCTGATTCTTTGTTTGTTGATGGAGCCTGAGATGGATTGTCTTGGTTTTGTCCGGTAGATACGGTTAATTCAGCTGAAATACCTATGTCATTTTGTCCGTTCACTGTATATGTCATTTTGTCCATATAGCGTTATAAAACAAGAAATGTATCGAATTAATACAAAAAGTATATTCAACATACAAAAAGCTCCGTGAATACAATGACAAATAAGTAAAGTTTGAATTGAATGCAATTTGAATGAAAAAAATGGTGAAAACTGGCCATTTCTTCTTAAAATTAGGCGCAATGAAAAAAAACTCGTGACCTATTGATTTCTGTTATCACTCATAACGACCGAATGAACCAGAGTAGCTCTTGCTAATTTTCAGAGGTTAATTGAAGCAACTCGGGTCGTGTAATGTGGTAGGCAGTTCCGCATTTCATACCTCCGAACTCAAGTTATGATGCCTATGTCATTTTGTCCATATATGTCATTTTGTACGTATTTCCCCTACATCCGAGTTCACTATACAGGGGAGTCTTTGACTTGTACATATATTTCAACTGTAGATTCATCTCATCAAACGAAACACTTTTTTCTCATACCATTTTTCAAAATTCGGTTTCGTTTGAAAGATACAGGGTGTCAAAAATCCATGAAAAAAACACTTTTCTGTGCATATCTTCGGAACCGTTATGAACTGAATTTTGGTGAAGTATTCACTTCTTTCATGATGCGTATTTCCAAATCACAACTGATTCAATATTCCTCCCGGTATAAAAGTTGCAGCGTAGCCAACTTATAAATCCACGAAAAAAATACTATAAAACCACTTGAAAAAGATAAACGGTTCATATTTTCGAAAAAACCAATCGGTTTAGAAAATAAAAGTATTCTTATGTTTTTCAATAAAACGTGTCGTTCTCAAGTTATTCGTAATTGTAAATTGTAAATTTGAGGAAAAAATCATGAATTTCAAGAATGATCCGAATGCTGTCCTGAGTTAAATCTCATCTTCGATGACTGAACACATGATGATTGCACTGATTAGATTTTGTTTCGACCAACTTGAGAATATCGGCAAGATTTCGTTTTTTCCACTTCAGGTGGCGCTTTTCACTAATTATGACTGATTTTTATTAGTTACTCCAAATATTCGAATTTATTCTGGTGAACATGTTGTGTCAATAGCCGATAATTTTGTCAAGAAATAATTTGGGAAAATATTCTTGACATTTTAATTCATATTAGTATGGAGGAAAAGTATAAGACTTTTACCAAAGATTATAGAGAAGGAAGATTGGAAACGAAGCGACAACATTGACGTGAGCGCCGTCTGGTGAGAAGAAAGTCCTGAGATAGATAATAGGTGGCTAAGAGAAGTGACATTATGTTACCATGGTTACCACATATGGTACAATTCAAACAGACAAATTCAAATCAAATTTAGATTATTCTCCAGTTGAGTTCGTTTAGATTAGATCTACAAAGAATAATTAATAGTTGTATTCGTTAAGTTTAAGTTTAATTGAGTTTTCGTATTGTATTTGAGTTATATATCGTGTAGTGTTTCGTTTAATATTTGTGTTTTCGTTATAATTTAGTTTGATTCGTGCTTATTAGTATTCGTTCCTGTGTTTCGGTTGTTAAATATTTGAAGACAAGATGCCATCCGGAGCATGCTGCATGGCAAAGCAGTGTACTAATAATAAAAGGAATAATCCGAAATTATCCTTCTTTAAATTACCGAAGAAAATGGAAATGTAAGTATTGAAACTCGAAAGGGGTAACTCTGTTATTCATTGCATTAATTTTCAGTGCTCTAAAATGGATAGAGTTTTCTGGGCGAGAGGATTTAGATCTCAGCAGAACTTATACTATGTGCATGGCGTCTGAATGGGATCTGATTAGTCCTTATACAAGTTTTACACCTCTACAAGATGTTTTTTAAATTGTGATTTTGAATATTCTGTAAAAAATATGTTCTAATAATTCTGTAACTCAGATGTAAAGATATTTTTGACATGTATTCCAATTTAAAATTGTATGTATATTTTGAAATAAAAATATGTAAGCAAATCTATTTGGTGTGTTTAATTAGTATCAATTGAATTAATATGTAGTTCAAAAATATAATCCTGAGCAGAACAGAAGCCCTGCTTTTGTTGTGTCACCCTGTATATTATTGTCTGGGCTCGATAGGTGGAAATCAAAATTATTACTTATGGTGGTATTCAAATTTCGCGCTCTTTCCAGTAACAGTAATCTGTAATGAAAAAAAACTACAGTCACTGTAATCTGTAATGAAAACGCCATCTCGTGAGTAAAAAGTCCCGATATATATATGCATAAAACGTAGTCGGTTTTTAGTACGAGAGATATAAGGGCGTTTCCTATCTTTGTACTCTATAATCTTTGACTATTACCATATAAAAATGTCATTCTGTGGTCATGTCATAATTGACTTTGGGAGATCAACTTTGCATGACATTGTATGATATATCGTTGAATTCAGCGTTAAAAGTTATTTCGAAAAGTGTCATAAAATATGCAGGTCCGTATTGAAAAAAATAAGGTTGAAGGTGGCCCAGCAAGTACGAAACGTTGGATACGAAATCTGATTATGACATTTTGAGGATAATTTACTGTCGAATAAAAAATTTTTGTAACATTTTTCGATAATATTTGAAATAAGGTGGGAAAACAATAAAAATAAAAATGACAGAATTTACTTTTCTTATGATATCTCAATAACCGGCCCTGATAATCTCGATTTGTTTGAACTGCTTGACAATGCTTCTATGAATGCAACTTTCTCTCCATTTGACCGACATTCTAACTCTTTTGGTTTAAAAGTTACCAATACAATGCCATTGAAAAAGTGGCCACCCTGTATATATTTCTGCAAGCATGATTATAATTCTCATAATATTCGTAAAATTCTTTGGGGTTTTATGTTTCAAACGATCAAATATTCAGAAACCAATTTTACAGTCGTATTTTTGTTCCATCAAACACGCGAACGTGTTCACTGATTAGACTTAGCTCCAGTAGATCATTGAAAGACATTTGTTTCGTTTAACGCTATTTTGTGACTGAGTTAAGGAATGTGTAGAATAGATATATGAGTGAATACGTCTGGTGCTGTCAACATTTCTATATCGGCTGAAGTAATATGCATATTATTTATCGGTTGCCAGTTCTCACGTATGAGACCGTCTTATCTCAGGCCACTCAGGCATGATATCAAAACAGTCTATAAACCAACACGAAAACTAGGAAAGGTCCTAAATAGTGCCAAAGACCAAACTGGTCCGCTCTCTCGAGCTGCTGTTTATAGAATTCCTTGCCACGGTTAGGAAATCCGGAAGACACTAGATTTGAAGTTGAAATCGGTCGTGAAAGCCTACATCAGGATATTTTGTATAAGGATCATTTAGTGAAATGCAATAGTCAGCAAACTTACCGAACTTTCGTTCAAATCACTGTATATTCGAAGTTCAGGTTCTGATATTTTTTCAAATAAATGAATAATTTATATGTCTGAGTGACATCTCTCCTATTACTCCTCTAGGGGAAGAGTAGCAATGCTTAATTGTTGAAAATAATAATAAAAATATAAATAAGGAGGTAGATGGTTGAATAGTTTGATACCTTGATACATCGGGGATATTTAAAACCTTGAAGTTCTTTGATTAGGAAAGGATATTATTCCCTTGTTTCGTATGTCATGAGAATGAAAACTAGAAAGTTTCACAATATAATTCCCATTTTCCTTTATTTATGTAAGACATCTCAAAATGAAAATGGAGGCCAACGTAAGAATGCCATTGTCAACAAAAGGGGGTCTACAGGAAGACCGTAGAGCAGATCCGAATATCATTCGAAGTATTCCCTTCTGAATAATGAAGGCTCTCTCAAACTCCGAGGAATTTCCCCACAACAAGATATTTTACGATGAATGATAATACACTAAGGGCCGGTATTATAAAAGGCGAATCGAGGATTCAACCGTGCGCCAACTACCAGATAGTGAGGAATTTGGTTGTTGGCGCAACGGTTGAATCCTCGGTTGGCCTTTATAATACCGGCCCTAAGCTGTAATAGGTGCTAATGAGGTTTTTCTCAAGAAGAGTGTTCTTGATTCTTGACATTGCATAGTATGAACTATTAAGCTTTTTGCACACAGCATCAACATGTGCGTTCCACCTCTGATGTCGGTCGATAAGAACACCGAGAAATTTGATGCAATCATTTGATGGAATAAATATGTCTTGAGCACCGATCACAAATCCTCCGGAATCAACATTTGAGAGTGTGAAATGAATGCACTGCGTCTTATTGACATTCAGCATAATAGCATTCAACCGGCACCATACAATGAAGCTCCGCACCAAATGTTCACATAATTCTTGTAACACCTCCAAAGTGTTCGCAGAAACAGCTATGGAGGCGTCATCCGCGAAAAAGACTATTCTGACCATCTTAAGCAACAATATCTGCCGGACCATCCGAAAATTTTTGTTCTCAAATAAATCGGAAGATCGTTTATGAATAACAAGAAAAGGAGCGGACCAATGACAGACCCCTGTGGCACACCCAACGTTATATCATTTCCACTGGACAGAGATTCCTGAACTGTACGGAAGCCATTCTATCATTCAGGTAACTGCTAATCCAGTCTAAGAACACGCCTCTGAAGCCAAAATCATAGCACTTGTTCAGAAGGAAGTCATGGGAAAGGCTGTCAAACGCCTGAGAAAGATCGAAAAATAGATAGACAGGCACCTCAACCTGAAGCCTTCAATTATTTTCTTATCAACTCACTCTCGTCTACAATGAGTTCAGTCGGGCGGAATCTCGGTTACTTAGCTCTTCCAAAGTTGACGCGCGAAATTTGGAATTGATCTATGCCACCTGTGTAAACCATGATTCATCTGAAAAAAGAATAATGCTTCCAATCCTCACCTGAAGTACTTGATGAGAGTGAGCAGTTGTGCAGTGGGTCTTTGTCGAGTATCCTTACTGAGGAGTCTTACTGTTGCTTCTTGTAGTGGCAGTGGTATTTTCGAAATGATATTGTGAACTTGGTCTTCCAGCTGAAATAAACAATCATTGTAATATCTTTGCCAGATTTCAGGTAATGTGAAATACAGATTTATGAGAAAAAACCGGTCCCATATGTATGGGACTTTTTTCTTACTATAATGCAGGGAATCTCCCCGTTACGTTTGTACCTCCAACTCAAAACACCTCTACATATTTTTCAACATATTCCAAAGCTTGGAAGTTTAAAACAGTAGGTGGTACTATAACAAACTCGATATTTCATATGGAACAATGTACCTAATAGTATAGCTTTTTCGGATTCGCCATAGCCTCCTGATCTCGATGGACTTCCTCGCCCTCATATTTCGCGGCTATCGAGATATTGGAATAGCTTTATTTGAAGAAATTTGTACAATCAAAATAACGCAAATACATTTTATTCATTCTCAAAGTCAATTATAATAATTCTTCTGCTGAAACAAAGATACAGATTTACCCTTCATTCCTTCCTGGAAAGTAGTTGAATTCTTAACCTGAACTCATATGAACAACATAAAACGAGTTGTGGAAACTGAAGAAGAATTGATGGACAAAAGTCCATAGTGAGAGTGGGCCGTAGACGGTGATGGCTCGTCAGAGTGCCTGATAATGTAACACGCAGGTCGAGCAGCCGACCGAGTGCTTCAGAATATGAAACTTTGCAACATCTCCGGCTAACGCAGTTCCCCCCAGTAGAAGGTACAATACCTCGATCTTCTGTCGCTGCTTTATATACAGGGAGATTGTTGTAACTTCACCTTGGAAGAGGAACGGGACAACAAAATCACATTTTTGGACCTCTTGATAAGTAGAGAGAACGAAAATCTGGTAACTGCTTGGTACACAAAACCAATATGCTCCAACAGAATGATTAACTACTACAGTAGTCACAGTAACACGCAAAAAATTAACACCGCAATTAGTCTGCTGTACAGAGCACTATCCCTCAGTTAAAGTAAATTTAGAGACCAAGTCACGGAGAAGGTTTGCAACATTCTAAGGGAAAATAACTACCCAGAATACGTCATTCGGCGCATTACACTCAAAACCTAAGACAAACTAGGCAACACACAAAACAACCGCCCACAAAACAATAAAGAGGACACAAAATATTGCAAATTCCCTTTTATACCCGGACTTTCACAAAAAATCTCCAGAATACTGAAGAACATCAACTGCTCCTGTGCTTTCTATAATAGAACAACCACCAGAAAGTACTTCACACATCTGAAAGATCGCGTCCCAACAGGCTCACAATCATCCGTCATTTACAGCATACCTTGTACAAATTGTGATAAAGCATACATAGGGCAGACAAAACAGCTATTGAAGGATAGAGTCAGACAACACACAACAGACTCGAGAAACATCACAAAAATGGAAAAAACTGCTCTGACTTCCCACACACACAATGAGGGACATAAATTCAACTTTGCAGAAACGGTGATATTGGATCATGAAACCAACAACTATCGGAGAAATATCAGTGAGATGATCCATATATCTCTCAACAAAACAGTTAACTTTAGGGAAGACGTGAATGGACTGAGCACTATATACAATAACTCATTAGTGCCATTGAGAAAGTAATGGATATCCATTTAACTTTCAACCAAGGATCGTCCGAAATCTACCGAAAAATAAGATTATAAATTAACTTCTATGATTTCTAATCTACATCATGTTTATATTGTGGCCACCACAATACGTCGCGCAGAACAGAACAGAACGCGCCAAACATTTTCCGAGGATTGTCGGTAAACGCGATTTGCTCAAAGGGAATCATTCTTTCGCCGGTGTTCAGTGGATACGGACGTTCGCTGTGTTTGTCGTTCGCTCCTTGTCTATCACATCGTCTGCATCCATTTTCGACGAACACACAAACTACATTGGCATACGGGTGGGAACGCAGCGAATGCCGCAAACTCTCCAAACAGCCCGAATTTTCGCGAACAATATTTGTTGCAATCGGTTCAGCGTTGGCGTCGTGTTTGGTTCGTTCGTAGTGTTCTGTTGCAAGTGAATACGCACCATTAGACTACATGAACTTTGTGATTGTAAAAGTGGAATCTACTTCCAGTTCTACCAGAAACCAATTTGAACTTCGTTTTTTCAAATCAAACATAACATAATTATACATATTTGAATTCTTTGTTTAATTCTGCACTGATTTGATATAAGATAGGCGCAACCACTTCAAGTGATTGTTGAGTTTAAACCTGATTAACAAATTTGTTGACAGGAAGAGGATCACAAATCCCTCATTGTGAAATTTTTTTTTTCAAAAGTGGAATAAGAGAAAGTAAGCTGATACTGCTCCTTGTACACTTGTACAGGGTGGGGCAGAAGAACCTATCCGATTTCAAATCCCTTTTTCTCAGAAGAGAGAGCAGGTAGAGTAGTGGGGTAAAAACCGTTAGAAAGCTGGTTTTATGCCATTTGTCAGTAGTCAACATGCCTTGGTCTGGTGAACATCGTGCTTTTGTTATTGAGCGGTTTATCGAATGCGGCGGTTCGATAATTGCTACACAACGTGCTTTTCGAATTCATTTCGGACTCGGGCGTCATGATCCTGTTCCACATCACGCTACGATTAAAGTGTGGGTGTCAAATTTTAGACAGAGTTCAGCATTGAAAAAGAAGTCGCCTGGACGTCCCAGGACAGCAACAGGACCTGAAAACGTGGCCAATGTGAGAGCCGCGATTGAACGTTCCCCGCGTCGTTCGGCGCGAAAACATTCGCTCGCTTTGGGGATTTCCAACCGCAGTATTCGGCGAATTTTGCACCGGGACCTCAAAATGGTTGTTGCACAGAAATTAAGTGAAAGGGATTTTGAAACCCGTACGAACCTGTGTCGCGATCTCCGAGAACTGCCAAACGACGATGTTGTGCTCTTCACGGACGAAGCCCATTTTCACCTTTGTGGCGCCGTAAACAGGCAGAATTTTCGATATTGGAGTGACGAAAATCCTCGGGAAATCCATCAGGAACCCCTCCATAGCCCAAAAGTGACTGTGTGGTGTGCTCTTTCCCGCCTAGGCGTCTGGGGGCCCTACTTTTTTGAAGAAAATGGGCAAACCGTAACGGTCAACAGCGAGCGCTATTGTTTCATGCTGGAAAATTTTCTAAGACCCAAAATGGAAGAAAATGGCGTGGAAAATGTGTGGTTTCAACAGGATGGTGCAACCGCCCACACATCGCGACGAACAATGGACATTCTCAGGGAACTGTTTCCCGGTCGCCTCATTTCTCTGAGAGGTGATGTTGGCTGGCCGCCGCGCTCACCGGATCTCACTCCATGTGACTTCTTCCTTTGGGGTTACCTCAAATCGAAGGTTTACCAGCATCGACCAAGGACCCTTCTTGCTTTACGAAGGGAAATTGCTCGGGCAATTGAAGAAATTCCTGTGGAAATGACGGTGAAAGTCATGGAAAGCTACCGCGAGCGCCTAAATAAGTGTATCCGCTCCCAAGGACGATATTTGAGTGATGTGCTTTTCAAAACTTAAATTTAAAAATGGCATAAAATTTGCGATATGTTAATAAAAAAATTTTTTGACAAGCTGAGTGGTTTTAATTTTATAACGTTTTGAAATCGGATAGGTTTTTCTGCCCCACTGTATAAAGAAACTATAAGGAAATATTATACAGGGTGCCTGGAACAAGGCTTCAAAGTGAGCCTCAATAAAACTATGAAATATATTTTTTTTCCGAATGGTCACCATATAATTTTGTAATTTCGATCGATTGCTCGTCAAAAACTTCTTGGAGTGTGCCAAACATTTCATGTCTTCAAAATCAGCAGTTTGGCCGTTCACGACTAAAGCCAGGTTTAGCTCAGTCAAATTCAATGGTATGTTCGTCTTTCTTCAAGTAGGCTAGGTTAGGAGTTGTCATTCTTGATTGTTTTTAATGAACAAGCACTATGCAAAGCATGCAATAACAATTAGGCAAATAGGTACTGATTGCCACGTAATACAGGGTGTATTTTAAGGTGAGGCTTTTTTTTTGACAGGTGATAGAACTCATCAAAATAAGTCATTTTACCGAAAATTACTTTTATGAAATGTTCAATTCGAAAAAATTATAAAAAAGCGGCATATGGCAAAATGATCTGTTCTACCCACAAGAATTTT
Source organism: Adalia bipunctata (assembly GCA_910592335.1). Taxonomy (NCBI): domain Eukaryota; kingdom Metazoa; phylum Arthropoda; class Insecta; order Coleoptera; family Coccinellidae; genus Adalia; species Adalia bipunctata. The sequence continues at coordinate 44,415,075 of OU342948.1, forward strand.
TTGCAAATTTGTTAGATAAGAAGACAAAAAACAAGAGATGTTGATACCTACGGAGGAGCAGGCGAGGGAGCAGGTTCGGACTAGGGAATTAACCTAGCAACTAGAAAATATTCTAGCTTCATTATTTATACAAAAATTTTTTATTTTGATGAGTTTAATCATCTGTCGAAAGAAAAACCTCACGTTAAAACACAACCCCTATATTATCACTAGAGATGAAATTTTGCCGGCAATATTTCTCGATTATCACATGAAAGTTTGTTGCTGAGGCAATTTCGCGATTGACAGTCTTTGAAAAATGTCATGAACGAAATTGCCGAAAAGCAACAAACTGGAATATCACAAGATAGAAATTTTTACGAGCTTTAATTTCATCTCGAGTGGTATTCGACATGACATTTCACGAGAAAATGTGTCCAACAGTATTATGGCCACATTGGGTATGTATTGCGCTATCTGACAAATAAGTATTCATCATACGGCCTTTTCGGAAACTTACTCGGGTTCACTTGATCCGTAATCCTAACCGTTATTTTACCTACTAAAAGTAAACAAGGGTTAGGGATCTAGTGAACCCGAGTTAGTTTCCGAAAACGCCTATAGATCAACTAAACGTTGTTTGTTGGTATTCATTCCCGAAGCTATCTATGAATTTGAGAAAGGTCAAAAATTTTATCGCTGAAAAACCAACTTGTTAGTTTTGACGGTTCGCATGTTTCAACGATGAGAAACGAGTGTTGCTAAGGAAACTTCCTCACTAAAATGGAATAAGTGAAATAGTCAATCGAAAGATTTCTCGATCGGGAAATTGACAATGAAATATGAAGCTCGGTGCTATTACATTTAGTTTAATGTGCTACAGATGAATTTCAGACTGAAAAATACAGAGTGTTTCACTGTTGAATGAATATACGGTAACCTGGGCTAGATCTACCTTAGGCGAGCCCAAAAAACCGACATATGATAGGTCTAATCAATTCCATAACCGAGATACAGGGTAGTTTATGTATTCACCAAAAATTTCAACTCCTCATCACTTTTGAACCAACCAGTGTAGTCGGTTGATATTTGGAACGTATGATTGGTCGATCGATTCACTTTTGAACTTCCACAAAATTGAAAATATTTGAAAAGAGCAGAAAATGTTCAATGGGGTTCAGGAGATTTCATTGTCCCGCAAGTCATTTTGCTCAAAGAGAGCTTCAGGGAATGGTTCAAATGAATATTGGAATTCCACAAAATTCTCAGAAAAATCGTACATTATGATCAATAGTACATTGTTTACCGGGTAGGAAAAGCCTCACATTCCTGGACATCCTCACATTCCCCCTCGGCTTACGCCTCGACTTAGCAACACAGAGTCCAGGAATGTGGCTTTTCCTACGAGGTAAACATACTATTTTTCCGCAAATCGTTTGAAATTCAACAGATATTAATGAATTTCGAAGAAAATCGCGAATTATTCGATTCATAAATAAATGGAGCTTCGAAATCCGGAATGGAATTGGTTGCGTTACTATGGACACGTATTAATGCAGAATTGTCAAACTTGATTAATATTAATTTAACTGCTGGTCTTTTCGAAGACAAAACAGTGTAAAATGATAAGTGATGATGAATTTTCCATTTCTGGAACTCGTCCTGTTTGAGGCAGTAAATATTGCTTCATTAGAATTATTGCCAAAGAATTCTAGAGAAAAGTACGAATATGCTTATGTGGAACACAACTGTAAGGAAATGAATATTTCCTTACAGTAAGAAAATGAATATTTCCTTACAGTAAGGAAATGAATATTTCCCGACTGTTGGGAAATCTTGACCTTTTTCTATGACAAATTTTGTTAGGAATGTCAAAACTTCCTAGCGATTTGCGGAAGATTGAATTTTTTTTTTGGTCCACTAATTGCACATTCGAATTTCATAGTATTCTGAGGAATCATATGAAGTTATTTTCGGAATAGTACATTGTTTACCGGGTAGGAAAAGCGTAACATTCCTGGACGATTGTGAAAATTGCTAAGTCGAGGCGCAAGCCGAGACTTGGCAACACAGAGTCCAGGAATGTGTTTTTTTCCTACGAGGTGAACATATTACTATTTTTCCGCAAATCGTTCAAAATTCGACAGATGCCAATTAATTTTGATGAAATCGCGAATTATTCAATTCATAAATAAATGATGCTTCGAAATTCGTATTGAAATTGTTTACGTTACTATGGAATCGTACACTTGTTGAATTGTCAAAGTTGACGCATATAATTAATTTAATTGCTAGTGTTTTCGAATTTAAAACAGTGTAAAATGATAAGTGATGATGAATTTGCTATTTCTGGGACTCCTCCAGAGCTGGTGGATGCAGTGAAAATACTGCTTCTTTAGAATAAGTGCCGAAGGAATCATGAGACAAGTTCGTATATGCATATGTCGAACCAACTGTAAGGAAATATCATTTCCTTACAGTAAGGAAATGAATATTTCCTAAGAGATAGGAAATCTTGACTTTTTCTATGACCAATTTTGACTGGAATATCAAAATTTCCTAGCGGTTTGCGGAAAAATTATTATTCATCGAGAAAAATTTATTCAAGGTCAACAAAGATGAATAAATGAATAAAGAAACATAAAAAATAGAGACACATCCCGGTTCAACGATTTGAAGCTGAATTTAGTGTAGTTCCTTCACTGGTTCATAGATGGATAAGTGTGTTTCAGAGAAGCAAAAAATTTTCTCACGCATCTGGCGGTAAGTAGCTGAACTATGGAGCACTATTTCCGAAGCCGAATGCGATGACGATCAGGACCGGCGTAAGAAATATTGGATGTTCAGTATTTCATCACCTGATTTTTTGGATGCAATAAAACGAAAATTATGTTTGATCTTTCATGAATATAAAATACTTACGTATGAAAAAATAAGGAACTGAATAAAACTCTTTTGACTCTAAAGCGACGTTTTGGAGTCATAATTCGTCTCAGGCTACAATGAAAACGGAATGAACAAATTAACTGTATATGTGTACCTATGTGATAGTGATGTGGTCAAATCCAAAAAAATGTTTTCGAAAATGACTATATAAAACAATTAAAGATTCTATGAGAATACACTTCGCGCCGAAATTCCCTGTTTGAGGACTGACTAGACCAGGAGTCGGCAACCTTTTGAGTCGGAAGAGTCAAAAATTTATAAAATTTTCAATTTTTTTTTCAAGAGCCACAAATTTTTTTCTCGCCAATAAACAGTATGGACAAACACAGAGTGCTTCTTAATTGGAGGTTAAAATGAAAAGAGGAGATTACAAGAATAATTTTAAGTGAAAAAGTCTCATAAAAATGTGTCCGAAAACATTAAATTGCGTTTTCGAAATACAGTGTGTTTTTTCCTCATAGTATCTGCCTGTGGTATGCCAATTTCGATTGCAAACCTACCGGGTGATATTTTTTCTGGGATACTATCCTCTGGTTTCCTCCGAAACCTTTCTTTCTGGAGTTACTGTTATAGTTTGATAAATAGTGGAAAGAAGCTCGGCTGTTATACTAAACTTTATGGTCTCTTGTAGTTTCACCGATTTCGAAAACAAATTCTGGTCGATTCCTCTGAAAAATCAATAATATCATAAAAATCCAGTTAGTATAATCAAAACTATTCAAGTCTGGGGATCTGGCAGGCTCTGACCAATGTCAGGTTTTCGAGAGAATCGTTTTTTTCTAAATCGATAGCAGATAGGATAAAACTATAAGAGACCATAAAGTTTAGTCCAACAACAAAGCTTATTTTTACAATTTCAAACTTGCAGTGTCTCTCAAAAAAAAGTTCTGGAGGAAAACAGGATAGTGTTCCAGAAAAAATATCCCGCTGTAGATTTGCAATCGAAATTGGCATGTCACATGGTGTAAACTCTAAATGGTAATATCCATGCCAAATTTCAGTTGAATATCTTGTGAAATGCAGATACCTTCTATGAGAAAAAAACTTGAAGAAAATTCAAATTTCAACTCCATGTATCTCAATACGAAACGTTTGTGATCCCATATTTATGGGACTTCTTCTCTCGAAATATTTTTGTACCTCCAATTGTACACCCTGAACATGGCATTATAAGATGATGATCATACAATAATACTGGCGAATGGATTGAAGATCCGCAGCTTCAACTCCAAAGACTAAAGAGCCGCATGGCGCAAGTGGTTCGCGAGCCGCAGGTTGCAGACCACTGGACTAGACTATTTATGGTACATTCTCACCCCTCATTTCCTACCTTTGGAGAAATTCATGGGTAATAATTCATCATTATTGATTCATACCGTTTGTAACAAAGATATAGAATTTGGATGAATTCGACCCTGCCTACGATTCATAGAACTAGAGGAAAATAAATATCCCACAGATTTCTGTAATTCAATAGTGACAAAATGGATCGGTAGATTATAGTTCCTTTAGTAGCTACTATGTGCCGCCACTAAAGTTGGCAAATTGGCAAGGAAACTGCCAAAAATTTATGCATCAAATCGTTGAACTGCGTTGTGTCTGTATGTATATTTAAACTCAATGTTATTACGTATTTTATTGCAGGCGACTTCGATACTTTGCATGAGGATAATATCCTAACATCCTATTTCAGATGAATATACTGAACATTTCGAATAACCCCAAATGAAATAATCAACAGGACTGAAATCTGGTGACCTAGCGGGCGACCCTGCCAAAAATACCGCATGAAATCTCATAAGAACATATAGACAATTTATGAGATTTCATAAGGATCAATGAGAAGAAACTGTATCCTATACGTACGTTATTCAAGACATGTAAACTTCTTATAAGTTTTTATGAGGATTTATAAGTATATGTAATTTATAAGCATACCCGAATACAAGGTGTACGAGTTTCTATCAGGTAGGATTCGTTTGAGGAGGCTATGAGATTCTATACGGTATTCCAGTTTCAATCATAATAATGTTTTATGCTCATTCACAAGCCTGAAAACCTACGAGGAGTATGTGGAATGTATCAGGAATTCCTTATGTAATTTTATGCGGATCTTATGAGTTTTAATGTGGCTCAAATTAACTGAGAATTCACAAGTTTCAGTGAGGAAGCTCGGCTGTGAAGTATAAGAGTCTGTATCAGGCATTGTTAGATTTAGGCGGCTACGAGATTCAATAGTGTATTCCAATTTCAATCATTATTATGTTTTATCCTCATTCACGAGCCTGAAAGCCTATGAGAAATATGTGGAATGTATCAGGAAGTCCTCATGTAATTTTATGCGGATCTTATGAGTTTCAATGTGGCTCGAATTAACTGAGAATTCACAAGTGTCAATGAGGAATGTCGAGTTTATAAGAGTCTGTATCAAGCCGCAAGGGTGGATTTACGGAGGGGGGGGGCTGCCAAAAATGTCTCATAGAAACTGATAGAAAATGTATGTACGAGAACTTATAAGATCCTAATTGGATAGTGAAACCACGAATCCGTATAAAACCATATACGATATTCATCAGTATTTAATGGAGACTACAGATATACATTGCTTCAGTTTCTAATGGCATTTCCTAACGTAAATCATATCCGTTTCTATAAGCGTTTCCTACATTGAATTGTCCTTGTTCCTACGAGTTTTTATAAGACTTTATAGTTTTCAAATGTGTTTTTCACACATAAGACCTACCTGTTTCTAATGTGTTTCTACAGATAACTCATATCCGTTTCTACGAGTTTCTATAAGAATCTATAGTTTTCAAATGTGGTTTCCACACACAATACCTACCTGTTTTTAATGTGTTTCCACAGAAAACTCATATCCGTTTCTACGAGTTTCTATAAGAATCTATAGTTTTCAAATGTGGTTTTCACACACAATACCTATCTGTTTCTAATGTGTTTCCACAGATAACTTATATCCGTTTCTACGAGTTTCTATAAGAATCTATAGTTTTCAAATGTGGTTTTCATACACAATACCTACCTGTTTCTAATGTGTTTCCACAGATAACTCATATCTGTTTCTACGAGTTTCTATAAGAATCTATACAGGGTGTCCCACGGTCGAGTGCCTATTAGACGTTTCTGGAGAACTGGCCTTATTTTAAATCTGAAAATTAGGATTATGATATTGTTGGAAATTCTCTACAGACCTAAAATATTTTTGGAGCCTGAGCACTTCCGGTTATACCAGGAGTGGAAATAAATTTGTTCAAAAAATATTTTTTTCAATATTTTCATTTCTGTTATGATTGAGTATTCAATGCTGAATACATTTCTGTTGAAACCATTGTATTCATTCGAATAGTTTTCGAAATATCGAAAAAAAAACCTAAAAAAATGTCAAATATTCATAGTCAGTGTTATGTCCATTATTCCTATTCTGAACATCCCGAGTGTAAACCGTTCTCACAACGTCAAAGTAGAAGATTGTTGAAAGGTCAAACATCTTTTGAATTTCATAAATATCATCACAGGGTGTTTCAAATTTCGTGTCGAAAACTCTGATCGAAAATTGTCCATAACTTCTGTTTTTCAAATTAGAACCCTATTTTTTTATGATTGCGTTGGATTCTGCGAAGAAAAATAATGATAGCAATCTCAGATGCTTTTTTTCCTAAAATCAGTAATTTCCGAGTCATTTGAGCTTTTCTGGATTTATGTTGTACGTAGAGTCAAATTCATCGAATCTGAAGTGATTCGATGAATATTCCTATAAAACCATAGTTACAACTAATAATTAGACCTGTCACCTCTGAATTATTAATGGGATCATTTATCTTCTATGGTCACAGAATATTCTCATGCCTACATATTCGATGACTATTCTTATGAAACCATAGTAACCATTGAAGTAAAATCGAGAAGTAAGGTTAATGCCTAAAATTAGAGCTGTCACTTGTGAATTATCAATGGGATAATTTATCTTCTATGGTCACAGAATATTCTCATACGAAGGATAAGATGAATTTGACTCTACGTACAACATGAATCCAGAAAAGCTCAAATATCTCGGCAATTACTGAATTTAGGAACAAGAACATCTGAGAGTGCTATCACTATTTTTCTCCGCAGAATCCAACGCAGGAATAAAAAAATAGGGTTCTAATTTGAAAAACAGAAGTTATGGCCAATTTTCGATCACAGTTTTCGACACAAAATTTGAAACACCCTGTGATGATATTTATGAAATTCAAAAGATGCATGACCTTTCTACATTCTTCTACTTTGACGTTGTGAGACGGTTTACACTCAGGATGTTCAGAATAGGAATAATGGACATAACTCTGACTATGAATATTTGACATTTTTTTAGGTTTTTTTTCGATATTTCGAAAACTATTCGAATGAATACAATGGTTTCAACAGAAATGTATTCAGCATTGAATACTCAATAATATCAGAAACGAAAATATTGAAAAATAAATTTTTTGAACAAATTTATTTCCACTCCTGGTATAACCGGAAGTGCTCAAGCTCCAAAAATATTTTCGGTCCGTAGAGAATTCCGAACAATATCATAATCCCAATTTTCAGATTTCAAATATGTCAGGTTCTCCAGAAACGTCTAATAGGCACTCGACCGTGGGACACCCTGTAGTTTTCAAATGTGGTTTTCACACACAATACCTACCTGTTTTTAATGTGTTTCCACAGATAACAGTGTTAGTTTGAGGCGGCTATGAGATTCAATATGGTTTTCCAATTTCAATGACATTGATATTTCCATCAACAGCCTCAGTTCCCATGTGTAGAAATTCACAGGTTCAATTGAATAATTGAAATGAGAATGTTGTTGTGTACCTACAGAGTGGACAGTCATTTCAGGATTCGACAGACGGCGCGGGCATCGGAAGAGTTCAGGTTATAACGCGGTCGACGCGGACGCATAGACTTATAATACAAAATGGACGAGCCACTCGGAAAAATGCTAGGTCCCAGCATACAGACTGATGTATCGTCATCCTTGTCATATGATTTACAACCATGTTGCCGCTTTTACCAATAAATTAAACCCAACTTTCTGAGATTCGTTTAAATGTTATGAAAATTGTATGAAAGAACCATTCAAACATAAATTTTCAATTTGAACATTTATTCAATAAACTCGCAAAAGTTAGTAATGTCATAAAAATCACACGAAATCAACAAAGTAAAGAAAAAATTAGTGGAAACTAGTAACAGAACAATTCGGTAAATTTGACGATAATTCTGTTGTAGCGGCAACACTGATGCCTTCCAAATTGCTTCTTGCCTACCAGTTTGGTAGACAAACTATATACCTCTCTGTTTAGTCAGAGCCTCCAGATTGCCCCTCTCTCTCTGTATCCGGGGACCTAAGCTTCGAATGCAGAAAGATCGGGTGGCAGGGCAGGGCACTGCGCGTGCGCGTGGAGCGTGACTGCGTGGACGTAAAACACGTGTGAAGTGTGATGCAAATTGAGAATTGACGAATTATTTCTTATTTGTTGGGAAATTGCAATAATAATTAATTTCACTTTTCTAGAATAAAAATGTGATGCATCAGTACCTTTATGAAAGACATGCGTTTTCGGTCTGAAGAGAACATTGATGTTTTTGTGTGAAGTGGGGTTATAATGTTATATTGTAGAAAACTAGAAACAAGCTGGAATCTGATGTGAATTATATCTTTCTAGAAGAAAAATGTGATGGATCAGTGCCTTTATGAAAGACTATTATGTGTTTTCGGTCTGAAGAGAACATTGGTATTTTGTGTTAAGTGAGGTTATTCTGCAGAAACAAGGTGAAATATGGTGGAAATTATATGAATAGGTATGGTTTTCCGTAATTATGTGTTCTTCTCAAGTTACTTCTGTAAAATTATTCCATATATTGTCCTCAATCTCAATGAAATTATGAAATGTCAAAACGGATCAGAAATAAACATTTTAAGCCGCTATGAATTCTTTCACTCCAACTGTATAAATCCACCAACCAATAGTTCGAACATACAGGTATATGAAACGTTTTATTATAATCCTAGGAATTTCAGTCAGAAACATATGGAAGATATTTTAACTAAACGTTTAAACTGTCAAATTCTCATTAGCGAATGATTAACTGTGAATTATAATGATTTCTGGCGAATATCGGTGATGGTAAGATCTCGGGTACGATATGAATTTACATTTTCACTCTAACTTCAATGTTATACATTCGTTCTATTATCTAATTGTATCTAGTAATTTTCTGAATTGCCATCAGAAACACATTTGAGAACTATAGATCCTTATAACTTGTGACTGATATTAAATCTTAAACATTCTCATTTATTTTCAAACCTCATTAACTCGTAAAACATACAGCAGAAATTAATTTTGTGTAGAAACCGGTAGAAACAGATTTGAAACAGGTAGGTATTACGTGTGAAAAACTCATTGAAAAACTATAGATTCTCATAGAAACGGATATTAAGCATGTGTGAAAACACATTAGAAACCGGTAGGTATTAAGAGTGAAAACCGTATTTGAAAACTATAGATTCTTATAGAAACTCGTAGAAACAGATATGAGTTATCTGTGGAAACACATTAGAAACAGGTAGGTATTGTGTGTGAAAACCACATTTGAAAACTATAGATTCTTATAGAAACTCGTAGAAACGGATATAAGATATCTGTGGAAACACATCAGAAACAGGTAGGTATTGTGTGTGAAAACCACATTTGAAAACTATAGATTCTTATAGAAACTCGTAGAAACAGATATGAGTTATCTGTGGAAACACATTAGAAACAGGTAGGTATTGTGTGTGAAAACCACATTTGAAAACTATAGATTCTCATCAAAACTCGTAGGAACGGGTATGAGTTATGTGAAAACCACATTTGAAAACTATAGAGTCTTATAAAAACTTGTAGGAACAAGGACAATTCAATGTAGGAATCGCTTATAGAAACGGATATGATTTACGTTAGGAAATGCCATTAGAAACTGAAGCAATGTCTATCTGTAGTCTCCATTAAATACTGATGAATATCGTATATGGTTTTATACGGATTTGCGGTTTCACTATCCAATTAGGATCTCATAAGTTCTCATACACACATTTTCTATCAGTTTCTATGAGACATTTTTGGCAGGGGAGGCATGGGGTCCACCTCTGCCTATCCACATATTTGGAAAGTTCTGACCTAAAAATTGTCTGACCATTACTCTAAAATGGGGTGGAGCTCCATCATGATGAAAATGCATTGCTGCAATGTCCGTACCTTCGAGTAATACAGGAAGATGATTTTGGAGGAAATTTTTTGGTCCAATCAATCGATTTTTATAAACGTCACACCATACGTTTTTTGAAAATTTGTATTGTGATTTCGTATGCCTGACTGCATGCGGATTCTCTTCAGCCCAGTCATGCGAGATCGTCATATTGAAGACCCCATCCCTTGTGGATATGGCTTCATCCATAACTATATCTATACTAATATATATTTTCCCCATTTTCATGGGTTTGCCACCATTTACTCTTGGTGGTCCAGGTAACTCGAGCCGTGGGGACGTCACCCCCCATGTGGTGTGGCAGAAACCAAACCACACCCGTGCGGTTATTATTATTATGTAGCTACCATCAATAACTTTTCATTCTTTTCTTTTTTTCTATAGAGTATCCTTTCATTCTGTCCTTTATCACGCTTGGTCGTTCCGTATTGGCAGCCCGGTCTAAACCGGATATTCTTAGCACCCTCTGTCTTCCGGATGTTCTGAGCGCTGACGTGATCAGCATCTACAAGACCTCCGAGGAATGAGGGCCTTTGATTGTTTGCTTGTTGAGGGTTTTTGGCCATAACTCGCCACGCTGGCCAGACGGGTTGGCAAGTATAAAATTCAGCCGCCCCGGGTATTTGATTTCCCCGGTACCACCCATATCTGGGAGGCACTCCCCTATCCGGCACCTGGAGATGTGCCCGATGGGAGACTATTTTTCATTAATTTCAATTCGATACGTGGTTTGTATTTGTATCGAAATTCGTCAATAATATCCGAATTTTTTATTTCATTGACATTTTTTTTTATATGGACCGTTAACAATGAATTTTTGATGAAAAGTGTGTGTATGAAATGTTTGATTTCATCATTCTTATAATTCAATTTCATGTGACACCTTTGTGTGATTTTGTTATAACATAGATCTTCATCAAAGGATTTTACATCATAGAGATTTTAGTCTTGACAAAGTTGATAAACATTCAGGCAACATTTTTAATTTGTATAGAGATCAGAGAGTTTATAAATTCCAGCCATTCTGTGAAATTATAAATCCAGGGAAGCATCTAGATTATTCTTGATTTACTAGTCAAATTTTATCGGTTGAAATTAGGAATGACTCGAAAACGACGCGTTTCATCAAAAAACGCGTGAAAAATGACTGTTTTCAGATTTGGGTTATTCAGGAAAAAGAGCTCGAGAATGTGTTCTCCATTCTCTTCTAGCTGCTGTAGTTCTCGAGATCCCCTCAGTAGACAACAAATTTTGCCCACCCTGTACATATGGCAAAAAAAAGAAATTTCAGTAACAACATGAACCTGCCATCCTCAAATAGGATATTCTCATAGTGGAGTAGGTGTGCCAAAAATAAGGTCCGATATAATAAAGGAAAATGAGTTTGAAGGTTTTGCGTCTCACTACGCAACATCCGGACAAAATAAATTCAATAGATATCCTTTGTCCACATAAAATGAGCTGCCTCTTTTGAAAAGGTTGTATATATAACCAATGTAATTGTAGGAAAGAAAATTATTAAAGACAAGTTTATTGACTTGAACGTCGGTAGCACATATCCAATAAAAGAATGACAACTGCTCACCTGAATGAATTTCAATGTCTTTACTCCTTGAGTCTGCCACGATGGAAGCGTCTTCAGTGCACTGAATAATTGGCAATGGTCAGCAATGGTCAACGAAGTCCCTCAAAGGAAAATTCGATTCTTGATTGAAGCCGAAGTTCGTAAAATTTGTAAGAAAATTCTGCGATGTTGCGGTGATGACGATTAATTAGGTTATTGATTTCAACCGTATGGGATCGATGACTTGTACAGTGGCGTACCGAAGGGGGGGGGGCGGGGGGCGGTCCGCCCCAGGCCCCGCACCAGCATAGGCCCCCAAATGGCCAAAAAGTACAAATGAATCGAAAAGAAAAATAATTTATCAGGCCCCATGATGGCGGAGGCCGAAGGCCTCCTTATTAGTTCATATGTCAGACAAATAATTTTTTTGATTTGTGTTACATAATTTTATTCTGTATGAAAAACTATTCGAAGGTCAAAAAAGTCCAGCCACTTCGACATGAATCCAGAAAAGCTCAAATAACTCTGGAATTTAGGAGCAAGTTTTCAACACAACCTGTGATGATATTTATGAAATTCAAAAGATGACCTCACCACATTCTTCTACTTTGACGTTGTGAGAACGGTTCTCACTCGGGATGTTCAGAATAAGAAATATTAACATAATACTGACTATGAATATTTTACTTTCTCAAAATTTTGAAAACTGTTTGAATTATGTAATACAATGGTTTTAACTGAAATGTATTCACCATTGAATACTCAATCATATTAGAAATGAATGAATTGAAAAAAAAATAACAAATTTATTTTCACTCCCTGGTATAACCGGAAGTTCTCAGGCTCAAAAAAAAATTTCCGCAAATAGCTAGGAAATTTTGACATTCCTAACAAAAATTGTCATAGAAAAAGTCAAGATTTCACAACTGTTAGGAAATATTCATTTCCTTACTGTAAGGAAATGATTTTTCCTTACAATTTTCAGTGTTCTTCATAACGTCTGCTCCTAAAGTTTTGGGAAAAATTTCAAAAGCATATAACTCTGACTTAAATAATCTTTTATTTCCTTGAAATTATTCAACAATTCAACTCAACTATCTTTATTATAAATGAGAATTCAAGTAACACATAAGGGACCATTATTTTCGATTTGCCTAATAATTGATTGAAATCTGTCGAATTTCAAACGTTTTACGGAAAAATAGTATGTTTACCTCGTAGGAAAAGCCACATTCCTGGACTCTGTGTTGCTGAGTCTAAGCTTGCGCCTCGACTGAGCAATCTTCACAATCGTCCAGGAATGTAAGGCTTTTTCTACCCGGCAAACAATGTACTTATAGGTCTGTAGAGAATTCCGAACAATATCAAAATGCCAATTTTCAGATTTCAAATATGTCCAGTTCTCCAGAAACGTCTAATAGGCACTCGAACTTGGGACACCCTGTATACATAAGGCCCCCTCATCTATGGCCGCCCCAGGCCCCCAACTATGTCAGTACGCCACTGGACTTGTACTGCAATATCTGTTATATATGCCTTGATTTACAATTCTCGTTTTTCGTTTAGAAATATCCTCTGGACGGATTAATGGGTTATCTGTTGAAAAGGTTATCAACCCAAGAATTTAGGTCAAGTTTGGGAATCCATCTGGTTTTTTGAGATAATAACCATGTCCGGTGAACCTTCATTCAATATCTCAGTATAAGCTCATAAAACATAAAATTAAATACTTATATGTTGAAACATTTATTGCAGAACAAGTTGTAAAAGGGAACAAATGCCAGATAACGAATACCACAAGTCCCAGGATCATTGGTCAGTAGATTCAAGAAATGGGTTGTTTTTTCCACTGAAGGTAGTCAAAAATGACATTTTGTTGGCTTAGCGAGGCCTTTTCTTCGATTCTGACACATGATCAATTAAATGATCTTTCACTCAGAGGAGATGAACCTCCCCTTTTTTGCAGATTGTCTTTAAAAACCCTATGTGACAGAGACAAGCTCTTCATCAGTTGTTAAGCAGTTATTCATCAGTTCTTAATCGAAATCGTCAGTCAGTTTTTGTAAATCACAACTGATCGTAATTATTTCTTGCTATACATTTTCATATAGAAGGTAGAGTTTATAATTGTATACATAAAACTTGTATAGTTATTTCGTGCTTGTTATCTTAGGGTGACAACAAAATTACAGTTCGTTATTTGTTGAGAGTGCGTTCGAATTTCACCACTTCCGTATACTCTTCGCAGTTGTTATCCAAGTACAGATAACAACTTATCGGAGTAATCATCAAGATTACCATAGCGCGCTTACAGTTGAGTATACCCCTCTACCCCCCTACGGCCCTACATCGGTTGTGCAGTCACTGTCTTAATCATCGAGATTAACGAGAATCACCAGCAGCCTACCAACTAGAAGCAGTTCAAGAAGACCATTATCCTGGTTCATAAATTAATCAGAGTACTGAAATAAACCATAGAAATCATAATATATATATACTTACTAGTAAGTATATATATATTATGATTTCTATGAAATAAACCCAGAACACCTTGATATATATATTCTTTTGAAAGAGAGTAATACAAACTTTTTTCTTAAATCAAACAATATATGGCATAAGGCACGTGTGAAGAAATGGCGACAAAGAACAGATTGCATGAAAAAAAACAATCTGTTTCCCGATCCGATAGTGTTAGTAGAGGGAATGTGAACGGGGTACCATACAATTTTGCGTATGACACACGAGAACAGATAAAAACCTCTGAAAAAACTCTGTCTCCCCGTATATGTGTAGTGATGCTGAATTTGTTCAAATGATATCCATGTTACAGAGCTTCTTGTACTTGATGAAAACAAGCTTTTTCATCGATCTGGATGGAAGTATCTTGAAAATATATCTGTAACAAGAACAAAGAAGAAAAACCGAGAAAGAAGAAGTAAAAAAATACTTCACCTGCTAAAAAACGAAGTCCTAACTCTCTCTTGGATCGGGAGGATCTTTCGATCAGGTCCGATCTTCCAAGTGATGATTCTTCTGTTCTTCAGGTGTTCGAGGAACGCTACAGGCCCCTTTTATTGGGGGATCATCTCCCTTGATAAACTAATCAAACAGAAGGTTAGGCAAATATTGATCTCTCTTGTACTTGAAAGTAAAAAAGTAAATATTTCATTGAATACAACAAGTTTCCAGAACAACGATTGGTAAAATATTTGCTAATCACTGAAGGATCTGATTGTTTTTGCAATATCCAGAGACTGACCATACCCACACGAATCCAACTTGAGCTTATATACTCGTATATCGCCTCCAAGTTTGTGTTCAAATTTGGATCCCTCAGGAAATCCTTCCAAACTTTTCGATTCCATTGAGGAGTACTCGCATAGCCGGGGTTAGCAGTTTTTCTTTCGTATAATATCGAGGAGCTCTCGATATACGATAGTTGAAATTTACGGATGAAAGGTCTGGTATTTTATTTGTCATCGCAAGAATGCGTCTTACTATTTCTTATCCCACTGGAGCAATTTCATATATTGAACCTTAAATCCAACATTTTCTTGGTGAATCAATCGGGAGAAGGTGAGTGAAATGGAAAAGAGACTTTTCTTCGGAAAATTGGATTAGGTAAATATAACACGAGAACATTTTATATTATCGATAATTCGAATTTGAATATGAACATATTTTAAAAACGGGGAGTATGTTGTGTGGTACATATGTGTAGAAACTGAATATACAAAGTGTCCAACGAGGAACTTTACATACTCCTACCATATTTTGAGTATATCATCAGCATCAGGAAATGGCCACTTAGAAATGTCTCCTATTTTTCTCACCAATATACAAGATGATTTAATTCGACTATATGTCTGGAATTGTATATTAGAATTGAATGATGTTTTCAGACTCAATATAGAATCTTTTGCATTATTTATACCGAATATTGTATTTCCAGTGCCGTACTCAGAAAAATCAATTTTGACTGTTGATGTGGAAATGACAACCCTATAGGCCTCTCTCTGAAATTGTTTTCACGTTTATTTGAAATAAAATTCATTCATTCAAATTTTTGTCACACTTCTGAACAAATCTGAAGATACTGGAACAAAGAATTATTTATTGTCATTCCAACCTGGGAAACTCGAATCCAAGAGATTCCATCATGAAACATTTCATAATGATAGAGCAAATCAAAAATAGATGTTCAATGACTGCATTCAAAAAAATCTCAAAAAATGAAATCCATATTCGAATTAATTACCAAAAAAACACATAAATCCATGATTACAACATAACAAACGTTAGTTATTTTTCCAAACATTCGGTTTTAATTTGCGAAATATATATAAAAACATAAGTGATCATTAATCATTAATCAACCCCTATAAATTTACAATTTGATGATAATTACATGCAAATGTTGGCCATGAGTAAGTTTTAGGTGATCCTTACGAGAGTTTTGTTGCAATATTTCGATCTTGGCGCGTGGCACATGAAATGTCTGTATTCTAAATTTTTTTCAAGTTCTTCATCTACTTGTACATATATTTCAACTGTAGATTCCTCTCCTCAAACTGAATGCTTTTGTTATGCCATTTTTCAAAATTCGGTTTCGTTTGAAAGATACAGGGTGTCGAAAATCCATAAAAAAAAACACTTTTCTTTCTGGTTGATTGGTTACTCTATTCATTATTCTGAATCAAAACTTATTCATCAATCCCCCTGGTATAAAAGTTACAGCGTAACCGATTCATAAATCTACTCAAAAATACCATAAAACCACTTGAAAAAAGAAAAATCAAAAAAATCATATAACATATAAAAAATGAATGTATTCCTATGTTCTTCGAATTAAACACGTCATTTTCGAGTTTTTCCTAATAATTGTATACGAAAACATTTGAGGAAAAGATCTTGAATTTCAAGAATAATCTGGTTGCTTCCCTGAATCATAAAATATTATTACTTCTCTGGACTCTAAACAAGTTGACATTGTTGTCAGAATGTTTATTTGAACCTTGTCGAGACAAGAATCTAAATGATGGAAAAACGTTTGATGTGGAGCAATGTAATAATAAAATTCCACAAATGTGTGAGATAAAATTGGAAACCAAGGATCATAAAATTATACATTCAATAAGCACAGTTTATATTGAAAATTTATTGTTACCGGCGGAGATTTAAAATAAATGCCCACGAAATACGAAATTCAGAGATATGAGCTGAATCACGATGCAAACCACGTATTAAGCTGAAATCAATGAAAAATGAAACGATAATTAGCACTAAATGACCTGTCTGTGGCGATGTTTCAATTTCATCTTGGAATTTTATAAACTCGACACTACACGGTTAATATTACATTCATTAACTGAAAGTGTTCACATTATCATCACGAGAATGAAGAATAACATTCAACATAATCACTTTCCCTTCTTATAACAATATAAAAAAACTGAAAAAGATTTTCTCCATGTTTGTTTGTAGATCGCGCCGGTAGTCGCTATACGCCTGCGTCGTTGATAGACGTTATATTACGTACAAAGATTATCTCTTTAATCTTGATTACGCAGGCTACGTACGGGTCGATTCTCAACCCCCTCTATAGAAGGCTGTGGTCGATTCATAGAACGTAGTTTCAGGAATATTGGTTGAGCTGGCAACATCGGTAAGGTTAAGTTGTTTAATGATAAATTCTGATACATTCATTGAAAGACATTCTTTATGATTATATTTTTGGGATATCGAGGAGAATATGGACAAGTAATTAGTGTTCACCAACTAATCTTCAGAAGAATCGAAGAAGCAACTTATTTTGATGGGAGAAATATGGTTTTGCAATGGCTGTGTTTTTGTTGAGAAATATCGTGTTTTTAACCCGTCGATTACACTCAGCCCACTTCCTCGACAGGAAGCAGGTGAGTGAGCAGGGAAATGGGCAGGGTGAGAATGTAATCACTTTACTGCCACTCGCGCTGCCGGTCACTCCCTGAATTGGCGGTTTTTCGTGTGGCAGTCAAAGGGCCGGTAGCGCAAGAGGCAGGGAGTGATCACATTCTGCCTAGTTACGGTCGTGCGAAAGTTGCGTACGTTGTTAATTGTTGCGAAAAAGGTCGACGGAGTGGAGCAACGAAAAAATAATATCATTTCTATTACACCTTAAGAGTGAAAGAGTGATATGGGATTCTTCTGATAAAAACCATAAACGCAAAAACAAAGTGCACGATGGTTGGAAGAGAATCAGCCAGAATATGAAGGAAATTCTAATTGAGGAATTAAAGTCGAAAACAGTTCACTTATGGCTACATTCAGACCTCTGCTGAAGAGGAAAATGAAGTCGATGAAGTCTGGATCAGGTGTAGTTGAGCGTGTTTCGACCTATTTGGTTTGCGTTCGATATCATGAAAAGGTTCCTGGGGTTCACATATTATGCTGTTGAGGGAACAATGTATTGATATCATCCACCATCTTCTACAACGACCAACTTTCTTTTGCAGTTTATATGTTTTCATGACACTCACATATTTATATACATGAAAGTGTAATTAGAGCCAGAGTGCTGAGGCTTCAATTTCGTCGTTCGCCATTGCCAAAACTTGATCGCCAAAGAGATGACTGCCTTTCCATACTGCCGCAGAAGTATCCCGGGAAATAATTCTGGTAGCGCGAGTGGCAGTGGAAGTGTCTGAGTGTAATTGAGGCATAACATTAATTGTTATTCAACTTCTGATGAGATAGACGTATCTCTGAGTGTTCCCCATTGTTGGTAATTTTTCGTTTGATTTTCCTCTTCAAGTTCGACTGAGGGTGTATTCTCGACACAGATTTGATACAAAGTATTCACTGAGTGAGTTTATTTCGGTGAATTTTCCGAAATAGCGCTTATTCGTTTTAAATTATTTTGAAATTTAATCGACAACAACGATTGATAACACCATATTTTGCTGGCACATCTGTCAGCGGCCGGCGAAGGAATTATTAAGGCGGTCCACACACAACAGATAGTTCCAGGTTCCACGAAGAAGAATAGCTATAAGCGAACAATCTGAAAAGTTCCTAAGAAATGATTTCTCGGCCCAGACGGCCAGACCACCGCTTTGAGAGGTGGAAATTGTGGGGGTGAAGGAGGAAATTAAGAGTTTGAGGGAGGAAGTCAATGGGATTAGTGCGACCATCGAACAGAGAATTGTGGCATATAAAGGAAGGATAGGTTCAATAGAGAATGAGATTCTGAAGCTTGAACGAAATGCTTTGAAGAACAATATCATAGTTAGCGGATCGAAGTTGGATGTTTCTGACCTGCTGGGCTCGGTTCTCGATCAACTTAATTCTATCCTTGGTGTTAATCTGACACAGATAGAGATCAACAATATATACAGGCTGAGTAAGAATAAGTCGGTAGGAAAAATAGAATTTATATCTTTTCTGGCTAAGGCAAAAGTAATTAAAAATCAACGAGATCTTAAAGGTAGCAGCATATACAGGGTCTTTCACGAGGAACCTCACCCATATTTATACGGGAAACTACTGAACGTATTTTCATGAAATTCAGCACTTATAAGTATTTCACGATGCTGATGAAATCTAAAATATTTTCAAGGCATGAGCACCTCCGGTTTTTCCGGAAATGACGTCAAGTTATTTTGATGTAACATTTTTCAGTTTTGGTTGGAAAATTCTCTCTGAGCGGGAAAATTCGAAAAAAAAAATCGAAAATAGAGCTCCGCTTAAACAAGAATAACTTCGAGGTTTTTGGATGGAAAATTTTCATTTTTGAGATTTTTCAAGATGTGAGATTTTAAAAATCGAAATCGCGATTCATGATACAGGTGGTGTATGATGTATGATGAATCGCGATTTCGATTTTCACATCAATCTTACATCTTGAAAAATCCCAAAAATGAAAATTTTCCATCCAAAAACCTCGAAGTTATTCTTGTTTCAGCGGAGCTCTATTTTCGATTTTTTTTTCGAATTTTCCCGCTCAGAGAGAATTTTCCAACCAAAACTGAAAAATGTTACATCAAAATAACTTGAAATTTTCTAAGGAATCTATTTCTGCAATAAAAAAATGGTGTTCTAATTTGAAAAACGGAAGTTGGCGTCATTTCCGGAAAAACCGGAGGTGCTCATGCCTTGAAAATATTTTAGATTTCATCAGCATCGTGAAATACTTATAAGTGCTGAATTTCATGAAAATACGTTCAGTAGTTTCCCGTATAAATATGGGTGAGGTTCCTCGTGAAAGACCCTGTATATTAACGAAGATCTCTGTGAAGAGGACCGTGCTGATTTCAGGTTGCTCTGGCAACAAAGACATCTAGCCAGAGCAAAGAGCTACAGAGCACACTTTCAAACAGGGTGTTTAATAGTGAATGGTGAGAAGTTCACCGTCGAACAATTAAGAGAACTGGCCACGGGAATACAGTCTCCTCCTTTTAGAGGGGACTCCAACCCAGAGTCCACAACCCTACCTGCTGTAAATTCTGAATTAGTGTCCAGCGCACCGAATACTATAAAAAATTGTTGAGTGAGCAAGAAAGTCTTTCAATAGACGAAGATTCAGGACACAGCCAATTAATATTGTCCATATCTGGTCCAGCATCTGTCGATGTGTGAGTAAATTGTACATCTGGGGCCCGATTCTCAAATGTCTATTGGGTCGTATGCGACATCACCAGATTGTCGAACGAAATAAAAAATTGGTATGCTCAAATGTCGCATTTGACAAATATCGATAGACAAGAAGACGAGTGGGTAGGAGCCACTCGACATTTTTATCATCCTAATGTCATTAATGTGAGGTTATGTTAGTCGTTCCCGTGAGTTTTGTTTACTTTTTCACTTTTGAGTTTGACATTGTCATTTTCAGCGAATGAAATAAACACTCGACATATGTGGCGTTCTACATTTCCGATAGACATTTGAGAATCGAGCCCCTGGCTCCGTATTCGCAATAAAAATATCAATTTCACTGTTCTCAATAACTCAACGATTTACTGAAAACTCTACGAGACTTTATAATAATCAAGATACCGACTAGGGGAACGAAACCGCAAAAAAGTGATACCACTGATCTCATTTCACGAGTTGACACGATGCAGGAGGCGCTGCAATCTGGCTCATCTAGAGAGCAGATATCCAAAATTGTCCAATCCAATACCTCTTTTGAAGAATCTATTGAAAGCAATTTAAAGAGGCCCAAAAATGATATTGAAGGTATAGCATCACGATTGGAAAATGCAAGTTAAGAAAACTCCAATAGTCAATTTATTTTCCATATAATTGACGAGTCGAACAATGAGAATCTATGAGAAAGGATCTGTGAAATCGTAAATATTCAGGTCGTCAAAAATACAACCGAAAGGATAACGGCGAATGATAAAGACATTTGTTATCGCCTCGGAAAAAAAGGAAGAACATAGGAAACCCTGGTCTGTTTGTTTTCCATAACAAACGATGTCTGAAGAGCTCAGGTGTTGTTGTTAGTGCAAGATTGACTCCCAGTAAGTTGAATTTGTTCAATAAAGTGCGTGGAAAGTTTAGTGCTAATTCCTGCTATACATCTAGCTAGAGGAAATATTTATATCGTCGTTGATGATAATTCAATTAAAAGAAAGAAAAACCTTACTTGTGATTCGGGATTATATGCTATATACTTTCCGAGGGCTGCACTGAATATTTGTGTTTTTTTTCTTTATTTAATACAATGTTTTCTACTTTATAGTCATAAGGCCTTTTCGGAAACTTACTCTGGGTTACTAACTCGATCCATTGAGGTCACGTGACGGATCTTCTTGGATCACAGACCCGGTCTTAAGGTTTACGAACTATCAGGTTTAGGATTTGAAGTGTCAGTAGATCATAACATAACCAATAATTTAATAATAACAGAGACATAAGATTTTTTTCCCAGTTAATTTTTGGAATTTAATTTTTGCTTGAATTATTATTGGCAGAGGTAGTACGGTTGGGCGAGAAGAAGAAAAAAGAAATCACAACCATTTGGAACCACAGAGTCCGAGGTGGTAACGTTCAAAGTAGAGATACCGTTAGTACGAAAACAGTTCAGTAAACATTCAACATTCAAGTTTAACCACTTTTAGTTCTAAATTTCTAGAAAGAGTTTCATCATTCCACGTGCCTGAACGCTGCACAACTGGTAAGTCCAAAATATTTCATATATAGCACAGAACACAAATAATATATAATTATATAGTATTGATTTCGATTGAAGTGAATTGTAAGTCTCAGTTCGAAAAGTATCTTACTACCTATCATGTTCATTAACACTTAATTTCTGAATCAGCAGATCCCTTGTAACTATAATCCACTTATTTCATTTCAGTCATAAATTTCTTATAATTTTCGGTGTGCATTTCAAGTGATTGATCTATTATTGAAATTATGAGCAAAAGAGATATTGCAGCTACAGTGGCATTAGCCATTGATTTTTTTATGGATGAAGATGATGCAATGGAGGAGGAAATTGCATGTGATATATTATCTTCAAGTATGATAAAGGAGTCTGTATCTAAGCGCAGAAGGGTCTGCATACAAAATTATGAAGAAGTTATTCTACGTTATTCCCCATCAGGTAGGTAAAATGATTGAATTATTCTCATATATATTATTTTTTCTCGAAAGTATCTCAAATTTGCATTTATTATAGAGTTCCAAGGACATTTTCGATTAGAAAGGAGGACAATCCAGGTTATTTTGGATAAAATTGGTGAAAAGATATATAGGACAACTTCACTAGGTGGTAGACCATCCTGTCCCCAGAAACAGCTACTCCTGACAATATGGATGCTAGCTAATCAAGAAGTCTATAGGTAAGTTTTTTTTTTATTTTCATTAGAAGATTTTATTTAAATCAGCCAACTATGGCTATCATATTAATTAATATGAATTAACTTCAAAGTTTTATTTGGTTAAGAATCATGTTACTACAAAAAGAATATTTTAATATTGCTAATGTCATTACATTATAATACCATTGTATTCGTCCATACATTTTCCCAGGTCAGTAGCTGATAGATTCAACGTTTCATTGAGTACAGCTTGGGAATATTTTCAAAGAATTGTGAATGTGCTGGTGGAAGTATCTTCAATCTATATCAAATGGCCTGAATCATATGGCAATATAAGCCGAAAATTCAAGAAGAGAGGAGGTATTGATGGTGTGATAGGGGCAATAGACGGATCACATATTCCTATTTCAGCTCCTTCATACATGCCCAATAAATACTTGAATAGAAAACAATACCATTCTATTGTATTACAAGCAGTTTGTGATGCCTCATACATATTCACAGACTGTTCTGCAGGTAATTTTAGAATATATTTATTTTTTCTTAATCGCTTCTTCTAAACCATCATATAGTCATAATTCCAAATTTTGCCATTTTAGGTTATCCAGGAAGTGTCCATGATGCTCGTGTTTACAGGATGTCTCCATTATTCAGAAGAATAATGCCTAATATTAATGAAGATTATCATTTATTGGGTGATTCAGCATACCCCAATTCAATCAATCTGATAACACCCTATAGAGATAATGGACATTTGACTCAACAGCAGAGGCACTTTAATTACCTGCATTCAGCAGCTCGTGTTCATATTGAACAGTCATTTGGGCTGCTGAAAGGTAGATTCAGAGTTTTAAAATTTGTAAATATATACAAAACTGAAACAATACCAAACATTATAATTGCGTGTTGTGTTTTACACAATATATGCATGCAGAACAAAGATAGTGATGTAGATGTCTACCTTGATGAAATAGATAGTGGACAAATAATTGATGAGATTGTATCAGAAGACTCTGCATCATACAGCAAGAGGGATAAAATCTGTAGACAAATAGTCAAATAAATTTTTTACGCCACAATTTTGTTTCCATATCACCACCTAGAAACCCCCTGTCCCTTAAATTACATAGACAATGGTAAAAGATAAACACTCATTTATTAAAAAATAAAAGGAGATCATAACATTTAAATATCTAATATAAAAAAATATATCAAAAAACTCTAAAAAATATAAAACTGATGAAATAAAAAATATTTTACTTTTTAAATATAAATAGGAACTCTTCTTCTCTTATTATCACAGAAACTTAAAAAAATATTCCTCTGAAAAAATTAAAAAAAACTAAAAACAAAAATTACTTCTTCAAAAAATTTTCAAGCATTTTCAGCAGGCTGTCTTGCCTTTCCATCCTGTCTTTATGTCGCTCCTCACACTCTTCCCTAAATTTTTTGAACCATTCAGGCTCTTCTGCAGGAGGTTGTTTTCTTTTTACTCCACGACTATTTATCTGTGGATAAAATAAAAAGCTCATTAATAATTTGATCCACAGCTACTACCACATAATTCATATCTTTTGTTGTTAAGTGTTGAAAGATGAAATACCTCTCTTCTTTGTGAAGTAGATGGTTCCGGATTGTCCTCATCTATAGGATGGGTAGCAGATGTGGATGGACCTTCCAGATTGCTACATGTTGATAGGGGGGTCACATCCGGGTCTTTTGAGAATATATCGTCCATTTCTTTAAAAAACGGCCAAGAAACGGCACCTCTTCCCGACTTCGAATTATTATCCTTGATTTTTTTGTAATTTTTTTTTAAATTTTTAAATTTATTATCACATTGCTCTACTGTGAATTTGGACCCAGCAGTCCTATTCAACTCTTCAGCAATTGCCTTCCAGACATTTTTATTTCTAGTTTTTTTATCTTCGAATTTGGCTTTATTCTGGTCGTATAGACGAATCAATAGGCGGACTTGAGGTGTAGTCCAGTGAATTTTTTCAGGTTCTGAAATAATAATTATTAATTTTGATTAGGTAATGATAATATATGAATATTATAATTCTTGCATATTACTCCTGTATCACAAAATATGAATAGTTACCATTGTTCTCATTATTTAGCCCACAAGCCATTTCGGAATCATTATCTTCTTGGAAGGAAATATACTCCACTTCTTGGTTTTGACTCTGGGGGAAGTGGGGCCATTCATTATTCTGAGAAAAACCTGAATGATGGAATAAAAATGAGTGCATAATTAATAATTTTGAAATAATATTTACACCTACATAATTATTTCTCCACTTCCATTATATTAATATAAATTGGACATACCATCGACTTCAAATTCTTCCAATTGGTACTTATTCCCTGTGACTACGTGAACAGGCCTCACTATCAAATAGAACATAATAAAAGTATGAAAAATTATATTTAATCAATTAATTAATCCAGCTTATTTTACCTGGAGATTGGTGAACTTGAATAATGTGTCGCCGAACATTTGATGCTTCGCTAATGAACCCACACATTTCACATTGCGCCAAATCCTCTTGTCTTTCCATAATTGTTGATTAATTATTAGGAAATTATTATAGAATAGAATATTTTTATTTCAAAGTAGAAGTCTTATTCCCGCGTTTTCCAGATACGAAACTAAACCGCCGTGCGCATGCGGTGGATCTAGCGACCCTGCTTTCGAGTAGGGTTACGATAAATCAACCCGAGTCACTGATCGGGTTAGCAGCTCTGTACTTTCCGAACACGGGTTGGATGTTCGGATTAGGTTAACGAACGCAAGGGTTAGGGATCCAGTGAACCCGAGTAAGTTTCCGAAAACGCCTATAGTCTTTTTCTCCAAATTCGAATTATCTTATCGTCCCTGATAACCGCTTTGGAATCGCCCATTCAGTTACTTGTTCAATTAACTATTATACATTATATTATATCAATTAGTGGGTATTCATTCCCATTTGATTGTGGATTTCTATTTTTGAGTTTGTTGACATTATACTAATGTCTGTTATCTTTTTTCACCTATTTAAATCGGTAAAAAAGAATAGGATGCAAAATTTGTATTTAGCTCATGTGAGTGTTCGTTCGTTGGTTCCACATTTGAATGATATTAAAGACTTGTTGACTCAGCGCAAGTTTGATATACTTGGCTTGACAGAAACTTGGTTGAATGCCCAAACGTTGAGCGAAAATTTATTGATCGATGGGTTCCACTTTGTTCGAGTTGATAGAGGTAGTCGTGGTGGAGGGGTTGGTGTTTATATTTAAGACAATATAGAATTCAGCATATTGAAAAATGAAGGTGGAAATGAACAAGTCTGGCTTCTTTTGATGTTTGGTTGTGTTAAGATTGCATTTTCAATTATTTATAGGCCACAGATTATGTTTACAAATTATTTTCGGATAATCTTGAAACGGCAATTGTAGAGATAATTCTAACTGTTGAACATGTATTTTGTGTGGGAGATTTCAATATGAATTATCTCATTAAATCCACAACCGAAATAAAGAGATTTTTAGAAATTTTGGAAAGCTTTTGCCATAAACAAATAAACATTAACAGTTTCTTTATTTCGACTCAACGGGCTTTCAAAAATTTATAATATAGTTGAAAGAAAAGACGTCAACACAAAATGAGACTATGAACTAATATAAAAACAAAAAAAAAGAACTAACCAAAATAGTCATCAAGACAATATGGTTCCAAATTTATCAAATATTTCTTAGTTTTATTTTTGAAATCCCTGAAAGGAAGCAGTCTCATATCTGCTGGTAACCCATTGTACAATTTCAAACACATATACTGAGGATATTTTTCAGTTATATTTAAACGATGAATAGGATAATAGAGATTTGCAGTTTTGTGTTATATTCATGTATTGTGTTAATTTGTTCGAATTTATCTCTATGCCTATGGAAGTATGTTAGGCATTCAAATATGTACAGAGCAAAAACAGTCATTAAATTATTGGATCTAAAGACTCCCCTACATGTTGCCAGGTAGTCCATACCATTCATTTCCCTAAATTTCCACTTTTGAATAACAAAAACAGATTGGATCTTACTACTGGTTGCCCCGCGAATGATTCCATATCTCATGATGGATTCGAAATTTGCATGGTATAAAATTTTCAATGAGTTGAAGTTAATACATCTACTCACTATTCTAAGCCCATACGAGATTTTATTCAATCTTTTACACACATAGTCTATCTGAACAGCCCAATCAAAAAAGTCGATGAAATACAAAATTCGGATATGAATGATGAATCTCGATTCAAACTACTAGTTGAATTGAAATTAATGAAAAATAAAATGATACCTGATAATCTTTGGCGATGTTCCTATCTAAACAATATCCTCTCGGAATTTTTTAAACTCGACAAGATTAATATTATATTAATTCACTTCACATAATGATCTTATTATAACAATAATCCACTGGATGTATTCAGAACTTCACATAATGTTTACAGTTTGTTATTGTTTATAGTTATACTGATGGCAGCGCCTCCAAGGGTATTTGAGATCCAATCCGTCAGTTTTCGCTATACGCATGCGTAGTGAAATTTCGCGGCGAAGTCGATTCATGATGAAAACGGCAGAATTCATAGATATTTATACTGTTTCGTGAAAAATCCTCAACCTCAATGAAAATATCAGCAAGCTGACAACATCTTCTTGAGATTTCTGTGCAAACATTCACAGAATGGAACAAAATAGATAAGGTTAGGTTGTTTAATAATAAATTCTGATGATCAGAATGAAAAGTCTTTCTTCATGAGATTGTTTTGAAATTTCGGGGAAAATTTGAACAAGTTTTTAGTGTTTACAAACTTATCTGCAAAAAAATCGACGAAGGAACTTATTTTGGTGGGAGAAATGTGGATTTTTAGTTGAAAAGCCACATGAAACCGGATGCCGGATGGAACTAACTGTTTTTGTTGAAATTATCGTGTTTGCAACATTTTTATTCCGATAAGGTTAGTACTTGAGTATTCCGTAAATGTATAAACTCAATTTCAATAGAGAAATATGAACTTTGAATCAATCCCACAGTATCATTTCAGGGACGTAATTAGCCCAATTTTTTTTTTCAAATGGCTAAATCTTTTCAACAGAGCCGAATTCGAAAAAATGGAAAATGAAAAAAAGGTTTCTTTTGGCCTGTCGAATCCACAGTTAGAATATATGTACAATTATAACAAAAACGATGGTGTCTTGGTGTTTGAAGGGATGACCTCGAATACACTTACAGAATAGTTAAAATCACTGGTATCTATCGTTCGCCGGAAAAAAATCTTAGCCAAGTTCACTAAACGATTGTCGCAATATCTAGAAAGTGTAACAATGAAAAATTATCATCTTATAGCAGTTGTTATAAATGTAGACATTTTAGGGACAAAAGATTATGAGGAAGAGTAAAAAATATAATGAGTTACTATCGGTATGAGTCATTTATAAACACGGTGACGAGACGCAAAACTTGCCTGGACCATTTTTTTTTATGAAAGAAACAGTTTTTCGAGGCTGTCATCATGCATTTGCGATTCATGCTGGGATAACAGATCATCATTTTATTCTGGCTGGGTTCTAACGAACATTGAAACAATTTGTCCATAACATGACCAAGCACAATTGTGCGAGAAAAATTCTCATTGAATATCTGATATTAGTATTTCAGTTTTGTTAAAAGGCCCTGACCCGGAACGTCAATTATAACTTACCTAAACCAAGCTTCCTTTACCGACGTTCCTTGATAATCAAATAACCGTTATGAAAATTATCCTATTCTTATCTGTCCGGATATCCAGACGGTGCAGATGACGGATCGTAAGAATTGTTGAAGTTTCGTCGATTATAAAAATCAAAATGGTTTCACTTTGGGAACTGCGATTTTGTGGGTAAACTCAGAAAGAATTGGAGTTATGAATGAAATAATTGAGATCTATTTCATTTCGACAGTTGATTTTTTTCTGTCATAAATAGAAGAAAATAAGTCAATTTTATTTCAAACGAACAACCCATGAAAATTGTTCAACTTTCGATTGAAAAAGAATCTATAGTGAATTTCGTTCAGAAAAACCACTTGGAATACGGAATTTGCTGAGAATGGCCGAATCAAAATTTATGGCGAGAAATAATTCGTTCTTCACTGATTTCATAGTTCAACAATTTTCCGATAGAAAGCGCCCTTGTACATTCCATTCATAAGGGAGAATACACTAGTCTAATTTTTGCGTGTTACCGTGTTACAAACGGTTATAAACGGTTACGAGATTTTTATCTTTTTTGTATTTTTTCATGAGCGGTAATAGAGGGGAAGGTGTTATAACGTAATAAGGCTACGTCAAAATACCTTTCCCTTTATTACCGTTCACGAAAAAATACAAAAAATATCAGAAACTCGTAACCGATTGTAACACGGTAACACGCAAAAATTGGACTTATAAATCCATTTGATGAATGAAATAAGAAGGTATTTTTGATATAGCAAGTATGAAGATTTCTGTATTTTTGGTATTCGGAGATTATTGATTAGCGTATCATGGAGTGTGATATGGGAAACGATAAATCTATCTAATATATTCAGAGGAGCAATTCTTTTTTATATATTTTTATCGACAATCTCAGACACTGCGCTAACGATTCTGATGAAATTTGGTATGAAGATAGGATAATGATTTTTCTGAATTTATTTATAGGGGAAGTGTGTCTATGTTGACACCCTTAACGAATTATCCACATATCTCATTGGAAGAAAATTTTTTTGGATAATCGATTTCATAGATTTACATATATGTAGTATGCATTCTTGAGTATATTTTCAGTATAAATTTTGAAGGATATGAATGATAGCACTTTTCAAAATTTGGCCAATGGTGCCATCATAGGCGCACATATGTCCTATGATAGCATATGACTGAAAATGAAGAGAAATTAATTATTGAATTGGTTTATTGAAAAAATGGCAGTCTCATCGCATTAAAATAAAATTGAAAGGTCAACAGATGAGTATACCTGCACATATAAGTGTAACAAAACATAAAACTAAATTGAAATTCTTTGACGTTCATATTAGTAGATATCTATTTATTATTTTTTTTCACAGCATTAAGCGCTGCCTTCATATCTTCCTCTTTCCAAAGTTGCCTCTTGCTTCTCGTTGTCATACAGCTGATTTAGAAAAAACGAATATTCAATGTGATGAACCACTTTTGTCCTATGATGGCACCTTTTGCTATCATAGGAACACTTTGACCATGCCATCATAGGCATAAATGTCATTTATCTTTCAACCAACCGAAGAAGGCAATTACAAAACGACATTACCTCAAACTTCACACTTACAGCATTGTTATAAGGCATTCAGGAAAAGCAAAATTTTTTCAACACAAAGTTGTGAAACATCTGAATAATACGAAAATAATGGAGATAATTATCATACACCAACACTAACCAAAATAATTGAACTGTTATAAAAGATACAAAATGCCACGTTTTAAGTTGTAACTACGAATACCTCTCATTAATGCTATCTGGCGAACAACCTCAGTGAACATAACTTTATTCAGTTGATATTAACAGACTTCTTCATGGTGTGCCATCATAGGCAAGGTGCCACCATAGGCAAGGTGCCACCATAGGCAAGGTGTCATCATAGGCATACTTCCCCTATAGGTATGGTCTGAGAAAATGTAATTTTACGCCAAAAACAGACAAGTTTTGTGATTATGACCCGATTTGGTTCGAAATTGGTTTGTGGGGGTTTCGGGGTCAGAGATTATGATTTTTTTGTCGAAATTCACAAATTGAAGATGGCGTCCTTATAATGATGATAATAAGACAAATTTGAAAAAATTGTCGGATACATGGCGGTTGTTGATATTTATATCAATGAACGCGATTTATCTGATAATTTATTCCGATAGAAGTCTGTACGGACGCCACTGGTGAAAATTGAACATCATTCTGTATGGGGAAAAATGTGTCTTAATGCGTAATCATGACCTACCAAAACGCAAAAAAATCGTGTATGGAGTACAAAATAATTTCATAAAACCAATTTTTTTTTTAATTTCAACACCCCGTATCTCAGAAACAGTGCATCAGGGACCTATAATAATAAATAATAATAATAATAATAATACCGCACGGGTGTGGCTTGGTTTCTGCCACGCCACATGGGGGGTGACGTCCCCACGGCCCGAGTTACCTGGGCCACCAAGGGTAAATGGTGGCAAATCCATGAAAATGGAGAAAATATCAGGCCAGCAACGGGAGGTGAAAGCCGATATCATGGCAGAAGATGAAATTGCCACTCCACCTGCTGGCTCGACCACCGTGAGGAGGACTGCCCGCAGGGGAGCTCGCAACGCACGTATCAAGTTGAGCCGCGAAATGAATATTGAAGCAATGCGAGCTTTTAATTACTTGAACCATTGCGAGGACAAACCACTTCCTAGATGGAGATACTCCCTCTATAACGACTTCACCTGGAGGAATCGTTCAAGAGAAATCCCAGAGGATCGCGGGATATGCACAACAGGCTGTAGCATTGCAAACCTGTCACATCGTGCGGAAATTCCTGAACCAGTGGGAGGAACTGAATTGTTTTTTCACTGGTTCATAGAAATAATACCAGCTTAAGCTGAGACCGGGAGACCGATGATGAAGAATAATAATAACGCACGGGTGTGGTGTGGTTTATACCATGCTACATGGGGGGTGACGTCCCCACGGCCCGAGTTACCTGGGCCACCAAGGGTAAATGGTGGCGAACCCATGAAAATGGGGAAAATGCCAGCAACGAGAAGTGGAAACCGATATCATGGCAGAAGATCGAAATGCCACTCCACCTGCTGGCTCGACCACCGTGAGGAGGACTATCCGCAGGGGAGCTCGCAACGCACGTATCAAGTGGAGCCGCGAAATGAATATTGAAGTAATGCGAGCTTTTTATTACGTGAACAATTGCGAGGACAAACCACTTCCTGGATGGAGATACTCCCTCTTTAACGAGTTCACCGGAATGCATCCGGAACTTCAGCTGACGGAAGGGAATCATTCAAGAAAAAGATCGAATTATCCCAGAGGATCGCGGGATATGCACAACGGGCTGTAGGATTGCAAACCTGTCACATCGTGCGGAAATTCCTGAACTAGTGGGAGGAACTGAATTGTTTTTTCACTGGTTAATAGAAATAATACCAGCTTAAGCTGAGACCGGGAGACCGATGAGGAAGAATAATAAGAATCTTTTTTTCAAATGATCATCACAGAATAAGCAAATGAAATTGTGTTAACATTTACAAAAATAAGTTAGGTTTTCTTTACAAAAAGAAAATCTTCTAATTTGTATGGTTCAATTTTCAATAAATATTCATGAATTGACTTCTTGAATTTCTTCAAGTCTTCTTCTTTTTGGATTTCAACTGGCAATGCGTTGAAAAGTTTAATGCACCTATATTCCACCTGGTCTTGAGTGCTAGTTAGACGAATCTTGGGGTATGTGTAATTGTGATTTCTTATGCTGTATTTTTTCTTATTTTCATTTATGTGCTCTCTGAAAAGTTCCTTGTTTTTATGTAGAAATACTAGTGTGCCAGCAGATCAACCTTGTAGGTAGATTATCATTTTTCAATTCAACAATTCAATTACCGAATAGTAAAAAAATTGGCAGCTGAAAAAATTCGAAATATGGGTCTGAAGAAGATTGAGAATGTATTTGAAAGAGAAGTCAGAGAATGCTGTCAACAAC
Organism: Adalia bipunctata; assembly: GCA_910592335.1. NCBI lineage: Eukaryota > Metazoa > Arthropoda > Insecta > Coleoptera > Coccinellidae > Adalia > Adalia bipunctata. The sequence continues at coordinate 44,447,452 of OU342948.1, forward strand.
AAACTTGAAATGATGACAATGACATAATTCTAGATTCCATGCAGTTACGTTGGCTGGCTTTGAATAATTTAACGCGTGCATTTAGACTATTGGCGAGAAGGAAGTTCCCCTCTAGTAGCCGGTAGCTCACTAACACTAACCTATTGTTATATTATAGCGCTCTACATGCCTAAAAACGCTGAGTTTACGTTATCACCTGTGTGAAAAAACCTTCCATTTAGGAATCCTAGAAAGTTCTAGAAATGGTGTCGCGAAAATCAAAGAAAAACTGAAAATCCATCTACACATGGATCGTCCAAATTGCTATATTATGTATAGGTATATATTTAAATGAGTTGTAAAAAAGCGAACATAAGAAAATAAATTTCAAGGTTTCACTAAACAATTATTAAACATCTGGTTTGGAAATTGACAAAAAAATTAACAGAGCAGTTGAAGATATTTTATCAATTATTAACAAATAGATGTGATATGCCTTGATTCCGTTGGCTTTCAGGTATTCAACACACCAAAATTTGTATGGTACCAAAAAAAGCTGTGCAAGTAAATCAAACAATTCTCTAAATTTAAAATTCGAAGCACCTCGAAAATATATCAAATCAAAAGCATTGAAAATTACAACTGAATAGAAACTATCTCTTATTGCAATGGAGTCATAAGACAATATGATTCTTTTCAAACACAGCATTCTTATATTAAGGTATGAAGCAGTAGATACAGAGTGGCCAATTTTTAAATGGGATTGTATTAGTAACTTTCAAACCATAAGAGTTAGAAGGTCGGTCAAATGAAGAAAAAGTAGCATTCTAGCATTCATCGAAGCATTGTCGAGTAGTTCAAACAAATCAAGATTATCAGGGCCGGTTATTGAGATACCATAAGAAAAGTAAATTCTGCCATTTTGATTTTTTTTTCGCACTTTATTTCAAATACTATCGAAAAATGTTATAGGAATTTTTTATTTGACAGTTAATTAATTATCCTCAAAATGACATAATCAGATTTCGTATCCAACGTTTCGTACTTTCTGGGCCACCTTATTTTTTTCGATAAGCACCTGCATATTGTATGACACTTTTCGAAATAACTTTCAACGCTGAATTCGACCATATATCATACAATGTCATTCAAAGTTGATTTTACAAAATGGTGGACATTTCGAACACTTACTTCATCAGTTTTCATCATTTACTTTCGAATAATCATTTCATTTGTCTTTCATTAAATGATAGTTAGTTACCTTTAATTATTATGAATTGTGTTTTTCACTTCTTGAAATAAGTAAATAATTATTACTTGTTTCTTGCTTTGATTCAGTTACGTAATAATTATTCAGAAATTTCAAGAGGTGGAAAACCTAATTCGTAACAATTAAACGAAACTATCATTTAATGAAAGACATATCAAATGATTATTCGAAAGAAAATGAAGTAAGTGTTCGAAATGTCCTCCATTTTGTAAAATCAACATTGAATGACATTGTATGATATATCGTTAAATTCAGCATTGAAAGTTATTTCGAAAAGAGTCATAAAATATGCAGGTGCTTATCGAAAAAAATAAGGTGGCCCAGAAAGTACGGAACGTTGGATAAGAAATCTGATTATGTCAATTTGAGGATAATTAACTGTCGAATAAAAAATTCCCTTAAAATTTTTTGAGAATATTCGAAATGAAGTGGGAAAAAAAAATCAAAATGGTAGAATTTACTTTTCTTATGATATCTCAATAACCGGCCCTGATAATCACGATTTGTTTGAACTGCTTGACAATGCTTCTATGAATGCAGCTTTTTCTTCATCTGACCGACCTTATAACTCTTATGGTTTAAAAGTTACCAATACGATCCCTTTAAAAAAGTGGCCACTCTGTATACTACAATTAAAAAATGAAAGCTCTGTTGGAGTTATTGAAGTAGTCATAAAACAATAATAACTGAACCATTACCTGACATTATCAACCAGATGCTACAAGCAGGAATATACCCACACAAATTGAGAGAAGCATAAGTGAAATCCACATAAAAAAAAGATATAGAAAAAATATTGACAATTATGGACGTGTATCTATTCTGTCTAACTTAAACAAAATATTTGATTATTTGACCACATAACTTATAATATACTTGTGAAACAACAATATGGCTTCAGGAAAGGTGAATCCACTGTGAATATCAGGCATTAAATTCTATCATTGAGTCCCTAAATCAGCTTTGTGTTTGGATCTGGAGAAAGCTCAATCATGAGAAATTACTAGCAGATAGAGAAATATGGAATAAGAAGAGTGGCATTGAAGATGAAAGAACATAAAGGACAATAATTGGGGAAAAAGAAGGAAATATAACATCTGATTCCAAATATGTAACGAATGGAGTGCTGCAGGGTTCCATCTTGGGGCCCTTACTCTATATATTATATGCTAAAGATCTAGTTCAAAATACCGACAATGATGTCATAATGTTTGCATATGATACTTCAATAATATGTCAAGCAGAAGACAAAAATGGGTATAAGATGAGTCTTAAGAATGATTTGAAAAATTTGAATGGGTGGTTCATAACAACTCAATGATGAACCGAAAAAAAAACTACTGAAAACCTGTCCGGACATATTGATACTGCTATGCATTACGAACAATCAGAATGCTAGGACTGTGTGCTGCTCTGGCTGCTTACCATTCTCACGTCCAGTCCAGAGTACAGTATAGAATCATTTTCTGGGTAAGATCTAGAAGGTGAAAGAATTTTTCTTCTACATAAGAGGTGTCTAAGAACTATTTTTGGAATGAAGCAAAATGACACTTGGAGAACCGTTATTAAGACATAGAATAGCCTGAGCCTCTACTCGTATGAATCGGTAATCTACATCATGAATAACTGCGGTGATTTCAAAAATCTCCAACTACCGCATTCCTATTTATAGCACCAGAACAAATTGTTTACAGGAGAATGAAACTAAACCAAATTATACATACTTACAGAGGTATGTTACATACAGTTTGATACATTATCTGTCCTACATGTGACAACATATTTTATGTCTGTTCAGACTTTGATGATAACGGAATATCATTTTTCGTTTTGTTTTGAAAATATATTATAGAAACCATTGTTGCACTAAGCTTGCAGAAAGAAAAGTCCAGACCATGTCAATATTTCATGCACTGAATTGTTTCAAGATATGAGATACCTACCAAAAGCAATTACTATAAAGTCTTCTTTCATATCATAGAGGATTCATGTATTCGGTTATTCATCACATTTCCTCAATTTTGTTTCAATTCTTATGGGATGCTGATAAATACTGAATTCTTTCGAAATTATCTGACTTTTGATAATCTTCAAGACATAAATCACAATTCTATACATTTCATCTGGGAAAATGTGCATAAGCAACCCAATAACATATATCCAAATCCTATGCAGATGCTATTCAGAAGTCACTGAAGTGTACAGAAGATACACTTGATTATTATTTATAGATTTCGTATATCATATCGATAAAATGAGCAGGCTGCGATCAGATCAATTGAAGCTACTGTCTTTATCATTTGGTTTCCACAATGTAACCTCACTTTCATCAAATATTAAATATCAAGATATCATTTTTCGGAGTGATTGACTTTACTGAAACGTCACTTATAAAGGCACATATGTCTTACAACTCAATTTTTTTATAGGAATGTGAAATAATTACAATTTCTCAAGAAATTACTCCAAATGTCCGATAGAATTGGTGAGAAATGTCAATTGGAAATGTCATAATATCAATCTTAAAATATCTCAGAAAATATCCCTAAAATGGATATTTTCTGAGTTGATATCCACTTTAGGGCAAGGGTGTGATGCATACACTCACATTATTTTTTAACGTAGATTCAATATCTGCCATAAAAAAATGGGGTTCTAATTTGAAAAAATTGATTTTTCACGATTTTGTCATCCCTAACTTTGAAAGCGATTTTTTCACCCCCTGTATCATAAATCGCGATTTCGATTTTTAAAGTGGATACATCAATCTTACATCTTGAAAAATCCAAAAAATGAAAATTTTCCATCCAAAAACCTCGAAGTTATGCTTGTTTCAGCGGAGCTCTATTTTAGATTTTTTTTTCGAATTTTCTTGCTCAGAGAGAATTTTCCAACCAAAACTGAAAAATGTTACATCAAAATAACTTGAAATTTTCTAAGGAATCTATTTCTGCAATAAAAAAATGGTGTTCTAATTCGAAAAACGGAAGTTGACGTCATTTCCGGAAAAACCGGAGGTGCTCATGCACCTGAAAATATTTTAGATATCATCAGCATCGTGAAATACTTATAAGTGCTGAATTTCATGAAAATACGTTCAGTAGTTTCCCGTATAAATATGGGTGAGGTTCCTCGTGAAAGACCCTGTATAGAATAAGGCATTCTTGTATATATAGGGTGGCCATTTGAAAACGAAACAGACGAGATTACAGACGAAATAAATTGTTTCGATAGAAATGCTCGAACAGGTCGATTTCTGTTTCGAGGGGGACAACTTAAGATGTAGGTTACGGACGCATAGCGCTTCAACCCTTGCTGCTACAAGCCCCACCCCCAATTTTTGAATGGGGAAGATGGGGTGAGTGATACCTCAATTCAAAGGTATTTTTATACTGATTTCAGCACAGTAATTGTTTTTTCATTTTATGCATTAGTTCTCGAAATATTCATGCGTTAGTTAATTTTATCACTGAAATTAATTTTTTGCGAATAATTGACATTTCGTGCTTCCGAAACACCAAAATTTCCGTACTTGTATTTGAAATTGCAAAACATCTACCACTGGGCAAATGAAGTCATACCGTACGTGTTAATGCTACTAGGGTCAGATGTTCGACTAGCTGTTTTATTCACTGAAATCATTCTCCAACTGTACGGTATCAGAACGATTTGAAGTATTGATCTAAGTCTAAGAAATAAGACTTCTCAAAGTAAAGTAAATAATTTATCGAAAACTCACATCATTTAATTAATTTGAAGCTCAAAATGTCGATTTTTCACAAAAAAACACTACAAGTGCCATGAAAACACCACTTCATTTTCAAATACTTAGTTAAGAATATTTCGAGAACTAATGCATAAAATGAAAAAACAATTACTGTGCTGAAATCAGTATTAAAATACCTTTGAATTGAGGTATCACCCACCCCATCTTCCCTATTCAAAAATTGGGGGTGGGGGTTGTACCAGCAAGGGTTGAAGCGCTATGCGTCCGTAACCTACATCTCAAGTTGTCCCCCTCGAAACAGAAATCGACCTGTCCGAGCATTTCTATCGAAAAAATTTATTTCGTCTGTAATCTCGTCTGTTTCGTTTTCAAATGGCCACCCTGTATACTGCATATACAGTTAAGATTTTATTTTTTTTAAAGATTCCGCGGCATGATGTAATTCTACCTTAATCAAACAGTATTCTTACTACCTTTTTTTGAAGAATGAAAAGAGATGACATATTTTCTGATCCAAAGAATATTATTCCAAATCTTAATCTGGATTCTATTGAAGCATAATATAAAGTTTACAGTGAGATGCTTTTCAAATATCTGGCAACCACCTTCAATCCATAGATTGCTGATGAAACCTTTTTTCCAACATACTCAATTTGGTACTTCCAATTCAATTCGCAATCAATGTAGACTCCAAGAAACTTTAAATAATTATTAATTTTATATGTTTGATCATTCAAATTTATGCTGCTTGGGTTCTCTATACCTGACTTGATGTGGTGAAACAATAGAACATTGGTCTTATCCTTATTCAATATTAGATTATTATTGCTGAACCAGTCGTTGGAAAGTGCCAACACCTCTGAAGCTATCTTTTTCGATTCTGGCCATTGACTTGCAATAGTCAGAATGCTGGTGTCATCAGCATAATAGTCCATGGGAACTCTATATCATAAAATCATCAGAGGATTGAGATCCCGAATTTACGGTCTCTTATTCTGAAACACCCTGTATTATTTGTTTACAGAAAGAGTGTCACAAGTTAGTGTTATTATCTCCAAAATTGATATTGATTGAACTGATTTCTCCTATTCTCCCGAGGAAACCCCTCACAAACTACAAGCTTCGAAACTTTGTTCGGAGAAGCAGTTGTGTTCTGTGTAGACTTTGTAACTGTGTTCCAGCACTGTTTATTTTCGATTCAACAGTGAAATGGTGACCCACTACCGAGACTAGAAAATTCCTTTCCTAGCCTCGGGATTGAACTCGCTTCTTTCAGCGTCACAGTCAATCGCCCTAACCACAAGGCTACGGGCACTATATTTCCGTAATTTTATTTATTCGATAACGGCGAAACTACTGATTTGAAAGACATGAAATGTTTGGTACAACCCAACTTGATTTTGACGAGCCATCGATCGGAATTACAAAATTATATGGTTACCATGAGAAAACAATTATATTTTTTTTGGGGCTCACTTTGAAGCCATGTTTCAGGCACCCAGTAAAATATTTCCTCATAGCTCATACAAGAAGCAGAATCAGCGTATTTTCTTTTGTTTCACTGTTGCAAAAAGAAAGTCTTAAAATGAGGGATTTTGGAGATAAAATCACTAATTTGTGACACTCTTTCTGTCAACAAATTTGGCAATCTGGCTATAAGTTGGAATATGCATGTTGAAAATATCGAAAAGAAAATAATTCTGTTTGTCGGTGCCATGAGAAGATGCGCTGGGTACCTGAATAAGAAGTACAAGGATATACTATATAATTAATTTATAGCACCTCATCTCAGATATCTAATTCCTTCTTGGGGAAATATGCCAGGGTATTTATTCAGTAGATTGCAGAGAATTCAAAATAAAGCAGTGAAAATAATATATGAGATGGATTACTACACACCTACTCATCAAATTTATCAACAAACAAAAATTTGAAGAGACGAAATTCATCTACAACATCAAAAAAAACTGCTCAAATCCAACTTGACAATGAATTATGTTAATGAATGCCACAATTATAACGTGAGAAACGCTCAAAATCTAAGAAATGATTACTCCAGGACACTAAAAGCACAGAATTCACCGTTAAATGCGAGTGTACGGGCATTCAACACCATACCGAAGAATATAGTTGCCGTTGATGGTACAAAAATTCATCGCAAGCTCAAGCAATACATCGAAGCACTGGATTGAGGAAAAACATCTTCATTATTTTATTTTGATAGAAATTTTATTTATTTCAATACACCTGCTATTTTTGTTGAATATATATTGTTTAATTTAGGACCTGATACTAGCAATGTAGAAATTGTTGTTTAGGGGTCAGCAATAAATAAATAAAAATAAAAATAACTCAACAATCGCTCGAAGTGGTTTCTCGTATCATGCATCGAATCAGTGCATAATTAAACACAAAATTCAAATATGTATAAATATACATGGTGTTACATTTGAAATAAGGAAATTTACATTCGTTTCCGGTAAAACCGAAAATAGATTTCGCTCGAAAATATTTTTCCAATTCAAGTTCATGTACTATAAAACAAAAAAACAGAATCTTGAATTTGTAACAAAATTCTCATCTCAAATACGTCTGAAGAAACACGTGAGAAATCACCCTATATACTGTTGTTTTACTTCTCTTGCTTTCATCCTGGAGAATACAATATGAATTTATTTTTATGATGCTCACCTTCTCCATAAAAATGATAACTCCCAAATGTGAAACATAGTTGTGAAAAATCCCCAAGTAGCGTAACAAATTCATAATCGAATTTGCGCAAAGCTGACAGAGCAGCATAACTTTTTTATGTGGTGATAAAATATCCCCTTTCAGAGCGTTATTTCAATTTTCCTCAGAATGTGTCTGTCCAAGAACCAATTACAACAGCTGTGTGGCTGTAATGGGAGCAGCTTCATTGCGTATAAATACAAGTTAGCTACGTGCAAGGATCTCATAGAATTTAATGAAGGACATAAAAGCTCAACTTCGTGTCTCTTCTAGTAATCAGAAAAAGAGCCCAGTTTGAGAATTTCTCTGATTCTCGTTGAAACCAACACTACTGTAGATAAAGCTGATCTTATCACCATCACAATGAATACGAAACGGTAGGTTCTCGATATCGATATGAAAACTCTTCCTTTCACCTCGCAGAGTTCTTGGCCGATTGAGGCACTGACTATTTTACAGTCCGATTACAAAGAAAGCTATTTGAATATTGAAAGTGTTTTATTATCATTAAATACAACTGAGGTATCTAACTGAAGCACAGACAGGATGTCAGGCCAGGGAGAAAGGTCGGTTTCTCTATCTCATTCTGCATGTGTTGAGGTACTGACAGGTGAGTACAAATAAGTATCAACCAATAAAAGCAGAGGGGAAGTCTCCCAGTGGGAAAAAGGACAAACCAAAAAAAAAACTCTCACAATATATTTGGCGACGTTTCGCAGATTTTCATTTGCATCATCAGGTCTGAGAACAAAATATGAACACATATATACAAAGCATAAGGGTACAAAAATTACCACTATGAACTAGAGTTTTACAAAATCTGAAAAAGGGAACTGAAAGGCAACACCAGTCATCAATCTTAAGATTCTACTCACAACGTTATATCAAAAAAACATTTGACAAGACACTCGAAACTAAGAATCAACAGAAGGTAACAAAATAACTTCGAACAGAGGTCCAGTCATAAAATGTCAAACACGAACCACAAAAAAACAATTATTTCCCCTATTCTTTTCCTCTCAGAGAAACATAACTACAACAATCAATTCAATCTCAATTACTTATTCAGAATGGAATTATACAATTTAGGTGTTCAGTATCAGACCTAACCCAACCTAAAATAAATCGTTGTTGATGCTAATATGAATCATCGCTGAAATGTTTCTTTTCTTAAAATTCTCTATCAAGTTCTCTATCAAAAGGATGTTTTTTTTCACTTTATAATGAAGCAACAGTTTTCATGTTATGAAAAACCAACTCGTAATTTTCTCTTTTGAGTACTCTTTTAATTTTTTGGGACAGTTCCGGAATATAAGGAATCTTGAAGTATGATTTAGATGGTTTTGTTGTGTTGTTTTTATTACTTTCAATATTCTTCAAAAGTTCCGAAATGATTAACAAAAGATTTAGGGTATCTATTATTCTATAATATTTATCTTACTTCATTTATATTTTATAAAGAGACTTTTCCTTTCTGCTCTTATTATTTAAACCGTGGAGGACACAATAATTAAAGTGCATAATAAATATTAATCTACTGGATTTTTAGAATGCTACCAAACAAAGTAGCTTACGGCAATGTACCATATACAGCCAAGGATTGTCTAATTGCTAACGAGCCTCGTAACAGGCCCGATCCTAGCAGGAGTGCAGCGCGTGCCCCGCACTCGGGCGGCTAAATTCAAGGGGCGACCGCAGGCTGCCACCTTTCTATGTCAGTTTGTGAAAAATAAGGCCCCCTCATCTATGGCCGCCCCAGGCCCCCAACTATGTCAGTACGCCACTGAGAATTATATCGTAGAGATAATGTAGTTCCTGCTTATACACATAGTTTTAAGTGACATATAAGTTCGTTTTTTTTAGTATTCAGTTCGTGTTTCTTTCCTATATTATCCATATATTTTTTATTGAATGTTTTTTATTTTGTTGAAATGGATGTATCATGTATCTAGTACATGATTCATCATCTAGCACACGAATACAGTAAGTAGTACATATATTAGTATATTGTTCAATGAGCGGTAATGTAAGTCATAAAACACGCAGATGAATTTTGCAGCCCGAGCCGTCAGGCGAGGGGTGTAATTCATCAAGTGTTCTTTAGTAAAATTCGAATTAATCTGCATCTTCAAAATTGACAACAGTTGTCAAAAGCGATTTCTGTAGTCGAAAATCGAATCGATATCGGATCCCGTAGAAAACGTCAAAAATTCACGTTTTCCAAATGCAATTTTTGGATATTCAGACCTAAGAAAATGTAGAAATGGATGGCGAGAACTTTACCTAGATGTCTGAAATAGAGTTCCCCATTGACCCGACTTTTTTATTCATTTCGTAAGCTATATTTTTCCTATTTGTATTAGAGTGAGTTATAGGCGTGACTGGCCTGAGTTATTATTACCTCACACTTTTGGTTTATAGAGACTATTACAGATCAAAATCAGTTGAATAATGGATATATTATTCTATGGGAGTAGATAAAAAATATTATATACGTGCATGTAAATTGCATTTTTATTATGTAAAATAACATAAAAATCTTTAGAGAAGATGTCGGAGGGCAGAGGGATCACCAAAATATTTACGGAAAAAGTAACGGGGTTATTCCCCCTTGAATCTTATATGTAGGTACAGTTTTTCCTTAATAGTAAAAAGAGAACCATTGAAGATTTTATATATACAGTGTGTCCCAAGTTCGAGTGCCTATTAGACGTTTCTGGAGAATTGGACATATTTGAAATCTGAAAATTGGGATTATGATATTGTTCGAAATTCTCTATAGACCTAGAATATTTTTGGAGCCCGACCACTTCCGGTTATACAAGGAGTGAAGATAAATTTGTTTCAATTTCTTCGTTCATGATATGATGGAGTATACAATGCTGAATACATTTCTGTCAAATCATTGTATTCATTGAAATAGTTTTCAAAATATCGAAAAACCTGAAAAAAAGTCAAATATTTATAATCAGTGTACTTATTATGTTCATTTGTCTAATTCTGAACATCCGCAGTGTGAACCGTTCTCACAACGTCAAAGTAGAAAAATGTGGAAAGGTCATACATCTTTTGAATTTCATGAATATCATCACAGGGTGTTTCAACTTTTGTGTCGAAAACTGTGATCGAAAATTGACCATAACTTCTTTTGTTCAAATTAGAACCCTATTTTTTATGATTGCGTTGGATTTTGCGAAGAACTATAGTAATGGCACTCTAAGATGCCCTTTCTCCTGAATTTAGTAGTTTCTGAGTTATTTGACTCTACGTACAACATCAATCCAGAAAATCTCAAATAACTCCGAAACTACTGAATTAAGGAGTAATAGTACTTAGAGTACTCTATCACTATTTTCTTTGCAGAATCCAACGCAATCATGAAAAATAGGGTTCTGATTTGAAAAACAGAAGTTATGGCTAATTTTCGACCACAGTTTCCGACCCAAAATTTGAATTACCCTGTGATGATATTCATGAATTTCAAAAACTGCATGACCTTTCCACATTCTTCTACTTTGACGTTGGGAGAACAGTTTACACTTGGAATGTTCAGAATAAGAAAAATGAACATAATACTGTCTATGAATATTTGACTTTTTCAGTTTTTTTTTCAGATATTTTGGAAACTATTTGAACAAATACAATGGTTTCAACAGAAATGTATTCAGCATTGAATAGGTACTCAATCATATCAGAAACGAAAAAATTGAAAAAAAATTGTTGAACAAATTTATTTTCACTCCTTGTTAAAACGGAAGTGCTCAGGTTCCAAAAATATTTCAGGACGGTAGAGAATTTCGGAAAATAATATAATCCCAATTTTCTGATTTCAAATATATCCAGTTCTCCAGAAACGTCTTATAGGCAATCGAACTTGGGACACCCTGTATATATGTATATACAATAAAAAAAGGGATAATTTTGTGTCTTTGGGGCGGCACATAAGGATTCTGCACGCGGGCGGCCAACACCCTAGGATCGGCCCTGCCTCGTAAATATACTAACTAACAAAGAAACTGCAACACCAAGAAGAAGCTGTTTCAATCTTAATTTGTTTTTGGTGAAACCTGCATAGTATAGCAAGGAAAAAATGATTGAGTTTGGAGGAAAAGATCGTGAAGGTTTTTTATGTAAACATTTTTTGTTACTTAAATATTGTAGTCGTTTTTGAAATTTTTTTGAATTTTACAACAAACCAGCTGTTCGAGGAGATCCAAAGTCGATGTTTAGTTGTTGTTTGAATGCCTAGAGCACGTGTACGCGCAATTTATCGCAAGCTGAGTGAATTCGAAAAGGTCTTATTATTGGTCTACGGGAGGGGAGGTGGCTATTTCGAGAAATCGTCCCCGAATTGACACAAATAATTCATTTAATTATCACAAATAGCTAAAGGCTTGCCCAGTTCGTAAATGTTGTCATTGGTATGTGCAAGGGTTCGTGAAATATAATTGCAGGATAACATAGCCTCTACAAGTATCATTTCGAGAACTGTTGAATAAAAAATGTGAAAAGTATACAACAGCATACACGAAGTTCCAGAAAATTGAAAAACGCTACTGAATATTCGGTGTCCAATTTGAAAAATCAAAGTCACCCTCTATCCTCTTTTGTGGGATACCCGATATATTCGAAAATATTTTTGGGTTCTGCTATTTTTTAAGTATATTAAGTTTGCACCAAAAATTTTTGCCAAACTCAGGCCGTTTCGCTTATATCGTCCGCTGCGGCACTTGTGGGACACCCTGTATAGTGGGTGGAAGGTGGGAATTTTGTTTTCTCTGAATTTTCCTCTATAGGACTTCCGTATACTAAATCCTAGTAAAATTTCTTCCCCTTCCATAAAAAACCATACCATTTCACATTACAGACAGCCCTCTGAGCACTAACATTCATGTAACGGGAGAAGATTCTGAGGGAACAGCATGCTTGGTTAAGTTAACTGAGTATCTGAATTGATCTCAACATAACGTGTTGTCAAGGCGTAGACCCAGAAATTTCACATCATCCGACAATTGAAACTGAAATTCATCAACATTCAGAGACTCAGTTTTTTGTTCTTGAGATATGTTTGTCATGAAATACAATATTCGTGTTTAGTTCTCATTGAGTGTTTATTTACATGAATAAATAATTAATGATTTGAGACTCTTCAACACATCAGGCATTAGTTTTCCTTTATAACTAAAAAATTTGTATCATCCAAGTATAGAATTGGATTGAACACAGTTGTGTCAATATTTAGGACGAGATCATTCATACAGGGAGTATTTGAAGGTGGGGCTTTTCTTTTGACAAACGGTAGAACTCATCAGAATAAGTCATTTCACCAAAAATTTTCATATGGATTATGAAACTGTTTTGAGGAAATGAAACAAGAATATTTCCTAGTTTTTAGGTGAATCTGAAAATTCCTCAGTTCGAACCTACTCCCCCGCCTGCGTAGATATACAGGGTGAGTCTTTGACTTGTACATATATTTTGACTGTAGATTCTTGATGCCAAAAGAATCCTTTTCTTCATTTTACATTTTTCCGAATTCGGCTCTGTTAAAAAGATATAGCCATTTAAAAAAAATGGGCTGACTACTTCTCTGAAATGATCCTCTGGAATTGATGCAAAGTTTATATTTCTCGTTAGAAATTGAGTTTATACATTCAGGGAATACTCAAGTACTAACCTTATCGGAATAAAAGTGTTGCAAGCACGATAATTTCAACAAAAACAGTTAGTTTCATCATATTATATCTGCAACTAAAAAGCCACATTTCTCACACCAAAATAAGTTCCTTCTACGATTTTCTGCAGATTAGTTTGTGAACACTTATAAATTCCCAAACAATCTCATGAAGAAAGACTATTAAACAACCTAACCTAATCCATTTTGTATCGATTCTGTGAATCTTTGCACAGAAATTTCAAGAAGCTGTTGTCAGCTTGCTGATATTTTCATTGAGGTTAAGGATTTTTTACGAAACATATCTATGAATTCTCTCTCTCATCTATGAATTCTGCCGTTTCCATCATAAATCGACTTTGCCGCGAAATTTCTCCACATCTCTACGCATGCGTATAGCGAAAACCGACGGATTGGTTATATCAATTACCCTTGGAGGCCAACTATAAACAGAAACAAACTCTAAACATTATGTGAAGTTCCGAATACATTCAGTGAATTATTGTTCTAATGTGATTATTATGTGAAGTGAATTAATATAATGTTAACCGTGTCGAGTTTATAAAATTCCAAGAGGATATTGTTTAGATAGGAATATCGCCACAGATTATAAGGTATCATTTTATTGTTCATTGATTTCAATTTAATACATAGTTTGTATCGATATTCATTATTCATATCCGAATTTTGTATTTCATCCACATTTAACTTCAATATGGACCGGTAACAATAAATTTTCAATAGAAAATGTGCGTATTGAATGCTCCTTGGTGTTCAATTTTATCTCCCACATTTGTGGGATTTTATTATCAAATATCTCTACATCAACGTTTTCCATAATTTGAATTCAAGTCTCAACAAAGTTGATAAATATTGTGACAACATTGTAAACTTGAAGACCAGAAAAAGAATAATATTCGATGATATTTAATTCAGAGACGCATTCAGATTATTCTTGAAATTTATGATTTTTTCGTCAAATTTCTCCGGGAAAAATCAGAAATAACTCGAAAACGACGCGTTTTATCGAAAAAAGATGAGAATACTTTTAGTTTCTTGAACGATTGATCCTTTCGAATATATAAATCGTTTATCTTTTCAAAGTGGTTTTATGGTGTTTTAGCGTGTATTGATGAGTCGACTACCCTGTAACTTCTACACTAGGAGATATTGAATAGGCTTCGGTTGAGGAATATGCACCATGAATAGAGTAAACACTCAACCAGAATTCAGTTCATTCGAAATAACGGTTCCGAAGATATAAACAGAAAAGTGTTTTTTTCATGGATTTTCGATACCCTGTATATTCCAAACCAAACCGAATTTTCAAAAATGGTATAGAAAAAAAATTTCGTTTCATGAAAGGAATCTACTGTTAAAATATATGTACAATTCGAAGACTCACCCTGTATACATCTCTTGTTTTTTGTCTTCTTATCATACATGACATGACTCAATATATCTTCGATCGTGTAACGGCGAGGCTACGGCTGTTTTTTATGTTTCGAAAATGCCGCACGTCTTTTCAAATAATGAACTTGTTGATATGCTTCCAATTCAGGGTGAATGAGAACAAAATGCCAGTTCAGTGTAGTATAAGTTGTAGAGAACAAGATTTTCGCCAAGAAATCACCCAACTCCGCGGATGTTCATGCAGGCCAGAGTAGTATTGAGGCATTGGTGCCCGAAATTCTTTACAAGTTTTTCAAATTGAACATTCTATATAAAAAAATTTCGGTAAAATGTTTAATTTTGATGAGTTCTATCACCTGTCAAAAGAAACGAGTCACCTTAAAATACACCCTGTATAAAGAATGAATAAAAGTGGCCCCGCCACACTTCCTTGAGGCACCCCTAAATTGAATGTCCGCAATTTAGATCGCTACGCCGTGAGATCCTTTCTGTTATGTAGAAATTATTGAAGCCATTTCAGGGCCGGTCCCCTGATGCCATCCATATCTTTCTCCTTTATTAAAAAGTATATCATGATCGAGACAATCGTATGCCTTTAACTTTAACAAATCAAGAAATACACCCAGACAAATCTCATGATTCTCCAGAGCATCCACCACACCTGACAAGATGTCGAATATGGCCGTTGAGAGGATTTATTTTTCTGTGATCCGTGTTGGTATCTGTAAAAAGTATTATTGAATTCAAGCCATGATATAAGTCTATTCCACACCTCTCAACAGATAATATAATTGTCTATATATAATCAGTGTCACCTTTCTTGTGTATGAGTGGAGCCACAGCAACCTTTAATGCATCAGGAAAAAAGCCATAACACATAATAGTATATTCTAAAACTAGTTGCAGAATGAGCTCCTATTCCAATACGAATGCGAAACTCGAACGCATGAGTGTTGGAATTGCATTCTGCAACGAGTATTAGACGATATTTTCCCTATTTCAGTCAAATTTCGTGAAATACCTACTGTTGAAATCTCTGCCTCAAGGGTGCGGACGCATCGATTGATCATGTCCCTCACTCGATCTTCGCGAATCAATCCACCTGCGCCCCACGTCCACTGTAGTCTCTTACCAAGCTGTTGTTAAATTCAAAGGTAGGAGCTGGAGACTTGGAATGCACCTTGAATCAAGGGGTTTGTGGTCCTCACTCATCCACGCCGAAAAGCCACAAAAGAATTCCTCAGTTTGAATTTGTATTTCAAACCAAGTTATGAAGGTGATATCGAAAAGAAACCGAATCTTAATTGAAGCAAAGGATAATTGACCAACTTTGTGGATGAGGTTCGTGGTCAAATTAAATCAAAACACTTACTTTTGCAGAAACTTGTTGATATATTATAGTCCAAGATCCCAGGGCCGCCAGACGTCACGTATTTTCTGATGAACGAAATGTGGACGATTGAATAGTGTTAGTATGTATACTCCATTCACTTTTATAAAGTATACCGGTTGGCCATGGAATTTTGACACATTTCACTCTGTATTTTTTGAAAATGTTAGGTTATAGTCATTTTTCTGTCAGATGATTGAGCAATGTTGCCCTTTCTTCATAAGGGTCGTAGTAATTACGTATTTATCGAAATGTTTATTTACTTTGGGAAAATAATGAATTTGAGAAAATTTCATATGAATTCAATAATTCCAAAGACCTGGCGAATGTTGAAGAAACTTTTTTCTCTGTTAATACTGAAAACATTTCACGTATGTTAATATACGGTTGGAAGATTCAGATATGCTATTTTCTCGAACGGAAGACAAGAATCGAGTGTTGAAATTTCACTGAAAAATAATGGCCAGAATAGTCCGTTACTTTGTGATAGTTTATTCGAAAAAAGAATCAAAGTACAATGGGATGAAATAACATATATACAGTAGATATAATTCATAATGTAATTTCCTTACATAATTTCAATGGCATTACAGCTTAAGACATAATTTTTTAACAATATTCAATTAGTAATATTTCAAGAGAATTGCACACATGGAAGAGTTCAGGTGAAAACTTCTGATGTGAGCAGTACCTAATATTAAATTCAAAAAAGTCTACTCATGGAGGCTATGAATACAATCGTTAATAAAGATTCTTTTTCAAACTGGCATATAATGATTGGATACAAAAACTTGAGAAAACGGTAACTCAATAAAGAAATTGGATTATAATTTATAAAACGTCCATAATTTTCAATCACAAAACATTATTTTCTAACATTGTTACATGTATATGTTTCTTTGAGAAAAATCATTAGGTCATTTGATGTATCAAGCAATATAGCATGTCCGAAGCAATTAGTATTAGCAAAACAGATTTGACCAGGACACCATACATTTTCAACTATGATACAAGAGCACAAAGATAAAAACCTCTCTGAGTAAGTATAGAGGTTTTGGAATTTTTTCAAAGAATAGGCTGACATATTTATAATGGATGGAATCTTCTTCAGGAACAACATTTTATCTTTCTTTTGGATTGAGACTGACATAATATCTTGAAATCATATCTGCAACAGAAAAGGAGATAGAAAATCATCAGGAAATAATAAATAATATAACCTACATTTGGTCCTTGACAACGAAGGTCTTCCGACCAGATATGGCCCTCCAAGCAGGCCTACTAATATTGAGAAATTCTTTCCCAGATTCCTGATTGGTTATTTTTCTATCTAGGTGGTTTGCAGCAATTTCCTTTTCCATAGTATAGGCTTTTTGTCATTTTGTTTGATTCAGTTGAACCTCCTTGATCGTAGAAAATCTTCGATACAGTACGAGTTGAATAAGGAGGGTATTCGACATTTTTGCAATACTAGAATATCCAAACGTTAGGTCTTTCACACTGCCGAATAAAGAGTTCTGTTGAACTAACACTAGTAATGTTCCTTTTGGAGTTTTTGAACCTCCATCCATTTTGAATTTCCCCATTTTAAGTGGAAGAGACGAGTTCTCAGAATTTCCTCTACATATTATTCCATATCCATTAGATCATTGTTTGAGTCAGAGTCACCCTCAGAAAATTCTGAATCTGAATCAGATTCTTCCAATGAAATAATGAATGGAGGAATATCTGCTATTGGAAGATTACCCATGTGTTTCGTCCAGTCCTCTGTGATAAGTCTTTCACAATGTAAATAAAAATTTTGCCACATATCTGATGTACATTTTGAGAGAGCCAGACTTCATAAATTCAACACTCTATCCGTTGTATAGGGATGCGAATTTATGTTTTTGTTATAGAAGTTCTTACAAAACGTCCATGCCATTTCAATAGGATTGTACTGACAATGGTATGGGGGTTATCTAAGAACCTCATGCTCCTTCAAAAGGTCATCAACTACATATCGTCTCTGTCTGTCAGTTCGATGAGGTAATATCAAATTCCGAAGTTGTTTCTTGGTAGATGCAGGATTGGTTGATTAAAAACAAGATTGATTTTAATCAACCAATCCTGCATCTCGCTTTTTTTGCTGGAAAAGGTGGGCGGTTTATCCAATTGAACCGAATGATATGGTGCATTGTCCATTAACACCACACATTTCACAGGAATCTTAGCTAAAGATGGAATCAGTTGATTGATAACCAAATTCTGAAAAATTTCACTGGTCATTGTCTTGTGATAGTCACGGTCATCGTTTTTTTAATATAAAATTAAATCACAACCTTCTAAAAACCCAAAATTACTTCCTGCTTGTAGAACTGTGAAACGTTTTCCTTCTGATTCAATTTTGGATGGATTACTCATCATATCAGATTCATGTGTCCAGCGACGAACTAAAGTACCGTTTTGGTAAATCCAAGTTTCATGTAGAAACACAAATCTGATATTTTCATCTGAAGATTTATACTGTAGAAATTTGCGCAGGAAAGTAATTTTGTCTGCAACAACATGTTTTTGTTCACATAAAATTTTGCGTTCATTTACCCTTTTGTATTTGTAACCCATTGATTTCATGATTTAAGTGATGTCCGTCCTCCGTTATATTCCAAATGTTATTTTGCAAAAGTGAGTAGATTATCAATCGAAAAATGTTCATGTTTCGAATTATAATTCCAAATTTGGCGTTGCAGATCTTTTTTCAAAATGAAGTCTTCAGTCAATGTCTTTTTTGGTGCACCAATAGAAGGAAATTCTTTGTCGTCTCTTTCACTTAAAATCCTCCTGATTGTGTTTATGTGCAGCTAAAAAATAAATATCTATTCTCATAAAATATAATACCTTGGTTTCCACTCACATACGTTAAAAATGTTGGATAGCTGGTATGATAAAGTTTTGATTCCAAATTGATACTTTTTGAATGAGCCGATTTCAATTCTTCCTTATAGTTTGTCTCTGCTTTTTCGTCACTACCTTCGGCATTTTTAGTTTCCTGGCGAGATGAATATATTTATATTTGTTAAAGTAAATGTGATCAACCCTTACCGAACAGTTTTTATAGTTTTCTATTTCAGAAAGCGAAATATTTTTCAAGTGAATCAGACTTTTATTGTTTATTAATCAAACTTGACATTTCTCTCATCAGCACACTTATATAATTTGAAGACTTCAAGAATATTGAGGGGATAAATTAGCGAATTAACATTGGCAACGTTGTTTAATTTTCACGAGTGCCAACCTGCGACTTTTTTAAGTGAAAAAACTTGATAAACCTAAAACTTGGCCAACCGGGATACTTTATAAATGTGAATGGAGTATACAACGATCACATGCCTATCGGCTACCTTGCTCAGACGGCCAATTTGCAGATATCAGGTCATCAAGTTGCAAAAAAACATTGCTTACCTCACTTAAATTCTTATGGCTGATTTTCACATATATTTCAGACAATTCCGTTCAAAATGAGTTTTCAATAATGCCAGACACTTCCCGTCGGCCGAATTTCTTAACAGACGCCTTAAAGGCCTCAAAAAAATTTTTAGCTTCACGTAAATTCTGACGCTCTATTTTAATATATCTTCTCCAAACCACTATTTCAAAATTTCTTACAAGAAGACAGACCGATCCAAGGGGCCAATCATCCCCCAAACTCAATTCTAATGCCTCTATGACTTAGAGCGCGTATGGTATGATCCGCACGCATGAGGATGAGTGAGAGATGTATTAGCTCCTATTGACTAATAGATTGACTAATAATTAATATTTGTAGAAAAATGCGCTAAAAACTAATAAATTAAAAAATCAGGTAAATATCGACGTGTAAGGAGGTGCTCATCTGACCGCAATAATTCTAAAATTTTGACCTGCAAGCTGTTTCAACCCAACTAGCAAAACTAATTCCATAAAGGCTGTGAGAAATGCTATACAGCATATATTATAGAACCGTGAAAATCTTATTATGTGGCTATAAACCACTATACAATGTCTTTACAACCTAAAAGGGCCCCAGTTTATACAACAGATCAGTTCTTTTAGGACAATTCTTTAGTAACCTATACAACCGTTATAAGATAATCACGATAAAACTGTCCTATAAGTATGTCTTCGAAATAACTTATACAATGCATTTACAAAACCATTTGTGAACTGCTATAAAACTTTTGAATAGCAGTATTTAACGAACATTTATAGAACTACTAAGAAAGTATTTTATAATGCAGAAAGAATCGCTATAAAATAATTTTGTTCTCTACTGTTGCAATTCGGAATAGAATTGTCACAAGAATATTTTATTAGGTCAACGTTTGCGTTGTGTCATGACAGAGACAATATTATAATGCAACAGGCATTATATGGCGGTGGGTAATGGAGGTATTGTATCTGTTTTAATCATATTGAACATATTAAGGATCTATATCGCTACTCCAGGGGCTAAATTTATTTGCGCAGCTAACTTTTCTGATAATATATGCATATATTGTTGATAAAAAATGCAAGCGCCTCAGTTTAGTATACATTTTATTGGTAATATTGAAAGATAAAAATTAACAAATCATGTTTTATTTGTTTAATTGTCAACTTAGACCAAAACATATATTGTGGCTGTTGTTAAAGCAGGAAAAAATCTCTACATTTCTCTGAAAAATCAATTTTCATTTCACCTTTTTACGTTTATATATGATTTTTTCACAATGGCGGCGGTTTCTGAGAAGCCGACCGTTTAATAAAATGGCGTATATGATACAACACACTAAAGAGACCTTATACAATGATTCTATTTCCTTCTGAACTGTATACGATATAAAAGTTTTATTATGTTGTTTATTACAGCGCCATATCATTGCTTTTGACAGTCTCAAGAGTCATTGCCCTGTTTTGATTCTTGACCACCTTTGAATATTGCCAGATTTTATACTACACACAACGAGTATGTATTATGAGTGATTCAACATATTGATGCGTGCAAAAATATTTTTCCAGTTATTATTAAAAAAATGTTGCCCTAGTGAAAAAATGTTTTAAGCACTAGCTCTAACGTGAGGTCAGGTTGCTTCGGCGCCCGGCGCTCTTGTAAAATTTTTTGCGAAGTTATTCAAACTTCAAGAAATTACATCTCCAAACGATTTGTTCGTCAGAGATGAGAATGATATGAATTGTATTCTTATGGTCTATTGGTGTGAAATAGAGATGACTTTTTCAATTGAATTGCAAAACATTTTTAACTTTAAGATGCATCATAATAAAATAAATGGTTCACGTCCTATTTATTGCACCTAATATTATGAATGTTGCCTGTTGGTATAATATAACGACTAAGTGCCCAAGCTAGCAACACTGTACGTTAGATATCCGCGTTTCCCTATAGCGCGTTCGCAAAATACATAATAGAACAGAATTATCGCTTACTGGCTTGTGGTACAACAGTAAACAATCATTCAGTTATATTGAGTTTCGAATAACTTCTGTATACAGATTATTTGGAAAAACATCTTACAATTTTTTTAAAAATCTTGATACTTTTTTAATGTCATTAGCACACCATTTTGTGGAGTAATTTCTAAAATTCACATCTCTCCACCCTGTTGGACATCTTTTCATTACACCTAGATCAATGAATTGTAAAGAATCCCTAACACGAAAATCTTCTCCCATATATCCATTTGAAATTTCTCTAGTGCAGTTTCAGTTTCATGATGTTTTCCATTTTTTCTATTTCGGCAACCCTCATCTGTTCGAAAATCGCAGCCAGCATTAGAAGGTTTCCCAGTGCTACTATAGATTCCGATAACAAGCGGTTTAATTTCTGGGGGCCAAAATTCGCACTTTGAACTTTCATTTATTGGAAACTCGTCCATGTTTATTTTTAAAGAAATAGATTTTATACGAGGATATCTTTCCACGCGGGCTCTGTGTCTGAAGTATTCCATGGTACAAGATGTACTGATCTTTTAGAATGACCACTTATTCGTTTCCACTCACAATCAGATATTGCCGAATTCATTTTGTAAACGAAACCTGCTAGAAAACCCGCGTAATTTTTCTAGTATGTACTACAGTATGTGATGTTCATATATGTTTGTAGATAGTGGTATATGGAGATTCTAAAGTGATTTTATAACGCATGACTTGGGAAAAATTCATTCCTGGGAACTACATTTTTATTCTATAACCTCTTCATAAGAGGGAATTCTGCAGTAGTTATCAGATGATTATAAAATCTATTAAGATTTATTGTGTAATGTTCTACTTCTGCGTAAAGCAACAATCATATTACTTTTCTTATGGAACTCTAATACAACTATCTATACAGATTCTTTTACAACCAACTTTTAACGCCGCTATTATAAGTAACACAATAGCTATGCAACCGTATTATAATCTGTATAAGACTGCTTTAAAATTATTTTATAAGAATTTTATAGTACGTTATGCAACTGTTATAAAATTTGTTCACTCAGACCATGTCTCTATCGTATGATATGGGTTGTGAGAACGTCTATACAACCGCATTATAGGAATCCCTATATTTTATGATGAAATTGTCGTATTGGACGCATTAAAAAATAATTTTATTGTTTCAACCTGCGCAATATAATGATTATGAAATAATTTCGTTCTTTTAGGGGACTATTTTGCTAGTTGGGAATGAACTCGAGTATTGTTTCAAAGGCTAGCAATTTAGTTAGCACGTCGCAACTTTTGCCAAAGCTCACTTCTGCATGGTAGTAAGTTGCTAGCATCGAGGTTTTTCAAATTCTTCCGATTGAATTCTTCATTGATATCAGATAACATATACGTATCAATGAACAGTTGAAGTGTAGCACCATCTACATCAATTTTCCAGAAACGTTATGAATATCACAGACAAGATTTTGTATTACATTGAATACATTTTCTTCTTCAACTACATCACCAACAAAATCCACCATACCGGAACGGTGAAATGCTTGTTGGTACTCTTCATTTTTCTTCAAAATATTGCTTTTGTTTGCAATTTTTGAAAAATGCTGGAGTAAAATTACAAACTGTGATGGCATGGAATGCTGGTGAACAACGACTGTCCTAATTGTTCGTAGATATTATTTGAATCAACGTATCTCTTCTTGTTACCAGTGCCGGTCAAAATCCAAACATGGGAATCATCATTTTTCAAATGCTGCATATTTCCCAGCATTATCTCTGCTATACCTATCAGTATCTGAACATCGCATCACAAAACCAGCCTGGGCATCGATGTTGCAAACAAGGTACCTATACGATCTTTGTATCGGCTTCCTCATGCTGAAAACACGATAAATCTGCATGGATTTTAGTCATAACTCTATTGTTGACCACGGCGAAAGAATGGCATTGTCGAAAATTTGTGAAATTTTTTTATTGCCGATGAATGGCATCATTTCGTCAGTAGTTCATTGAAACAGGTTGCAGGTCAAAATTCTACAATTATTGCGGATAGATGAGCACTTTTATACTCGTCGATCTTCAATAATTTACCTGTTTTATGAATTTATTAGTTTTAAGCTGATTTTTCTACAAATATTAATTATTGATTGATACGAGTATACTGAAAAGAGAGGCAGGGAAGTCATTATGAACTAATACATCTCTCACTCATCCTCATCAGTAGCGTATATAGAAAATATTTTCGGGGGGGGCCCGAAATATTTTCGGGGGGGAGCCCGAGATGCTTACACCATCAAATGATCCAATGGTTAGATTACGTTAGATGAATATTATTAGATTTCGGGGGGGGCCCGGGCCCCCTGGGCCCCCCCCTATATACGCCACTGATCCTCATGCTTGCATATAATACCCTCGCGCTCTAAGTCATAGAGGCATTAAAATTGAGTTTGGGGGATGATTGGCCCCTTGGATCGGTCTGTCTTCTTGTAAGAAATTTTAAAATAGTGGTTCGGAGAAGATATATTAAAATGGTGCATCAGAATTTACGTGAAGTTAAATAATTTTTTTGAGACCTTTAAGGCGTCTGTTAAGCAATTCCGACGGGATGTGTCTGGCATTATTGAAAACTCATTTTAAACGGAATTGTCTGAAATATATGTGAAAATGAGCCATCAGAATTCAAGTGAGGTAAGCAATGTTTTTTTGCAACTTGATGACCTGATATCTGCAAATTGGCCGTCTGAGCAAGGTAGCCGATAGGCATGTAATCGTAGTACATACTAACACTATTCAATCGTCCACATTTCGTTCATCAGAAAATACGTGACGTCTGGCGGCCCTAGGATCTTGCTCTATTATTTCTCATACCATAAAGCGACTGGCCAGAGGCTTCAGAGTGACTCTTCTATGGGTGCCAGGGCACTGTGGCATTGAAGGTAATGAAAAGGCTAATGCACTTGCAAATGGAACTTCAAAGATCGAACCCGTTGGACCTAAACCATTTTGTTACCTTGGAAAGGACTTCTATAGACCAGCGTTTCAGCAATAGGAGATACAAAACTTGACAAGAAGGAGCTGAAGCGCCCCCTCTTAGGTGGTGTCATTGAAGCCTCAAATGTACGTCAAAAGATGTCCCCCAAACAAAATCATTCAACGTGTTTCCGGGAATTTTTTCAATCTCTATATGTGATAAGAAATAAACGCGTGGCTCGTCTGAGATGGAACAACCTGTATAAACTGTCCTAGTGGAGGTGAAATTATCAGGTGCATTTGTACGGTTTGTACGCTGCTAAGGACATATTTCACTGAATCTTGTTATTAATGTGAATTGTTGAATGTTTGGAATGAATAACTGATCCGGTGATATTCCATGGAAATTTGTAATCCAGGTATGTTTTATTATAGAAAAAATGCTTGTCTGCAATATTCAAACAAAAATTGGAAATAAATGTCAAATACAACATAATTTGAAGTAGGACAAGGGAAATTTCATATTCGAATACAAAGCGATCGACAAACGCCATAAAGACTCCTGATAACCCAAAGCTAACAGATAAGTAACGTGTGTTTCAAATGATTTTCGTTCCAAATATGTATTTCATTCACAAAACAATATTAGGGATAGCATTATCCTCAAATGACTAGTTATTTCATTAAGGGTACGTCGCTTTCAGTAGTTGTGAATTGCCTTTTGTAAACCACACTGTAAACGACACACAGCATGAATAATGAGCACACTAAGTTTCCCCATACAACTCTGCGTAGTAGACAAACTTAGTGAATCTGATGGCTCCTTTCAGCGCTGCTTCAAATAATTGTTATGATTCAAAATTTCGTGTGAGAAGTCTGATACGTCGTCAAGTATAATCATGGGGTTTACTCCAAACTTCTCCATCCATGCGACTCGAGATATTCAGCATAATTAATTTGATTTGGATGAACTTCAGGAAGTTGAGATGCAGTGGGATGATTCTGATTTTTTCTTTTCGCATGCAGTTTATTAGTTTAATCAGATGAAGCGTCGAACTGTTGTTAGTGTCAGAACAATGGTTTTAATTGGCTATTCATCGAATTCGAACCCGATAATATAATCCAACAATTTATGATTTTTCAGTGGGAAAGAATTAAATAAACAGAGTGTCTGAAATTAGTTGGATAATCCGCGAACTTCAGATTCCTTGATCTATTTTTCAATAAAATATTAATTGCAGCAAATAAAGAGTGTTTCAATAAGAGCGCAAGATTTGAATTGGGCGCCATGTTTGACAGTAATAATGTCACATGATCATGACGTGACAGATGGGAGTTAGTAAACATGGAGCATGCAACGGTAGAACAACGCATCCTGATTATCAAAAATCGAAGAAGGTAATGGAGTGAATGTCGATCGTAATCGTACTGTGATAACAGTTCCTGTGTCCCATTTGGAAGCTATTGATCGTGACGACATGTGGTTTCAGCAGGACGGTGCTACATGTCATACCGCTCGTGAAACATTGACGATCTTGTACGAGTTTAACCTGGTCGTGTCATTTCCCAATTTGGACAGCAGAATTGGTTTCCACGCCCTTGGGATTTTACACCTTTAGGCATCTGACTGGTAGAGTTATCTGCAGTAACAGGTTTATTCCACTAAGCCTGCAACCATCGAAGCATAGAAAGCCTAAATTAGACACTGTATCCACGTTATCGAAAATTTCGTCAAAAGGTACGCATATGCCAGCGAAGCCGTGACGGCCTTTCACAAGATAAGTTCTTTCATATGCAGGGTGTCCCACTAGTGCCGCAGCGGACGATACGCTTAATAGTCTGAGTATGGCGAAATTTTTTGATGCAGACTTGTTCTACTCCAAGAAGAGCACAACCTAAAAATATTTTTGAATATATTGGGTGTCCTACAAAAGAGGAATAGAGGGTGACTTTGTTTTTTGAAATGGGACACCCTATAATCAATAGTGTTTTTCAATTCTCTGAAACTTCCTGCATGCTTTCGTATACTTTTCACATATTTTTATTCAACAGTTTTCGAAATATTGACCATTTTGACAAAAAAATTAAAATTTAAGAGGCTATGTTATCCAATTATATTTCACGAACCCTTGCACATACTAATAAGAGCTTTATATGGATTGAAGGACAAGGCTTCAAAGTATCCTAGCCAGCTATAATAAAGCATCTCCAGCGTATGGAGTGTCCACAAAAAGACCATTCAATTTACTTCATTCTTGAATGTTGAATACATGATATGCATATTTTTAACATAATAGGATTCAAAAACAGATTTGGCTCTTCTGTGATTATTGAGAACTGCCAAATTATTCTATTCAGAATTAACATCATTGCAGCTTCGATTCATATCATCATAGTTTTTACGGATAGAATGAATATTCACACGATGATGTAGTAAATATTAAAAAAATTACCAATGACTTTGAATGTAGATACTTATAGGTATGAATGCTACAAAAAAAAACGAGTCTCGAAACTTTAGGATACAAAAAAGTGCCCGCTCTTATCCTTATACAACTCTCTTCGGAAAAATTATATTCTTTAAGTTTCACAAGCAAGCACGCAGATCTTCAAGCTGGCAAGCTTGAAGCTTGTTTGGAATTTTTGCAAGATTCGACTCTTCAAGTAGAAACATAGAAAATTATCAAAAATTTATTTTAAAAAATTGGAACAGAAAGTAAGTTTCTGTCTTCAACTGATTTCATCACATTTTTGAGTAGATACGTCAAAACTTTCTAGTTCCTCATTTCGCTATAATATGAAGCTTCAATGATCATAATAATTCTCATTGAAATAATTTTACAGTGCTCAATAACCACAGACAAGCCAAATCTGCTATTTGAATTCGAAGGTATATGTGAATTTTAGGGAAACATTTCGAAAAAGCGCTTAAAAATCCTATTCTGTTAAAAATATGCATATCATAATATCCAACAAAAAATGAAGTGAGATGAATGGTGATTACAATGATGAAAAATAATTTTTTCGGCAACCGTCCGGGATGTACCCACTTCCCGGACGCTTTTCCTTCGAGAAAGTAGCATTTCCCGGCCTAGTCCGGAAGTACGTACTTTCCGGACTAGGCCGGAAAAAATCACGTTGTTGTTGTCATTGTCATGATCATCACAATAGCAACGAAATAACGGATGACAGTTCTGTTCTGATTAATTCAAATAAGAATCAAAATGTATGATGAAGAAATGTGTCGTCTCATTGAATTGTTATTCTACACGTTTGCCGAAAAAATATTGTACGCAACACATCCAAAAAAAGTTTTTTTGGACTCACAGACTTCCAGGACTCGCCTTCGGCTCGTCCTAGAATTTTGTCTATTTTCCGGACTTGTTACGTAAATTACTAATATGCATTGCATTTGAGAAAATTAAGAAAAATCGATTTGAAATTCGTCATATTGATTGCCTTTTTGTGGATACTCCATATTCTGGAACTGCTTTATTATAGCTGGCTAGGATACTTTGAAGTCTTGTCTTTCAATCCGTATAAAGCTCTTATTGGTATGTGCAAGGGTTCGTAAAATATATTTGTATAACATAGCCTCTACAAGTATCTTTTTTTTTGTCAAAATGGAGAATATTTCGAAACTGTTGAATAAAAATATGCGAAAAGTATACGAAAGCATGCAGGAAGTTTCAGAGAATTGAAAAACACTATTGAAT
Organism: Adalia bipunctata; assembly: GCA_910592335.1. Taxonomy (NCBI): domain Eukaryota; kingdom Metazoa; phylum Arthropoda; class Insecta; order Coleoptera; family Coccinellidae; genus Adalia; species Adalia bipunctata. The sequence goes on from OU342948.1 coordinate 44,475,760, forward strand.
ATAGGGTGTCCCATTTGAAAAAACGAAGTCACCCTCTTTTGTCGGCCACCCGATATATTCGAAAAGATTTTTAGGTTGTGCTATTCTTGGAGTATATCAAGTCTGCATCAAAAAATTTTGCCAAACACAGACCGTTACGCGTATATCGTCCGCTGCGGCACTAGTGGGACACCCTGTTTAATTCCGAAATGAATATTTTCTAAATCAATAAATATTTTAATCCTCTGCTACAAAAAAAAACATGTTTTATTGAACACTGAAATCTTGTGCTCTAATTGAGACACCCTTTATATCGTGACATCTTCAATATCACAAACAATATTTTATTGATAACTGAATATTTTTGGACAGGAGAATTTTGCACGGAGCTTTCTCTCAAATAAAATAACCCTTTCTGAAATTTTTATCGACTAGTATCAGGAAACGAATCGGAATAAATAAGTTTTGGCCCGATAAAAAATTTTTCGGATGTCAATATGACCAGAAAACTCCAACTCCAATCCATCTGTTCATTTGCTCCATATTTTTGTACCTTGTAAGATTTTGATTGGTTGTTCCAACTTCAATTCAGACAAAAACAAATTCATGTTAAATTGAAAATTGAGAGCATTGAGTTGATTTATATCTTTTTTGTATGGATGAGATGAGCTCCAGATTTCACACAGAAATATTTCCTTCGTGTCGAAACTTGGAAAGATATGAATCAAGAAATGTTCCGCCCCTATAATGCTCAAAAATATCCAATTTGCCATTTTAATGAAAATTCTTTCATTAAAGGCGATTCTCAGTGAGTTTCCGTCAGCCAATTTTCACACCCTTGAGTTATGCTCACCAGCGACAATTTCTATCGTCAGATCCCTCTTCTCCCCAATTTTAACTAAGGAAAATAATGAATTCTGTGACGAAAATGAGTGAAATTGTCCCAGCTCTTTAGTAAACAGATTCGCTACGTTTACAATCGGAAGACTTCAAACTCTTCATTATACGAATTGCTCTCCATAAAATAAATGTTTGCTGCCGTCTTTGTAAACATTCAATTTATTCCGATCGATGTTACTGTTGATTCAAACATCTACATACGCTATAGAAGATATTCTTGATGATTGAAAAGCAAGACCTGGTAGGGTTACGTTTCACGAAAGTAACTTGTATCCTATTTTCACGACTAACGAATATTTCATTATGATAACATATAGTTGTATTCAAAATAGCTTTAATACTACACAATGGCTCCTTGATTCCCAACATGCGTTTTAGCATATAGAATTTCGAGTTCCAACGCGTAGGACAGTCTTGTTTTACTCGGAGAATAGGGCAGTTGAACTGTTCTCGGTCATTCTGCAATTCTTCCTGCTCTTGTGGGCTTCTTTAAAAAAATTCAGCAATCGACCTTACTTTCTGTCGGATTGATTGAATTCCGGATAATCCATTGGGAACTTTCAGGTTCAATGTATATCACCAACTCACCACCTATTCTACTCAACCGTTTGAATCATGTTTGGGGCATTATCAGTTCCGCTCGTATCTCATCCTGAATTTCACATATAGTCAAATCTTTCATTAATTCTGGTGCTATATTTTCAAAATCTTGTTATCTTGAAAATATTAATGAACATAATTATAGGACAAAAACAGGGCGAAGACGAAGAATAATTCGGAAAACTAGGCCAAAAAAACAATAGAGGAGACATGCTGTTGAATTTCCGGTCAAACCAGAAGCTATACGCCCTGAACACCTTATTCTTTAATAAAAAGCCACAGCGAAAGTGGACATGGATAAGCCCGGATGCCAGCACTAAAAACGAGATCGACTTCATACTCGCATCCACAAAATCAACCATAACGGATGTCACAACTCTAAATTCGTTCAACACAGGAAGTGATCATAGGCTTGTTCGAGCAAAAGTTATCATTGAGAAAGACAACAAATTTGAGGCCAAACAAAGCAGAATCATTACAACAAAAAAAAACACCGACGATATAAACAAAATAGCTCAAGATATAACAACATCATTAACCGAAGGGGCAACAAAAACCGTAAAAATAACATATTCAAATAAAGACAAGATTACAGAACAAACAAAACAAAAAATTGAGAAAAGAAGGACCCTATACAGGGAGAGAAAGTATGACACCGAAGAATACAGAGAGTTAAGAAGAGAAACGAGACGGATGATGAGAAAAAAACTAGAAAAACATTATTAAAGGGAAATAGAGTTTGTTAGGAGATACTTAAGGAACATACTTGGAAAAAGATAATTCATTTCTATTAAGAACAGCGAGGGAGAAGAAATAAGGGATAGAGACGAAATATTGAAAACACCAGACAAATTTTACGAAACATTATATAACACACAAATTGAGAAACCAGAACAACCTGAGGAATATCCTAAGGTGATGAACGTTGGGTCGGAAGAAATCCCTGAAATCAGTGAGGATGAAATCTTGTAAGCCCTAGAATCAGTAGAATCGATGAAGAGAAATAAGGCTCCAGGTGAAGATAACGTCATAATAGAGATGATTGAAGAAGCTGCAGAAAAATTAGTCCCAAGGCTAAGAAGTCTATTCAACTTTTGAATAGAACAGGGAAACGTCCCAGAAAGTTGGAACAATGCCTTGGTCGTAATATTGTTCAAAAAGGATGATGCATCATTACTTCAAAATTACAGACCGATTAGCCTGCTCTCGCACATATACATATAAATAACTTACAAAAATCATTACTCACCGGTTATCACAAAAACTAGACGACTATCAACCAGTAGAACAGGCGGCCTTCCGGAGGGTGTTTAGTACTGGCGATCATCTCCTCACATTGAAAATTTTAATATAGAAATCAGTCGAATAAAATTTCCCTCTGTACGGGGTCTCATTTGTTATGAGAAGGTGTTTACTTTATTGAACACTGAACTAACGGAAGAACTCAACCATACACGAATTGATTCTCGATATACCAAATCGATTAGAAGCATATACCAAAGTGACACAAAGGGCTATGGAAAGGGCAATGATCGGTAGGTATCTCATTGAGGCAGAGGAGAAGAAACGAATGGATCAGGCAGAGAACTAGGGTAACTGATATAACAACGAGAATAACACAGTTGAAATGGGACTATGACGGACACATAGCTCGCATCAAGGACAGTAGATGGAACGCTAGGATGCTTGGGTGGAGACCATGGGCGGGAAAAAGAAGTAGAGGTCGACCAATAACTCGATGGTATGACGATATCAAGAGATCAGCAGGACTGCCGTGGATAAGAATCGCACATGATAGGAACGGATGGAGAGCGTTAAGGGAAGCCTATGCTCAATACTAGGCGCAAACGAGCTAAAGAAGAAAAAGTTGACACTATTTTTTGCTAGGAATTTGATAGCATTTCTGGACTCAATAATTACCAAGAAATAGCCTTTCTCTGTTCGGCGTTAATTTTTCCAGGGTGAGAAAAAGATATCTTATTCTATATATAATCTTTTAAGGTATAATGGTTCCGGTCTTGAAAGTAACGGGCTCGTTATCTATGTAATTTTTATTATCGGGAGCGGAACTGTTAAGAGTTATACTTATCTGAAGTCAATGGCGAGAACGTTTTCATCCGATTTTCTCTAATAATCAGAGTTGAATGCTTGGATTTCCAATGCCGAGCCATATTCGAGCTAGACGAGCCATTAATTTTGGAAAAGTAAGAACATAAATTGCATTTAACCTTCGAATCTTCTGCACATCTCTTGAGATCGGCATTTTAGGTTTCAAGATATATTACAAATAGCCATAAACTCATAAAATCAGATAGCCACTACAAAAAAAACTACAAAAAAAACCGAATGGAAATGAATACTGCATATAAACCAAAGAAAGTCTGCTGCCATATATCTATTGAAATAAATATGGCTTATATCCCTGCTGTTCACAGTCACAGAGAAAAGCCAAATTGTTGGTAAGAATTTAATTGTACGCATGTGTCAACTGAAAATTCAAAAACTGCGGGAAACGTAGAGGTTATGTATATTCTAAAATATAAATTGAAGTTACCAACGATATACAGATCTTGAAGAAATCGTATTGAAGCGATTCGATTCGTTCTCAGAATGACATAGCCCCAGCCAGCAAAGCCCCTGAAATGAGGTCAGTCTCGAAATGGGCTCAGCCTCAGAGACTTCGTACCCAGAATCAGTGTATTAAAACATAATTTTGATGCTGGGCTGGGTCCCAGGGGCGTCAGGAGTATTGGAAATCCAATCCAAGCACAAGTGCATATTTAATCTAGATCTTCGTCGTTAGTATGTTATTTTTATTCTGAATAGTACTAGACATGCGCAGATCGGGATTATTATTTCTTACCGAATCCTGGATTAAATTTTGATTGGTTCATTAACCATATATGTAGGAATACAGGGTGTATCTGAATAACACCAAAAAAATGAAAGAGGTTATTCTTTGCAGAAAATTGAAGTGGGTTATAGAATTTTTTGAAAAACCTTCTCCCGGAAAAGTTACAGCCGTTCGAAGATCAACAAAAAAAATTGTAATTATTTTTTATTTTCCCAATTTAATATTCCTCAAAGTATCACCCCTTTCATTTTTTCGGTGTTACTCAGATACACCCTGTATACATGTCTATAACTGATTAAATTCATTGAATTTATAGTATTTTAATCGTGTGAAAGAATGATTTTTTCCTTCCCTAGATATCTTATTCAATTCATTGGACCTACCCTATTCTATTCGTATCCTCTGAAACAATGATTCTTGAAGAAACATTCTGCTATATCTATATCCAATATGTAATTCCAATTTGGGCAATGAGCAAATGAAAATTTAAACTGGACTTTGGTAAGAATCCAGATCTACCTACGCTTGTGCAGCAATATTGAAAAAAAAATCTTTAATTGATTCTGTCTCTCTCTGACACATCGTTTTATGTCGTGAAACGTATGTCATTCGCAACTTCATGTGAATACTTTCGAACATAACCTAGCAATTCGATGTGAAATGTTTCAATCGTTTCATTTCGTCCTGAATATCATTGTTTACTTCTATTTATATTTCAGAATTGAACTGAAGATATTTGAGTGACATATTTCCATCCTCGATATCTATTTTCTCGTATACAGAACCTCTACCTTTCTCGCCATTTTCGAATTTCCAGTTGACGCAAGCATACAATACAACTCAGTCCTCACCAAAGATTTGGCTTCACTTTGTGACTGTGAATAGCCGGGGTAGGAGCCATATTGATGTTATTAAATATATACTCCATTCACATTTATAAAGTATCCCGGTTGGCCAGGTTTTAGGTTTATCAAGTTTTTTCCCCTAGAACAGACGCAGGTTGGCACTCGTGAAAATTAAACAACGTTGCCAATGTTAATTCGCTAATTTATCCCCTCAATATTCTTGAAGTCTTCAAATTATTTAATTAGTGTGCTGATAAGAGAAATGTCAAGTTTGATTAATAAACAATAAAAGTCTGATTCACTTGAAAGATATTTCGCTTTCTGAAATAAAAAACTATAAAAACTGTTCGGTAAGGGTTGATCACATTTACTTTAACAAATATAAATATATTCATCACGCCAGGAAACTAAAAATGCCGAAGGTAGTGACGAAAAAGCAGAGACAAACTATGAGTAAGAATTGAAATCGGCTCATTCAAAAAGTATCAATTTGGAATCAACACTTTATCATACCATCTATCCAACATTTTTAACGTATGTGTGTAAAAACCAAGGTATTATATTTTATGAGAATAGATATTTATTTTTTAGCTGCACATAAACACAAACAGGAGGATTTTAAGTGAAAGAGACGACAAAGAATTTCCTTCTATTGGTGCACCAAAAAAGACATTGACTGAAGACTTCATTTTGAAAAAAGATCTGCAACGACAAATTTGGAATTATAATTCGAAACATGAACATTTTTCGATTGATAATCTACTCACTTTTGCAAAATAACATTTGGAATATAACGGAGGACGGACATCACTTAAATCATGAAATCAATGGGTTACAAATACAAAAGGGTAAATGAACGCAAAATTTTATGTGAACAAAAACATGTTGTTGCAGACAAAATTACTTTCCTGCGCAAATTTTGATTTGTGTTTCTACATGAAACTTGGATTTACCAAAACGATACTTCAGTTCGTCGCTGGACACATGAATCGGATATGATGAGTAATCCATCCAAATTTGAATCAGAAGGAAAACGTTTCACAGTTCTACACGCAGGAAGTAATTTCGGCTTTTTAGAAGGTTCTGATTTCATTTTAGATTAAAAAACAATGACCGTGACTATCACAAGACAATGACCAGTGAAATTTTTCAGAATTTGGTTATTAATCAACTGATTCCATCTTTAGCTAAGATTCCTGTGAAATGTGTGGTGGTAATGGACAATGCACCATATCATTCGGTTCAATTGGATAAACCACCCACCTTTTCCAGCAAAAAAAGCGAGATGCAGGATTGGTTGATTAAAAACAAGATTGATTTTAATCAAAATTTTACCAAGAAACAACTTTGGAATTTGATATTACCTCATCGAACTGACAGAAAGAGACGATATGGAGTCTGGCTCTTTCAAAATGTACATAAGATATGTGGCAAAATTTTTATTTACATTGTGAAAGAGTCAAAAACTTATCACAGAGGACTGGACGAAACACATGGGTAATCTTCCAATGGCAGATATTCCTCCATTCGTTATTTCATTGGGAGAATCTGATTCAGATTCAGAATTTTCTGAGGGTTACTCTGACTCAAACAATTATCTAATGGATATGGAATAATATGTAGAGGAAATTCTGAGAACTCGTCTCTTCCACTTAAAATGGGGAGTTCAAAATGGATGGAGGTTCAAAAACTCCAAAAGGAACATTACTAGTGTAAGTTCAACAGAACCCTTTATCCGGCAGTGTGAAAGACCTAACGTTTGGATATTCTAGTAGTGCAATAATGTCGAATACCCTCCTTATTCAAATAGTACTGTATCGAAGATTTTCTACGATCAAGGAGGTTCAACTGAATCAAACAAAATGACAAAAAGCCTAGACTATGGAAAAGGAAGTTGCTGCAAACCACCTAGATAGAAAAATAACCAATCAGGAATCTGGGAAAGAATTGCTTGGAGGGCCAGATCTGGTCAGAAGACCTTCGTTGTCAAGGACCAAATGTAGGTTATATTATTTATTATTTCCTGATGATTTTCTATATCCTTTTCTGTTGCAGATATGATTTCAAGATATTTTGTCAGTCTCAATCGAAAAGAAAGATAAAATGTTATTCCTGAAGAAGATTCCATCCATTATAAATATGTCAGCCTATTCTTTGAAAAAATTCCAAAACCTCTATACTTACTCAGAGAGGTTTTTATCTTTGTGCTCTTGTATCATAGTTAAAAATGTATGGTGTCCTGTTCGAATCTGTTTTGCTATTACTGTAATTGCTTTGAACATGCTATAATGTTTGATACATCAAATAACCTAACCTTTCTTTTCTCAAAGAAACATATACATGTAACAATGTTAGAAAATAATGTTTTGTGATTGAAAATTATGGACGTTTTATATATTCCAATCCAATTTCTTTATTGAGTTACAGTTTTCTCAAGTTTTTGTATCCAATCATTATATGCCAGTTTGAAAAAGAATCTTTATTAATGATTGTATTCATAGCCTCCATGAGTAGACTTTTTTGAATTCAATATTAGGTACCTACTGCTTACATCAGAAGTTTTCACCTGAACTCTTCCATGTGTGCAATTCTCTTGAAAAATTACTAATTGAATATTGTTAAAAAATTATGTCTTAAGCTGTAATGCCATTGAAATTATGTATGGAAATTACATTATGAATTATACTGTATATATCTTATTTCATCCCATTGTACTTTGATTTTTTTTTTCGAATAAACTATCACAAAGTAACGGACTATTCTGGCCATTATTTTTCAGTGAAATTTCAACACTCGATTCTTGTCTTCCATACAAGTAAATAGCATAACTGAATCTTCCAACCATGTTAATATATGTGAAATATTTCCAGTATTAACAGAGAAAAAAGTTTCTTCAACATTCGCCAGGTCTCTGGAATTATTGAATTCACATAATATTTTCTCAAATTCATTATTTTCCCAAAGTAAATAAACATTTCGATAAATACGTAATTACTACGACTCTTATGAAGAAAGGGCAACATTGCTCAATCATCTGACAGAAAAATGACTATAACCTAACATTTTCAAAAAATACACGGTGAAATCTGTCAGAATGTCATGGCCAACCGGTATACTTTATAAATGTGAATGGAGTATATGCATTCCTACAGGACGCTGCGCATTCGGAATTCTCGTGTTCGTTATTTTGTTGAAAGATTCGGGAATCGGTTCACCGAATCGAGGCCGCGAGTTCTTAGCAGACGAGGTTGGGGTAACCGAATGCACTACTCGTACTCTGAGAACATGCGAGTTTGCTTTCGTGACATAATTGATCGCTGGTGAATCGAAAGTATAATAATAATAATAACAATAACGGACAGTGTATTGTGGATGATGGATGTTGCTCCATTATTTTTTTTGATGTATCAGTAAACCAAAATGAATAGTTTTCGAAAGGGGGTATGGATATTTAACAATGTTATAATATTGGATGTAAGAAACTTCACTTTATCGTCGACTGTCACCTTATCATATATGATTCTTTCGGCTGGGTGAATCAACTCACTCATTCGGTTCGAAAGATTCGATTTAAGCTAAGCGTCCACATGTCCGCATCGGACGGATCGGATCAAACGGATTCCGGTATTCTTTGTATAGAAACTAGTGCAAGCCCGTCCACAGACCCGCATCGGAGCATCGGCATTTCTGCAATGGAGATCCGTAAATCCGATCCGTCAGATGCGTCCGATGCGGACATGTGGACGCTTAGCTTAGTGAATTGAATCATTCACTCAGTGGCCAACTCTAATTGTTTGCTTCGAGCAGCGCAACTTCAACAACTACGTCATGGGCAGGCTCCGCTCATAATAACCAATCTGATGAATCAATATGAGCGGAGCTGGGACGAAACGTGAATCCCGAAGCTCAATATATAGCTTTTTAGAACGATTGTTATTGGGACAGGATGAGGCCGCTATAATATATGCCGTCCAAACCGTACCTTGAGGCACATAAACGCGTGCATTGAAGTTGGTGACCTACATTTGAACAAGTTTTTTTTTGACGTATCAATTTCAATTCTTACCTTCTCATTTCTTAGCGCTCGTTTCATCAAACGATGTCAATATTTTCGAATTTTCAGCCGGGAATGGTCTCAATCTCGGTCTCAATCTCGGTCTCAATTGACTAGGTTTGAATCACTGATCACGAATACGTTGTCAAATTCAATTCTGTATCTGTAAACACGATAATCCCGAACAGATGAACCGTAAAACTTGAAATGTTCAGGGTAGGTTCGGATCGGGGACGAAGCCGCGGTCAAATTAATTAGTAGGAGAAATTCGATCACCCAACTAGCAAAACTAATTCCATAAAGGCTGTGAGAAATGCTATACAGCATATCTTATAGAACCGTGAAAATCTTATTATGTGGCTATAAACCACTATACAATGTCTTGACAACCAAAAAGGGCCCCAGTTTATACAACAGATCAGTTCTTTTAGGACAATTCTTTAGTAACCTATACAACCGTTATAAAGGTACGATTCCACCGAAAACATGTGCGGCACAAATGTTTACGAACATTTTGTGCAGCACTCCGGTAGTTCGCGTACAAGCTGTGAACACATTTAGCCACCGTTTCCACCGGCACTGCTGTGTGTAACTTTTGTATGCGCACAGTGCCGCACACCGTATACAGGAACAAGTTCTCAATGTTTCGCGTTCGATAGGTGAAAATATGGAGGATCAAGAAAACGTTGTGCTCTGTACTGCAGCGTGTGTTTTATTATGTACTTTGTTCAAAAAGAAAATAAGAAATAGACAGAAAATGTTTCGATGAGGCTAGCAATAACTTTGAGATATCTAGCAACTGGAGATTCTTTCGCAAGTTTGATGTATTTATTCAAAGTTTCTAAAGAACTAATTTCTCGTATTGTACTTGAGGTGTGTAAGGCGTTGATAAGCGATAATCCGAGATGACACTTTCATTTGGTTCATCCCTCTGATGAAAAAAATTCAAATATGAATATCCGAACCATTTTGGCTTATATGTACACCTCCGATACACCCGGACCAGAAGTTTTTGAATCGGCTTTTCTATTTCGGTTTTTGTAATGTTCATTATTACAATCCTACAATACGGGATATATTTCCATTTCTTGAATGAATTGGATTATCTTCTCATTATTCTAATCCATGTTCGCGCGCACAAGTTGATGTTTTCAATATTGTAGCGGAAGCAAGACTGAGTTCGCGGACAACATGTGTGTGTGCGTCAACCCGAGTCCACCGCTGGAAGCAGTACGCAACTGTGCGTGAACTTTTCAAGAGAGTACGCGCACTTTTTGTTGCTGTTCACGTGTACGAGTCCACCGCAACGAACATTTGTGGCGTACACTGTGCACCACTGTGCCGCACAGTGCGTCACTCCGGTGGAATCGCACCTTAAGATAATCACGATAAAACTGTCCTATAAGTATGTCTTCGAAATAACTTATACAATGCATTTACAAAACCATTTGGGAACTGCTATAAAACTTTTGAATAGCAGTATTCAACGAACACTTATAGAACTACTAAGAAAGTATTTTATAATGCAGAAAGAATCGCTATAAAATAATTTTGTTCTCTACTGTTGAAATTCGGAATAGAATTGTCACAAGAATATTTTATTAGGTCAACGTTTGCGTTGTGTCATGACAGAGACAATATTATAATGCAACAGGCATTATATGGCGGTGGGTAATGGAGGTATTGTATCTGTTTTAATCATATTGAACATATTAAGGATCTATATCGCTACTCCAGGGGCTAAATTTATTTGCGCAGCTAATTTTTCTGATAATATATACATATATTGTTGATAAAAAATGAAAGCGCCTCAGTTTAGTAGAGTAAAGTGGCCTAATATCGGATACCTTTTTAAAAAAATTAATATCTTCCGTTTTCTTATAGTAAGTTTTCGGATTGTGTAAAGAAAGTGAAGAAAATAGTGTTTACAGAATGATATATTTGAAAAAAAAGGAAAAATTCCAACATGTTCGGAGAAAATGAAATTTTCACAAAATGAGTCATTTTTTGGAGTGTAAAAAAAGTGTTCCTAATACCGGATACCCTATCCGATATTAGGAATAGGTACTATTTTTGATTCATGTTTTGTTCATCCGTTGATGCAAAAGTCACAAATATAATTTTTTCCCTTGTCTATATTTGCACAGGGGGAGTGAGCCCACTTGAAACATTTTGCGCACTTGATCCACTGTTCTCCTGCTTGGTCTTCAGAAAACAATCCACAGCAAAATAAATACTCAGCATCCTCGTCTCCAGTGTCACAGTCGCACAGTCCATATCAGAGTCGTCGTCCAGAACTATTTCTTCATTATCAGATGAGTCGCTAGATTCTTGGTTTTTATATTTTCTGCTGGACTTGACAATCTGTTATGCAGCTATCCGATATTAGGAATATATTTAACTTTTTAAGGTTGAATTATTAAAAAAATTAAGGTCAACTTTTATCGATATTGAATTGCACCCTCAACAAATACACATTTCTAGCATTCTGTTAAAACTATCAAATCAAATTATATCGTTTACCTCAAACTTGTAACACTACCTCAAAGTTAACTCTTTAGAAAACTCGAAACTTCCACTTCCACGTTTTTTAATCTGCTGCCATCTGCGAGTTCATGAGTGTACTAAAATGTTATTCTGTGTTTGAATTTAGGATCTAACTGGAAGTATGTGGTAAATTTTCAGCTGTTAGATTGCAGGTTTCCATAAAACACTGGTATCCGAAATTGGGCAAGTATCCGATAATAGGCCACTTTACTCTATACATTTTATTGGTAATATTGAAAGATAAAAATTAACAAATCATGTTTTATTTGTTTAATTGTCAACTTAGACCAAAACATATATTGTGGCTGTTGTTAAAGCAGGAAAAAATCTCTACATTTCTCTGAAAAATCAATTTTCATTTCACCTTGTTACGTTTATATATGATTTTTTCACAATGGCGGCGGTTTCTGAACAGCCGACCGTTTAATAAAATGGCGTATACGATACAACACACTTAAGAGACCTTATACAATGATTCTATTTCCTTCTGAACTGTATACGATATAAAAGTTTTATTATGTTGTTTATTACAGCTTTCGATAGTCCCAAGAGTCATTGCTCTGTTTTGATTCTTGACCACCTTTGAATGTTGCCAGATTTTATACTACACACAACGAGTATGTATGATGAGTGATTCAACACATTGATGCGTGCAAAAATATTTTTCCAGTTATTATTAAAAAAATGTTGCCCTAGTGAAAAAATGTTTTAAGCACTATAACGTGAGGCCAGGTTGCTTCGGCGCTCTTGTAAAATTTTTTGCGAAGTTATTCAAACTTCAAGAAATTATCTCCAAACGATTTGTTCGTCAGAGATGAGAATGATATGAATTGTATTCTTATGGTCTATTGCTGTGAAATAGAGATGACTTTTTCATTTGAATTGCAAAACATTTTGAACTTTAAGATGCATCATAATAAAATAAATGGTTCACTTCCTATTTATTGCACCTAATATTATGAATGTTGCCTGTTGGTATAATATAACGACTACTTAGTCGTTAGCCCAAGCTAGCAACACTGTACGTTAGATATCCGCGTTTCCCTATAGCGCGTTCGCAAAATACATAATAGAACAGAATTATCGCTTACTGGCTTGTGGTACAACAGTAAACAATCATTCAGTTATATTGAGTTTCGAATGACTTCTGTATACAGATTATTTGAAAAACATCTTACAATTTTTTAAAAATCTTGATACTTTTTTAATGCCATTAGCACACCATTTTGTGGAGTAATTTCTAAAATTCACATCTCTCCACCCTGTTAGACATCATTTCATTAAACCTAGATCAATGAATTGTAAAGAATCCCTAACACGAAAATCTTCTCCCATATATCCATTTGAAATTCCTCTAGTGCAGTTTCAGTTTCATGATGTTTTCCATTTTTTCTATTTCGGCAACCCTCATCTGTTTGCAAATCGCAGCCAGCATTAGAAGCTTTATTTATTGGAAACCCGTCCATGTTTATTTTTGAAGAAATAGATTTTATACGAGGATATCTTTCCACGCGGGCTCTGTGTCTGAAGTATTCCATGGTACAAGATGTACTGATCTTTTAGAATGACCACTTATTCGTTTCCACTCACAATCAGATATTGCCGAATTCATTTTGTAAACGAAACCTGCTAGAAAACCCGCGTAATTTTTCTAGTATGTACTACAGTATGTGATGTTCATATATGTTTGTAGATAGAGGTATATGGAGATTCTAAAGTGATTTTATAACGCATGACTTGAGATAAATTCATTCCTGGGAACTACATTTTTATTCTATAACCTCTTCATCATAAGAGGGAATTCTGCAGTAGTTATCAGATGATTATTAAATCTATTAAGATTTATTGTGTAATGTTCTACTTGTGCGTAAAGCAACAATCTTATTACTTTTCTTATGGAACTCTAATACAACTATCTATACAGATTCTTTTACAGCCAACTTTTAACGCCGCTTATTATAAGTAACACAATAGCTATGCAACCGTATCATAATCTGTATAAGACTGCTTTAAAATTATTTTATAAGAATTTTATAGTACGATATGCAACTGTTATAAAATTTGTTTACTCCGACTATTTCTCTATCGTATGATATGAGTTGTGAGAACGTCTATACAACCGCATTATAGAAATCCCTATATTTTATGATGAAATTGTCGTATTGGACGCATTAAAATAGCTATTTATGTAACAAGTACATAAATAAGGTCTTTATGGACGAGTCCAAAAGTTTATGGCAGAGCGAGCAAAGCGAGCGAGGCCAATAATTTGGGCAAGTCCATAAGCCTAATTATGTACGAGTTGCATACAAAGTTTTATGTTTGACTGCAATGCAGAAATTTTATTTTCCGAAATGGCAATTAATATATTCGTCGCTTTATTACAAAAGAAACATTGAGTGTGCTTTTGCTTTTCTTACCTTAGTAACCATCAGCGACCTTAGCAACCTCACTGAACAAAGTTGATTACTTCGTTAATTCTGTGACAAACGTCATAATACTTAATCGAAAAAATGGATAGTTCGGGAAAGTAAAGCGTAAAAAATTCAACCGCAAGTGCCAAAGAATCTCTTCTACCCACTAAAAGTGCTTATGAAAATTTGTATGCGGCCTATAACAAGTGGTGTGAAACGAAGAAGATGGCAAAATCGAGAGAAGACTGTGACAGTTGAGTCCAATGAAGTGGTGTCCAATAAAGTAGTCAATTATGGACGCTAAACGAATTCATGAATCAAGTGTTTATGAAGCAGTCGAACATAAAATAATTTTATTGTTTCAACCTGCGCAATATAATGATTATGAAATAATTTCGTTCTTTTAGGGGACTATTTTGCTAGTTGGGCAGGCTTTCCGTGAAAATGACAGTTCGAAATTCTGTTTTAGCAAAACTACAGATTTGGTCGTGATGAAAATCTGCATTTGGATAGAGAATGACATGGCATAATTTTGATCAGATCACGTAGCCGGAACCGCATATGAGATCTAGCGAATTATAGAAAAATCCCGATATTTCTGTGACAACAGATCCGGGTGCATGATCGATTCAGTTGGCAGCATGGCAGCTCTGATGTCAAAATTATCCATTTATGTCTATTCCACCGTTGACTGAATTTTTAATTTGTTTGTAGTACCTATTTCATTTTCAAGAATTATTTGGGCCATGTTGAAATTGTTGATTATATATGTTCATTTCATGAGCCGAAAGCTAGAAATGAGCAATAATGAGTAAAACTGGGAGCCTTATTTTTGAACTCCTGACCCGAAAAACCCTTCATTTTAATATTTTACAAATACTCAAATCAATATTATTTGTTGCATAAGCTATAGTTCTTTCTTCTTTCTGTTAGTAAGTAGGCAATCCTGTTAAGGTCGCCGTTTGAAGCGCGTAGGAAAAGTCAACCGATAGAAGCGCCACCGTGCATTTTATGGAATATCCCCAAAGAACTTACATTATCTCTATGAGTTCTATGAATATCTCTGTAATTATGAATGAAATGTACAATGGCGCTCTCTATCCGAAACTCGCTGAACTATGAAATTAGTGAATATGTGAGTAAAGCAGGAACTTCTTCCCGCTAAAATTTTAAATTGGGCATTCTCTGCCAATTCCGTATTTCGAGTTGTGTTTTTGAATGAAATTATCTGTATAATCACTTTTAATCGGAAGTTGAACTATTTTCATCGGTCTTTCGTTTGGAATGAAAAAGAAGCATGAGTTGGCTCATTTTCTTCTATTTTTCAAAGAAAACCAATGAACTGTTGCAATGCAATTAATTTCAATTATCTCATTGAGAACTCCAAGCCTTTCTGAGTTTACCCACAAAATTTCCGTTCTCAAAGTGAAACCATTTTCAAATGCAACTTGAAATAAAAACACACTACATTGAACGCCCACCTTAATGTCAACTCTTTTTCTATTTCATGAGTTATATGATCTATGATGAAAGAGAATGAAGCGGATGTATGCCAATATTAATGAGAGTTTTGAGTGAAGATAATTCATTTTGTAGTTTCATGAAGATTGACCAATAATTACAAAGATCCACCAAACCTCAAAAAATGATAAAAAAATGAAGTTTGTTTATCTATCAATGCATTCATTATATTTATTCGGATTGCTAGCAAGCATTGCCAAAAAATCAATTTTAAGAGATGGGGTTTGTAACATTTATGATTTCATTGAGTACACTGAACGATTGTTTCGAAACTTTGTCTGTCAATATTATATCATCATAACTTCCCCCGTCCCAAAATTCTCATTCAGATATTTATATTTCATTACAATGCTTGGGCTCCGTAATTATTAATATAAAATATATTCATGGAAAACTGAGCGCTTTCGACCTTAGGTCATCTTTAGGGTTCCCTGGAAGGGCAATTATAATCAATTTGAAAAAAAGAATAAAATGAAAATATTACCCTTCCAGGAATTGATTCATAAGTGAAAACATATGAGAAGGTAGAGTCTTCTAAAATTACTTGGACAAGTCATAAAAACTCTCACACGTATGTTCCTTTGATATTTTATCGCTTCCATAGTGGTACCTGCTTTGCTAAAAATAATTCTGAAAGTTAATAGCTTTTGTTGTCACATCACTAACAATATAGAATAGGTATATTTTACAAGGTTTATTGTTACTTCGTTATTATTTGATCCTTCAATTTATAAAACCTGTATTAGTGGATCATCCTCGTATGAAATATTAATACCTCTTTTCACATGATCTTCGCCAAATACAAAAGGGTGTTCAAAATTGCGCGGATTTTTTTTAGAATGAATAAAACTCATAATTTGCATTCATTTTCACTTTTTATTGGTAATTGAAGTATCAGTTATGACATTCATGAAGGAAAATAATATCTGCCAAATAGCCTCCCGAAACTAAGGAAATTGATTTTCCGACAATCGCTAAGGAATTTTGCCATTCCTGACAAAATTTCTCATAGAAAAAGTTATGATTTCCCAACTGTTAGGAAATATTTATTTCCTTACTGTAAGGAAATGATATTTCCTCACATTTGTCAGTGTTCTACATAAGCATATTCGTACTCTTCTCTTGATTTCTTTGGCAATCATTCTCATGAAGCAGTATCCACTTGCCTAAACCAGCTCTGGAGGTGTCCCAACCAATTCCATTCCAACTCCATTTATTCATGGATGGAATAAATCTTGCTTTTTTTTTAGAATTGATTGAAATCTGTCGAATTTCAAACGATTTGCGGAATGGTAGTATGTTAACCACGTAGGAAAAGCCACATTCCTGGACTCTGTGTTAAGTCGAGGCGCAAGACGAAACTAAGCAATCTTCACAATCGTCCAAGAATGTTAGGCTTTTCCTACCTGGTAAACAATGTAGAGGAGAGTCGCCTAATATGGGGAGGTTTTTTTAAAAATAGTAAAACAATTGCATGATATGTTCAAAATTGGAAAAATCTCGTACTGATAATATTTTCGCCAGGACAAATGATATATGTGCAAATTCTCAAATTCATTTGAATTACGGTAGTTATCCTATTATGTAAAAAAAAGCATCTCCCCAAATTAGGAACCTGTGGGCACCTAAATTGGGGAGGTCGAATTTTCATATACACACCTTTGCAGAATGAAGTCATCGATTCAATTGGATGCAAAGTGTATTTGAAAAAAAAAATGGATGTTGTTTTTGAGGAAATAACTTTAAAATCTGCTAATTGATGCATTAATTAAAAAACAACTTTTTTATAAAAAAAATGAATTCAAATGACACGAACAGGGTCCCATGTATTTCGTTTTGGCATCTGCAAATAAAAAAAACGACATACTTAGTCGAAATAAATTACCAAGTGTCAAAACTACTTCTGGAGTAAAAAAGTTCTTAATATAGGGAGCCCCAAATTAGGACTCCCTCAACTCCCTGTAATAGGAGACCCAGTCCTCTAAGGCTCATATCCTCAAAAAATAAATACTTAGATTTTATTATTTAAAATGAATGTAAAGCATCAATGTTGTATCTACAAAGCTTCATTCAATTAAAAAAAACAAATCCTTAATTACTCACTTTGCCGTAGTTATCAATTAAAATCGATAACACGAATAAACATTATAAGATATTCACGTTCAGATAACGTGGGCTCACGCTTTCATGTTTTCAGTAAAAAAGGTGTTCATTGCTGTAGTGTAGGTAACCAGACATATACTCTACAAGATAGAGTGCGTGCGATTAGTCGTACACCCTCATTGTCTAAGATTTTGGATCTCCCCGAATTAGGAAACCACCCCATATTAGGCGTCTCTCCTCTACCATTTCCGATTACATACTATGTATGGTCCGTCGCGGATCAAATATTATCTCATTGATCCGCGACAGACCAGATCGGCGGAAGCTATCCGAACCGCAGTCCAGATCTGTTACAGATCTGGACTGCGGATCAGGTTTTACAGATTTACCTTTCGTGTGTGCCTAGCTTTCTTCCATAAACACTATCAAGTTCTTCAACTTCATATATCTGTTGTATTTCAGCATAGTTTGGTTTCATTATTACGTGAAACGTACGATATCCCTGGTTAAAACTCACTAGAGGTAAGAAATTTTTCTAACGTGAGAACGGGTTACAAGTTGATGCATGTAGTTATGTGAAGAATTATTATATTAATTTCAATAGTCGAATAGCTGGAAATAGCGATGTATTTCTAACGAAACTGATGGAATGAACTCGGTTATATCAAAACATATTTCAGAAAACGAGATAACACTATTAATTATCAATTCATTGAATTAAATTAGTCTACCAACTACCAATATCGAAGAAAACGAATTGAATACTTAAGTAAAAGATCTTTCTTTGAAGCAAATCACTTCTAAAAGTAATCGAAAACGAGTAGGTCATCGGTCGCTCAAACATTGCGCAGTTGTCAGATTGTGAACCGGGCTTTTCTCTATTAGGATGTTAGGTAACCATCCATACATAATGACATGCCTCCTCTACGTGGCGAAAGTTCACATCCATATATCTGATAACACAAAAATATGGATTATAGATTATACCCTTGCTTTTCACACTCACAAAGTGAAGCCAGATCTTTGATAAGGATTGTGTTGTACCTACGCCTGCGTCAACTGGAAATTCAAAATTGATGTATGAGATGTATGGGTTATGTTTATTTGAAAAAAAAAAGATATCGAGGATGAAAATATGTCACTCGAATATTTTCAGTTCAATTCTGAAATATGGATAAAAGTTAAAAATGATATTCAGGACTTGAAGAAAACGAAATGAAGCGATTGAAACATTTCACAGTAAATTGTGAGGTTATGATCGAGTATTCACATGAATTCATGAATGACATACGTTTCACGACATAATACGATGTGTAAGAGGGAGACAGAATTAGGAAATTATTTTTATTCTCAATATTGCGGCTCACGCGCAGATCTGGTTTCTCACCAAAGCGCAGCTAAAGTTCTCATTGACTGATTCCCCATTAATTTCCGCGAAATTAGGGAATGAACTGTTTCTGTCAGCTGAACTCTGTGTGCAATGATTTTTAACATTTAATTTGGGCACGAACTTTAGATAATGTTAATTTCGTCAAAGTTTTGAGGTTATATTTGCTGGCTGTTCTGGAGTGCAATCATCACAAGTGTTTTTTGTATAGAATAGCTGAAATGTTTGGATGAAACATTCTTGTGTTCCTAGTTCCATTGTTTCAGTTAGGATTTTGGAAAATTATCACAGAGGACATTGTTCATATAGAAACATCGCCACAGATCATTTATTACTACTTTCTAGGTCTTATTTAACTTTTCGTCAATTTTAATTCAATACGTGGTTTGTATTGACATTCATAATTCAATTATCATCGACATTCATTCTTAATATTTTCTTGAAGAATGGACCAGTAACAATAAATTCTTGATAGGAACTGGACGTATAAAATGTATAGTATCGAAAAAAACTGTTGTGTGGTGTACGGTGAAAGCTGAACTTTTATCAGGATCTTCGAGAAATTTCATGCTCTATAGAATTCTCACAAATTCGTGGGATTTCTTTATTACACATCTCTACATAGAACGTTTTCCCATCATAGAGATTCCAGTACTTACTACCCAGTCCACCAGAGAAGTAACAGTAAGTCGCAGGGAATACCAAAAAATATCGCATTGAAGAACAACTTTGAGACTTATCATGGATTTACTAAGTATTTCACATTGTCCACATCGTCCACATATTGTTGAGTTTGTGAAGTTCTCAATTTCACTTATTTTGTTGTTGCATGTAACATTAATTCGAGATGTTCAAGTGAGGTGTACATTGCTACTTCATTGCGACTTATCTCTGTTGATATTTTTTAAATGTTGCAATTGTGATGTTATAAGAAAGCGTAATGATGTACCATGGATAAATTCCTATGAACTCTTATTTAGAGCCCAGCGACTTCCCGAAGAAAACCTTAAGTAACGTTCGAAAGCGTCGCAGCCAATACGGAAATTTCATACTAATTCGATAAGATATATTTTCGTCCTGAATTTTAGAATATTGAAATAGATAGATAGATAGATAACTGTTTTTTATTGATGGGATCAAATGGCCATCGACCTAAGTCCTTCAGCCAAATATTGAAATATTAATCCAAAATATAATGGAAAATACAAAACGTATACATGGTGACATTTTATTTTAAGGATAGATATATGTGAACTGTGGTCTCGAGGTCTGAAGTAAGGTTAACTCTTTGGGTGTGGGTGTGACAGTACATGTTATGTTGATTGGTGTTGAGTGTCGAAGTAGAAATATATTCAGGGACATTTATATTCTAAGTAAGTATTAAACATTGTTAATTTTCATATTTTTTTGTTCTCGCTTTGCCCATTTTTCAATTTTTTAAACGTTGAATATTCCAACATAATTACTAATCATACAAAATTATTTGATTTACACAAATTTCACTCCCATCATTGCATGAAAAATCGGATTTATTAAGCCGGACTCTCACTACTCGTGTATTTGGCAAATATTTGCCACTTGCCTATACTTGGCATGTAGTGGGAGTGGTTCTCTCGGCCACTACTTGTACAATTATTTATAGTGGGAGCGCCGTACTTGTCATTCAAGTTCGAAACTTGGTCTACTTGCCAAATACGCAAATAATTGCGTACTTGCCAAATATACGAGTAGTGGGAGTCCGCCTTTATCACATATCAATTATTTTGGCTGAGTTAAAGCATCGTGAGAACTTATTGTTAGATATTAAAATAGTTGAAGTTCCCGAATTGTAGAACATGAAATTTTCAAATTTTTATATTTCTAAATGGCTGAGATAATCCATTGGTACAGGTATATCGAGACACCCAGTATATATATACAGGATGTTTCACCATAAACTGGACAAACATATATAGCCGTGTAGCTGACACCGAGAAAGTCATTTTTGCCTTATGACATATACCCCGTTTTCGACGCATAAGCGAGATACAGGGTGTTTAATGTCAACTTTGAGCAATATTCTGATAACTGTTGTGAGTTACGCGTGATATTTGAAATAACGGTTTCTAGTCACATTTTAGTATTTTTGAGGGCTAAATTGAATTGTGGTGTAGAATTTCACGAAAAAAAATTCAATATGGCGGAAAACCTGCAAAGTTGGAATTTTTTTTTCTCGGTTGCTAATTTGGAAAGCATAATCTCAACGTACTCGATTTTCTAAGATTTTCCGTAAAAAAAAATTTTCAAAATTCGAACTCAACTTTTTTTTTACATGTCTTCAGTGAAAAAAAAATTTCGGCCAAAATTTTTGGAATTTTTCATAGTTGAACTATCTTCAATTCTGAATACTTGGGTGAAAACAGAATGAAAAAATATCAATTGGTTTTCTTTTTGTAGCCTTCCGAAGATTACGCTCGGTGTACTTTCTTAATAGGAGCAACGAAAGGTCTTGAAAACACTTCGATTATTTGGAACCATATATTAGAAGTGTTTTCAAGACCTTTCGTTGCTCCTATACTCAACGCTTCAAAAATGGGATTCTATGAGTTCATACTTTCTTAATTTTTATTTGAGAAACCGGAGGCCGTACGGAGGTCAAAATTGTGCTGATGGGCTGCCAGAATGATCTGGATAAAAATATGAAATTATAAACCAAAAAAATTTTTTTCAAAAAATTTTGGTAGGAATCGAACTCTACGAGTATGAATTGGATTAATTCTAATCCTATGAATCTCCGTTACCAAAGCAACACTAGTTAATCGAGAGTGTAGAGTTCGAACCTTAACAGAGTTTTTTGAAAAAATAAAAAAAAAATAAATTTTTTTTTTAATTATTTCGAAAAAATTTTTTTTTTGTTATAATTTCATATTTCAATCTGGGTCATTCTGGCAGCCCAGCAGCACAATTTTGACCTCCGTACGGCCTCCAGTTTCTCAAATAAAAATTAGGAAAGTACATCTAGCGTAATCTTCGGAAGGCTACAAAAAGAAAACCAATTGATATTTTTTCATTCTGTTTCCACCCAAGTATTCAGAATCAAAGATAGTTCAACCATGGAAAATTCCAAAAATTTTGGGCGAAATTTTTTTTTCACTGAGGACATGTAAAAAAAAAGTTGAGTTCGAAATTTGAAAAAAATTTTTCACGGAAAATCTTAGAAAATCGAGTACGTTGAGATTATGCTTTCCAAATTGGCAACCGAGAAAAAAAAATTCCGACTTTGCAGGTTTTCCGCCATTTTGAATTTTTTTTTGCAAAATTCTACACCACAATTCAATTGAGCCCTCAAAAATACTAAGATGTGACCAGGAACCGTTATTTCAAATATCACGCGTAACTCACAACAGTTATCAGAATATTGCTCAAAGTTGACATTAAGCACCCTGTATCTCGATTATGCGTCGAAAACGGGGTATATGTCATAAGGCAAAAATGACTTTCTCGGTGTCAACTACACGGCTATATATGTTTGTCCAGTTTATGGTGAAACACCCTGTATATATACTTCCTATTAATTGCCAATGCAAAATTGCTTAAAATTAAAGGGAGCTTTTATAGCTGATAAAGGCCATCTATGGAGGCCTTTGAGCTCAAAAATAAAGATTCTGTCCAAAATTGAAGGATATCCAACATTTCCTTTTCGGGTGAATAATGTACCAGTGAAAATTGTCTCTGTCTAACAGTAATTTTTAAGTCGAGGTTTTTGCAATCTTCTTGAAATTGAAATCTCAATTCATCACTGCCAATAATCACTACAGACCTATTTTTTCTCTTTCAGCCAGACCACAATGCCGCTCCCGAAATGGTCTATATTGATTTTTTTTTATTTTGTTCTTTTATATTCCATTATTTTTGTTTTTTTAAGTGTTCAATATATGTTTATATGAAATGTAAGAAAAACCTATATCAGTATTTCACATAATTGTTTATTGAATTTATACTTTTGGTTGTGAAAATACTATACAACAAATTGTTATACAATATAAAATTTGAATTTTATTGTTAATAATGATGAGCTTTACAGCTTGGGATACATTGCCTATTATATAAAATAACATCTCTATTGTAGAGCTTTCAAAATGTACCTATATAGGAAAATAAGTGGATTTTTCACACGGTATAGATTGAAATTCCCAAGAAACAGGAACACTTTTTTTGAGATTTTCCAAAAGGTTTATTATATTATAAATATAATATACCTATGAAGAACCTTTTGGAATTTGGAAAATCTTTTTTTGAGATTTTCCAAAAGGTTCCTTATATTATAAATATAATAATACCTATGAAGAACTTTTTGGAAAATCTCAAAAAAAAAAGTTCCTGTTTCTTGAGAATTTCAATCTGTACACCGTGTAAAAAACCCACTATGTACATTTTATAAGGGTCACAATATAGCTGGTATTTCATATTATATGCAATGTATCCAAGCTTTCAAAAGATATTCTATTTACTTCGCATAAGTGAAGTCCATAGAAGTTGCAAAATCAACTTTATTTTGATTCGCTTTGTGCATAAATGAAGAGTGCACATTGCTTCTTAACAATTTAAACCTATATATAACTATAATGGAAGTTGCAGTCTGGTAGTTTATTTCGCTAAATAATCTTTCCAAAAACTGCCCACATGGGAAGTCGCAATGTTGTTATCTATGGTACATTTTTTACCTCCACTATGTGATGTCTTGAGTAATTATTCGCGATATGCGATGTTGCGGACATTAAGCACTCTCCAGTAAGTACTGGATGATCTTTTTCGGATCGTGAAGTCGCACATCCACAATGCGAGTTCTTTACAACTTCCCTGCGACCGAAATTGGTTAGCTGGGTATAGGTCAGAGATTTGCAAAACATATCAGAGAGTTAATAGTTTTTTTAGCGATTCTATGATATTTGAAATTCAGAGAAGCTCCAGATGATTCCCGGGATTCATGATGTTTTCGTCAAATTTCATCGGGAACAATTAGTTATAACTCGAAAACGACGCATTTCATTGAAAAAAATTAGGAATACTTTTATTTTCTGAAACGATTGGTTGTTTCGAAAATATGAACCGATTATCTTTTTCAAGTAGGCAGGCACATTTACAATGCCTCCTATGTGAAACCGATTGCTCGTCGCTACCAGTAAGGAATTGCAGTGCAACCTGCAACAATGTGCTCTCCGATCCCTCACACTCCCTGGCACTTGGGTGCCAGCAGGGTAGGTAGGTACATATTCGTACAGTGCAATAAGAGTTATTTCGAAAAAGGGGGTTAACCAAAAACAAATTGACTTACTGATTTTAATTTGTAACAAAACTAAAACTTCTACTTTTACAATAATGTACAAACAAAAATTAACTTATAGTCTTTAGTTTGTAATAAAATAAGAATTCTACTTATACATTAAAAGAATCCGTAAAAAAAATTAATGATCGCTTGAGTTGGGCTGATTTTGCGTCGAAAACGGGGTATATGTCATAAGGCAAAAATGACTTTCTCGATGTCATCTACACGGCTATACAGGGTCTTTCACGAGGAACCTCACCCATATTTATAAGGGAAACTAATGAACGTATTTTCATGAAATTCAGCACTTATGAGTATTTCACGATGCTGATGAAATCTAAAATATTTTCAAGGCATGAGCACCTCCGGTTTTTCCGGAAATGACGTCAACTTCCGTTTTTCAAATTAGAACACCATTTTTTTATTGCAGAAATAGATTCCTTAGAAAATTTCAAGTTATTTTGATGTAACATTTTTCAGTTTTGGTTGGAAAATTCTCTCTGAGCGGGAAAATTCGAAAAAAAAAATCAAAAATAGAGCTCCGCTGAAACAAGAATAACTTCGAGGTTTTTGGATGGAAAATTTTCATTTTTGGGATTTTTCAAGATGTAAGATTGATATATCCACGTTAAGAATCTAAATCGCGATTCATGATACAGGGGGTGAAAAAATCGCTTTCAAAGTTAGGGATGACAAAATCGTGAAAAATAAATTTTTTCAAATTAGAACCCCATTTTTTTATGGCAAATATTGAATCTACTTTAAAAAATTATGTGAGTGTATGCATCACACCCTTGCCCTAAAGTGGATATTAACTCAGAAAATATCCATTTTAGGGCAAGCATAAAATCAGTTGTTCTCGATCAATTCTAGTGATCAATAGTTTTCCTTTCGTTTGATTTTCTACACTCGATCGCTATGCGACGCGAAACACGCAATGTGCCCAAGCGGTAAATTTGCGAAAAGAAGGGTGGACATACTCAAGAATTGCAGAAAGGTTTGGAGTTTCCCATATACCTAAGTCTGTCCAGAATGTTGCAGCGATTCTTCGTTGAGACAACGGTTTGCAACCGGTCGCCTCCTTCAAAATCAGCTTGAGCAAACTCATGAGGTGCAAATTAGCACCCCGGCCATAAGAAATCGCCTCAGAGAATATGATTTGAGGCCTCGTGTCGCGGCAAGAGGCCCAGCTCTTACCCCAGCCCATTGAAGGGCGCGTTTGGATTTTGCGAGAGGGCATATCCATTGGGAAGAGGCCGATTGGGAAAGAGTTGTCTTCACAGATGAGTCTAGATTCTGCCTCTATCATTGTGATCGACGTTCCCTTGTATACAGACGTCCACATGAAAGATATGCTCAGTGCAATTTCCTGAATACTACTGGTTTCGGGGGAGGATCGATTATGGTATGAGGTGGAATATCTTTGACCGCTCGCACAGACCTAGTGGTCCATGATTATGGAGCTCTGAATGTGTATAAGTATATAAGGCACATTCTTGAAGAGCATGTAGTGCCATTTGCCCCATGCATTGGTGAAAATTTCATTTTTATGGACAATAATGCCAGACCCCATCGTGCGCGCATATCTTGAAGAGGTTGAAGTCTCTCGAATGGAATGGCCAGCAAGAAGTCCAGATCTCAATCCGATTGAGCAGGTTTGGGACAACCTCAATTGAAGGCTGAGAAGTTCAGAAAATCATCCAGCTACTCTTAATGACTAAGGAATCCAACTCGGAGAACCCTGGGAAGGATTAGATCAGAACATTTCAAGATCACTCATTTTGAGTATGAACCGTCGTTGCCGTGCTGTAATTAACGCAAGGGGTGGAAATACAAAGTATTAAATCACTTATCAACATGTCAGTATTTTGAAAATTATGTGGGTTAGGGGCTGTGTACTCAAATAATTTGATGTCAATTCAAAAGAAAAAAACGTATTATTTTGAGTATATTTATTGTAGAGCTGGTAGAGCGCTTTCGGCTAGTTAGCCATCATCAGTACCACTAAAAATAAGAACTTGTGTTGTCAACAAATTACAAAAGATAACTACAAAAAACTTACTTGTCCTAAAATAAACATAAGGTGCCTACAGAGTGCAACGTCATAGATACAATGGGTCTGGGAAAATTATTCATTTGTTCATTGTTCATTTCTCTTCTTTCACATAAGATTCGGTGAAATCCTGAATTTTTCCTCCATTTAATGTGTCTTGTTTCGTTCAAAACCTTCCCGAGAAAACATGAAAAATAAGTTACAAAGTCAATGTAGAGTTAACTTTCATTAAAATTGAGATTTTCAGAATGTGCGTTAATTGCATTTCAGAAAGTATACCATGCTTATACCTCCATCAAATGTAGGAAGATGATTAACGAATTATTTTATGTTGACTATTTCACTCATTCCATTTTTAGTGAGGAATTTTCCTTATCAACACTTGTTTCTCATCGATAAAACATGGTAACGGGCAAAATCAACAACTTGGTTTTTCAGCGACAAAATTTTTGACGTTTCTCAAATTCATAGATAGCTTCGGGAATAAATACCATAGAGAAAACAAACAACGTTTAGTTGATCTATGATGAATACTTATTTGTCAAATAGCGCAATCATAGAACTTATAGTACATGGAATGCCATTAGCCTTGCTGCTCAGCTCGAAAAAAGTGGATAAACATCTCCAGTTGGAGGAATACTGAAATTTCCATGTTGCCATGGTTACGACTTGTCATACAGAACAGAAACACAGAAACACTATGAATTTAATCGTCAAGATCCGATTCACTTCGCATTTCGGCAAACATTTCTGTGTTTCTGTTCGGTGTGACAGGTCGTATCCATGGGAACATGAAAATTTAGAGATTCCTCCAACTTGAGATGTTTACCCACTTTTTGAACTGGAAATAGCATTCCATGTACTATAAGTTCTATGAGCGCAATACAAGCCGAATGTGACCATTTTCAGACACATTTTCTCGAGAAATAGTCATTTCGAATACCACTCGAGATGAAATTCAAGCAGGTAAAATTTCTCTCTTGTAATATTCAAGTTTGTTGCTTCTCGGCAATTTCGCTCATGACATTTTTCCAAAATCACTCGCCTAACGGCTCGTGATTTTGATACAAATGTCATTCGCGAAATTGCCGAAAGCAACAAACTTTCATTTTACAATCGAGAAATTTTGCCGGCAAAATTTCATCTCTAGTGGTATTATATATATGACTATTTCACTCATTCCATTTTAAGTGAGGAAGTTTCCTTAGCAACACTCGTTTCTCATGGATAAAACATGGAAACGGGCCAAACTAACAAGTTGGTTTTGAAGCGATAAAATTTTTGACGTTTCTCAAATTCATAGATAGCTTCGAAAATGAGTACCATAGAAAAAACAAACAACGTTCAGTTAGTCTATGGTGAAAACTTATTCGTCAAAGACCGCAATACGTGCCCAATGTGACCATATTTCCATATTTTCTCGTGAAATAGTCAGGTCGAATACCACTCGAGATCAAATTTGAGCAGGTAGAATTTCTCTCTTATAATATTCAAGTTTGTTGCTTTTCGGCAATTTCGCTCATGACATTTACATATATCATTCACGAAATTGCCTCAGCAACAAACTTTCATGTTACATTTGAGAAATTTTGCCGGCAAAATTACATCACTTGTGGTATTATACATATATGAATATATCTGTGACGAGTCATAATCTTTCTGTTTCATTCTTTTCCTGATCTCAGTGAATTTCATCTGTATCAAGATACCCTTCTAGAGATCGAAACATGGAAACAAGAATTAATTCTGTCATTTCTATTACAATGCGTAATTCCTTCCGTCAGTTAAGCCAATTTTTCGCGTCGATCACGGTTTAAAACTACATATTTCAAAAACATTTCATTTTCAATCAGCTGATTCCAAACTTCAAACTTCAGTTCGAACTATTCCACTACCTGCTTTCAAACCGCTGCAAATTATTTCGAACCATTTGGTGCGTGACGTCACCACTCCGACGCTTAAACACGAATATTTCAAAACGGACGAAATAATTTTAAAATATTGTCACGCGAAAATATGGCTTTAGTTTCCACATTTGTTGGAATCATCATTCTGGAACAAAAAATTAATTGAAGTTACGAGCGAACTTAAATTCCACTTTTATACTCGTGTCTCGTATCCTCAACAATGTCTGATTGTGAAAAATTGCGATCAATATATGGAACTAATTTCGAATATCGCAGTTGCCGCAAATCCCCCGTAAATTATCCTGGAGAAAATTGTTTCCTCCGGAGCTCGTTTATTTATCAACCTAAGTTAATGAAACTAAAAAATAGCCAGTATTCGTGTATTCGACCGACTTAAGCCACGGACCAATCAAATTTAAATTACTTGCCATCTTGGTGTAGCCTGAACCACTCCCTGGAATTGGAGCGCCCGAATGCGAGGACTACAAATCATTCTGGATTAGGAAAATTGTAAATGAGATATTCTATTAAATTTCAAGAAGGGTGAATTATGTAAAGCTAACATTGCAATTTTTCAATAAGGCGATTAGAAAAATCATATGAGGACCAAGAATCGTGAGAATCGGAGATTAAAAAACAAAATAATATGTATTATCTATGAAGTTCTATATTTTTATCATTGACAACTTTCGATGAATGTTCGACTGACACAAGTGTTTATTCAATATATACAAAATTAACGTAGTTATGAAATTCACCTAACCTGACACAAGAATCGAGAATTAGAAGTCAATTGAATACTTGTCGAAGCTAATAACAAAATAATGATACTTTCAGAAGGTTAACTGTCACAATTGTAATCACAATGGAATGAGGGAATTACAGGAGAGGCAAAAGTATAGAATAAAAGCAGGTCGTCCCAGCTTCGCCCGGGTAGACATTTGTTTCACGCGGCGGTTTCATCTTCAACACTTCAACCTGCCATATCTTTTGATGTACAGGGTATACCATTTTGGGCACTTTTGCGGGACATCTCCGTTATTTTTAACGTTAGCGGGATGAGGTTTTCGCGACATTTTGCTACTTTTTTGTGAAACTAAAGATGGCGCAATCAGTTTTTGCATAGCCCTCTTAGTTTTTGCTATACAGGCTGGAAATGGAAAGTATCACTTTTTAATCACCCCGCGTATCTCAGTTGTGCTTAAACTTGGAGAAATGGTTGAAACGCATTCCTACAGATTTTTTTCCGTTGAATGCAGTGGCGTAGTCAGTTTTTCAATTAAACTTTCCGCTTTTGAGTTATTGAGCAAACATATGTTTTTTTTTAAATTGGACACCCTGTATATTACTTTTTATTCTTATTAAGCACAATATCAGCTTTTCAAAAACATATTATTTTATGCATTTATTTTCAAAACCAAGCTCGGAATTCAAGATTTTGTAATTCAATTGTCAATAACTAAGTAGTAGGCTATGACTGTTTATTAAAAACAAAAAATAAATGTCAAGATTTCGTTAGAAATCGAAAATAATGTTAACATCATATCCACATCACATGATCTAATATTTAACTTAATTTTATTTGCAATTTTTTGAAAATTCAAATAATTTGAAAATAAATGCATAAAATAACATGTTTTTGAAAAGCTGAGATTGTGCACAATAAGAATAAAAAATAATATACAGGGTGTCCCATTTAAAAAAACATATGTTTGCTCAATAACTCAAAAACAGAAAGTGTAATTGAAAAACTGACTACGCCACTGGATTCTACGGAAAAAAATCTATAGGAATGCGTTTCAACCATTTCTCCAAGTTCAAGCACAACTGAGATATGGGGGGTGATTAAAAAGCGATACTTTTCATTTCCAGCCTGTATAGCAAAAACTGAGAGGGCTATGCAAAAACTGATTGCGCCATCTTTAGTTTCACAAAAAAGTAGCACACTGTCGCGAAAACCGCATCCCGCTAACGTTAAAAATAACGGAGATATCCCGTAAAAGTGCCCAAAATGGGATACCCTGTACTCGTTGTAATTGTATGATGTGAAGGGCAATTTCGTTCTAAATCAAATACTTGGTATTAATAGCGGATTAGGTTGGACGAGGATCAATACCCAAATCATAAAACCACACTCCCAAATAGTGCATAATTTTGGAAAACATCTGATTACCATAAACAGGTGATAGCAAGTCAATCTTGATAGATAGAAATATGCTAGCGCGGACTTTTTTGTAGAACTATTTAAGAGGTACATTTCCGTCATACATTGTATCCACGTACGTTTTACGGTTTTTGCAGCTGATTATGGCTGATTTTTTTGTAATTATTGAAGTTTTAGTAGGCATCCGTAAATTTTTCGGGTGGAAAGTATAGCCTATGTAACTCAGGTGTATTGAAGCTTTCTAAGGGTGAAAGAATTCCTGAAATCGGTCTAGTAGTTTTTGAGTCTAGTCGTATCAAACACACAAAAATAGCAATCTTTCCTCTTTATAATATTAGTATTGATGAAGCATAGATGCATTGAATACCTGGTGTAAAGACCCCTTACTAAAAATATTGACCAAAATTTGTAGAACAAAACGGCAACCTAGATTTCAGTACTGGTGCTACTTCCGGAATGATCCGCAATATTTCGGGGTCGCAGCGCTATTGTCGCAATGCATAATAGCGCGACCCCTTTCGAGAGAAATGAAAAGCAGAACAACTACTCAGATTTTCGATCGACAAGAAAGTATGAATCAAAATCTAATCAGTGCCAACACCAAGTATCCTATGCATCTATAAGTAAAGAATAAGGCCAAGACTACGTTACATATGTATTTTTCATCCAAATTTATTGTATCTCCTTTCCACACTAACAGCAATCGATAATCCCATGATCAAAACCTTTCTTCGACACCTTCCAAAATCGACTTCCGTGCTTGCAGCTAATTTCCTTTTGAGTCTACCTACTATTGACGAAAACATCGGTTCCTGGATGTGGTCTTTTGTGTTCTGGAACGAGAAAACAGTGGTTTTTCGATATGATACGAGGTCGCATCCATGGTTGCGCAGTTCGAAGCTGAAAATGTAGTACCGAAGAAAGACTCGAAATTAAAAAAAAAAAGGAACAATACGCGAGAGCAAAATAATATTTAAATTCAGAATGTCTTGAGAGATAGAGCGAGAATGTTGTATCCAGGATTGGAACCTCTTTGGGCATACTGTTCGAGTCATCTGAATCGGGTTGTCACTTGTGTTCCTGCGACTCACTGTCGACAGCGTGTGTGATATTCTACACAAGCCGCCCCCGTACAGGGCATCAAGTGATCAGCAGAAGGCGCCACCCAAAAGCAATACCAGGGTTCCGCGGTCCGATTGGCTTTAAGTCGAGCTTCGTCTTTCAATCCGGTACCCTTGTTTGTTTGCTTCAAGCGGGACAAATTAAAGAACATAATTGGCAGGCTCCGCTCATAAAAGCCAATCTGAAGGAGTCCATAAAAGTGGAGCTGAGACGGAATGTTGAGCCCTTCCCGATACACCCTTTCTAGCAACACGCTATAAATTGGTTACCCCGACGTGATCGGTTGCATCATCAAAGCTGAAATTTCATCCCCACATACGATGTCTGGAGTAACCTGCGAGATTATTTCGGCTGAGCTCGCTTTGGTGTGCATACGCATGGCCATCTTAAACTACTTTAGAAGGCCGTGGCATACGTTCCTCAGTCTAATGAGGAACGCAGCCCTCTATCCAAGTATCGTCAACCGATTCGTGAACAGCTGTCCTGTTCACTGGGGGAGAATCAAGTATTGACTGACTACTTTTACTATCCACAGTATGTGTATAGCATTCTACACACGCCGACCACGCTTAAGCAAATGCTTAGCAAATGGCGCCACCCCCAAGCGATACCGGAGTACCGCGATCCGATTGGCTTTGAATCGAGCCACATCTTTCAACCTGGTAACCTTGTACCTAAGTGTCTACCAAGGTTTAAATTTATAATGGAAGATATAAGCAGTCTTTTTGCTAACTACAACAAGAGTTTTAAACAAAAAGTTAGGGGTGGACCACCCTTTACATTTAGGGGGATGAAAAATAGATGTTGGCCGATTCCCAGTCCTACCCGATATGCACACAAAATTTCACGAAAATCAGTCTAGCCCTTTCGCAGGAGTTCGATCACGAAGATGCAGACAGGAGAATTTTATATATCAAATAGTTCTGTAATTGAAAACTGACAAGTTTGGCCGAATGAACTGTTGAATATAGTTTCGGATGAAAATTAATGCAATCAAATATCTTCATAATTTTTTTATAACTCATTATTATCCATTTCAAGGCGAGAGCAAGGTTTTTGCTTCGTATGTAGGAGAACTGCTGCAGTCGTGCTTGCGCTGGATTGCATTGTATAGTTTCGAATTAAATGTTGACAAAATCCCCAAACTGCGGGAATTGAACTGTTGAAAAAATGTGGAATATTCGTACAAAATATAAAGAAATTGATGGCAGGAATTCTAACTATCTTCATTACATTACCCCGTCTTCGTGAGTCGCTTTACTCGCTTTCGCGTTGTTTGATTTTCTTCTGCCCGAGATAACACTTCTCGCAATCTTCACACAGAATTTCATGGACTAAGCCAGATTGTTTGAGCAAAGGAGTGCTGTCTTTCAGTTGTGTAGAAATTTTTAAACTGTTATCCAATAAATTCATCACTGTCCCAAAGTAAATAAACATTTCGATAAATTCGTCATTATACTAAGATCTCTATGTAGAAAAGACAACATTGCTCAGTTATCTGACAGAAAAATGACTATAACCTCACATTTCCGAAATATACTCGGTGAAATGTGTCAGAATTTCATGACCAACCGGGATACATAATAAAATTGAATGAAGCAGTGGCGGCTCGTCGGGTGAACCAAGTGAAGCGGCTTCTCACCCATTATTTTATAATTTTCCTCACAAACTCGGATTAAAAAAAAACAGGTGGCGAACACCAAAACATTAAAATATCTATCATATCTAATCAAAATCTACAATACTTGTTATCGCCGCCACTGCTCAATAAACCTTTGAGGACGTAAAGACGAGAATTTCTTCGTCTCTATGAAGTGCAAATTCGAAACAGACGACTGTAACCGAAGGGATGCGAAGGTATCGCTATTTTGCGGTCTTTGAGGCGATGCAACTACAGTGACTAGATAAGAGACAGTGGCGACAATAGGGATATAAGCCCCGCCCATCCGCCATGTTGCATCTAAATTCAAACGAAATAGTACTAGAACGCCGGAGTTAAGTGATGAAATGTCTAATAAATAATATATAAAATGAAAAACTTCGAATTTTTATTGTGAAGTCCTCTCATTATTGAAATAATTACTCAATAAACACATTATTCAAGCTCTAGGTATCTAAATAAATTAACTGCGACCGTTTCAATACCTGATCGCACTTTTTTAATATTTTGATTTTTTTCTAAATGGAATGAGTATTGTATAGAGATTGCACTGTAAATTAATAAACCAACTATTCAAATTCGAATGATAGATAAATCAATGCAAAAACAGGAGAATTTCTCAAGGTAAAATTGTTTCTAATCACAATATAGCATGAAAACAATAGACACATTCTGATTAGATAACAAGATGCTTTGACTTCTGAGAATTAGAATATTTATCATAAATGTTTCCTGAACAATTTTTCAAGAATACCACAAGAACTTTGGGACTGACAGACACTATGAAATTTCAAGGAGTATGAACTTTCGATCGTAAAAAAATTGACAGTGCTTTTAAATAAACAGACCTTTTCTTTTCAAATGAAGGGAATGGGTTGGTTATTAGGAAATGTAATATACAGATGAACACTTTTTTTTAGATTATATCTTTATTGTACATTTTACTTTATTTTTATACAAGTGAAATTTGAAAGCTTATGGTAAAAAAATATATTATACATACAATTATAGAAAGACAGGTGATCATCTTGAGAAAAAACCATATTCACAGATTCTTGGAAAGAATGAATCTCTCATACTGAAGGTCCAGATATCGATTTACTGGCTTATCGTATAGCTGAGGTCTCAGTTTTTCTCTTATTCATTTTCAAGCGGAACACAATGAATCGATTAATAATTTTGTCTTTCAATGTATGACAATTAGCTAAGTGAGGACATTTTATTGAAATAAAATTCCTCTGGAATTGGCATACTTCTCCGTTTCAGGGGTTCTATTGATGGTTTTATTTCTGATGAAAATGAAAATTTAGTGGGCATAGCATTCATCTTCAGTTTTCTTGTACCATTATCTAAAGGTTTTTCCCACATTTCAGGTGCAAAGTGAACCTAAAATTATATTATGATCAATTTAATTCTTCGGTTGATATAACATAACCTCTAATATGTACTATCAACTTTTCTTGTAACATACCTCACATAAATGTGAATGGTCATTTATCAATACTTGTTTTAATTTGCCAGAGTTTTCTTCTCTCAGGATCCCTTGGAAATCTCCTCATTGAAAAACCTTTTTCAGAGGAATTACTGCAATCGTCTACTGCACAACCAGGCATTTTTATCCCGAAATCGTGTTTTGCTCTGTTATGATTATATCCAATACAATAAACTAAGATCGATATTACGTTATTTTAGTCTTTTACAGTGAAATAAAGCTTTATCTTCACAAAAACCATGAAAACTCCTCAAATCAACAAGTAAACACATAGAAATCAACAAACTTTTAGATGCAACATGGCGGAAAATCCCACGTGACGGCGACAACCAATCAAAAATAGGACAGTCTATTGTCGCCACTGTCTCTTATCTAGTCACTGTAGATGCAACTACAGTGACTCTAACAAGACAGTGGCGACAATGGAGTGACTCGTTTTTGATTGGTTCACGTGACGAAATCCGCCATTAAATTGCTAAATTTCTTTGTTTACATTTTGGATACATAACCTATAAGAGAAATAATAATTTGCCAACAAATACTGTGTTATCCAGTCCTATACGGCTATACATGAACTGGTAAAACACGAAGAAAATAATCTTTTCAAATTGGCCCCGAAACTAACAGAAGATCTCCTCCCTACTCATTTTGCAAAAATGAAGGTTAGCACATCTACCAATGTAATAAGTCACTCAGTTAGTAGTGCACTCAAATTTTTGGCAGAGGAATCGGGTAAGCCAGAGTATATAACAACAGCCTTCTTTTTGGATCAAGTGGAGAAATGGTTTTATCTGATGACCTCCAGGCATCCATCTTCGGCACTCAGTAAATGTGATATCAACAAATATCAAGAAACTGTTTCATATCTTAAAGGAATCATGCAGCTTTTCTACACTATAAAAGTTGGAGTAAAACAGATTTGGAAACCCTGCCAGTCAGGAGTACTTATCTCAACAGAGTCAATGCTGAATATACAATCGGTATTTCTAAATGAAAAAGGGTTCGAATCGAATTCCTCTTAACTAGTAGATTTTCACAAGATTGTCTTGAAAATCTCTTCTGTGTGTTGAGGAGTAAACAAATAGTTCCCAATGCAGTGCCGGTGAAAAACAATTTAAAAATAATTTGTTTATCGCAATATTTAAAAACTGCATCCTCTAGTAGTTATAACGACGATGACAGGGAATTCTTGAGTGACTTTATAGATGTGAAAGAACCACATCAACATGAGGATGTGAAATTGCCAGTCAAATCAGATAAGAAGATATTTAATCTGTCTGTTAGTGAACTGAATTCCTTGTATAATATTTGTGGATATATACTAAGAAGTATAAAAAACACATCAAAGACATGTGCCACATGTTTGAATACTGTAGGTTCACAAACACCGATATATAAAAGGTTTACAAAGTTCAGCCTACTTAAGCGCTTCAAAGAATCTTCCTTATTTTTTGTATCAAAAGTGGCATTCTGTTTCTTTGTTGATATGGAAAACATATTTAGCCTATTTAGGGAGTATTTCGATGATATGTCCAAACAGAACGTGAATCTGAAAGAATTTTATTTCAAAGAGATGGCGAATTTGATATTCCAAATTGCCACAATTTAAAAGATAAAATGATTGAAAAATTTATTTCCTTTCGATTGAAAATAAATTCGAAGAGGAAAAAATCACTATCGAAAAAACATAGCAGCAAGTCAGTAGCTGGTAATTTACTTTGAAGTGGGCTGAATTAATCAAGTATGTAACTACTCAAACAACATTTATATTGTCTAATTTTGTATATATAACAATATACATATATGTATTCTATATGTAAATCTTCCAATATAAGTTTGAAATGTGGGTGTACTCTCTTTATTTTCCAATGAATCGATATCATATCAACATATATCATTGATAGGTATATTATGATAATGTATGAAGTAGTTAGTTCACAGGTTTTCGACCATGGGCAAGATATTCAAAACAAAGTCGAGTTGTTATTGGCTCTATATATTTCGTTACAAATTGTAACTTCTTCAGGAGCACAATTTGTAACGAATTATGTAGAGTAAACAATTTGACTTTGTTTTGAATATCTTGCCCCTGGTCGAAAGCCTGTGAAGTAATAACAACTTCTAATATTACAACCTTGAAACATCTAATTCATAATGTATGTACAATGTACATATCTATAATGATGGACTTGGTGAATCATTAAATTGATGAAATAAATTTGTCATATTGAAAACTGTGCTTTAATATTGCTATGATATTCTCCAGTTTTCACACTTCTGATTTTTCCTTCAAATGAAACCTTCGTTGATGGGGGAATGCTGCAAATCTGTTGTTTATATAAATGAATTTTAGGGGATGTTATTTTTCTTATACCTCTGAATGAAAAATGATTATTTCATTTTTTCTATTATCGTTTCAAACTTTCGAAACTATTACTTTCCACGTGCATTCACGTTTCGAAAGTTGTCTTTTTCCAAATTCCCATGCATATACGTGTAGAAAAAGAATAGAATGTCATTTTTCCGCACTCAAATAATGAATATAATCAAAATATATTCCAAATAAAATGGAAAATCAAAACAAAACAAAAATCAGCTGATTCTGATTTAGCAATTTAATGGCGGGTGGGCGGTGCTTAGAGACCCAATTGTCGCCACTGTCTTGTTAGAGTCACTGTAGATGCAACTATCGCCGATCGTACCTACAGTGTCTCTAGATCTCTTATCTGGTCACTGCCATCGGACCTTTCCGTAATTCTGCAGGATTCGGGATAGATGCATATAGATGTCGCCACTGCCCATCACTTTATTATGAAACAGTAACCTGCAACATCCTTTGCTCATGCTCAGTTGAGTACAAGATTTTCCTATCATACAAATTTCTTTGGATTATCTGATATTCATTGTGGGTTAATTGAGCGATACCTTTCATGAATCCAGTGCAAGATTTAGTAGTGTCCCTTGTGAAAACGACATTTTCAAGAAGAAAAGCTGGAAAGTCTCCTGTTTCGCAGAAAAACCCCACAGATAAGTCTTACGAAAGATAAGAAACACGACCGACAGTTCACCCGCACTTTTCAGATATCGTGGTATAACACATAACGATAACGCCCATACCAGGATTTGTGGAAGTATTTTCGAGCAGCGTTTATACCTATTGTTGGCCTCGTTTATTGTTAGGTGAAATAAAGAATGTATGGACTTCTGCTGACCTTGAAAATTCATCAAGGTACGTTAAAATGCATCGAAATTGATTTTTTTCATAATCACCAGCTCACGGCATCACGAGCCGCCACTGGAATGGTGTAAGTATATATACAGGGTGAGTCTTTGACTTGTACATATATTTCAACTATAGATTCCTCTCATCAAACGGAACACTTTTTTCCCATGCCATTTTTCAAAATTCGGTTCCGTTTGAAAGATACCTGGTGTCGAAAATCCATGAAATTAACACTATTCTTTCCATATATTTGAAACCGATATTTCGTATGAACTGAATTTTGGTTCATTGGTTACTCTACTCATGGTGCATATTCCTCAATCGAAATTTATTCAATATCTCTCCTAGTATAAAAGTTACAGGGTAGTCGACTCATCAATACACGCATAAACACCATAAAACCACTTTAAAAAGATAAACGATTCACGTTTTCCAAAGAATCAATTATTTTAGAAAACAAAAGTATTCTTATGTTTTTTCAATAAAACGTTTCGTTCTCAAGTTATTCCTAATTGTATAAGATTAAATTTGAGGAAAAAATCATTAATTTCAAGAATAATCTGAATGCTGTCCTGAGTTAAATCTCATCGAATATTATTTCTTCTCTGGTCTCTCAAAATGTTAACAATGTTGTCAGAATTATTACCAGTTTATCAACTCTGTCAAGACGAAAATCTCGATGATGAAAAAACATTTGATGTAGAGATATGTAATAATAAAATCCCACAAATGTGGGAGATGAAATTGAATTCTAAGAAGCATGGAATTATACATTTTATAGGCAGTTTTTATTGAAAATTCATTGTTACCGGTCCTTCAGCAAAAAATCTATCAAAACAATATAACTCGCCACCAGACGACACTACATCAATTTACCAAAAGTCATTTACATAATCATCACCTATTTGCTTTATTCTCTGTAAATAAATAAATAAATCGAAGTCACTGACTAACGTTGGAGGTTGGAAACACAGAAACACAGTTTGTCTTGCGTGGCGGCTACATCCACATTCCACAACCTTCAGAAGGGAAGAGTAGGCCGTGCTACATCGCACCGTTATGGGCTACTGAAATTAAGAACGTAGCCCTATATCGGCGAGAATCATAACTACTCGTTTGGCGTTTCTGAAGAGCAACGCCTAGACGCCTTTAGCGAAAAGTAAAAAAAACTAGTGCCTTTGCGATAGTTCTTCCGTTAACGATAGGGTACGTACCGCTCCCTTGGTTTCGCCTATAATATTGTTTGAAGAGAAAATCGGCAATCTGGCATCGTCTTCTCTAGAGTTCTGTGGAATATTATCATATCACAAAAGATGAGTTAGGTAAGGTCATTGACCTCGAATCATATGACTTAGATTGATGGAGTTAGGATAGGTTAGTGAGAAACCAATTTTTATGAGATCGTTCCAGAGACCAGAATATCGAGGAAAATATGAACAAATTATTAGTGTTTACAAACTCATCTTCGGGAAAATCGAAAAAGGAACTTATTTTGGTGTGAGAAATATGGCATTTCAATTGCAGAAATTATGGGACAAAACTCAGAATTTTTGTTAGGAAATATCGTGTTTGTAACATTCTTATTCAAATAAGGTTAGTGCTTGAGTATTTTCTAAATGTATCACCCAGAATATCTAATAATCACATCAATTTCAATCGAAAAATTTGAACTGTGTTTGTAGAGAATAATATCAGGCACGCATTTAGCCCAATTTTTTTTTTCAAATGGCTATATCTCTCCGAATTCGGAAAAATGGAAAATGAAAAAAAGGTTTATTTTGGCCTAAAGAATCTACAGTTAAAATATATGTACAAGTCAAAGACTCACCCTGTATTTTATTGCTATTATGAAACCACAGACAATTTTAAGTTACTTTTTGAGACTAGAAATTAGGCTGCGACAAGACTTCCAAGGCCTGCTTTGATTTCAATAATTCTTGGATCTGATCCTCCCAAAACTCAACTCAATTTCTGGAATATGGCCGTTACTGGCAACTGGCAACGTTCCTGTGTATTAGGTAAAGATTTAACGGCATGCAGACAAATTTTTGAAATTCCGGAAAAAGTCACACACCGAGCAGGACTTTTTCCGGAATTTCAAAAATTTGTCTGCATGCCGTTAAATCTTTACCTAATTATTCACACAGACGTTAAAATTCATTTATATGTTCCTGTGTATGTTGTGAAATAATCATAGAAGTTTAATATTTTGGATATGAAATTGATTGATGTATAGCTTGATCGATAATGAATTGAATTAAAAACAAATTTTGGATTTTCACGGAAAATATGAACAGATCTACGTTTAGAAACTCATCTTCAGGAAAATAGAAGAAGGAAGGTATCCTGAACAGAGAAATAATGTTTTTCAGTTGCAGATATAAAATTATTAAACTTATTGTTTTGGTTAACCCTCTCAAACTTAGTGATATACTAGACATACCACAACTATGAGATTCATTATTGATTCAGAATGATACCACTGAGCATGAAAGGGTTAGGAAATATTGAGTTTTTCGCCCACTTGCACCGTTTTATGCTGGGGAAAGACTTTCTCAAGGAGTGCCTTAACTTTAAGTTGGTCTTATCCTCTTCTTTGCACATCTGAGCTTGCACCGCGCTCTTTCTAACGACTTATTGAAGAATGTGTTGAGGAATGGTGAATCTGGCAACATCGCTAAGTTTGATGGTTTTGTCGGTTTCTGTAATTTGAATACCATAAGGGGCATAAGGTACCACATGGATCTGCGTTCATTCCCAGTAGGAAGTAAATGAAAAATAAGAGATAAATAAAATGAATCGGAACATGTATTCTGTTCCTAACCTCGATATAGTTATTTTCCTATCAAGGGCGGAAAGTTGTACTTTCCCGCACTAGATTGCCGTTGCAAGCAATCGAGTGCGGGAAAGTACTTTCCGCTCAAGATAGGAACAATATTTTTTCTACAACCGTATTATAAAATGAAAAAAAACTTCTACACAACTCGAATATTCGTTTTGACACATAAATTAAAGAGTTTGGAATTCTATGCGGAAAATCATAGACCGTGACATAGAAATAAATACACAGATCCAGTCATAATTTTTGAAGGATGTCAAGTTCTCATTGAAAATGCAATAATTTTCAAACGGAAATCTGCATTAATAATTAGTTTGACATGGATGAAACTGCATAATTTGAAATATTTAACTAAATATATAAGTAAGTAGATTAAGAGATTTTATGTTAAAGGTATTATTATACCCAAATTCAACACAAATTTACTTTCCCGCACTAGTGCGGGAAAGTGACACTTTCCGAATCGAAAACAATGCGGGAAAGTAGTTAGTTAGGCCCGGTTGTAGAAAAAAATATTTTCAACGTTTATGTGATGGTTTTCTGATCACAATATAATTTCGAGAAGTACATATACTTAAGTTCATTTCGATTATTGTAATTTATTTTATTCATATATGAAAATTATAAATTATGAATTAATGAAGTCGTAAATCTCTCATTTTCACCAGATGAATGTTCAGGTATTTATCCAGCATCTATCATTTCTTGGGGTAAAAAAGTAGGATCTCCAAGCACAAAGCATAACCACTAGAAACCGAAATCTCCTAAAAAAGCCAATTCGTTCATCAGCTTCATTCAATTGAAAATGTCTTGGAAAGCCAAAATGATTTATTTCCAACATATCTGAATCGTCCTCATATATGTCATAGATTTCATTCAACCTATTTATAATATCTATATTTTCCATTATTGAATACCACAATAACAACAAATCACACATTGATGCGGCGAACTGACAAGTAAAATGTTTTTTGAGGTTATGAATGTTTAAGTCGGGCCTAAGTATTTCCTCAGCCATGAAATATGACGGCTCAAAATAAGAAGGACTTGACCTGCACATAATCTGTGGTGCAAACGAGTCTGTGTCTCAAACCTTACTTAAAATCAGAGATCACCTTAACGCAGGCTTAGATTCGACGGTGCAAGTGGGCATTACAGATCATCCACGAAACAGTGTGATCTCACCCTCATCTATGATGAGTTGCTGATTGATTTTCTGCTTGAAATGCCAAAAGTCACATTTAATAATTCCCATTCCATGAACGTATTTTGATAGAATTCGCCAGAATATTTATGCTGTAACCTAGTATCCCCCGTATAGAGAAGTAAAGCTCTGTACATTTGTTCAATACCACAGGTAACCGCAACTGAGAATAAACGTAATCGAGTAACTACTATATCATTAGATAAAAGTATTTCACACTATTTTCAACTCGACCTATAGATACGAGTAGTGACTTTCATTCACAATCATAAATATTTCACCATTGAATAACTTACGAGCTCCAATTGTTTCAGGTAGGCGGAAGTGGAGTTCCCAGACTGAATCAGCGGTCTTCCATTGTTGAAAATGGAACATATTACCATCCCCAGGGAGAACATGTCGCTAAGGATACTGCAAATAGATTGTGTTTGAGTTTCAGGAGCTGAAAATAAAACATATATGTTAAGACCACTCTGTTTAGATATGCGGTATAAATCGAAATTATTCGGCCAAATGCTCCGAGTCACCAAAGAGCATTCCGACGAAATATAACTGGGCCATTCTCACAAAACGAAAGCGGCTTCAAATTTATTGCCCTGTTTAATTCTTGTTGCTGCATTTTTGATTTGATGGAATTTTGATCTGCACAAAAAATACACTAGTCGACATGAGAACGGAAATCCACTGCCATCACCGAAAGTCACACAATTCAGCATCAATCCAAGTAACTGTTACAACCACAAGAACCACATGTCCTCCCTCCCGTTAAAATGTTTGAAGAGGAAATACCAGTCGACACCAAAGCCAAATATCTCGGTATACAGGGTCCTGCAATAGTACGAAAATCTTCCATAGCTGCCGAACCAGACATCTCAGAGATTTCGTTGGGAAGAAGACCTCTTGTACCTTCATTTCTGCATTTCAGGAAATTATTTTTTGATATACAGGGTGTCCTCGATATACATATGTTATTCAACAAATGCATGATTCATCAAATGGATCACCCCATATATTTTCACTTATTTTCAATGACCTTCATCACCTTTTTTATGACGCAAAATATTAGGGATTTTTCCAACGGAACAGATCTTATTCGAGGAAAACTGCAGAAAGGAGAGGAAAAAGCAGTTCAAAAAGTCTTCTGCCGATTTCCAGAAGCGATAGTAACATGAATTCGATCTGCAAGTTTTTCAATCGAAGGATTTTCCGTGACACGGTTCTTAAACGACCAACATGTCATATACAGGGTGTCCGTTATTGAGGTCCAAATATGAAGAACCTAATATTATTGAAAAAGGAACCACCAAAGTTCCGAAACGTCGACGAAGTTATGAAGAATACTCAATTACTACTAGTCCAATTCCCTAAGATACCTTATTCAATTCAATTGAAATTATTATTTCTCGATTTTTTCGAATGGAACGCCCTGTTTTTTTTTCACAATAATGTAGACAATTGAAAACCTTACATTTACTCAGAAGTAACCTTAGGATCATTTTTACTCCCGCATCCAGCAGACACGAAAAAATATATCGCAACTAAAAATTTCATTCAAATAATAAAAACTTACGGACATTCAGAAGAGGTCAAACAATGAAATGAAACTAAATGAATAATTATTGACAAACTTCGAAACCCTCCTAGAATCATACTTCCTGAGCATCAACATAAAAATGATACTTTTTTTCCATACAAGCAATACATATATACGTATTCAACCAATTATATCAGTTTTATCGACTCTACAAACAAAAATTTAATCGAATAGTAAGCTTTGATGTTGTTTCCCTTTTCACCAGTATACCCAGGGACAAACCTCTTGACATCATAGAGAGCAGTTAGAACGAAATAGGCACATTTACGGTTTAATCAATGAATCATTCTACAGATATTGTTAATTTTATATTCGACAATAGTTACTGCCAATACAGTGGCCAATTTTCAAAACAAAACAAGGGATCTGCTATGGGTA
Source organism: Adalia bipunctata (assembly GCA_910592335.1). Lineage (NCBI taxonomy): Eukaryota > Metazoa > Arthropoda > Insecta > Coleoptera > Coccinellidae > Adalia > Adalia bipunctata. Next base: position 44,519,905 of record OU342948.1, read on the forward strand.
ACTCTGCTTCACCCTTCTATCAAATGTTTGTTCTAAAGTAGATTTTCATATTCCGTTTTTACACATTTATGTGGATGACATTATTACAGCTATACCTGACAAGACATGGTAATATTAGATATGTGTTCAATTCATTTCACCAGGACTTACGGTTCACATACGAGGTGGAGAATAACGGCACCATCCCCTTTCTAGATTTATTGCTTATTAAAGAAAATAACAAAGTAATTTTTGACATTCATCTGAAACCAACAGCTTCTGTAAGAGTACTACACTCCAAATCGTTTCATGAATTTAAACACAAAATATCACTAATAAAAAACAACAGGAATACTCTTGATTTTCTAAAATTATTGATTCATTCGAAAATTAAAACCGTTTAACTTTTTCGAGTAGTTTTGTGGTATTCTTGCGAGGATCTATGAGCCGGCTAGTCTGTACCCTTTATACCAGGAGAAATATAGAATCAGATTTGATTGAGGAAGAGGCACCATGGAAAGAGTAAACAATCGACCAAAATTCAGTTCATTCGAAAAAGGGGGCCGAACATATGGAACGAAAAGTGTTTTTTCTTGGATTTTCGACACCCAGTATCTTCAGATCAACTGTAATCATTTATGACCAAAGTTGTATCATACAAATTGAACCCTCCAATCGGATTTCAAGGAGCGGATTCAGACATAAAACGAATAGAATTCGAACATCTACTGTTCACTTTGGAATTACCATCATGAGTCTACCATATCACAGAAAATGTTCGATATTTCCGTCATTTGTTGTCTTTTGTCCAGAATATCGAGAGCAGCTATGCGAATTCCATATTCAGCAATCTGCTATGAGAAACTGTATCAAAAGCCTTAGCCATTGCCTTAGTCCATGGAAACAGCTGCACATTTTCTCCCCTTGTTAAGACAGTTGCTCATTTCATTTGAATTGACTAAGGTGTTCTCTGTGTAGAATTCCGAATTAATTTTCATTAAAAATATAATTCTTGGACAAACATTCAAGCAATTTCTTTTTAAGGCATTTCTCAAAGATTTTGGAGAAATTGTTGAGACAACTGATTGGCCTATAATAGGCAATAATAATAATAAAACCGCATGGAGGTGGTGTGGTTTCTTCCATGCCGCATGGGAGGTGACGTCCTTACGGCCCGAGATATCAGGGCCACCAAGGGGCAATGGTGGCAAATCTATGAAAATGGTGAACAGATTATGCTTTGGAAAAGAGTCGCTACCTGGGGAGGGCCAGGGCATGTCCGGAGCCGACGCTTGTCATGAGAGCATGCGATCCTTCGGCGGCAGGGTGCTAAGGAAACAGGCTCCTGTCATTCAACAAAATACAGCAACATGAAGTGGAGGTCGATATCATGGCAGAAGATCGAGATGCCACTCTAACTGCTGGCTCGACCATCGTGAGGAGCACTGCCCGAAGGGGAGATAGCAATGCACGTATCAAGTGAAGCCGCCAAATGAATCATGCTGCAGCACGATTTTTGGGAAAAGTAGAATTCGATAGGTGGCGCTCTGAAATGTCAATGTCATCTTAGCAACGAGTAAAACAAATCAGATGCCGTATAAGCCCTTCGATATTTAAGTGGTTTTATTTTGCTGTTTTAGTTATTTTCAGTGTGTGTGTTTTGTAAAAATTTTGGTTTTTCTTTGATCGTGCTTTAGTGCTTTGTGTTGTTGAACTAAATTTTGACTCCTAATATTTTTATTTTTGGAGTAATAGGTATGGTTGATGTTTGTGTACAACAAGCGTTCAATTAACTATATATTGGCGGAAAACTTCTTCTGGACGACGAAGAATGGAAAAATAGGCGATTTGCATTCGATATTTCGCCCCAAAATTGCCGATCGATTCGAAAATTCCGAATTTCATTCGGAACTATTTGCCGGTGCGTAGACTTGGGATTTTCGTTTCGAGATTTATCCCTTTACGGCTAGTGCAACCAAATACAGAACAGTTTCGATTATGCAGCGACATAATTCAAAGTATAAAACTTTAAAAAAGGTCCCCAAAAAACAATCTTGATCTGCAATGAAGACAAAAAATAGAATAAAAACAATGCAATACGAATTATTTTACTCGTTGCTTCAATTACAATTTTTCCGCCAGAGGTCACATCGAATTCTACTCCGCCCAATAAAGAATTCGTTTTCCAAATAGAGCTCATCACCCAAGTTATGCATTAATCGCTCGAATCGAAAATAGATGGAGACACCAGCCTCGAAGAATACGGCAGCGACGTGGAACTCTATACAGGGTGTCTCATTCGAAATAGTTCATCCTAAATAACTCAACAACGAATCAGTTCTCTATAGAAATTACAAAATGGTTTAAACGTTGTAGAAGAGAAAAGAAATGGTGGAAATTTATTTCCAGAACAATGACTGTACTAGGGCGACTGCGAGGATCAGTTGCAAACAAAAATCATAATCGCCGTAATTGGTAATATCTGAACGGGAACAATGTGGAAGTGTTAGAAAGTTGTCACAGGAAACTAGGTATTCAAGAGCAAACAGAATATTGAAGTTGGCTAAGTTACATTTTTATAAAATGACACTTGGTCATGAGCTGAACGAAGATGATGGGGATCGGAGAATGGAATTTTGCCAAATAATTCCGCAAGAAGTTATTGCAAATCCTGTGATTTTGTACAACGTGTGCGGATGAATGCACTTTTTTCCTTAACAGAAACGTCAACAAACATAATTGAAGGTGTTGGTCCGATGAAAATCTTCATCTCTTTAGGGAGCAACATTTTCAACAACCACAAAAACTCAACGTCTTTTGGGAGATCACTTGATTTGTCCTGGGTTAATTCCTGGAAATCTCACTGGCAATAAACCAGATACTCATTATCTGGGTTGGCCCGAAAACGTGATTGATCTTCTTATCACCGAAGCTTTGGAGGCAGATGAAAACTTCTAGAAGAGGAGTTACGTTTTCAGCAGGACGGAACTCCGCCGCACTTTGCAGCTGAGGTGAAAGAGTACCTGAATGGTAGGTTTCCTGGACGTTGGATAGGCCGATGTGGCTCAGTGGTGGGGCCTGCGCGATCGCCGGAACTGACACCGCTCAATTTATCTCTCTGTGGTCACATGAAATCACAAGTTTTTAAAATTAGAGTTGCAGATTTAGGCGACCTGAGAGCACGAATGGTGGCAGAATGTCGTAACGTTACTCCTAAAATGCTACAGCATGTATACGAAATAATTTTGAAGAGCGATTGTATCGCTGCATGCAATCTTATGGGAGGAACTCTGAGCATTTGCGGTAAATCTTTACTAATACTGTTTGTCAAAAAAAATTATCTTTCAATAGAAATTATACGATCAATTAGAACATCTCTGTTTCATTTAGTTTTATCGGTACACTAATTCCACCCTGTTACTTTGTGAATATTCACTCATAAGAACACAAATTGCAGGTTCGCACAAATTTGAATTCATTTATACATCTTTACTACAAAACTACCCACATTCCCTAATCAAATTCTTGATGGGGCTGCAACCCTCTCAAGGGGTTTGCTAGTAGAAACGAGCTTTGTATGCCAGATCAGGTCCCCCTGTCATCAAAATCGACTTGTCTGAGTGTTTTCACAAATTCTGATTCGTTGACACCCTTTATATTAGGAGGGACGACAAACAAGTTCAAATAGTGCTTGCAATGGTTGTGCTAAATCCCCATATTTATCTTTGATAAATTCAAGTTCAATATGGCATTCTGATGGAAACAGCGAAAATAATGTTGAAACTTCATCGGTATCATCCAGTTCACATTACTTTGACTTGTAATAGGGGAGATAATTTCGAAATGACAAAACAGGTATGTTTTCTTTCCTGTAATATTTAACCGGTATTTTCAACACCCTTTATTTTACCCTGAATATAAAGAAAAGCATGATAACTTGATTGATCGGTGTAGACTTCTGAAATTCTATATCCCTGTGCCAGAAAATTGTTGAATCATTTATCAGGCCCACCCCCACACAAGAGGTCTGGCGAGACGTTAAGGATTGAAATTGTTGATTTTCGGTTCAAGTTTCCCCGGAGGCATATTTCCGTTCCCTATACAGTCAGCGCGACAGGTCGCTCTCACCGTATAGGAAACGGAATGCACAATGAAACACTCCGTTTCCTAGCAGATATGCGCGATGTTTTCACTGTCCTGTTAGTCTTCTGGGTGTCTATGGGACAAATTGCAAATTATTAATAAAGTTTTCCTACTTTCTGTTTAGCTTCATTAGGTAGAGTCCACCACATTTTTTCTCTGTGAACATTTTTGTATAGTCGCGGATTTTTTTCAGCAAACCTCACGTAACTCGACCATATTTTCATTTTTCTTAAATCGAACATACTTTTTTTTGTAAAATGCAATCATAAAAACAATCTTGGAGAAATGAGGAAACATGATTGTCTACCAAAATAAACATGACTGATAATCGCATTTTTTCAAAGTTATTAATAATACCCTCCCGAATTTTTCAGAATCGGTTGATACAACCATATGAAGTATGAAAATGCAATTGTCCGACAAAAAATGTGGCGATTTCCTTGTCCGACAAATGGAAAACGAAGATTTTTTGGGATAAAAATATTATGAATAAAGTCTTTTTTTCTTATTCTTTCTCCACCTTGAAAATACGTCGCGTTCATTCAAAAATTGAAGAATTCACTGCTCTAATTTGGTTATGAATAGACTATATGCATTTATCCTTATCGCTCATCCTTATTTGCTCATGTTACAAATAAACATTTGATTTTTTTTAGGACCATTTAAGAAGGATGTGCTGAATATCATCCAGCTGTCCGACGAATAAAGATCGGCAATTTCAGTTGTTGCCGATATAATATTCTCAGTAGTGATTGCAGGATTGAGTGTCCTTTGTGCAAACAATAAACAGTTAGAAAATATCCGTGGCTTTAAAACGAAAAAGGAGGAAGTGACATCCTCAAACTGTGCAAAATATTCTTGGCATCAAGAGGACATCATAATCACAAATATGAAGATGTCGTTCTACCTGACGATTGGTGTGATACTTTTACTGGATACCATTCGTCTTGTTACAATGAATTCAATGTGAGGAAGAGGTATTTTCATAGTTTTTTTTAGTAGATTTGAATAAAAATGTCAGTAAACAATTTGAATTATACACTTTCAATTAAAATCAATAGTTTCATTCCAATAATAATCGAAAAAAGTTTCTGAAACAGAACCATTATATTCAACTATATTATATAGACTAAGGATTTTCCGCATTTTATATGATTGACAGTTGTTTTTTCTATACAACGAATCTCTCTTAAATATAAATTCATTCTTATTCAATAAATATTAATGAATTTAAAAACTCAAAAAAATCTTCGATTTTCATCTGTCGGACAAGAAAAACGCCACATTTTTTGTCGGACAAGAAAAACGCCACATTTTTTGTCGGACAAGAAAAACGCCACATTTTTGGTCGGACAATTGCATTTTTATATTTCATATGGTTATATAAACCGATTCTGAAAAAATCAGGAGTGTATTGATACTCAAAAAAATGCGATTTTCAGTCATTCATATTGGTAGACAATAAAGTTTTCTCATTTTTGTCAGATTGCATTTTACAAAGAAAGAGTACGTCTGATTAAAAAAAAATGAAAATATGGTCTACTTACGAGAGGTTTGGTGAAAAAAATCCGCGACTATACAAAAATGTTCACAGAGGAAAAATGTGGTAGACTCTACCTAATAAGGCTTATACAGAAAGTAAGAAAACTTTATTAATAATTTGCAATGTGTCCCATAGGCACCCAGAAGACTAACAGGACAGTGAGCACATCGCGCATATCTGCTAGGAAACGGAGTGTTCCATTGTGCATTCCGTTTCCTATACGGTGAGAGCGACCTGCCGCGCTGACTGTATAGGGAACGTAAATATGCTCCCCGGGGACCTAAAACGATAAGAGAAAATTGTCCCACGAAATCGGTTGCCTTGACTGCATACGACGCGACGCCAGAAAAAATTCAAAGCTGGGACTGTTGAGATTGCAACGTAGCATTTCCCAAACCGTTGCATGGAAAACTGCATTATCTTAAGAAGGTCCTACCTACAAGAGGTAGGAAGCAGAAAAGTCTTCAATTTGATTGGTTCGTAAAAACGAAGATGGAAGAAGTTTTGATTTGATTGGTTTTCAAGCATCGACGAAGGAAAACCTTTATTTCGATTGATTTTTAGAGGAAACGAAGAGGGGAAATCTTCAATCTGCTCGGGAGACGAAAAAGGTAGTGACTGGTGGAACCTAAAACGGGAAGGTTCCCAGTGCTCGCGAATGTGGTTCTGAAACTCAGGGTAGTACGGTTTCAGGGTAGGTACTTCAGTTATTAGAAGTACGGTCTCAAAGTGGAACGAAAAAAATTAAGGTTGATTCGGAAGTTGAGGAGTAACTGCAGGATTCTTAAACGGGAAGATTCTCAGTTGACTCCTTTGATATGCTTTTGGTAAAGTTTGAGAATTAATTTAGTTTCAGTTATTCGGAAGACGGTGCTAGGGTAACTGATAGGTTTTGGTTTTATTATGGAAAAGGTCAGTCTCAAACAGGGACAGAAGAGTGTTAAGTGGAAATTATAAGATCTCTGAAATTACTTAGAATTAGCTTATTTTGAGTATTGGTAGGAAGCTGCATGCAAGCCCATATATCTTTTAGAGTCCAGAGTCCTGAAATCTACCACAAGTCGTATTTTCTTTTGTGTATCATTTTTTTGTGATCACCCTTGAGTATTTGAAAGTTTATCTGGAAATTATTTCTGAGATTTCCCTTGTTTATCTGAAAGTTTAAGTGGAATTATTTTGAGATCTCTCCTGAGTATTTGGAATTTCAAGAGAATTGTTTTTTTTTAATCTCTTTTGAGTGTTAGAAAGTTCGAGTTGTATTATTTTGAGAGATCATCCCATGTTTATGATTTTTGGGGTTATTTTGACAAACCCTGTGAATTTTGATAACTCGATTTTAGTTTTATAATTTATTGGAATTCACACTGATGCTTGATTTGATTTCAATGAATTAGATTTTCTTTTGCGATTCAAAGTTGATGTTATAATTCAATTTGGTGTGATTAATTACATTTGACTTGAAAAATATTCGAATTATTTAGATCGTTCAAATATTCGTAACGAGTATAAAATTGTTTGGTTTTCTTTGGTCCTAATATACGTCTTAAATCTAATCCAAAAAGTTTAATTTTTCATCCCTCTCCCTAGAGAATATTTTTAAACACTTAGTTCCGACCCTAGTGAATTGGGCCGATCCCACACTTTCTCCCTTCTAGAGAAAGATTTTAAACAACATCTTTTCTTTTCTTTGAGTAATGACACCCATGATTGGTGGAAAGCCGCTCTTTCGTCGAATCGCTAAGGGGGTGTTTTTTTACAAATGGTGACAGCGGTGGGATATGTTCAATTTTCCGGGGGAGATTTTTTCTTTCGTAATCCGTTGAATTTTCCGGTTGATAAAAAGTTTTTTTTGTTTTTGTGTATGTTGCATCAGTGTGAATGTGAAGATTACTAGTGGGATGTGTTAACTTTTCCAAGGGAGATTTTTAGAGAGATTTTGAGAAACTCAGAGAAATTTCGAGGTATAAGGAATTTTATCCTGTTGTTTTATGGGTGATCGAAGTAGTGTGTATTGACTTGTTGGGAGATTTCCGGATGAAGGTTTTCAGGTTCTTATGTTGAATTGGATTATTTTGTATGAACGTATATGCCTATGAATTTGAAATTGAGTTTTTAAAATTGCAATTGGTCAGGAGAATTTAGGAATGAATTAAAGTAAAGTAAAATTATTGATCTGAAGATTTTTTTATGAGATACTGAAGAATTGAGTAAATACAGTTAGTTTTTCTTTGAATAAATTGAAGTTTTCTTTTTAGAATTATTATAGAATAGTTCGCATTTCTGTGATTTTCTATCATCTTATGTGAAGGATTTTTGATTGAGTCAGGTTGATAACGAAATTTAAAGACTCTAGAGAGATTTAAGGTTCATTGCGGTTTTATCGAGAAAGAAGGCATACATTTTTCTTCCAGGACATTTCTTTTTCTTTCAGGACATTTATCTTTCTTGCAGGACGTTGGTTTTTCTGTTTGTTGATGTGTATAATCAAATTTTCTGTTTCAGGAGAGTTATATTTTTTTTAAATTTTGCTTATATTGATTGCTTTCAGTGAAATATTGACTGAATTTTTTAGGGGTCTGCATAAAAAATTTTCTTTTGGTTACACTTCCCATTTTCTTGATTGCGTTTGAAGGTGTTGGTTTTTCTGTTGGTGTAGCTAATCAAATTTTTGTTTCAGGAGGATTAATTTTTTTTTTGCAAATTATTGGGCTTCTATCGATCGATTGAAACATTGATTGATTTATTTTCAGGGCGTATTGCGTGAAAAATTTTTTGTTGGCTATTCTATCCATCATCTCGATTATTCGTGATTTCCTTCGAAGATCGAAAATTTTGTTTTTATAAAGTAATATCATTCGGTTTTGTTTTGAGTTTGACTTGGAGAATAATTGAATTCGGCTTTCCTTGCTCTAAGTCGAGTTTGAAATTTCGGGAATTCGGGAATTTTCGGGAAATTTGAAAAAGAAGGGAAATTTTTATTTTTTTTTCAAGTTGGGTTCCTTTTGAGAGTTCAGAAGTCGGGAGAAGTATAAATTTGGTTAAAATTCTAGTAAATGAGCCGCTGATCGTGATCTTTCGAATCTTAGAAAAAAAAAATAGAATATTTTTTTTTATTTCAGGTGGTTTTGTGTACTTTTGTTTTTCAGGAATTCGACACTTGGTAATTTTCCCGTTTTTTTTTCAATTATATCATTTTGCCAGAGTTTTTGAACTTTTTTTGGTGTTGGTCTTTTTGAACTCGTTTCCAGGTGATTTGTATTATTTTTGGTGTTTTGGGTAGGACTCTTTGAATTGGAATTGTAAGGGTATCATTTTGCTATTTTTTTTCATTCGTGAAATTTAAAGTCGTAATCTTGAGCGTATTTCAGTCCTGTTGGAATTTGAGGTTGAGCATTTGAAATTATTCATTGATTTGGAAAGTAAATAATTTATCGAATACAAAAAAAATCATATTTTGGTTACGATAATTGGGTTTTGGTTAAATTTTTTGTAAATTGGCTTAGCAAGCTGGTGCATCCAACATGAATGATCCCGTGGGTCAGAGACCACCTATGTACTCGCAAGGTATGCTATCGACTACTTTAGAGCGTTTTTCTCGGAAAGACGCGACCAGGCATTTCGAAAAATTAGAGTTGCGGGCAAAATTAGACGGATGGGAAGAGAAGGACACTCTTATCCTTCTCAAACTTATGATCGAGGGCGATGCCTATAGTTTTTTCTGTCTGATATCACCCTTGACACCCTAAAATATAGCGACTTAAGGAGTAGATTTGTTCGGAAGTTCACAACGGTTAGATTTCCTAGGGAGAACCAGTGGAATCTAAGCCGATGCTATCAGCGACAGGACGAGGATGTGTCCTCGTTCTGCACTCGATTGCGTACGGTGGGAGCGAGTTTACTGAGCGAAGATCTGGCCGGAGCATTAAAGGACGAGGAACCTGGATTAAGGAAAAAAATTTACAGATTTCGCAATCCTTGCAACCATCAGAGACATTGGAAATGATATCACCACATGTGAATATTACCAACATTTATTTGCATTTGAACTTAAAATAAAATAGTATTTTCAATAATAATAATAATAAACAATAATAATTGCAAGAAACAATCAACATTCCTAATTCCTAACATAAACATGTAAGAGGAAACTTGTCACCGTATTTTAAAACAAAAATGTTCTTTCTAAAGTAAGTATTCTCAAGATATAATAATAAAAAAAATGAAGATATAAATAATTGGATGAAGCTGGGTCCATCCTGTCATTCCTGTGCAATATTTTCGAAGTGAATTTTAATTTTCGCAAATCTGGGTTTTCATGAAATTGGCTTTAGATAGAAGGATACAGTTTTTACTAAAATTCATGAATCTTATGTACTCGGATCAACTATCATTGGATGGAGCTCATAACATCCCGTCCAATATTTTCGAAGCGAATTTTTATTTTACCAAATCTGGGTTTTCATGAAATTGGTTTGAGATAGAAAGATTCTGTTTTTACTAAAATTCAGGAATCTTATATGTACTCGGAGTAAACATCATCAGAAGAAGCTGAGTCCATCCCGTCCAATATTTTCGAAGAGAATTTTTATTTTACCAAATCTGAGTATTCTCGAAATTGGCTTGAGATAGAAGGATTATGTTTTTACCAAAATTCATGAATCTTATATGTAGGGGAGGACGGGGGAATTCCACGCACCTAAGGGAAAATGCTCACAAAAACCTTCCTATGTACACACAAACTTTCATAATTTAACTGCTGAATCATGAACCCATTTGGAACTTTTTCATCACAAGGAAAAGGTTCAACTACCTATACCAATTGAGAAAAAAAAATTCTGAAAACTGTCTTTTCGCGGTCTTCCCCCACGTACTGCCCAGGAAACACAGACTTCTCCGCGAGCTCTCTGAGAGGTTACAATGCGACTTTTATGCGAGCTCCTACCGCGAGATTCCAGAGATCTCTATGTGAGGTTCCTAAGCGAAGTTCCCAGTGATGTACCCATGCGATATCTTGGAGACCTCGATATGCGATATCTTTGAGAGCTCTCCCATGCGATATCTCTGAGAGGTTACAATGCGACTTTCATGCGAGATCCTACCGCGAGGTCCCAGAGATCTCTTTGCGAGGTTACTAAGCGAAGTTCCCACTGATGTGCCCATGCGATATCTCGGAGACCTCGCCATGTGATATATTTGTGTCAGCATGACTACGCAGGCCGACAAAGGGATCTCCAGCCGAAAAGTCCGAAAACGTCTCCATAAGATTTATTTACTCGCTTGTTTTGATGTGCCGCCCATCTGTACGATAGTTGCATATGTCTTCAATTTTTTACGCGGCAAGAGGGAAATATAGAGCTCAACTGAATCGGGAACTTGAACCCAATTGATAATAGTATTAAGGTTCATAGTCGCGGATCATGGACCAACCGAAATGGACGATCCATTTCGGTTGGTGTATTCTGGATTACGGAAAATAACGTTGTCTATTCGTTTCCTCAATTCCCGCTTCCCCTATTTTCAGACCATATCTTGTACTTGTATGTGTAGGATGCTCTCATTGTTCTGATTTACTGTTGAGCTAAGAGACGTTTTGTGCATAATTAGTTAAGTGTACCTGTGCTGTACAAGGTTCGCTTTTGTTTACAATTTCGAAGAGGATATTTGTACTCGAAGGTAAGTGTTATTTTTATTAACTTCTTGAGTTTCAACCTACCACTCACCCAGTTGGCCAGTTAGGATATATACCGTTATCATTTCTGCCGCTTATTTAGGTCTTTCTGAGTAATTCAACCACTGGCAATATCGGAATTGATTAATTTACATTTATCTACTTTCAACTAACAACAGATCTTCTGATATCACTCAAAAAGTCATTCATTCTTAATAGTAATTGCTTGAATAAATATTATGAAAGGAACTTTGCAAGTCTGCAGAGGTGCAGAGGATGATAATTATGTTGTTTGCTGAAATATGTATTTAGGGTGTCTTTGCATATAAAATTTTTGTTGTTGAAATTCTATTCAATTTGTGCTCCAGAAGAACTTGTTACAGTTTTCATTCGCGTTGATGAATGGATAAACAACTGATCTTACAAAAGTGCATTACTATATACATGTCATTTTCATTCTTCCAGATGTAATGAAGTAGACATGGAAAACAACCGAGAAGGAATTCGAGGTTTTTTCACAAAATTGGCTACGCCATTGTAGCCAAAGAAAGAAGAGGAAAGAAGAAGAAATAAACCGGATGATTTGAAATATTTTTTTATTTTTCTGTTCGTTATCAATAAAATAATAAAGATTATAGGAGTTATTCGATTGTTTAAGTATACCTTCTGTTGCTGCCGAAAATAATAAATAACTTTCAACACTGTTTGTTGTGTAGGTCAACTCAATAATATAAGCTTATATACAGATTTTTATCATATAAATAAAAGTCATACGCTAATATACAGATTTTTATTATATAAATAAAACTTAATCCATTTGTTAATCAAACAAATCTAGTATGATACACTGAAAGTACCATGATCGATCATTTCCTGTAAAAAGGTACACCTGTTCTATTTACACCTTTCTACAGGAAATGGTCGATCATCGTACTTTCAGTGTATCATACTTAATTTGTATAATTAACAAATGGAGTAAGTTTTATTTATATGATAAAAATCTGTATATTAGCGACCAACATATTTAGGAACTTCTTATACTTCTCGCAATGTGACCTATTTGAGAATATCTTAAAGATCTCGCAATGTGACCTGTGACCTATATGAGAATATCTTATACATCTCGCAATGTGACCTATTTGAGAATATCTTATAGATCTCGCAATGCGAGCTCGCATAGATCTCACTAAAGGAGGCTAATGCGAAGTTCTCAAAGTCCTCGCCGCGGGAGGTGTATGCGAACTCCTAGTGTGACTTGTTTGAGAATATCCACGTAGGACATCGCCAAGAGATCTCTGGGAGATCTCTTGTGGCGGACATTTGGAGCAGATATAGAGCTCTCCGCGACCTCTCAAAGATGTCACAAAAGGCGTCACAACTTCCTAAAAAGAAGTCGCAGAGATGTCTATGGGATATCTTTGTGTTGCCTGGGTGGGTAATACCGCGCATGCGATGGTATAATTATGCGCATATATTGAACAGCTGAAAAACTCGAAAAAATATTTCATTATTTAGGTAATAACCAAGTACAATGTAAATTAAACAAATTTCCATGAATAGGTACAAAAAATATTATTGAAGAATTACCCCGCTACAGCTGCGCGTTATTCTCCCAGTGTGAGTCACCTAACCTAACTAATCACTGACAGTAGATGACGAAATACAATTATGTAATTGTTCTTTTGCATTAAATAATCTACACATATGAAGGAAAATAGTCATGCAATAGATTCATTAGAAATTAATAATAGAAGTACTTTCCACGATTCCAATTTCTCTCGAAAATTAGATCAGAGCGTCGTGAAACGAACAATCGGCTCCCTGGTCTAAAATAAAAACACGAATATCTTTAAATTACGGGAGGATGTTGGCAAGGCAAATACGAGATGGTGCGCTGTATCCACAGAAATATAATAAAATATTTATTTATTTATATGTTTATTATATTTCTGTGGCTGTATCTAAATTTTGAAATAACTGAACTGAGTTGCTGAATATCAATGCGCAGAATTCCCCCGTGCGCGGAATTCCCCCGTCCTCCCCTACTCGGAGGAAATCAAATGAAGCTGAGTCCACTCCGTCCAATATTTTCGAAGTGAATTTTGATTTTAGCAAATCTGGGTATTCATGGAATTGGCTTCAGATAGAAGGATTCTGTTTCTACTAAAATTCATGAATCTTATATGTACTAGGATCAACTATATTGACCTATTCTTCAAATACCGAAATATTTTCCCAATCTGGCAACGTTGCGGCGAATTTGACGGACCACTCACCGCGGCCCAGATCTCACTTGATGAAACAAGAATATAAACACTCGAAGCGCTAATGAATGAAATAAAACAATGATCTATCCTTCAAATACAGGAATAATTGCCCAATCTGGCAACGTTGCGGCGAATTTGACGTACCTCCCACCGTGGCTCACTGGTCGACGTCGCCGATTCTCGAGCATACACTAATTCTCACGAATTCCTAACCAATCAGATTCACTCGATTTCGAGTGCTTCCGAATGCACCCGAGAGGACGATCGTGAGAAGAAGCCGTTGCCCGTTATTCAGATCGCGCGTTTTGTCTTTTGTCGTTCTTCATAAACGAATCTGATAGTGAAATAGTTGAAAACGGTTGGAACTTGGAACTTCGAACAGTTTGATTTATATTATGGTAATTACCCCCCCATGAGTATCAAAGTCCCTAGAAGAAGTTACGCAATGTGGTGCACATAAAAAAATTTCATAAATTGTGAACCTGATTTTCAATCGTTATTACCACCCCCCCCCCATGAAAAAAAGCTATATCCGCCCTTGCATTTAGAACAAGCTATAATAAAAAAATCATTTTTTAAAACAATCTTTTATAAAAACAACCCTCATCCGCCATTTTGAAGCCGCCATCTTGAATTCCTCAATTTTGAAGAATCGTAATTTCCGACCCAGAACACCCCTAGATACCAATTTTGAATAGAATCGGATCATAATTACGAAACTCGTCCGCCCTATACTAGCCGCCATCTTGAATTTTTCAATTTTGACAAAAGAATCATCATTGTCGAACCCAAAAACCCCTAGATACTAATTTTGAATGAAATCGGATGATAATTACGAAACTCATCCGCCATTTTGGAGCAGCCATTTTGTTTTTTTCTATAAAAAATATTTCATGATGCATTGTCACCAGAATTATGTACACCTGCCAAATTTCAAATCAATCGGACGATTAGAAGTGTGTCATATTTAACTTGCAAGATTTGATTACAGACAGACAGACACTGGGACAGGTGAAACTAAATAAAAGCTTGTAATAAAAAGCACATATGCGCTTACAAAAACCTCAAAAGTGCGAATTTGAGTATATAGTATATAGTAAAAAGGGGTTACAGTTCACTGCGACCTTAAGGTCTATTGTGCCCCCTGACAGAGCTGTTATCATCGTGCCTCCTACAGCTCGCCCTCCAGTTCCAGAGATTTGATGAAATCCAGAATCTGGGACGGCTTCAAGGAGTATAACTCCCCACTTCTACAAGTTTCTTGTCCAAAGCACTTTGAGTAGGTAATTTAGCATATGTATTTTGAAATATGGCAATATAACTGTGTGTTGTATCATATTTTTCTTGGATGGGGGAAATGTAAGAAATATCAATCATACAGAACACCATGAATTATTCTCAAATGATCATATCTATGTAGAAAACGTTTCCTGGTTTTCATCAGTAGAACAAAGAGAACACAAAATATATTGCTTCTTCACCACTTTAGCGGAATCATAATTATGGATTGTCCGGAGATGCCTGTTTCTAACAGATACGCTGGTAAACTCTTTTCCACATATGCCGCAAATGCAAATAAGTGGATTCACTCAGCACTCTGCAATAAAGTCGAGCATTTATTTGAAACGTCCGTAATGAGAAATTGTAATAGATTTTGCTAGATATTCTATTCAATAAAAAAAAATCAAACTGTTCGAAGTTCCAACCGTTTTCAACTATTTCACTTTTCACTATCAGATTCGTTTATGAAGAACGACAAAAGACGAAACGCGCGATCTGAAACGGGAAACGGCTTCTTCTCACGATCTTACACGCGGGTGCATTCGGAAGCACTCGGATCGAGTGAATCTGATTGGTTAGGCATTCGAGAGAATCAATGTATGCTCGCTTCTCGTATGCTGGCCCAATACACCCTATGTCACCTATATCACGCGATAACTTTCGAATGCTTTTTTGGTCTACTAGCGACACCTTTGTCTTTTGACCTTGAACGAAAACTCGTAATTTGCCTGTAATATACGAACATAAACATTTCCAATGTTAAAAATTTCTACAATTTTTGTCTCATTTCATAAGAACAATGTATCAATAACATTTGACATAATGAATTTATTGCAAATCAGTACTATGCTCTTGGGGAATTGAGTACTGATTCTAATGAAATATAAAGTAAATATCTCCCTGCTTTAGAACAAAAAGGAAATAATAATTCAATAATTTTAAATTTATGAAAGTATTTGTTGTCATTAGTTTGAACTCATATAACAATTACTTTATAGGTATAAGAATATTTCTTTTTTGTTGAGCTTTATTATATTCCACTGTATTTTATTTTATATACATATTCATATTTGAAATTAACATTTAAAAATTGTTCAAAAGGCTGTGTAAATAAAATCAACCTATTTCAGAATAAATATTTAATGCAACTATTATGATTTCACTACAATTAATTCGTTTTTAGCATGCAACAATTTGATTTTTAGCAATTCCAATTCTGCATTATTTTTTGCTCTTCTGAAAGTATCTTCTTCCAATTCCCTTTGTTTTCCCCTCTCATTTTTTTCCTTTAGGTTTCGCAGTTCCTCATCTGCAATTTGCTTCTGTACATTCAGAATGTCCTTTTCAATAGCAGCATTTTCATTCCGGGCTATTTGGAATTTTTTTTCCTCCTCAAAATACTCTAATTTTATTTGAGCTACTTTTAAGTATTCCTCTGAAAGTTGACCAGAAGTTTTTGTCATGGCTGGTCGCCTTCTTGATAAGAATGAGGAATTTCCAGTACATTGAGGAGTTGCCTCGATTATTCTTATCTATAAATAACACAAAATGAAATTAATGAAGTTTAAATTGGAATAAACAGCAATCACAAAATAATTAATGCTTACAGCAGGCGTATCCACTTCTTCAGTGATCTTCACTCCCTTTAAAGATTCCTTTTCATGGGATGTAATTGTAGCACATACCTCTTCTTCATTCATCGTTCGAGATGCTGAGGGGTTTTCAAATACCATGCTGTCAGAATCGAATATGTTCTTAAATCCTTCAACGCCTTTTTTATTCATAAGCCACAGAGCAAGATCCAGATTTGGGTCTTGAGGGGGCACCTGAGCTGTTCCACCACCGGTCAGATATACCTCTCTTCTTTCTGCCGCGATGTGCTTCCTCGTGTCCTTTTTTATATTCTCATAAAATTTTTTTAGAGATTCTTTGCCCCTATGATGTCCATCAGGGGATTGTGAATTGAATAAATTCGTAATTTCTTGCCACGCTTCCGTCTTTTCACGCCAAGTAACTGCATTCGTTTTTTATTTTCAATGGTGCCCTTGAAACTATTCACCAAATTTAAAAGTTTATTTTTCTCATTAGAAGAGAAATTTGGAGCTCTTGTTGATTTCTTTTCAACACTATCCATTTTGAATTCACACTTCACAAGGAAATACCGAAAAACACAAATTATCTGTACGATGTTTGTACGTTGTCTGTTATTTGTTATGTTATAGGTTAGTCATAGATCATAGAAACCGGCATAGAATTTCTTCTTTTCAATTCTCAAGTAGGTCGAATGTATCAATATTTGAATAATCTTACAGCGTTGCCAAATGGCAGTGATCCTTAGCTAAATTTCTGTTAAGTGGTACCGGTGCAAATAGAAATATTTTTGAGTGGAACTTAAGTCTAAGTGGTACCTAGCAACGAGGAACTTTTAAGGGTAAGCGGTGCAAACGGGCGTTAGAGGCCGATTTGAGCATGGGCGAACAGTGTCATAAGCGGATTTTGTTGCCAGACTGTGCAAATCCGTTTTTTCAGTGGATCAAATAACGAAATAATTGCCCAATCTGGCAACGTTGCGGCGAATTTGACGGGCCGCTCACCGCGGCCCAGATCTCACTTGATTAAACAACAATATAAATACTCGAAGTTCTAATGAAGGAAATAAAACAATGATCTATCCTTCAAATACCGGAATAATTGCCTGCGACGAATTTGACGGGCCGCTCACCGCGGCCCAGATCTCACTTGATTAAACAACAATATAAACACTCGAAGTGCTAATGAAGGAAATAAAACAATGATCTATCCTTCAAATACCGGACTAAGTGCCCAATCCGGCAACGTTGCGGCGAATTTGGCGGACCTCCCACCCGAGTCCCACCTCGGCGCAGTTCGCCGATTCTCGTATGCTGGCATATGCTGGCCCAACACACCTACGTTAATGAATCACGCGATAACTTTCGAATGCTTTTTTGGTCTACTGGCGACACTTTTGTCTTTTGACCTTGAACAAAAACTCGTAATTTACCTGCAATAATATACGAACATAAACATTTCCAATGTTAAAAACCGGGATCAGTTCAAGATAGGATTAAGGAAAGATGTAATAAAGGAAACTAGAATTTTGTTATTGAAGGAGGAAAACTTGGATCTGGAAAAGGCAAAGGAACTAGTCAGGTTGCAGGAAATTACCAACAGGATGTTGCAAGGGAGGTTGGTGAATATGAGGGTATCCACAGTTGACACCGAAAAAGTGTGTCAACTGTAGTAGAAGTATTAGGCAGAATCGAGGATACGGAGAAAGAGACATTTGGAGGACGTATCATTCTTGTGGTCAAACAGGCCAGGCAAGGAGGACAAATGACACAGGGAGTGTATCATAACTGTAACCAGCAGGGACATTGGGCAAGGGAGTGCCCTGAGAAAAGTACAGCTAGATGGCTGGAGCCAAAAACATATTTTGGAATTAAATCATTGAGGAAAGAAGATATAAAGGAACAAACCTGTATGGAAGATGAGGAGGTAGAGGAGATTACCGGAGTGGTACGACAGGGAAGTACAAGTTTAAGAGGCCACTATCCCAGGAAAGACTGTCACGGTGACAGTAGGAAAATGGAACATTTTCAGTTTCAGAGAGATGTCCGGGAGGACACTAAGGATAACGGAGCAAGGTTCAAGGTTGACAAGGCGTCCAGGGAGTTCAGTACACAACCAGAAAATCCCCAGGAAGTTAGGAACTTGAAGAGGACTGGAAGTAGGAATACCAGTGTAAGCACCCTGACGGAGGGTGCAGACATGGGCGTAGATAGGGGGGGGGGGCCTGGGGGGGCACGGCCCCCCCAGAATCCACGGTGCCCCCGAAAAACTGAAAAACACATTTGTTTTTCCTTGCTCGTTTTCCACTGTGCCCCCTCAGGCCCCCCCCAGGAAAAAAGGCTAGCTACGCCCATGGGTGCAGAGGGAGCCGACAGCAATGGACTGTCGAAGGGTGACACCATAAGGGAATGGAATGGTGATGTCACCGGGTCAAAGGATGTGGAATTGACGAACGAGAATAACGAAGGGGAGCTTCGTTGGAATAACAATGGGTCTCCGACTCAAGGGATAGATCGGAGCAGAAGGAAAACTGGAAACTGTACTGACGAATTAGGAAATAGGGTACATATCAGGAAGGAATCAGCCATTGAGGAAGATGGTACCTGGGAAACCGACGTTATGTCGATATCGGGGATTACTATCCCCGCACGTTCGGAAATGGTAGTAGAGACCAAACTGAGGAAGGAGATAAAGGGGACGGACATAGTCTGCGAACCCATGGATTTGGTTATCGCTCAGGTTTATGTCGCGAATTGTCTCACGAAAAATGGGGAACGATTTTGGATCAAGATAATAAACGTATCCAACAGGGAAATCACGTTGCAGAAGAGGCAGAAACACTCAGGAGCGGTGGGTTGCGAGGAGAAGGGAAGATCGGTAATGGAAACCATACCATTACGACGATCTCGAGGGCAAGGCGCCCTCCAGACCCAGGGAGAAACTGGCCCGGAACTCGGGTAGCGAGAAGGTAACTCTTCAACAACCTTCCAGGAGAAGTGACTCCTGCCCATTTCGTTAGATTTCAACGACTCACTAGTCAGGAGCTCGTGTAGCAAGGAGGCAAGTAATCGACAGCCTTCCAGGAGGCATGAATTGACTCCTGCCCATGTCGTAGATTCCAGGGGCTCACTGGACCGGAGAGCCACCATCTGAAAAGGGTCCCTGTTCTGGGTTACGAACACCTCCCCCCCCCAATCGCTTTTCATTTTCGAGTTGTGCAACAGTTGAGTTGAAGTCTTTGAGTTCTTTTTCACAGTTTTTCGAAATCTTTACCTTTTAGCACTAACTTGATTCACTCTCGACTCGAGTGATATTCAATAGATTTGAGGAATGAGCTGAAGTGTAATCAACGGGTTGCGAAAATTATTCTGAAATAATCTTGATAAAATATTGCGTTTTGTGTTCCACAACAAAAAGCAGATCTGATTGTATTATTTGTGGTATTCTTCCTCGGATGATTACGAATTAATTGTGTGAGCAATCATAGGAGGACAAATAGGGAAGAAAAAGGGATTTATGTTTTATGTTAAGTTATGTCTCAAGTTGTGAATTGATTCCGTAATACTAATGAGAAAATTGTGGAAATTTAATTTTTTGTTGTTGTTATATTTGTAAATTTCATCTAAAATAGGTTTCAAGAGGATCCAAACCAATGAGCAGTATGGGAAAGGTACTGACCCTAGCCAGAGGAATGACCTTATTCGTAATAGTAAACAGTGCTGAGACGCTAATCGCGTACGCGTGTGCGAAGAAAAACATTGAGATAATCGCGGTGCCTATGTATACGCGAAACCGCGAAGTGTATTTAGAACATCTACCAAAATGAAATCGTCAATGGGATAGTGTTACCGAAGGACAAAGTAACAATCAAAACAACATATGGAACGGCAGTGTCGAAAATATTATTATCAGACGAGTAGCAGATGCCATCCAAAACCCATTAACTTACGAAAATCGTACAATTTCATTCTGCAAGTTCTTTCCTCATAATTCCTCGAAAATCCTACCTGAACCATATTTTCCGGTGACTTTCGTTAGAAGATCGTATAAGGAAGCCTTTTTTGTCCATTTACACATTCCTAATGAATTTGGGACACCAAAAACGATATCGAAACTAACCAAACTTCGGGGGGACCGGAATTTCGTTTGAAATCTCTCCAAACGGCCAGATACAAAAAAAACTTCGTTATCAATGTAAGAAAGGCGATTAGTACTTACTTTTGCTTTATTTATGCTATAAATCGATTTTTGATCCAATTCAAATTTGCCGTTTGTATACCCATGCCAAAATATCTTTGATTCTCTTTCACTTTGATGTAAACAAAGGAACTGGTTAACGATATTCTACAGAGAATACGTACAGACGCGCACAGACTTTTCATCAGGTGCACCAACTCCTGAAAACGAAACCATGACCTCCTATGTGATTAAATAAAAGTGAGTGGAGTATATATTATGAGGTATTTGGATATGAAATGATCCTGTTGGCCAGCCTGTGGGGTACTTTGACCTTTAGTGGTCTCGCTTCAACTATACTCCATTCACAATTATAAAATCACAACTCTGGCCATGGTTTCGTTTTCAGGAATTGGTGCACCTGATGAAAAATCTGTGCGCGTACAGAGAATATTGTTAATTACAAAACGTTGTTGCCAGTTGCTTTGTTTACATCAAAGTAAAAGTATCAAAGACATTCCACATTTTGTTAGTTCAAATCGATCGGCGATTTTGGGGCGAAATATCGATAAAGAATTGCCTATTTTTCCGTTCTTTGTCGTCCAGAAGAAGTTTCCCGTCGATTTCGTGCAAGTGTCATTTTTTCCTTTCACGACTTTTGGCGTGAGTATGAACGGCAAATTTGAATTGGACCAAAAATCGATTAATAAGCATAAAAAAGCAAAAGCAAGTACTAATCGCCTTTTCTACACTTGATAACGAAATTGTTTTAGGTATCTGGCCGTTTGGAAAGATTTCAAACGAAATTCCGGTCCCCCAGAAGTTTGGTTAGTTTCGGTATCGTTTTTGGTGCTCAAAGTTTATTTGGGATGTGTAAATGGAAAAAAAGGGTTCCTTATACGATCTTCTAACGAAAGCGACCGGAAAATATTGTTCAGGTAGGATTTTCGAGGAATTATGAGGAAAGAATTTGCAGAATGAAATTGCACGATTTTCGTAAGTAAACGGGTTCTGGATGGCCATCATTGGTCTCTAAATGATTATTGTTGATCGTTTTCACGTTTCAGAAAAAAACACGTCGAAGAAGCTAAAAAAAGAAGAAATATGACTATATTGCACTCAACGATTCAGATTCCGATGAATTGTAATATGTGTCACTGGAGCTTTCATTCCTATCAATCCTTTGCCGAAAGTAGAAATAGGCTATATTGAACCAGAACACATCGGTTTTTTCCATATTCCAGGAGTTTGCGTCTTATTTTAGAACAGGTGAATAATAAAATGTGAAGCATATGTTTTACCTATTCCATTTTATTTGTACAAACCTACTGTGGTAGTAATGTATGAATCTTTTTTAAACTATACTATACAGCCAGAATAATTAACTCCTTGTTCATAAGATCAAATAAATGAAATGTATATCTATAAAGCTTTCAGGCTTATTAATTTATATTGCATTGAAATTATTAGTTTCTCTGTAAACAAATTCGTTAATTTAGTTATTATGTTTATTTTCTTTGTGATGAATGAATAAAACTGTTGATTATTTGAAATAAAGAAATATTAGAAATAGAAATGTTATGCACCCTCACAATCATATCACATATTCGGATTCCAGCAGAGGGATATGATGTTCCATTATTCTTGATTCTTGTAATTACCCATCAATTCATCTTTGGGTTGATTTTTTCTAATGAATTCTTGATTAGAATCAACAATTGATGTCGTCAATTCTTGAACTTTCAGTTGAAGAGGATAATAAACATCAAATCTTCACAAGCATGCATATTAGAATTATGTGAAAGCAATGCAATTTTCTTCCATGGCGAAAAATTATATATTTCAACAGTAATCTCTTGTACTTTTCATGCAAATAACTAGAAAAGGAATCCTTTCTATC
Source organism: Adalia bipunctata (assembly GCA_910592335.1). Classification (NCBI taxonomy): domain Eukaryota; kingdom Metazoa; phylum Arthropoda; class Insecta; order Coleoptera; family Coccinellidae; genus Adalia; species Adalia bipunctata. The sequence continues at coordinate 44,542,452 of OU342948.1, forward strand.
AATTCATATAAACGTTAATTATTTTCGTCCATCACATCTTTTCCAATTCATTCACATTCTGAGAAATACGCTAAGAATGTAGAATGGGCAACAAAGTGTTGACTTGGAACATAAAAATATTTTGAAAAACGTCATAACTTCGATACAGAGTGGAATGTGTCAAATTTCCAAGGCCAGAGTTCTGATTTTATAATTGTGAATGGAGTATACGTGGATTAGAAACCGACAAAGGACCAGACAAGGGAACCTGGGAAGAAGTCAGGACGCAGTGGCGGACGTAGACTACGACAACAAAGATACACTGAAAGTGGAAACGGAAATATGTGCAATGTAAGGGACATTTCTCGCGATATCAGATGGACTGTGCGCTAAGCTAACGTGAATATTGACATCGGACTCAAATTGTGATACGCTAATTATGACAGACTAGGTCGTCGAGCATCTCTGAAAGGTCATTCTCGAGGTAAAGGTCAGTTCCAATCTCGGAGGAATGAAACATATGGAGATAGCCAGTACCGGAATAACGAGATTATGCTGTGACCGCGAGTGAAATTTGAAATCCGAAAAATAGACATAATGAACTCCATGTAGGAGAAGTGAAGTGACGAACAAATTTCTTGAATTTTCTTTTGAAGGACTTAATTTATGAACGTTATGTTTTGCTGTATTGGACCTTTTTATTTCTTGAGTTGAATTGACCCTGAATGATATTGTTCAGTTCAGGCTAGTTATTTGAGTAAACCTGTGGCTCAGAAATTTTGCAAGAATGATATCTAGATCTAAGCCATGCTGCTTGAAACTTAACTTTTTTGCTTGGTATAATCGAGTTGTATAACTGCTATAATGTCTTAAACGGAAGACAAGGGACTATTGGACTACTGGGGATGATGGTAAGGGAAAAGTTATGGCAATAGATGCCAAAACTTTTTCAAAGAAGGGGATATTGTAATAGGAGAGATAATTTTGAAATGACAAAACAGGTATGTTTTCTGTCCTGTTATATTTAACCGGTATTTTCAACACCCTTTATGTTACCCTGAATATAAAGAAAAGCGTGATAACTTGATTGATCGGTGTAGACTTCTGAAATTCTCTATCCCTGTCCAGAAAATTATTGAATCGTTTATCAGGCCCACGCAAGAGATCTGGCGAGACGTTAACGATTGAAATTGTTGATTTTCGGTTCGAGTTTCCCCGGGGACCTAAAACGATAAGAGAAAATTGTCCCACGAAATCGGTTGCCTTAACTGCATACGACGGCAGAAAAAATTCAAAGCTGGGACTGTTGAGATTGCAACGTAGCATTTCCCAAATCGTTGCATGGGAAACTGCATTATCTTAAGGAGGTCCTACCTACAAGAGGTAGGAAGCAGAAAAGTCTTCAATTTGATTGGTTCGTAAAAACGAAGATGGAAGAAGTTTTGATTTGATTGGTTTTCAAGCATCGACGAAGGAAAACCTTTATTTCGATTGATTTTTAGAGGAAACGAAGAGGGGAAATCTTCAATCTGCTCGGGAGACGAAAAAGGTAGTGACTGGTGGAACCTAAAACGGGAAGGTTCCCAGTGCTCGCGAATGTGGTTCTGAAACTCAGGGTAGTACGGTTTCAGGGTAGGTACTTCAGTTATTAGAAGTACGGTCTCAAAGTGGAACGAAAAAAATTAAGGTTGATTCGGAAGTTGAGGAGTAACTGCAGGATTCTTAAACGGGAAGATTCTCAGTTGACTCCTTTGATATGCTTTTGGTAAGGTTTGAGAATTAATTTAGTTTCAGTTATTCGGAAGACGGTGCTAGGGTAACTCATAGGTTTCGGTTTTATTTTGGAACAGGTCAGTCTCAAACGGGGACAGAAGAGTGTTAAGTGGAAATTATAAGATCTCTGAAATTACTTAGAATTAGCTTATTTTGAGTATTGGTAGGAAGCTGCATGCAAGCCCATATATCTTTTAGAGTCCAGAGTCCTGAAATCTACGACAACTCGTATTTTCTCTCGTGTATCATTTTTTTGTAATCACCCTTGAGTATTTGAAAGTTTATGTGGAAATTATTTTTGAAATTTCCCTTGTTTATCTGAAAGTTTAAGTGGAATCATTTTGAGATCTCTCTTGAGTATTTGGAATTTTAAGAGAATTGTTTTTTTTCTTCAGACCTCTTTTGAGTGTTAGAAAGTTCGAGTTGTATTATTTTGAGAGATCATCCCATGTTTATGATTTTTGGGGTTATTTTGACAAACCCTGTGAATTTTGATAACTCGATTTTAGTTTTATAATTTATTGGAATTCACACTGATGCTTGATTTGATTTCAATGAATTAGATTTTCTTTTGCGATTCAAAGTTGATGTTATAATTCAATTTGGTGTGATTAATTACATTTGACTTGAGAAATATTCGAATTATTTAGATCGTTCAAATATTCGTAACGAGTATAAAATTGTTTGGTTTTCTTTGGTCCTAATATACGTCTTAAATCTAATCCAAAAAGTTTAATTTTTCATCCCTCTCCCTAGAGAATATTTTTAAACACTTAGTTCCGACCCTAGTGAATTGGGCCGATCCCACACTTTCTCCCTTCTAGAGAAAGATTTTAAACAACATCTTTTCTTTTCTTTGAGTAATAACACCCATGATTGGTGGAAAGCCGCTCTTTCGTCGAATCGCTAAGGGGGTGTTTTTTTACAAATGGTGACAGCGGTGGGATATGTTTAATTTTCCGGGGGAGATTTTTTCTTTCGTAATCCGTTGAATTTTCCGGTTGATAAAAAGTTTTTTTTGTTTTTGTGTATGTTGCATCAGTGTGAATGTGAAGATTACTAGTGGGATGTGTTAACTTTTCCAAGGGAGATTTTTAGAGAGATTTTGAGAAACTCAGAGAAATTTCGAGGTATAAGGAATTTTATCCTGTTGTTTTATGGGTGATCGAAGTAGTGTGTATTGACTTGTTGGGAGATTTCCGGATGAAGGTTTTCACGTTCTTATGTTGAATTGGATTATTTTGTATGAACGTATATGCCTATGAATTTGAAATTGAGTTTTTAAAATTGCAATTGGTCGGGAGAATTTAGGAATGAATTAAAGTAAAGTAAAATTATTGATCTGAAGATTTTTTTATGAGATACTGAAGAATTGAGTAAATACAGTTAGTTTTTCTTTGAATAAATTGAAGTTTTCTTTTTAGAATTATTATAGAATAGTTCGCATTTCTGTGATTTTCTATCATCTTATGTGAAGGATTTTTGATTGAGTCAGGTTGATAACGAGATTTAAAGACTCTAGAGAGGTTTAAGGTTCATTGCGGTTTTATCGAGAAAGAAGGCATAAATTTTTCTTCCAGGACATTTCTTTTTCTTTCAGGACATTTATCTTTCTTGCAGGACGTTGGTTTTTCTGTTTGTTGATGTGTATAATCAAATTTTCTGTTTCAGGAGAGTTATAATTTTTTTTAAATTTTGCTTATATTGATTGCTTTCAGTGAAATATTGACTGAATTTTTCAGGGGTCTGCATGAAAAATTTTCTTTTGGTTACACTTCCCATTTTCTTGATTGCGTTTGAAGGTGTTGGTTTTTCTGTTGGTGTAGCTAATCAAATTTTTGTTTCAGGAGGGTTATTTTTTTTTTTGCAAATTATTGGGCTTCTATCGATTGATTGAAACATTGATTGATTTATTTTCAGGGCGTATTGCGTGAAAAATTTTTTGTTGGCTATTCTATCCATCATCTCGATTATTCGTGATTTCCTTCGAAGATCGAAAATTTTGTTTTCATAAAGTAATATCATTCGGTTTTGTTTTGAGTTTGACTTGGAGAATAATTGAATTCGGCTTTCCTTGCTCTAAGTCGAGTTTGAAATTTCGGGAATTCGGGAATTTTCGGGAAATTTGAAAAAGAAGGAAAATTTTCATTTTTTTTTCAAGTTGGGTTCCTTTTGAGAGTTCAGAAGTCGGGAGAAGTATAAATTTGGTTAAAATTCTAGTAAATGAGCCGCTGATCGTGATCTTTCGAATCTTAGAAAAAAAAAATAGAATAATAAACATGGGATGATCCCATGTTTATGATTTTTGGGGTTCTTTTGACAAACCCTGTAAATTTTGATAACTCGATTTTACTTTTATAATTGGAATTTATACTGATGATGGATTTGATTTCAATGAATTAGTTTTTTCTTTGTGATTTGAAGTTGATGTCATAATTTGATTTGGTGTGATTGATTACATTTGATTTAAGAAATATCCGAATAATTTAGATCATTTAAATATTCGTAACGAGTATAAAATTGTATGGTTTTCTTTGGTCCGTATATACGTCTTAAATTTAATCCAAAAAGTTTCATTTATCATCCCTCTCCCTAGAGAATATGTTTAAACACTAAGTCCCGACCCTACTGCGTTGGGCCGATCCCACACTTTCTCCCTTCTGGAGAAAGAACTTCAAAATTTTAAACAACATCTTTTCTTTTCTTTAAGTAATAACACCCTTGATTAGTGGAAAGCCGCTCTTCCGTCGAATCGCTAAGGGGGAGGGGGGGTGTTTTTTTACAGACTCTAGCTAGTACGTGAGATGGCGACCAAGATTTTTGCCTCATAGCGGCTCGGCTAAAACCGCACGAAATCGATAGATTATATGACCCTGTACCCAGAAATGCGATTTTCAGACATTTTGCACGTAGCGTATGATCTGAGCGCATTTTCAAAAATGTCAAAAAAATTACATGAGTGACTCATAGCAGCCCGTCTGATTTGCGGAATATAGTTAGATTATAGCACTGGAAAGATAGGTATGCTAGATAGACCTGGCTCTATGGTTGATTAGGTCCAACCATAGACTCGAAAATTACAGGACTCGCAACATTTTCATCGTCATCTATCAGATGCGGCGGCAATCACTCGTTAATTCGATTACTATTTCATTTAATTCGAATGGATCTGTTATTTTCGAGTCTATGGTTGGACCCAACATAGAGGTTTCTGGTATACTCCCCCTTATAGCTAAGCGTCCACATGTCCGCACCGGACGCATCGGATGGATCGGATTTATGGATCTCCATTGTTGAAATGCCGATGCTCTGATGCGTTCGGTGCGGGTCTGTGGACGGGCTTGCACGAGATTCTATACAAAGAATACCGAAATCCGTTTGATCCGATCCGTCCGATGCATCCGGTGCAAACATGTGGACGCTTAGCTTATAGAGCCTTAGAATAGATAATAGTCCTGAGATACCAATAACACAGTTTTCAGACACCAAGATTGAAGCGCGTAACCAAAAAAAAATAAAGAAAGAAAAGAAAAATACAGCAGCCCTTCTGATAAAAAAACAAAATCTATGTACCTACATATTCAATATCAGACGGGCTGTCATACGACAGTCAACCATTTTTTTTACACAGCAGAAATGGCCCCTCGCGAAGATGCTACACTTCTGAGTACCTATTGCTACTTACCAGTCGGCTCTAGGGTCATTTAATCTGATTTTACACGGTTTTAGCCGGGCGGCTATGAAACATGGTTTTGGTCGTCATCTCTCGTACTAAGCCTTATTACCATATGATTTTGGATGAACACAATTCTGCCAATGGGCACAAGAAACGTTGCAAACGATCCCATTATTTTCAGTTACATCATGTTTTCTGATGAAGCCACTTTCCATAACACAGGTTAACTGCATCGACATAACTTGGTCTGCGCAAAAATCCTCATTCGACACGAGCAGTCGATCATCAAAATCGTTCGAATATCATCACATGGTGTGCCAAAGTTGATGGATACCTCATTAGGCATAACCCGGAAATATATCTCAATTTTTTTTTATTCATATTCTACCTGGTCTACTAGAGGATGTTGATTTAGAAAAAAGAAAGCGTATGTTGTTTCAGCATGATGGAGCACCTGCTCATAGAAGTTTAGCAGTGCAACAATTTTTGAATCAAAGATATCCCAATAGGTGGATAGGAATTGAACGTGATAATCATGTTCAATATTGTTCATGCAGAGGCACTTACAACTAGAAAGGATTTGATGGGAAGAATCATGACTTCATGTAGGCGCGTACCGCAGCATAAGCTCTTTTCAACCATCCGAAGCTTCGAACCGAGCATTGTGCATCTGTGCATTGTTGATCATGACGAAACTTGTGAACATTGAACATTTGAACAATTAGGTGAAATGTGCTATTAAAGATTTTGTTTGCAACTTCTATGTGTGAAGATGGCTCCGAGTATAGACGTATGTGGAAAATGCTCCGTGAATTTTATTGTTTCGAGCAAGTTTATAAAGTGCTTCTTCTGTGAAAATAAGTTTCACTTGAATTGTGTTGCCATTAAGGATAATTGGCAGAAAATTCTGAATGAAAATCCCAACATTTTCTGGACTTGTGAAACTTGTAAGGAAGTACAGTCGAAAAACAAGGAGACAGGTAGAGATGGTGGGATATTGTCTTCGGAAAATACTTTATTGCGACAGCTAGTGGAAGAAAAGGGTTCCAAAAATTCAGTCCTAGAAGAGAACATCATACTTCTCAAGGAGAAAATCGAAATTTTGTGAAAAATTAAGAATAACGGATAAACAACAACAAAAAACACCCAAGATAAGGAATGACAGTCAAGATGTTAATTCATACGCCAGAGTGGTAGAGAGAGACAGAGTTAATTCATACGATACAAGATCGATTGAACAAAATCAGAATCGTCAAACGGAACAGATTACAACTCATAACCTCAAAAGAGTAGACAATAACAAATCAACTGTTTTTCGAAAGGAGCAAGTTAAATCAGCAATAGAGGAAGCCCAATTGATTAATCGCATGAAGGAGATTTCAAACACAAACGTAAGCCAAACTAACAACGATTGGCAATACGCTAAAAGTAGGAGAAATCGTCGTGTTATGGTAGGACGCAACGATAATCTTGGGAATATTCAAACAGTTCCCAAGTTTTTGTCTCTACATGTAACCAGACTACATCCAAAAACTACAACAAATGATTTAGTGGATATGTTGAAAAATCAATTTCCTGATGTCAGTTGTGAGAATCATGAATCCAGACATCCAGACAAATGTGTGTCTATGAAAGTTAATATTCGCCAAGAAAATCTGAAAGATGCTTGGAAAAAAGAAATTTGGCCCATGGGTTCTTTGATTTCGAAGTTTTTTACGAAAATGAGGGTACTATCACAAAAGGTGGACCCTCAAGACTAAAATCTCACAATACACTTCAGAAAGTTAGCATAATACATCAAAATGTGCAGTCGCTGGGAAACAGTATCGACAAGATGGAACAACTTCTAATAGATATATCAGATTGTATTATATTATGTATCACAGAACACTGGAAATCGCAGGATCAACTCTGTCAGATGGCTTTTAAAAATTTTCATTTGGCAGCAAATAAATGTCGAGAAGAGGGTAAACATGGAGGATCGGCAATCTACATCAGTAATCTCTTCAAAACAAGTGAGTGCAAGAATATTAGTGAACTTTCAGTTATTGGTGATTTCGAGTGCAGTGCTGCGGAATTCGTTATGAATAAAACAAAAATCATGGTTCTTTCTGTTTATAGGCCACCAAGTGGAAACATTGAGGTATTTTTCGATTTAATGGAAAAAATATTATCGGAGGAAATTGCATCAAATGTTAGTATATTATTTTATAGCAGGGGATTTTAATATCGAAATGAAGGAAGATAATAATGTTAAAAACAGATTATTCACACTCTTTAATCATTTTTCAATCAAAGCTCAGATTCATGAATACACCAGAATAACTGACCACTCTAAGAGCTGTCTAGATAATATTTTCACAAACTTAACTGGTAATTTAACATCAAAAGTTCTGGAATATCATGTGTCTGATCATAAGGCCCAAATATGTAGCTTTCTTATCAACATCAATAATAAAAAAGAACTCATTTGTAAAAGATTCTTCAATGAGAAAAATAAGACTGATTTCTTGAGAAAGTTAAAAACAAAAACGTGGGATAACATTTATTTTGTATATAAATCTAGTGTAAATGAACAATGGCATATTTTTATGGAGGAATTCCTGTATCTGTTCAATGAATGTTTCCCAATGAAAACAGTTTACAAGAATTCGAAAAGTAGAGTTTCACGAAATGATAAGGAAATAATGAAAATGAAAACACAATTAGATAATTTGCTGCTTTCATCACAATGTAATGCTGGTTATAAAAATCAGTATAGTAAAGTGAAAAAAGATTATGATGAATTGCTTAGAGTAGAAAAATGTAAATTATATCACGAAAGAATAGAAAAATTGTAAAATCCTATGGGGGCGGCTCTAGAATAACCCCAGGGTAAATCCTGCCTGTCGTAAAAGGCGACTAAAAGGATAACCATAGGTGGTAGATGGTCTCATCGCCCGGTGAAATACCACCATATCGACTTTGTGTGCTGTGAAATGGATCACTCCATGTTTCAGTGTTCGGTCGATACTTTCCGGTCTCCCCTTTTCCCCTCTTCCCACCTCTCCACCACATTTTATGCAAAAAGATGATGAAGTCTCCTAGAGTAAAACATTCCGGAAGCAAAATACCTCTCCATTCGGATTTCCGGGCGAGAGGTACTCGGGGGGACTCACCTCTGAAGATTAACTTTTGTAACATCCGTGGACTCAACAAGAACATCAATGACGTCCACCATCACCTACAGACGGAACAACCAGATATTCTGGCGCTGACAGAAACACAAGTGAACTCGTCCACCAACAATGTCTATATGCTCTGTCCTGGTTACGAACTCCATTCTCGATTCAGGTTCAAAGGTGGAGTCTGCCTCTATGCCAAGGCTAATCTTTCATGCCAGCGTGTAGAGAGTTTGGAACCGAGAGACTTCGATGTGATGTGGTTCAAGCTAGCCAATACCAAACTGACCAAGTTCCTCTGCTGCCTTCACCTGTCGCCAAATGAACCGTCATATATAAGCCTTTTTGAGTTTTTATCACTCAAACTGGATTTTATCCAGGAGAACCACCCAGCAGCTGAAGTCATAATCATGGGAGACTTCAATGTTCACAACGCAGCCTGGCTCAAATTCTCCAACAAAACAGATGATCCAGGTCGTCAAGCTGAGGCCTTCGCCATCACTCATGGCCTAGAACAACTGGTCGAGCTACCAACTCGCATCCCAGATGTCAACAACCACTCTGCCAATATACTGGATCTCTTTCTCACCACCAATCCTGATCCATATAGAATAGAAGTTTGCGCCCCACTTGGAAACTCCGACCACACCCTAATCTCCACAACTTGCTTTTTTCATGTACCATCAAGCCGCACAATACCATCCCGTCTCATGTGGCATTACAAATCGGCCGACTGGGAAGGGCTTCGTATGTTTTTCTCAGCGTTCCCATGGAAGAGAGCTTGTTTCTCCTCAGTAGATCCAACAGAATGTGCCGAGACAATTTCTGAAATAATTATGTTGGGGATGCAAACTTACATACCGAACACAGCAAGAAGAACATTATCCGATAAGACCTGGTTTAACAAGAACTGCTCTAAAGCTGTCGCTTCCAAACAGGCAGCATTCCATCGATGGCAAAAAAAATCCAGGCCCTGAGACTAGAGCAGAATATGTGGAGGCTAGAGGCATATGCAATGAGACAATCAAATCTTCAAAAGATGCTCACAATGCCAAAATAAGATCTAGACTTGTTGACTGCCCTAACGGATCCCGTTCATTTTGGTCCTTCGCCAAAGCTGTAGGAAGAAACTTCACTTCCAGCTCGTTTCCCCCACTAACCAAGGAAGATGGAACACTAGCAACGACTGCCCTGGAAAAAGCCAACATCTTCGCGCATTTGTTCGCTGAAAATTCCACTCTAGATTCATCGGGAAAACAACCCCCGAATATTACATCTATTGACAGCCATATGCCCGAGATAACCTTTCGCCCACGTACTATCAGAAAGATTCTGTTTGGTCTCAACACCAACAAATCCAGTGGATCCGACGGAATCCCACCGATTGTTCTAAAAAAATGTGCCCCCGAACTAACACCTGTCCTCTGCAAATTGTTCAACCACTCTTACAAATTGGGTGTTTTTCCATCCAACTGGAAAACCGCAAGAGTACAACCAGTACCTAAAAAAGGCAAAAAGACCCTACCTAGCAACTACAGACCTATCGCTCTGTTATCTATTATTTCAAAGGTCATGGAAAAAGCCATCAACTTCGAGCTCATGAAACATCTGGAACACTCAGGAATTATCAACGATAGACAATATGGTTTCCGTCATCAGAGATCCACTGGTGACTTGCTCGCTTACGTCTCACATATATGGCAACTATCTATCGAGAAATATGGTGAAACCATAGCCATAGCACTGGATATCTCCAAGGCATTCGATCGAGTCTGGCATCAGGGACTCCTCGCCAAGCTTCCATCTTATGGCGTGCCCCCAAAGCTATGTTCTCTGCTAGCTAGTTTTCTCTCTAACAGATCTCTCCATGTAGTGGTCGATGGAGTTTCGTCTGACTCTCTACCCATAAATGCTGGTGTTCCGCAGGGATCAGTTCTGGCTCCAACGCTGTTTCTGCTTCACATCAACGATTTGCTGGAGGCAACTTCGTGTCCAGTGCACAGCTTCGCGGATGATAGTACCCTCCATACCGCCTTTTCTTCTAGGGCTCCAATACCAGCCCGCCAAATCAAAAACGAACGAGGAAGAAATGTTAACAACATGAATATGGACTTGGCAACAATTCTTGAATGGGGATCTAATAACTTGGTAGAATTCAACGCAAACAAAACACAAGCATGTCTTTTCTCTAGAAAAGCCGATCTTACTGTGCCCAGCATAAAATTGTCGGGAGTGACCATACCATTGAAGTCATCCATTTCGATGCTTGGCATTACTGTCGGCAGTAACCTTTCCTGGGAGAATCACGTGAGATCCATTGCTAAAAGTGCATCCCAAAAACTTGGTTTTCTGTTTCGTGCCAGGAGCTATTTCACCTCAGGTCAGCTGCTTATGATCTATAAGGCACAGATTCGACCTGTCCTGGAATACTGTTCCCATGTTTGGAGTGCTGCACCTAAACACACCCTAAAACTCTTGGATTCCGTACAAAAGAGGGCAATTCATCTCGTCGGTGATGCATCGCTTACAAGCTCGCTCACTTCTCTGGAACACCGTAGAAAAGTGGGCGATCTGTCTCTATTTTATAGATATTTCCATGGGCGATGCTCTTCTGAATTATCAGCAATCGTTCCCCCTCTGGCAGTCTCTTCCAGACTAACCCGTCAAGTTAAGTCTTCACACCCCTTCGTGGTAACTTTGGAGACCTGCAGAACATCTCTCTTTAAAGACTCGTTCATCCAACGAACAGCGAGGCTTTGGAACACATTGCCTAGGGAGGTGTTCCCCGAGGCATATAACCTCCAGCAATTCAAGAAGAACACCAATTCCTACCTGCTTGCCCTTGGTTCTCACGGTTCTCTGAACATTACAGGATATTCCTTTTCGTGAAAATCACAACATTAAAAAAAAAAAAAAAAGTCAATGTGGGCAATATGTAATGAAGTAACGGGAAAGAATATAAGTCACAAACAATTTATTTGTGATGATGCATTGAAACTATCAAATGACTTCAATAAATACCTTTTAGAAATTGTACAAAACATTCAGGACAGTCAATGTTATACACCTTTTGTTAGTAGAATCCCAGAAAATGATAGGTCGATGTTTCTGAGACCTATAAATGTGACCGAACTACTTCAATTGACTGATTAATTGAAAAATAAACACTGCAGTGGCTATGACGATGTTCCCGTTAGTATTATGAAGTCTTCAATCAGAGTAATACCAACTATTCTCTGCTATATAATTAATAATTCTATGAGGTATTCGGTGTTTCCAAATCAGCTGAAACATGCAATAATCAAACCCATGTTCAAAAAAGGGGATCCAGAAGATCTTGGGAACTATAGGCCCATAAGCTTGTTACCGGCATTCTCAAAAATCTTTGAAATGGTTATGACTTCGAGATTGCTTCAGTTTATGAACCAGCAAAGCCTTTTCTCCCAGTTCCAACATGGCTATTTGCAAGGTAGATCCACTAATTCTGCCATTTTTCAGTTCATAACAGCAGTGTTGGAATATTTAGAAAACAAAAATTTGGCTTTGGGTCTTTTTATTGATCTTACCAAAGCCTTCGACTGTGTGAATCATGAGGTTTTACTATCGAAACTGAATAGTTATGGAATAAGAGGAACCGCCAACGATTGGATTCGTTCTTATTTGTCTAATAGGCAGCAACAAGTTGTTGTTAATGGAGTAAAATCTAGTACACAATTAGTAAAAACTGGTATTGCACAGGGCAGCATTGCAGGACCGATACTGTTCATAATTTATATTAATGATCTCCCATTGACAGTGAATAATTACTGCATCACAAACTATGTTGATGACACCAACATATTAATACCAGGTAACAACCCAACAGAAACAATGGAAAAAACACAACAATGCCTTTATGAAGCCAGTAACTGGTTTTCGATGAATAAATTAGTAATAAACCAATCAAAAACTAATATAATGTTGTTTCGTACTCAACAAACACAAATTTCTACTAACAACGGTATTACTCTCCAAAATAACTCTGTCAAACCTGTGTCATGCACTAGGTTCCTGGGATTACAGATTGACGAGTTCTTGAAATGGGATACACACATAAATAAAGTTTGTTTGAAACTGTCCAGTGTGGGTTTTGGAATAAAAATAGTTGCGAAATATATGAATACTGATACTATTAAAATCTTATATCATGCAAATTGTGAATCAGTTATGAGATTTGGAATAATTTTTTGGGGGGGCAATTCTAAAATCCAGTCAGTCTTCATAGCACAAAAAAGAATTATAAGAACTATATGTAAAATGAGCTTCAGAGACTCCTGTAGGAGTAAATTTAGGAATTTGTACATAATGACGATATATGCACTATATATTTATGAATGTTTGTTATTTGTGTTCAAGAATAGAGAAAAGTTTGATAATGGAGAAAGACATAATTATAATACCAGAACTGAAGATTTATTATATCCATATCATAGGTTAACTTTGAGTGAAAAAGGTCCATATTATATGTGTATCAAAGTATTCAATAAATCACCTAATCATATCAAATGTTGTAAAAGCCTTTCGAGATATAAAAAGGACGTAAAAGATATGTTAATTAAGCTAGAAACCTTATAGCTTAGGGGATTATTTCAATAGGGTAACTTGAGTTTTTTTTTTTTTGTTGACGTCATTTCACTTCTTATGTAATTTATGTAAAATTTGAAAAAAAGAAAATTATCTATCTATCTATCTATCTAATAAGAAAATTTATTTTTGATACGTCTCCATGAAAACTCTGTAGCGTTCGATTACGACATAAAATACCGGATTCTGTAATTTGAGTTGCCTACCTGCATTCCCAATTAATTCTACTTCTACTTTGTTTGTCCCTTTTTTTAACATATGTGGCCTGTTAAAGAAATTTATTCCACGAGAGAGACGTTTTCGTACTTCGGAATTTGGAAAATAGATTTTTTGAGAATTTTTCATAGTTAAAATCCAATTGAATTTGGGATCAGGATATTTTCCTTATTTCCTCGAATATATTGCGAGTTGGTGGTTTGAAAAAGCAATATAATACCCGTATTAGGGGATTATTAAGTACGAAAAAGGATTTCCTCCACTCTAAGGCCGCCCAATATCGAAGTGAGTTTTCTTCATTGAATTAATTTGAATTTTCTTTCACTATTCATGCAGAAAGATTAATGTCGATTTCCATTATTCTAGGGCCTTTCTTTTCTTTCCTTGGTTTGTGTTATCCCAGTATTCATCTCCTGTTGGCGTTTTGAATATACCGTAGAATATAGGTGGGCTGACAACTGAGATTTTTGAATAACTCCTAACAACACCTTGGAGGTTGAATGCTACATATTTCTGATTTGTGTTCCTGTTATTCCCGAGTTTGGACACTGGATTTGAAAACGGGGAAAGTTTGATCACATGATAATTTCAACCCTTCTTTATGTCAATTGGTATGTAGAGAACCATTCCAGTGTTTAACTGCTGATTCCAGTCAAGAATAAAAACAAATCAGAAAATTCACGTAGCGATGTGAAACGTGGGCCAGTCCTTGAACTCTCGAAAATTTCCACAGAGGACAGTAATTGGACCAAGTTTGCCCGCAAAAATAATTCAGGGCGCCGTCACTTCTTGTTGGAAATTTCGAAGGAACAACAAATGTGTCGGGAAATGAGAGGAAAGTGTCCTATCATGTATCTAATTTGAGACCGGATACAAGTGTGATCGATCTCAAAACTTTCTTGAGTGAACATTTCACAAATCCCGAATGTTAGTCTATTCAGTCGAAACACCCGGATAAATATTTATCTTTCAAGGTGACTTTGTTGAGGGATGAAAAGGAAAGGGCCCTAAATGCTGCTTATTGGCCGAACAACGCCTCAGTTCGTTATTTTTTTCATCGGAGAGTGGGAAACCAGCCGACCCCGTTTCCGCAGAAGAATACAGTTTCGGTTTCCTGCAACTAAATGTGCAAGGGTTGCTCAATGAAATTAATCAACTTGAGGTTCTGGTTGGGGATCACAAGCCTGATATCATAAGTGTGGTGGAACATTGGTGCTCTGGGATGGCTCTTGAGACTGTTAGTGTGCCGGGATTTGAGTTGGTGGCGTCCTATTGTCGTCCAACTAGATTTCATGGAGGAGCATTGCTGTTGGTGAGAACGGGACTGGAGATGGTTGATCTGGATCTGGCTCGTTTTTCTGTGGAAATGCACTGTGAAGGTGAAGATCAAGGTCTGTGATTCGGTAATTTGTGTCCTGAGTGTGTATCGGCCACCTTCTGGTGATCTAGGAGTGTTTTTGAAGATCTTATCCCATGTTTTGAAACTCTGTGGTGAGGTTACTTCTGAAATCTTTGTTTGTGGAGACCTTAATGTTAATTATCTTGACAAATCTTGTCATAGCAAGAAATTGCTTGATGATTTGATGACTAGTTTTAATTAAAATATCACTTGTCTTTTGCCAACCAGAATTTGTAAAAGTTCATCATCCAAAATTGACTATATTTTAACTACTGTTGATCAGACGCACTGCGTGCCGACTGTATTTGAGGGAAATATTGCTGATCACATGGCATTTATGTTGGAATATGTAATAAAAAATGAGCCGAAACTTGTTCCCACCTTTTCATGTCAAATGATTAGGGATTTATCGGATGCCAATCTTAGTGATCTTATGATGCACACTGATACTAATGTCTTCGATGAGGTTTATTCGGAGAATGAGGTGGATAATTGTTTTGAAACTCTATTAAATATTGCAACATGGCTCGTTGATAAATACTGTCCTATGAGATCCATAAGACGTTCTTCCAGTGATCGTTCTCAGTGGATTACGCAGGAAGTTCGTCGTGCCAGTAAAAACTTAAAACTTCTTCATTGGATAACTAGAGGTGTGAATACACAAGAGGCGTGGAATAGCTACAGAATGGAAAAACCGAGTACAAGAAATTGCTAAGAAATACCAAATACAATAATTATAATGATATCATCGAAAGTTCCAGCAATAAAAATAGAACAGTTTGGAGTCTGGTAAACACTGAGTTAGGGCGTAAAAGATCGAAATATAAAAAAATCAGTCTAAAAATTAATGGTGATCATGTATCTGAACCACTAGAGGTTGCCAATGCCTTTGGGAGCTATTTTTCGGTAGCAGCATCAATTTCGCTCGATGAATATTTTGGGCCTCAGCGTTCTCTTTGCTGTTCTACGATGAGAATTAATAACAATTCGTTTTTCTTTCATCCGGTTACCGGGGAAGAAATATCAGATATTATTAGATTAGTTAAGAACAAATGTAGCACTGGACTAGATCGATTATCGGCCAAGATCGTAAAATCAATGAGTTTTTATGTTGCGGGACCACTTGCTTATCTCATCAATTTGTCTGTGGCCTCGGGTAAATTTCCATCGCGGTTGAAGATGGCATTTGTCATTCCTGTTCATAAGAAGAATGACACGGATGATATTGTCAATTACAGACCCATCTCCATATTGAGCATATTTTCTAAGATCATTGAAAGATCAGTATACAATAGGATAATGAACTACTTGACAAAATTTAATATTATTTCCGAAAATCAGCACGGTTTTAGAGTGGGCCATTCCACACAGTTAGCGGCTAGTGATTTCATTCAGTATGTTCACGAACATTTGGACAGGGGATTTTTTGTAGCGGGATTGTATTTTGATCTTGCTCGAGCTTTTGACAGGCTGGATATACAGTTTGTTAAAGACAAATTGTATTGTTTGGGCTTTCGAGGTATATTTTTAGATTGGATGATATGTTATTTGACGGGAAGATCACTCTACGTTAAAATTGATGGATCAACCTCCGAAAGATATTGTGTTGATATGGGAGTTCCACAGGGTTCAGTGTTGGGACCATTGATATTTTTGTTATTCATTAATGATTTACCAACGTACATTAGAGCAGGTAAATTAGCTCTCTTTGCTGATGACACCTCAATGGTGGTGACGGCACGGAGCTTTGGGGAGCTCTCCGAAAATTGTAAATTGGTTATGGGAGACTTTTGTAATTGGTGTCACGGGAATAATCTGATGGTAAACGTTGGCAAAACTGAGTGCATATATTTCAGGACAAATAATACCACCGACCAACAAATAACCATTTTATACGGAAATAGTACCATAGTGTCTCGGCCGTTCACCAGGTTTTTGGGGGTATATGTCGACAGCGGTCTCGGATGGGGTGATCATGTGGATAGTCTTAGCAAAAAACTGAACAAGGCATGTTTTGCTATTAGCAGAATAAAGCATTCTCTCCCATTGTTCACCGTATTCAGTGTATACTACAGCCTGGTGTATAGCAATATCAGTTATAACATTGTATTGTGGGGTAACACGACATGCGCTAATCGCATTTTCATCACGCAAAAGCGTATTGTCCGAATGATGCTCGGTCTGGGGCCGCTGGACTCTTGTAGACCCTCTTTTATAAAATATAAGATTTTACCGGTGCCTTGTGTATATATATTATACAATTGTCTTATTCTAATTAAGCAGAATTTGCATAGGCTAACTATATAGATCTTCCGATTACCATGATTACGGAACCAGAAATGGGGACGTTTTGTGCACCACTAAGCATAGAACTACGAAATTTGAAAGTTCCCCTTTTTATCAGGGTTCCAACCTTCCTAGAGAATTAAAATGCCTTGACTGTCGTCAGTTCAAAAAAAATGTAAAGTCCCTATTGTCAAGCAAAGGTTATTATAGTGTAGCAGAATATTTAGGGGACAAATTGTCCTAAAAAGTTTTATTTCTTGAAGATTAATTTTGTCTTAATTTGCTATATTGTATGTTTATTTTATTTTATTCTATGTTTGTATAATGACGTATCCTATACATATTTGTATGTCTGAAAGGATTCAATAAATTATTATTATTATTAAGAATATCCCGGAGCAAAGTGAAGTTCATTTAGGTGACAATCAAGGAATTTTGAACTCTTTCAATATAGTGTTCATTTCTTGGCTCATATCTCGGAATTCAGATATTGTAGCTTTTTGTAATTTTTTTTTGTTGATTTTTTTTTCAACTTTTTGCAATTTGACAAGTCTTAAATTCGAACATTTGTTCTGCATGAAGATTGTATGAGAGTTCTGATTCGATGGTATAAATTGATATTATTCAATTATTTCGTTCCATGAATAAGATCGATATTATAAATTAATATTATTCAATTATTTTGTTTGATGAATGAGATCTAAAGAACATAAAAATTCGTGTAAATTTGGACATTTTCTTGTGGATGAAAATTTGTTAGCTGAACTTGATCAAGTGAGGTATCTTTTTGCTTTTTTTTAAATATAATTTACAGCTATTTCTGACATTTGATTCAGAATTATATACAGTTTGCATAGTGTGAATATAGAGAACAACTGAAGATCATTATTCGATAATTTTTCTTTCCCCTTATCCCTGTATTTCTTTCTATATATATTATTTTTTATGTTTAATATTTCATTCGGTATTTACGTATTTAGCCGATGAAATATATCTTTTCTTTTTGAGGATTACTCAATCAAATACGTTGGCGCCCCTTTTTAAGAAAAAATATCATGAATCCACGCCGTCTTCACTGAAAGCTGACCGAGGAAATCTTAGTGGAACTCTTCATCTTTATCTACATCAGTAAGTTCTTATATCTGTATAAATATATTTTTTTTTGTAACGAGAGTTACGCTACAACTCATCTTTTTGAATTTGCTCAGTAGTTTGTGTCATAACCATTATTTTGACCATAAAATACATATTTCCACAATGTATTAAATTATCGCAGAAAAAAAAGGCGTAATGTTTTCAGTTTCTCACGAAGATCAATATTTTGTGCAATATATGCATATTCCTCATTTAAAAACCTATTCAACCCTGAAATCAAACTCCAAGGTCAGATTAAACACCTGTATATGATGTCAGTTTTGGAACAAAGACATTTTTATTCGAAACATTTCTTGATCCAGGTTCTTCCCAAGGAGTTATTTAAGTGGATCTTTCAAATGTATACAGTTCATTCGAAATATCGGTTCTGAATATATGAAAAGAAAAGTATTAATTTTATGGATTTTTGACACCCTGTATCTTTCGAACGAAACCGAATTTTGAAAAATGGTATGGAAAAAGTGTTTCGTTTGATGAGAGGAATCTACAGTTAAAATATATGTACAAGTCAAAGACTCACCCTTTATAAGTCGATCGTTCAGATCAATTCGTGGTCCGGAGTGCTGTGAGACTCTACTGAGTTGAAGTTTTGCGCAGAAAAATTCACTCTACACATGGACAATGTATTTAGTGGAACCCTTTTTATGAATCGTAATATCTGGGATATGTTGCGGTTACCCTGTGTAATGGAGTATAATGGGATATAGCTTGCCAGAATCCTGAATTCATGAGAAGATCTAACCTAGGGTCTCCAAAATCCCTTTCTGATAAAGAAGCTGCTATGTGCCAATCTCGTCACTGAAAATTCCTGTTACCCCAGGGAGAAGAGTAGGTATGTACACATCCAATCCTCCTATACTGATCTTATTTCATTTACTACAATTCACTATCTCCGGCGTCCCCTGATAACGAAAAAGATTTTTCAATCTCTCTATCTCGGGATAGAAACTTGTGCCTCCACTCTTAATGGGATTCCATTGTTTTTCGAGAAGTCCGACAGCTTTCTGATACTTTTTATCTCATTCCATCTCGCAGTGCAGTCCGAATATATTTTTCTTGGAACATCGTTGAAAGTATGTACCTATTTTGGTACTTCGTTAATTATTTGCATGTTATGAATTATTAGGCATTTCAATCAAGATACTCGAATAATGAAATTCTGTTCATTCCACTGCTAATATCGTGGTCGAATTGATGATAGTGAATTATTGAGTGAAAGTTCGAAAATGATTCATTAACTTTTAGTGCTCATGAATTACCATCATCATGGTTGAATATTGTTACGCCACCAAATGAATACAAAATTGCCTAGCTTTTGATTTCAGTATGCCTCCTCAGTGGCGGCTGCTCAATAGGTGCACATGTGCACGTGTACCCCCAATTAATATCTTCATCTGAAGGAATTTACTTTTGTGTTTGACGTAAACGTAACGTTTTGGTTTTATATTTGGGTATGTATTTAATTTAATTTTTCATTTCCGACGTTCCGGTTCTGTATTTCTGACTCCAGACGGCAAGCGAACTTCGAACGCCAACGCAAATAATACGCGTAGAGTCGTATACGCTAGACGGCAGTCGGTACACTGCACATCCGAAGTGAGCCTTGATTGGAGCACCAGCGACCCCGCGCGCCCCAAACGTCCCGCTAGAGTCCACAAGATTTAGCAGACATAGGTACACATGCAGAATGTGTACGCGTAGGCTACGTCATGGATAAAGAACTACGGTGCTACGATGTACCGATGTACGTCGTGTGTAGGTGATATAATTCTTTATTTATGGGTCTATGGGTGAGATGCTGTCTACCTTGTTTGCTGTATTCGCGCAATTATGACCGAAAATTTGGAGAATCTAGTTTGCATTAGCGTACAATATTCAAAAACAATTCGTTTTTCTTTGCTAACATCAGAAGAAAAATAAAAAATCAAAAGTGCCGGTCGTCCAAATCTGAATTTATCGATCACGCATGTAACAAAATGTAAAACACGCGATTATAAAAGAACCTTTAAGATAGACACTTATGAAAAAGCCGAATCGTTATGTGGTTGTGAAATAAGTAACCGTCTTTATTGTTTTCCTTGTTTTTTATTTGCTGGTGATGATCAAATAGAATGGACCAGATCCGGTGTCAAGGATTTAATCCATTAAAAGAAAAAAATATCAAAGTTCCAAGACACCTCTCTGCCATGCAAATTAGGTTTTAATTTATTAGGTAAACAAGATATTATTCGACAACAATTAAACAGTGCTCACCGACTGAATATCGAGAAACATTTTGAGCAAGTAAAAAAGAACAGATACATTTTATCGAAAATCATAAATTGTATTAAATTTTGTGGTGCTTTCGAATTAGCATTACGTGGCCATTATGAAGGAAATGATTCGATAAATCCTGTATAATATCTAGGTCATATCAATTTTTCGGCCGAATTAGATTGAGCATTCAGGGATCATTTGAATGAATCCACGGTATTTAAATATAAAGATGATAAAACAAGTGACATTTCAAACATTTTCCAAATGGTTATAGTTTTCAGTTATACTTTAACAGACCGTTCTCCTTGTAGGTACCTACTTACAATTTCAGATTTTTGCGCTAAACCCTTTTATGAATATTATCCCGAGATAAGGCGAAAGAACATCACGAAGTGCTCTGAAATGCAAGTTTTGAAGGTTAGTTTTCAAATTTTGTTCCTCCCCCGAACTCCCACATGTGCACTCCCAAAATAAAAATCCACGCGCCGCCACTGTGCCTCCTAATGGAAAATGTAACGAATTAATTGGTTGGTATGATTACATATTACATTATCATCAATGATAATGTAACGTTCACAGGCGACAATATCCAACCCATGGCAAGAAGCGTAAGTGGTATATTTATTGAGTGAATTAAATATTTTTTAATTCACAAGTGAAATCAAATATTGTCCATTCACTCTATGGAAATTATTCTTTACCTTAAAAATGCAGCTCCGACTCATTTTGAAGGTTAATAACGACTAATGAAAAGATCTGTTACTGGTAAATTATCAATGGGATAATTCATCTTCTATGGTAACATGAATAACCTCATGCAACAGATTAGTTGAATTTGATTCTCGGTACAGCATAAATCCAGATACATATTATCAAATAACTCAGAAATTACTGAATTTAGGAGCAAGAACATTTTAGACTGCTTTAATAATTTTTTTCGCAGAATACATCGAAATCATAACAAAATGGGGTTCTAATTTGAAAAACAGAAGTAATGGCCAATTTTCGATCACAATTTTCGAAACAAAATATGAAACACCTTGTGATGATATTTAGAAATTCAAAAGATGCATGACCTTTCCACATTCTTCTACTTTGACGTTATGAGAACGGTTTACGCTCAGGATGTTTAGAATAAGAAAAATGAATATAACACTGACAATGAATATTTGACATTTTTTGCGTTTTTTTTCGATATTTTGAAAAATATTTGAATGAATACAATGTATTTAGCAGAAATGTTTTCAGCTTAATCATATTAGAAACCAAAAAAAAATTTTTTTTAACTAATTTATTTCCACTCCTTGTTCAGGCTCCAAAAATATTTGAGCTCAGAAGAGAATTTCGAGCAATACCATAATCCCAATTTTCAGATTTCGAATATGTCCAGTTCTCCAGAAACGTCTAATAGGCACTCGAACATGGGACGATCGAAAATCTGTGATGGAGTCCGACTTCTCATTTCTCCCCAAAGGGGTCGCGCTATTTTCCATTGCCGCACGATCGTGAAATATTGCGGATTATTCCGGTACGACCCGATCTACAAAATAGAGTGCCGTTTTGATCTGCAATTTTTGGTCACGATTTTTAGTTAGTAGTCGATACACCAGGGTTTCGATGTATCTATAATTAATTACATAGTGCCCTAGCCACAATCGATCGAAGGGATATCCCCATAGTAACATGAAATGCTATCACCAGATCAAAAAGTGGATAAACATGTCAAGTTGGTGAAACAGCGGGATTTTTATGTGACCATGGTTATGAGCTGTCACAGCGAACAGCAACACAGAAATTTTTGCCGAAATGCCAAGTGAATCGGATTCTGACGATTAGTCTCAATCGTGAGTTGTCAATTCCCATCTTTTTTCTTAATTTTCTGAATGTTTTTCAAATGCTGTTCGCTCAGTAAGTGACATATTATTTCTCTGTTTCTGATCTATGTGACATCTCATATCTATGGAAACATGGAAATCTCGCTGTTCCTTCAACTGAGATGTTCAACCCATAGATTGATAAATATAGAATTTGACCGTTGTGGCTAATAAGCAAATCTAATTATTTTCAACCTGGGTAATGAGCCAATCAAAATTGAAGCCGCGCTCTGGTAAGAATCAAGATATGCGCATGTGCAGTAATATAAAAAAAAATTTCTTAGATGTTCTTAGGTTATCGTCCATTTATGTTCGAATGAAAAGAATATATTGGGATTCTTGGACTGAATTGCTTTATTGTTCTTTAAGACAATGCCGACAGTTTGTTTCTTTTTCAAAAATTTCAAAAAGTTTTTTCGAGATTTTTCGTACACATAACAGGTATATTACCTAGTCCTCTGAACGATATCTTCGATACAATTTTCAGGTTGGATTCATAACTTACTTATTCTGTCTCTCTCTCTCTGACACATTGTATTATGTCATGAAACGTATGTCATCCATAACTTCATGTTAATACTTTCGATCATAACCTAACAATTTCATGTGATATGACTAAGATGTCTAAAATAATGGTGTAAGCTAGGAGCATAGAATGAATGGAGGGAAGGCTCCGCTACAAAAATGAACTGCCAAAAACGTCCGCACTCGTCAGTTCGCCGCAAGGTCATGAGATGGCGCCAACGTCGTTCGTGGCTCCAGCATGGCTATAACGATACATATTTAAAATGAAATTCGTTTTGACAAATTTATTTCCGATCATAGACTTTCCATATAATTGCGCATAAATAATTGATTAGAATGCGGTGATATGTCAACAATATTGTTATGATTAATATTTGGTGTTATTTTGAAGGGTGAGACTTAAAAAATTCCTTTATTTAAGTAACGTACAGGTCTTCTTCTAGAAGCTGAAAAAAACGGAGATGGAATTGTTGTAGTAAGAATTTGTTTCGATTTCTTCATATGGAACAACCGGACGTCATTTCAAGTCAATCAGAAGGCGTAATTATTCTTTCTTCAGAAATTTTGAATGCGTTATGATCCCACCGAGGCCTTTTTGGCTAAAATAGGTAATAATAAAATTGTTCAATATGTTTGGATACTTGTCAATAAAAATTCAAACTGTTTACCTTGTTTTTTCATTCAATAATTATATAGTACATAGCATAATAAATCACACTATATCAATTAAAAATATTATACTTAGCAACACTCGTTGAAATGAACAAAACCATCAGGTAAATTAGATAGTTAAAGCCGCAGAAATTTTTTTTTTATCGAAGCCGATTCAATTCGTATATTAAAGTAACTTACTTCAAACAATATTCGAATTCAATACAATTTGTTTCGACCTCTTTTAGTCCTTTCAGTCAACAACAAAAAGTTTTATTATTCAATCACTTTGGTGTTGGTCGTAAAAATGTATCAATAAAAATGACAACCACATAATCAAAGATTATAGAGTAGATATCTTTGCACATAATATTCTTTGCAACTGTAGCGCCACAGAACAAGACATATGTGACATATAGCCCTATTTGCGATCACAGCGTTATCTATCGGGCGTCACACGAAACTCTAACCTCCGCCGAAATTGGAAGTTCAAAATTTGAAAGGATTGACGTTCGACCAAATTGAAAATATCAGAAAGGTTTCGTGGTGGCGCTGCAATGTCATACTTGTCATTCCGGACTTTTTTCCCTTCATCGATTTGATTGATTAATCAACAGCCGATCTGCCAAGTTCAATTATGACATGATCACAGAATGATATTTCTATATAATGAAAGTCTTATTATACCTATCCTTCCAACTAATATGAATTGAAATGTCAGGAAAATATTCACAAATTATTGCTTGACAAAATTATGGACTTTTAAAACATCACGTTCACCAGAATAAACTCAAATATCTGAAATAGCTAATGACAATCTGTCATAAATTGTGAATAGCGCCACCTGAAGTGGAAGAAACGAAACTTTGCTAATACATATTCTCAATTTCAATCTAATCAGTGCAAACACCATGTGTTCAGGGCCGTTGGCACCGTATGACAAAACTGTAGATTAAATCCAAAACCTGCATAAGTGTCTATGATTCTCTTGCACCGTATCGTAATTCTAGTTTAACAACCATAACTAACGCTTAAATGAAATCCTCCGAATTGATAGGATTAAATGAAAGTTTAACGATAAACTTTGAATTCTAACCCTATAGGGTTAGAATTTAGAATTCAATTGAAACAAGCCTGATATGTATGTGTCATTCATAAATGTATACATTCATGAATGTAGACAGGCTTGTTTCAAAAATGATGTTCGATTATAAATCAAAGTGAAAAAAATAATGACTGAAGTAGAAAGTATAGATTTTGGTTTTCACAGGCGTAGATATGAAAGATCAAATTGGTGTGGAAGAAAAAGCACACACAAGAATGAATTACTGAACTCAACATTAACTGAACAAATCCCCACATGTACATATTTATAAAATTGGACTTACAGTTCTTCTGATATGTAGAAGACCTCAGCGCACATTACAAAAAGCAGATGAATGGTTTCAGACACAGTTAACAGATGAATGCTAACAAAACAAATGCAATTTTGTTCAAAACTGCTCACGCTAACTTCGAAACGCCTGATTTTATCGGAGCAATAAACTGCAATGTCACTCTGCAAAAGTACTTGGGTCTCTTAATGAATGAAAATCTAAATTGGACTGAACTTTGTGGTAAGTCAGGTTTCATCTGCTACTCTCTGGGTGTTCTTGGTAGGTACCTTCACCAAGTATCTATGAGAAGAATGTATCCAGCGGTTTTTGAAGCGGAGATGTAGATATTGAAGATGCAAAAGAGAGCCATTCGCACTATTTTCAGGATGAAACGTACTGAATCGTACATTTCGTAAGAATGGACTCTTGACTGTCACTGCAGTTCACATTCAGAAATGCCTAATTTTTTTTTCGAGAACAGGATTTATATCAACGTGAAAACTGAGAGTACCTACATATAATACCAGAACAACTGATGTAATGTATTCGAAACATCGATTATGGCTCACTGAAGAGGGTCCTGAATATTTTTTATGCATTCAACATTATAATAAACTGAAAAATGAAGTGAAAAATGAAATGAACATATAGCGTTTCAAAAAATGAATTCACAGACACCTGTTAAAGATCGAACCCTATAGTACAAATGAATTTTTGAATCACTCTAACAGCTAATATTTTTTAACGGTATATTTATGTTTGAAACTGTTTCAATTCGAGTGAGCATTGTATAAAATCTTGTCCACTTTACATTTAATATAATGCTCATGTGTCACTGTGAATTAAAGAATAATAATAATAAATGTCTTTATGAATGAGTGATTTATATTTTAAAAACCACTTTTTGATGATCTAGAACACAATGCCTCGCCGGTCACCAAAAAGTGAAAATAATGATGTAACATTGCAAAATCGTATATGCATATGAAATTTCCACCATCCGATTTGAAAGCTATCTTCAAATTCATTTTGTAATAGTATAATGATGGTCTGAACCTCGGTCTGAACGTCAAATCAGAGCTTCCTAAATATTTAGCAATGTATCCCTGAACCTGGCACGATCAACCATCAAAACTTCCTTATGCGATTAAATTTCCGGAACAGAACGTCTTTTCCTTTGCTGAGAAGCGGAAATCCATACTTCCACCCTCTTCCTGTATTCTCCTCCACTCATTCGGGTCTATCAGCTCTCCCATGTTCATAGCTAACGCATGTCACTTCGTTTCATCAGAATGTCGTATTGGAAGTACAATAGCTTTCCTGCCAACTTGACACCTGATCATTTCCAATTCCTTAGAGGTTAATGTTACATCGATTGAAATAATTCTCTAATGCATTCATGAAACTCCAAATCAGAAACTTGTAGTAGGTATATAATTTTTTTGATTTATTTATTCTTATTCATTAATTTTTATTATTTATTGATATTTCTAGTAGACCAGTAGTTTATTATGTTCAGTTCATTCTGATACATTTTACAACAATAATGAGGGACATCTATTCGACAGATGTTGATCGGTACGAGAAACCTGGATTATTGGAATGAGTAGGGAAAGGGTGCCCGAGATGATCCTCTTAAGCAAGAATTGAAGTAAAACCTTAGTTTTTTCGAGTAGCGTAAAAATGAAAACGAAGACTCCTCCTAGAATTATCCATCTTTGTACTGGCCTTCACGATATATTCAGTCGCAAAAGATTTTGTCAAATATTCTCGATCTTCCAAAAACATACAAAAGGATCATATTATACACCACGGTGTTCAAGATGATCCCTGTGTTATTGGTAAGATGATCCCAGGGATCATCTTCTCCCAGTAAGCTTCGCCGAAAATTTTCGTTATTTGAAATACAGTCACTACTCTACCGGGGTTGTTGTTCATCGATTTTTCCAGTGATTGATCATGAAAAACACTCAGAGGATACATCACACTGACATCCAATGGTTGGAGCTTGTGAGTGCAGTGTGGTCACGTGATTTTGCCGGGCTTTCAGGATGACTTCTAAATTTTTTGTATGGTTTAGGTGACCATTTGAGATCAGCCACACTGGATCCTCCTCCGAAGGTTTTGTATGATGCAGGAAAAACTGGGTAAATACTTCCAGTTCCACCCATCCTGATGAATTACACGCCCAAATAGAGACCGTGGTGGTGCACCATCCATGAGTTCAATTTTCCTACGGATTCTTCTGAAGATAAACATCGACCCTAGGTGGTTCAAATAGTATGTAAAAGATGAAGGTGTAAGATGATCCCCAGGGATCATCTAATGCATAAGTTAGGGGATCATCTTGACCCAGGTTCAAATTTTTCGTTCAATAGTCGCTATCATAACCTATACGAATGTCATGGTCTTCAAATGGAAAAATAATCGAAAACAAACATATTAGGAAGCCACAAACATAAACATCGTTTGGCCATCTTTGAGAGATCGTTCACCTATTCTATCTATAAATATTAAAATCAGTATACAGGGTGTCCCACTAGTGCCGCAGCGGACGATATACGCGTAACGGTCTGAGATTGGCAAAATTTTTTGATGCAGACTTGATATACTACAAGAAGAGCACAACCTAAAAATATTTTCGAATATACCGGGTGGCCCACAAAAGAGGAATAGCAAGTGACTTTGTTTTTTCAAATGGGATACCCTATATTCAATAGTCTTTTTCAATTCTCTGAAACTTCCTGCCTGCCTTCATATACATTTCACATATTTTTATTCGACAGTTTTCGAAATATTGGCCATTTTGACAAAAAAATGATACTTGTAGAGGCTATGTTATACAATTATATTTCACGAACCCTTGCACATACCAATAACAGTTTCATATGGATTGAAAGACAAGACTTCAAAGTATCCTACCCAGCTATATTAAAGCATCTTCAGCCTACAGAGTGTCCACAAAAAGACTATCAACATGACGAATTTCAAATCGATTTTTCTTCATTTTTTCAAATGCATTGCATATAAATTTTTTTCATCATTGTAATCACCTTTCATTTCACTTCATTTTTCGTCGAATACATGATATGCATATCTCTAACGGAATAGGATTTTTAAGCGCTTTTTCGAAATGTTTCCCTGAAATTCACATATACCTTCGAATTCAAATAGCAGATTTGGCTTTTCTGTGGTTATTGGGAACTGTCAAATTATTCCACTCAGAATTAGCATCATTGAAGCTTCAATTCATATTATAGCGAAATGAGGAACTAGAAGGTTTTGATGTATCTACTCAAAAATGTGATGAAATCAGTTACTGAAGACAGAAACTTGCTTTCTGTACCCATTTTTCGAAATACATTTTTGATAATTTTCTATGTTTCTACTTGGAACGTCGAATCTTCCAAAAACTTCCAACAAGCTTTGAGCTTGAAGATCTGCGTGCGTGCCTGTGAAACTTATGAATATCATTTTTTCGAAGAAAATTTTAGGATTAGAGCGGGCACTTTTTTGTATCCTGAAGGAATGAAACTCGTTTTTTTGAAGCATTCATAACTTGTACATTCAAACTCATTGGTATTTTTTGAATTTTTACATCATTGCGTGAGTATTCATCAAATCCGTAAAAACTATGATGATTTGAATTGAAGCTGCAATGATGTTCATTTTGAATACAATAATTTGACAGTTCCCAATAACCACAGAAAAGCCAAATCTGCTTTTTGAATTCGAAAGTAAATGTGAATTTGGAGGAAAAACTCTAAAAACTCCTATTCCGTTAGAGATATGCATATCATGTATTTGACGAAAAATGAAGTAAAATAAATGGTGATTATAATGATGAAAAAAAATTTTATGCATTGCATTTGAAAAAATGAAGAAAAATCGATTTGAAATTCGTCATGTTGATAGTCTTTTTGTGGACACTCTGTATGCTGAAGATGCTTTATTATAGCTGAGTAGGATACTTTGAAGTCTTGTCTTTCAATCCATATAAAACTGTTATTGGTATGTGCAAGGGTTCGGGAAATATAATTGTATAACATAACCTCTACAAGTATCATTTTATTGTCAAAATGGCTTATATTTCGAAAACTGTCTAATAAAAATATGTGAAAAGTATACGGAAGCATGCAGGAAGTTTCAGAGAATTGAAAAACAGTATTGAATATAGGGTGTCCCATTTGAAAAAACAAAGTCACCCTGTATTCCTCTTTTGTGGGCCACCCTATATATTCGAAAATATTTTTAGGTTGTGCTCTTCTTGTAGTATATCAAGTCTGCATCAAAAAATTTTGCAAAACGCAGTCCGTTACGCGTATATCGTCCGCTGCGGCACTAGTGGGACACCCTGTATATGTCGTCGTCGTACCAAACATTAACTACTTTTTCATTCAAGGGAAGAGTTTGGAAATGCCTTTTCGAGAGTCAATGAGCTCTCTCCTACTTATCAGAAAAACTATACCTCTATTTATGATTTCTCATTTATTGTTTGATCATGTATGGCATTGTTTCATTTGTTTTATTTTATGCCTCGATCATTATTATTTAATTTTGGTTATTAATCTTTTGATGTGCTTGTGCTTTCACATTGTAATGGGTTTTTTGGGTTTTTGGATTTTTGTTTTTCGTTTGAATATATCAATTTGATGTAATTTTTTTTAATCAGGGTTCGAGTGGCAGATCAGAGGTATCTTTGCATACCATCTGAACTCCGCCCTGAGATTGTTTTTACTTCATTTCATGAATTTATTATATATACAGGGTGTCCCACTAGTGCCGCAGCGGACGATATACGCGTAACGGTCTGAGATTGGCAAAATTTTTTGATGCAGACTTGATATACACCAAAAAGAGCACAACCTAAAAATATTTTCGAATATATCGGGTGGCCCACAAAAGAGGCATAGCAGGTGACTTTGTTTTTTCAAATGGGACACCCTATATTCAACAGTGTTTTTCAATTCTCTGAAACTTCCTGCATGCTTTCGTATACTTTTCACATATTTTTATTCGACAGTTTTCGAAATATTGGCCATTTTGACAAAAAATTGATACTTGTAGAGGCTATGTTATCCAATTATATTTCACGAACCCTTGCATATACCAATAATAGTTTTATATGGATTGAATGACAAGACTTCAAAGTATCCTACCCAGCTATAATAAAGCATCTTCAGCATACAGAGTGTTCACAAAAAGACTATCAACATGACGAATTTCGAATCGATTTTTCTTAATTTTTTCAAATGCAATGCAAATAAATTTTTTTCATCATTGTAATCACCATTCATTTTACTTCATTTTTTGTCGAATACATGATATGCATATCTCTAACGGAATATGATTTTTAGAGTTTTTCCTCCAAATTCGCATTTACTTTCGAATTCAAAAAGCAGATTTGGCTTTTCTGTGGTTACTGGGAACTGTCAAATTATTCTATTCAAAATTAACATCATTGCAGCTTCAATTCAAATCATTATAGTTTTTACGGATTGGATGAATACTCACACAATGATGTAAAAATTCAAAAAATACCAATAAGTTTGAATGTACAAGTTATGAATGCTTCAAAAAAATGAGTTTCAAAACTTCAGGAAACAAAAAAGTGCCCGCTCTTATCCTTAAATAACTTTCTTCGAAAAATTATATTCATAAGTTTCACAGGCACGCACGCAGATCTTCAAGCTCGCAAGCTCAAAGCTTGTTTGAAATTTTTGGAAGATTCGACGTTCCAAGTAGAAACATAGAAAATTATCAAAAATGTATTTTGAAAAATGGGTACAGAAAGCAAGTACCTGATTTCATCACATTTTTGAGTAGATACATCAAAACCTTCTAGTTCCTCTTTTCGCTACAATATGAATTGAAGCTTCAATGATGCTAATTCTGAGTGGAATAATTTGACAGTTCTCAATAACCACAGGAAAGCCAAATCTGCTATTTGAATTCGAAGGTATATGTGAATTTTAGGGAAACATTTCGAAAAAGCGCCTTAAACTCCTATTCCGTTAGAGATATGCATATCATGTATTCGACAAAAAATGAAGTAAAATGAATGGTGATTACAATGATGAAAAAAATTTATTTGCATTGCATTTGAAAAAATTAAGAAAAATCGATTCGAAATTCGTCATGTTGATAGTCTTTTTGTGAACACTCTGTATGCTGAAGATGCTTTATTATAGCTGGGTAGGATACTTTGAAGTCTTGTCATTCAATCCATATAAAACTATTATTGGTATATGCAAGGGTTCGTGAAATATAATTGGATAACATAGCCTCTACAAGTATCAATTTTTTGTCAAAATGGCCAATATTTCGAAAACTGTCGAATAAAAATATGTGAAAAGTGTACGAAAGCATGCAGGAAGTTTCAGAGAATTGAAAAACACTGTTGAATATAGGGTGTCCCATTTGAAAAAACAAAGTCACCTGCTATGCCTCTTTTGTGGGCCACCCGATATATTCGAAAATATTTTTAGGTTGTGCTCTTTTTGGTGTATATCAAGTCTGCATCAAAAAATTTTGCCAATCTCAGACCGTTACGCGTATATCGTCCGCTGCGGCACTAGTGGGACACCCTGTATATATAATAAATTCATGAAATGAAGTAAAAACAATCTCAGGGCGGAGTTCAGATGGTATGCAAAGATACCTCTGATCTGCCACTCGAACCCTGATTAAAAAAAATTACATCAAATTGATATATTCAAACGAAAAACAAAAATCCAAAAACCCAAAAAACCCATTACAATGTGAAAGCACAAGCACATCAAAAGATTAATAACCAAAATTAAATAATAATGATCGAGGCATAAAATAAAACAAATGAAACAATGCCATACATGATCAAACAATAAATGAGAAATCATAAATAGAGGTATAGTTTTTCATTGTAATGGGTTTTTTGGGTTTTTGGATTTTTGTTTTTCGTTTGAATATATCAATTTGATGTAATTTTTTTTAATCAGGGTTCGAGTGGCAGATCAGAGGTATCTTTGCATACCATCTGAACTCCGCCCTGAGATTGTTTTTACTTCATTTCATGAATTTATTATATATACAGGGTGTCCCACTAGTGCCGCAGCGGACGATATACGCGTAACGGTCTGAGATTGGCAAAATTTTTTGATGCAGACTTGATATACACCAAAAAGAGCACAACCTAAAAATATTTTCGAATATATCGGGTGGCCCACAAAAAAGGCATAGCAGGTGACTTTGTTTTTTCAAATGGGACACCCTATATTCAACAGTGTTTTTCAATTCTCTGAAACTTCCTGCATGCTTTCGTATACTTTTCACATATTTTTATTCGACAGTTTTCGAAATATTGGCCATTTTGACAAAAAATTGATACTTGTAGAGGCTATGTTATCCAATTATATTTCACGAACCCTTGCATATACCAATAATAGTTTTATATGGATTGAATGACAAGACTTCAAAGTATCCTACCCAGCTATAATAAAGCATCTTCAGCATACAGAGTGTTCACAAAAAGACTATCAACATGACGAATTTCGAATCGATTTTTCTTAATTTTTTCAAATGCAATGCAAATAAATTTTTTTCATCATTGTAATCACCATTCATTTTACTTCATTTTTTGTCGAATACATGATATGCATATCTCTAACGGAATAGGAGTTTAAGGCGCTTTTTCGAAATGTTTCCCTAAAATTCACATATACCTTCGAATTCAAATAGCAGATTTGGCTTTCCTGTGGTTATTGAGAACTGTCAAATTATTCCACTCAGAATTAGCATCATTGAAGCTTCAATTCATATTGTAGCGAAAAGAGGAACTAGAAGGTTTTGATGTATCTACTCAAAAATGTGATGAAATCAGTTACTTGCTTTCTGTACCCATTTTTCAAAATACATTTTTGATAATTTTCTATGTTTCTACTTGGAACGTCGAATCTTCCAAAAATTTCAAACAAGCTTTGAGCTTGCGAGCTTGAAGATCTGCGTGCGTGCCTGTGAAACTTATGAATATAATTTTTCGAAGAAAGTTATTTAAGGATAAGAGCGGGCACTTTTTTGTTTCCTGAAGTTTTGAAACTCATTTTTTTGAAGCATTCATAACTTGTACATTCAAACTTATTGGTATTTTTTGAATTTTTACATCATTGTGTGAGTATTCATCCAATCCGTAAAAACTATAATGATTTGAATTGAAGCTGCAATGATGTTAATTTTGAATAGAATAATTTGACAGTTCCCAGTAACCACAGAAAAGCCAAATCTGCTTTTTGAATTCGAAAGTAAATGCGAATTTGGAGGAAAAACTCTAAAAATCATATTCCGTTAGAGATATGCATATCATGTAATTGACAAAAAATGAAGTAAAATGAATGGTGATTACAATGATGAAAAAAATTATATGCATTGCATTTGAAAAAATGAAGAAAAATCGATTTGAAATTCGTCATGTTGATAGTCTTTTTGTGGACACTCTGTATGCTAAAGATGCTTTATTATAGTTGGGTAGGATACTTTGAAGTCTTGTCTTTCAATACATATAAAACTATTATTGGTATGTGCAAGGGTTCGTGAAATATAATTGTATAACATAGCCTCTACAAGTTTCAGTTTTTGGTCAAAATGGCCAATATTTCGGAAACTGTCGAATAAAAATATGTGAAAAGTATACGGAAGGATGCAGGAAGTTTCAGAGAATTGAAAAACAGTATTGAATATAGGGTGTCCCATTTGAAAAAACAAAGTCACCCGCTATTCCTCTTTTGTGGGCCACCCTATATATTCGAAAATATTTTTAGGTTGTGCTCTTCTTGTAGTATATCAAGTCTGCATCAAAAAATTTTGCAGAACGCAGATCGTTACGCGTATATCGTCCGCTGCGGCACTAGTGGGATACCCTGTATATATATTTTTTTTGTTACTTACTTTGCTTTATGAAAATGGAAGTAATTTCAATAAAGTCCTATTATTATTATTATTATTATAAAAATCATTGTTGTGAACCATTAACAATAACAGTAGCATAATCTTAAAGGTAACCTCATCTTAGATTAAGAGGTTCACAATTCATATTTTTCACTGTGAATGTCGACTGTTCGCTTGCACCGAAGTAGCAATATGAATGAGGCGGGAGGGTGTTGAGGACTACGTAATGGCATAGAATGCAACCTCATGGCGTTTTTCATAAGCTTGTAATCGAAAGGGATCATCTTACCCAATGGGATCAACTCGTGCTCCTTTCCCCTACATTTAAATTTTCCTAGTTTTTTACGAACAATGAGATTCTAAAAGGAAAAATGTGGGTATATTCCCTATTCCCAAATCTACTTGACCTTGAATGGACCCCGAAGTCCGCACTCGATATCCACCTGGAGACTAAGAAACTGACCCAGGCTCTCATCAAGGAGTCACATTTTTCAGTGGATCTTCTGGAATGAATCACCCAGTATATTGCCAACAAGAAGCCTTTGTACGTATCAATAAAATAGAGACGGAAAGAATGAGAATCAAAAGGAATGTGTGCATGGGCCATGCGGCTTTGTATTACCAACACCCTTATTCAAGGCATTCTCAGAAGAAAATGAGAAAAAAGTACTTAACTAATTGCAGTTGATGATTGCAACCAATTCAAGATGATTACTGATATTCAACAATTCTCTCCAATAAGTCTATACCCACGCGTAAAATTATTCAAACATTAACAAATGTAACTGAATACGGAATTGAATGCATGGAATCTGGAAAGTAAATTCTGTCACTGTCATCATTCCAGATTTGTTGATGAGACCATTCTCTGATATCTCTCTGAAATACATTCAGAATTCGCTCGAATTACCTGAAATGCGAATCTACTTTGAAGGTGGATCTAATAATGGTCCGAATAATTGAACGAATTTTGTGGCAGCTGCTGTAATTTTTCTTCCAATTCTGACAGCTGCCAATTTTTTTTCTATCCGGTAATTGAATTGGAAAATGATCTACGTAAAGGCTGGATTTATCTACAAGCTTGAATTGCTGGCACTCTAGTAGTGTGCTTAGCTCATATCCGCTCGCCCAACTTTCACGGCGGATGCCATTCCATCATGATTTCTTTATTTTTCAAATATGTCGAGCCAGAAATGGTGATAAACGAGATCCATGTTTCGGTTCCCTGTGGCGGAAGAAGAACTCTTCAGCGAAAAAATTTACAGATTTCGCAATCCTTGCAACCATCAGAGACATTGGAAATGATAACACCACATGTGAATATTACCAACATTTATTCGCATTTGAACTTAAAATAAAATAGTATTTTCAATAATAATAATGAGCAATAATAATTGCAAGAAACAATCAACATTCCCAATTCCTAACATAAACATGTGAGAGGAAACTTGTCACCGTATTTTAAAAGAAAAATGTTCTTTCTAAAGTAAGTATTCTCAAGATATAATAATAAAAAATAAAGATATAAATAATTGGATGAAGCTGGGTCCATCCTGTCATTCCTGTCCAATATTTTCGAAGTGAGTTTTGATTTTAGCAAATCTGGGTTTTCAGACAGAAGGATTCAGTTTTTACTAAAATTCATGAATCTTACATGTACTCGGAGTTAACATCATCAGAATAAGCTGAGTCATTTACCAAATCTGAGTTTTCTCGAAATTGGCTCGAGATAGAAGGATTCTGTTTTTACTAAAATTCATGAATCTTATATGTTCTTGGATCAACTCTCATCGGATGAAGCTGAGTCCATTCTGTCCAATATTTTCTAAGCGAATTTTCATTTTACCAAATCTGGGTTTTCATGAAATTGGTTTGAGATAGAAAGATTCTGTTTTCACTAAAATTCAGGAATCTTATATGTACCTCCTCGGAGTAAACATCATCAGAAGAAGCTGAGTCCACCCCGTCCAATATTTTCGAAGAGAATTTTTATTTTACCAAATCTGAGTATTCTCGAAATTGGCTTGAGATAGAAGGATTATGTTTTTACTAAAATTCATGAATCTTATATGTAGGGGAGGACGGGGTAATTCCACGCACCTTAGGGAAAATGCTCACAAAAACCTTCCTATGTACACACAAACTTTCATAATTTAACTGCTGAATCATGAAACCATTTGGAACTTTTTCATCACAAGGAAAAGGTTCAACTACCTATACCAATTGAGAAAAAAAAAATTCTGAAAACTGTCTTTTCGCGGTCTTCCCCCACGTACTGGGTAATACCGCGCATGCGATGGTATAATTATGCGCATATATTGAACAGCTGAAAAACTCGAAAAAATATTTTATTATTTAGGTAATAACCAAGTTCAATGTAAATTAAACAAATTTCCATGAATAGGTACAAAAAATATTATTGAAGAATTACCCCGCTACAGCTGCGCGTTATTCTCCCAGTGTGAGTCACCTAACCTAACTAATCACTGACAGTAGATGACGAAATACAATTATGTAATTGTTCTTTTGCATTAAATAATCTACACATACCTATGAAGGAAAATAGTCATGCAATAGATTCATTAGAAATTAATAATAGAAGTACTTTCCACGATTCCAATTTCTCTCGAAAATTAGATCAGAGTGTCGTGAAACGAACAATCGGCTCCCTGGTCTAAAATAAAAACACGAATATCTTTAAATTACGGGAGGATGTTGGCAAGGCAAATACGAGATGGTGCGCTGTATCCACAGAAATATAATGAAATATTTATTTATTTATATGTTTATTATATTTCTGTGGCTGTATCTAAATTTTGAAATAACTGAACTGAGTTGCAGAATATCAATGCGCAGAATTCCCCCGGGCGCGGAATTCCCCCGTCCTCCCCTACTCGGAGGAAATCAAATGAAGCTGAGTCCACTCCGTCCAATATTTCCGAAGTGAATTTTGATTTTAGCAAATCTGGGTATTCATGAAATTGGCTTCAGATAGAAGGAATCTGTTTCTACTAAAATTCATTAATCTTATATGTACTCGGATCAACTATTGACCTATTCTTCAAATACCGAAATATTTGCCCAATCTGGCAACATTGCGGCGAATTTGACGGACCACTAACCGCGGCCCAGATCTCACTTGATGAAACAACAATATAAACACTCGAAGTGCTAATGAAGGAAATACAACAATGATCTATCCTTCAAATACAGGAATAATTGCCCAATCTGGCAACGTTGCGGTGAATTTGACGTACCTCCCACCGCGGCTCACGAGTCGCCGTGGCCGATTCTCGAGCATACATTAATTCTCACGAATTCCTAACCAATCAGATTCACTCGATTCCGAGTGCTTCCGAATGCACCCGAGAGGACGATCGTGAGAAGAAGCCGTTGCCCGTTATTCAGATCGCGCGTTTTGTCTTTTGTCGTTCTTCATAAACGAATCTGATAGTGAAATAGTTGAAAACGGTTGGAACTTGGAACTTCGAACAGTTTGATTTATATTATGGTAATTACCCCAATGAGTATCAAAGTCCTTAGAAGAAGTTACGCAGTATGGTGCACATAAAAAAATTTCATAAATTGTTAACCTGATTTTCAATCGTTATTTTCCCCCCCCATGAAAAAAAGCTATATCCGCCCTTGCATTTAAGAACAAGCTATAATAAACAAATCATTTTTTGAAACAATCTTTTATGAAAACAACCCTCATCCGCCATTTTGATGCCGCCATCTTGAATTCCTCAATTTGAAGAATCGTAATTTCCGACCCAGAACACCCCTAGATACCAATTTTGAATAGAATCGGATCATAATTACGAAACTCGTCCGCCCTATTCTAGCCGCCATCTTGAATTTTTCAATTTCAATTTTGACAGAAGAATCATCATTGTCGAACCCAAAAACCCCTAGATACTAATTTTGAATGAAATCGGATGATAATTACGAATTTCATCCGCCATTTTGTTTTTTTCTATAAAAAATATTTCATGATGCATTGTCACCAGAATTATGTACATCTGCCAAATTTCAAATCAATCGGACGATTAGAAGTGTGTCATATTTAACTTGCAAGATTTGATTACAGACAGACAGACACCGGGACAGTCTAACTGTCAACTAAATAAAAGCTTGTGAAAAAAGCACATATGCGCTTACAAAAACCTCAAAAGTGAGAATTTAAGTAGGTAATTTAGCATATGTATTTTGAAATATGGCAATATAACTGTGTGTTGTATCATAGTTTTCTTGGATGGGGGAAATGTAAGAAATATCAATCATACAGAACACCATGAATTATTCTCAAATGATCATATGTAGAAAACGTTTCCTGGTTTTCATCAGTAGAACAAAGAGAACACAAAATATATTGCTTCTTCACCACTTTAGCGGAATCATCATTATGGATTGTCCGGATATGCCTGTTTCTAACAGATACGCTGGTAAACTCTTTTCCACATATGCCGCAAATGCAAATAAGTGGATTCACTCTGCAATAAAGTCGAGCATTTATTTGAAACGTCCATAATGAGAAATTGTAATAGATTTTGCTAGATATTCTATTCAATAAAAATAAAACTGTTCGAAGTTCCAACCGTTTTCAACTATTTCACTATCAGATTCGTTTATGAAGAACGAATAAATAAGACAAAACGCGCGATCTGAATAACAAGCAACGGCTTCTTCTCACGATCTTTCACGCGGGCACATTCGGAAGCACTCGGATCGAGTGAATCTGATTGGTTAGGCATTCGAGAGAATTAATGTATGCTCGCTTCTCGTATGCTGGCCCAATACACCCTATGTCACCTATATCACGGATAACTTTCGAATGCTTTTTTGGTCTACTAGCGACACCTTTGTCTTTTGACCTTGAACGAAAACTCGAAACTTGCCTGTAATATACGAACATAAACATTTCCAATGTTAAAATTTCTACAATTTTTGTCTCATTTCATAAGAACAATGTATCAATAACATTTGACATAATGAATTTATTGCAAATCAGTACTTTGCTCTTGGGGAATTGAGTACTGATTCTAATGAAATATAAAGTAAATATCTCCCTGCTTTAGAACAAAAAGGAAATAATAATTCAATAATTTTAAATTTATGAAAGTATTTGTTGTCATTAGTTTGAACTCATATAACAATTACTTTATAGGTATAAGAATATTTCTTTTTTGTTGAGCTTTATTATATCCCACTGTATTTTATTTTATATACATATTCATATTTGAAATTAACATTTAAAAATTGTTCAAAAGGCTGTGTAAATAAAATCAACCTATTTCAGAATAAATATTCAATGCAACTATTATGATTTCACTACAATTAATTCGTTTTTAGCATGCAACAATTTGATTTTTAGCAATTCCAATTCTGCATTATTTTTTGCTCTTCTGAAAGTATCTTCTTCCAATTCCCTTTGTTTTCCTCTCTCATTTTTTTCCTTTAGGTTTCGCAGTTCCTCATCTGCAATTTGCTTCTGTACATTCAGAATGTCCTTTTCAATAGCAGCATTTTCATTCCGGGCTATTTGGAATTTTTTTTCCTCCTCAAAATACTCTAATTTTATTTGCGCTACTTTTAAGTATTCCTCTGAAAGTTGACCAGAAGTTTTTGTCATGGCTGGTCGCCTTCTTGATAAGAATGAGGAATTTCCAGTACATTGAGGAGTTGCCTCGATTATTCTTATCTATAAATAACACAAAATGAAATTAATGAAGTTTAAATTGGAATAAACAGCAATCACAAAATAAATAATGCTTACAGCAGGCGTATCCACTTCTTCAGTGATCTTCACTCCCTTTAAAGATTCCTTTTCATGGGATGTAATTGTAGCACATACCTCTTCTTCATTCATCGTTCGAGATGCTGAGGGGTTTTCAAATACCATGCTGTCAGAATCGAATATGTTCTTAAATCCTTCAACGCCTTTTTTATTCATAAGCCACAGAGCAAGATCCAGATTTGGGTCTTGAGGGGGCACCTGAGCTGTTCCACCACCGGTCAGATATACCTCTCTTCTTTCTGCCGCGATGTGCTTCCTCGTGTCCTTTTTTATATTCTCATAAAAATTTTTTAGAGATTCTTTGCCCCTTTGATGTCCATCAGGGGATTGTGAATTGAA
This sequence comes from Adalia bipunctata, assembly GCA_910592335.1. Taxonomy (NCBI): domain Eukaryota; kingdom Metazoa; phylum Arthropoda; class Insecta; order Coleoptera; family Coccinellidae; genus Adalia; species Adalia bipunctata. Next base: position 44,582,457 of record OU342948.1, read on the forward strand.
TAAATTCGTAATTTCTTGCCACGCTTCCGTCTTTTCACGCCAAGTAACTGCATTCGTTTTTTATTTTCAATGGTGCCCTTGAAACTATTCACCAAATTTAAAAGTTTATTTTTCTCATTAGAAGAGAAATTTGGAGCTCTTGTTGATTTCTTTTCAACACTATCCATTTTGAATTCACACTTCACAAGGAAAAACCGAAAAACACAAATTATCTGTACGATGTTTGTACGTTGTCTGTTATTTGTTATGTTATAGGTTAGTCATAGATCATAGAAACCGGCATAGAATTTCTTCTTTTCAATTCTCAAGTAGGTCGAATGCTTAGACAAAGGTCTGAGGTCGAATGTATCAATATTTGAATAATCTTACAGCGTTGCCAAATGGCAGTGATCCTTAGCTAAATTTCTGTTAAGTGGTACCGGTGCAAATGGAAATATTTTTGAGTGGAACTTAAGTCTAAGTGGTACCTAGCAACGAGGAACTTTTAAGGGTAAGCGGTGCAAACGGGCGTTAGAGGCCGATTTGAGCATGGGCGAACAGTGTCATAAGCGGATTTTGTTGCCAGACTGTGCAAATCCGTTTCTTCAGTGGATCAAATAACGAAATAATTGCCCAATCTGGCAACGTTGCGGCGAATTTGACGGGCCGCTCACCGCGGCCCAGATCTCACTTGATTAAACAACAATATAAACACTCGAAGTTCTAATGAAGGAAATAAAACAATGATCTATCCTTCAAATACCGGAATAATTGCCTGCGACGAATTTGACGGGCCGCTCACCGCGGCCCAGATCTCACTTGATTAAACAACAATATAAACACTCGAAGTGCTAATGAAGGAAATAAAACAATGATCTATCCTTCAAATACCGGACTAAGTGCCCAATCCGGCAACGTTGCGGCGAATTTGGCGGACCTCCCACCTGAGTCCCACCTCGGCGCAGTTCGCCGATTCTCGTATGCTGGCCCAACACACCTACGTTAATGAATCACGCGATAACTTTCGAATGCTTTTTTGGTCTACTGGCGACACTTTTGTATTTTGACCTTGAACAAAAACTCGTAATTTACCTGCAATATACGAACATAAACATTTCCAATGTTAAAACTCAAAAGTAAGGATTCCCGAGATATAAATGGTATGACGGTATCGCTAATGAAAAAAACAAGTACACCACTTTGCAAGATCTTCAATGCAAGAGGTTTTTGCCCGACGAGCTGAAGATAGCCAGAGTGCATCCAATATTCAAGAAAGGGGACACATATGATGTTTCGAAGTATTGGCTTAGGTATATCTCTTCTCCCAGCTCTGTCGAAGGTTCTAGAAATGAGGACCGCCCCGTTGGGTTCCTTGAGAGACATTCAATACTTCACAGCTTCCAGCATGGTTTCAGAATAAATCGATCGACCATTGCGGCGATGGCTGAAGTTCTCGAAAAGATAACTAAGGCATTCAACAACAAAGAAAAAGCTCAACTTGTGTGTATGGATTTAAGCAAATCTTCCGTCACAGTCAACCATGATACTGTTGATGAAACTCATCACTATGGTGTAAGAGGACAGGCCCATAACCTGTTCAGGTCCTTCCTCACAGGAAGAAAACAGGCCGTCTACAGCAATAAAACAGCTGAGCTGAAGGAGTCTGGTGTACCACAGGGCTCTATATTGGGGCATATTCAGTTCTTCATATTCATCAATGACCTCATTTCGAATATCGTTGCGGATAGAGCCTGTTGCTACGCAGACGATACCGGCTTCCTGAATAGCTCGGTGAAGCTCTGCAGGAGAAATCAATGGTGGCTGAAACGTATGCCTGCTCATGTATCTCAGCGAATGCATTAGTCTTCAACGCAGATAAAACTCAGAAGCTAGTTTGCACGACCATCAGGGGGACCAATGATGACGGTATAGTGTATTTGAGACTTCAATTCCAATCTTCTCTGAGGTCGAGCTACCATATCGGCCAACTCTGTAGGAAGTTATCCACTGCCATATTTATGATTCGTCGAATCCAAGAGGTAGCTGGTCACACCATTGCCAGGCATGTGTACTATTCTTCATTTCATTTTTTGGCAGTTTACGGAATCATAATTTGAGGACAGAGCGGAGATTCGGAGAGGGTACTTATGAAACAGAAGAAAGCCATAAAAAAATTGTTCAACATGAGAAAAATAGAAACCTGCAGAGGTTTTCAAACGCGAAGGTATTCTGACGATTACATCGGCCTCAATACTTACCTGTGTGAATTATGTTTATGAAAATCGAGAAAAGTTCCCGAGATACATAGAGATACACTCTCACAACACCAGAAGAAAAAATATGTACGGTCTACCCCGTTGTCGCACGAAATGAGAAGAACAAAGACTCAATTATACCTGTCTTAGACTGCCAGAAGAAGATATACAATGTCTGGCTAAAAGACAGTTCAAGAGAGGAGTGAAGAAGATGCTGCTGATTAACACCATTTATAGCTTGGATGAGTTGAGTGCACTTGTCATATTTGTTTCTATTGCAGCTGCCCCCCTCTGAAAAAATAAATTAAACTTTCCTTTTTATCCCAAAATTTTACACTTTCAACGATCTTGGACCATGAACATGGTTCGCTCCACCCTCCTGTTATAAATCCTGGGTACGCTCTTGGTAGAAGCCATGTTGTTTTGACATTTCTGTTCAGTAAGCATTGACAAATTATCATGGAAAGACTCACGCCACAACAACGTTAACAAATTGTTGAAATTTATTTTGGAAATCCGTGTTCTATTCTCCAAACTCATGGAGCCCTTCTTGAAATTCATAGTTTGAAAAAGCGTCTATCAGAGCGGCTTATTCGTCGAACTATCGATATATGTCGGACAACATTTTCTCTACTCGATGCAACCACAACAACAAGACAAATAACTGTACGTACACAAGAAAATATCTCTGTAAGTGATAGTGTCAATGAAGATCCAGATTTGTCTATTCGTCGACGTTTAGAACAAGTTGGACTCTGTGCATCCACCACATAGAAAGTTTTGCATAAAGATCTTGGGCTATACCCATATAAGATCCGACTGGTTCAAGAACTAAAGCCACTTGACCATAATAAGCGTCGTTCGTTAGGTAATTGGGCTCTAGAACAGCTTCAAGTTGATCCACTTTTTTATCGAAAAATTGTGTTTAGTGGTGAAGCTCATTTCTGGTTGAGCGGCCACGTAAACAACGCCAAAGTGCCGCGTTATATGGAGTGAAAACAAACCTCAAGAAGTTCTGCAGATTCATTGCATCCTGAAAAATGCATTTTATGGTATGCTTCACACGCTGGAGACATTATCTTCAAAAACGAATCTGGAGCTAATTTTACAGTGAATGCTGTTCGTTACGGATCGATGATCAATTGTTCTCCGTTTCGAAATTCCGGTGTTATCGACCCAGAAGTGTTTTGGTTCCAACAAGCTTGTGCTACACCTCATGCTGCTATCGTAACAATTGATTCATCTCTAAAGAATGGTTTGGCGATAACATCATTCCGAGAAATGGTCTAATTAATTGGGCTCTAAGATCATGCGACATAACTCCAATGAATAATGTTCTTCGGGGTTATGACAAGTTATTGGTTTATGCTGATAAACCAGAAACAATAGACGCTTTGAGGGCCAACATAACTCGTGTTATTGCTGAAATAAGGCCTGAATCACTCTAAAAATTGGTCTAGTCGAATGAGGTTCCTCAGAGCTACACCTATGCCGGAAATTATTTTCAAAACATAAATGACATAAAAATATTCTTCAAATAAAAAAAATTGGCTTCAATCTCGATTTAAATGTGTTCACTTTCAATTTGAAGTTCTATACATCTAAATAAAAACATCCGAAACATGTAGAATTTTGTTCAGAAATCGTAACGATTCGCAATTTTATCGAGTTATCTAAATAAAAATTTCCAATATTTCTGTGAAAACCTCGGTGAAAACAGATCAGGGATCAATAGACGCTTTCAATTACAGCTGCTGTAAAATTTTCGTCAGCAGCTATCAAATTTTTTCTCCATTGGTTCGTTGCTCTGGAAAAAACAAATAAAACTAGATGGTGGAAAAACGAACGCTCCTGTCTATTGAAAAAATCATTTCTCAAAAATGCCGTTAATTACCGCTGGGATGTCCAATACACAAGTAAATAGATTATTGCATCAGTTATTCAGTTTTTTATAGAATAAGAAGTTTTGAACGATGAGGAATCCCACCCCAAATAAATTTTTCGAGATCGAGAAACAAGACTCTTGAGCTTTGAATAATTGATGGTCTTTGAAATTCAGTTCCCCTCATTAGGGAAGAATTTATTCTGATATTTCCATTTATAATTCAATTCTATCCAATCTTTTCTGAATAACAGGAGACATCTCTTCCGTAGCTCAAGAATTCATGATTGTTTGTCATTTATTGATTTCCATTTTTTCCAGAAGAATTGACCTTAATGGTAGGTACAGTTTATGTTTCTTTCGTAAGAAATATATGGTTGTTAGGCCAAACCACATATTTCAGCATCATCAATTGATAGGTAAGTAACTAAATCATAGAGTTCATTTTTGTTGATTGAGGCATCAGTCGAATGCCTCAAATATTCGTAAGTATACCGCTTGTTATTCCTCCTACTTCAGTGATTTGGTCTTGAGCCTTAAATTATGAATTATAGTTACTTTCAATATAACTGTGCCACACTGTTCAAAAAGACGGGTTAAGAGACTATAATAGAACCATTGGAGCAGGGCTGAGACCACAAATAATAATCAGGGCATATCAAGATGGAAAAGAATTTATCATTTTCACTGAAATTTGGTCGAATTTTTCTCGAGAAAAATTTTCTTTGTATGTTAAATATCTTAGATAAAAAAAACGTAATTGAAGTTATTTCATACCCATAGAAATTGTTCGACTTATAAATACATATACTGGAAAAAATGCAACTGCGTATATATTGGGATAATAGATGCACAGAAACATTGGTCTAACGACTCCAAACTAAAAAATCGTGACCGAAAATTGTAGATCAATAAGGCACTCTAGATAGGGATATAGATGCAAAGAATACATGGTGTTGGCACTGATTAAATTTTGTTCAAGACTTTCTTGTCGATCGAAAATCTGTGATGGGGTCCTACTTTTAATTTTTTTCTTAAAACAATCTGTTCTCAGTCGCCATTTCTTCACACGTGCGATAATATGTCTTTTATTGTTCGATTTGAGAAAAAATATGTATTGTTCTTTTTCAAAAAAATGTTTTCCTTATTTCACACAAACGAACCGAATTTCAACTCGGTCCTATATGCTGTTACAGAAATATTATGATCCCACCAAAAACATTCTGCAAAAAACTAGCCAATTCTCGATGGAGCTGCTTGTTTATCTCTAAAAAGTAATGAAATCTAGACAAAGTCGTGCCAAGTATAAGGCTCCTTACTGCAATTTCTTTATTATTATAGTAAATGTTGTGTGACTTGGCCGTTGAACATTCTTTATACGTTAGTGGGTACAAGTCAATTTTATTTACACGTGATGTTATATCTGTTGTAACTACCTATGTTTGTTAATCGAGATAATATCCCATATTGGTATTCAATACATTTTGAAAATACAAGTATTTAAAATGCAAAATACAAAATACAAAATACCTATTTCTATTTTGTATTTAAATACTCTTTTAAGAAAAGTATTTTGTATTGTATTTGAAATACCTTTCAGGACATATTTTGTATTTGCAAAATGTAAAATACTTCTCGATAAGTTTTGTTTTTTTCGAGTCACTAAAGTCTGAGTTCTGTGGTCTGAATTTTCCCGCTTTTATGAGTACCTCAAGCAGTTGGCAGTTGTCAGCTGTGGTTGTCAGTTGTCAGTATGTTCGATGAAATCACGAATCCAAATAAATTTGAATAATCAGTGGCCTAACCTAAAATATTTTATTCCGTAACTGTGTTTAGTATGTTTAGTCTGAACTGTCTGAAGCAATCTCTTGAAAATGTAAGTACCTATACTCCATTCACTTTTATAAAGTATCGCGGTTTGCCATGAAATTTTGACACATTTCACCGTATATATTTTGAAAATGTTAGGTTATGGTCATTGCACTGTCAGATACGCCCACAACGTTGCCGTTTCTGCTAAAAAATCGTAGTAATTACGTATTTATCAAAATGTTCCTTTGGGAAATTAATGAATTTGAGAAAATATTATGTTAATTCAGAAGACATTTAACTACATTTTTGCACAACCTGAAATACTCCAGTATGAAAATGTAGTAGTTCTACGAAACCTGCGCCACAGTTAAATCTTCGAAGAACTAACTCCATTTACAAAGTTGAAAAAGAGTAAATAGAAAGTAGACCTGTCAATGTCGCTTAATTTTCACGAGTGCCAAACTGTTCTAGGGGAAAAAACTTGATAAACCTAAATCATGGCCAACCGCGATACTTTATAAAAGTGAATGGAGTATACACAAAATGATTATATCTTATATCTCATGTGCCTGTATACATTTACATAAGCTGAATATTCAAAATCCACATTATAAACAGTTATCGGGCGATGTTTTCAATGACAGCATTATTTATTCTCATATCAAAATGTTACATTGAGTCACCTGTACCTACATGCATAATTATTGTATACATGCTATTTTAGCTCCATACTCATAATATTTTCTTCTTTTTATTTCAAGGATGATGGATGATAACAATTCTATACCTATACCATTGATACTGAAGCATTGTTTCAATGATATTAAAAAGTCTAATGGAAGTGAGAGTAGTAATAATATATCAGCCACTTGCAAAAAATGCTCTAAAACTTTAAGAGGAAGCTTTAATGCAACCACAAACTTTTTAAAACATATAAGAGTGAGTAACACATTTTAAGTTCCATTTGCTTATCATTATCAAACTTAATTTTTTTTCCTTTTTGAAACATTAACAATAGACAATATGTATATAGAAAAAAACTGCAATTTATGATGATATGAATTAATTCTTTTTTTTTTCAGAGAAGAGGTCATGATGATTTATTGCTTGAGTATGAAAATCTGAAATCACAAACCGTAAACTCTAATAAGAGAAAATTTGGCACACACACTGATGGACATAGTACAATTACTTCGAAAAAACTGAAACAAAGCACACTGTCGACTACTTTACCAATATCAATTGATTTAGATAAGTTGGTTATAAATTTTGTAATTGATACTATGTCTCCAATATCTATTGTCGAAAATAAATCATTTAGAGCTTTAATTGAAGGAGCTCAAAAACTACAAAACCCACCAAGGGTTTTGTGCCGTCGCACATGTAATAAGAGAATTGCAGACATGTGCACAGAATATAAAGAGAATCTAAAACTCAAATTGAAAACAGTTGATTATGTGTGTACGACTGCAGATATTTGGTCATCGTCAAGAAGAAGTTATCTAGGTATGACTGTTCATTGGATTGATGCTCACACATTTGAAAGGAAAAATTTTACTCTTGCATGTAGAAGATTTAAAGGATCTCATACCTTCCACAAAGTGGCCGAAATGATCATCGACATACACACAGAATATGGTTTAAGGTTACCAAAAATAACGAAAACTGTTACCGATAATGGTTCCAATATGGTTAAAGCTTTCAAAATATATGGAAAACCAGCACTAGGAGTGGATGCTAGTGATTTTTATCCATCATCTAATAAAGAAAACATTTCAATAATTGAAAGTGATAAAGGACATGATACAATGAAGATCATGAAGACGATGATGAGACATTTCTCTTACAGGAATTTCCGGAATCCCAGAAAACTGATGAAACATATCAACTTCCTAACCAAGAAAGATGTGCTACTCATACATTGCATTTAATTGCTTCTCACGACATAAGCCAGGCCCGCTCTCAGAATAATTCATATAAAAAGCTGCATGATGCTAAATGCCAAGCTGTTTGGAATTTGTGTTCTAGGTCCCCAAAAGCGTCTGAAATTTACCTAGAAACTACTGGAAAATCACCGACAAGTCCATGCCCCACAAGATGGAATTCATATTACAACTGCATTATAGATCTCCTTAAAGTTCAGGAAACTCTGAATGAAACATTGAAAAAACTGATGAACAAGCAGTTCTATCGAGACTTGGCTAGTTTTTTACAGAATGTTTTTGGTGAGATTTCACTTCTTTCTGTAGAAGCGTGGGCATATTCATTTATTCCTCGATTTATTCTATTAGATTTTCTTATTTGACACATTTTTTTCTGTTTAGGAGTAGTTTTTTCATTTCAAATCTTCATTTTCTTTTTTTCCGGTTCTGAACTATGGTAGAAAGAGCCTTCGATTATTCTTTAACGAATTCAGCGTCCTCGAAAACCTATAGTTTGTAACCAAACTTGTCCATATAGCCCATCTTTCACCCGATTTTTTCCGGATTTAATTCTTCCTCTCCCAATCTTACCACCGCAGACCCATCTGATGATAACATTTGAAAAAAGGATAAAAATCCGGTGATCAGTCTTATACACAGTGATAATTTTTACTGTCTTATTTATTGTTCCGGCCTAGCTTTCGGAAATCTATCGTTTTCTTCCACAATAAATGGGACAGTAAAAAAACATCACTGTGTATAAGCCTGATCACCCGATTATTATATCCTTTTTTCAATTTATATTCTACAGTCGATATTCACATATTAAGTATAACAACAATGTGTTTCAAAGCGTATAAACTTCCATACATTGTTGTGGTTGCACATTTTGCGAAGATGACGTGATTTTGCGTGATAGCACTCGTGATGTGACAACAATGGTACTCCAGATCTTCGATTATCCTAGTTTTTATAGTTTTTTATTTATGTGGCCATTAAACCTTAACTCTGTACCAAATTTCAGCTCTCTGGGTATATGGGAAGTACTACATAGTTCTATTTTGATGATCATGGGTGAGTGAGTGAGTGTGTCGAAAATGCGCAACTTCGGTTCCGCTTAACTTCGGAACTAAATGACCTACACAGTTGGAATTTTGGATTTTGAGGACGTGATTATAGCTCACTGGATGAAGAATTTCAGCGTTGTGGTCTCATCCAGGAGCCTGAAAATGCGGCGAAATGGTACGGCAGTGTTTGCTTTGCGCTCGACTTGGCTTGGAAACTGGCGTGTCCATAATCTCTTGATAATTCGTTTTAAAATTGTATATGGCTCTGGTTGAGCGATCTGAACAGAATTTTGCATGTAACTTGAATATGTCATTCTTAAGATGTCTAAGATTATGATGTAGGTAAGCACTGATTAAATTTTGTTTCACCTAATTTGAGGAAATGAAAGAAGTTTCGTTCTTTTGTCGTGCTGCCGATTACTCAATAACAGTATTCTTATCACACATGCGCCATAGTTCTCACTGACCCTCGGAGGAGCCCACTAGATGTTTTACTTTCACTTCAAAGGATAAAATTATAGAATATAGGATTATGTGGACAGATCCCATAAGATATTTCACTTTTTATTTCAAGGATCAAAGTATAGGTAATCAATATGGATGATACATCAAATCGATCAACGGAAAAATCATCGCAATGAAAAGTATGACATTCCGGCGCCGTCACGAAACAAATCAAATATTTCGATATGATTGAATGTCAATGCATTCAAAAATTGACGAGTGAATACAGCATGTTTTTAGACATCTTCGTCATTTTTCATCTAACTGCAAATTTCAACTCGATCGATTCTGTTGCGAGGAAAAAATATTTCGAAAGTAAATATAGAGCCTAAGACCAAATAAGAGGATGCTCCTCATACATTGCAATTATGGTTACCCATACAGGTCGCTAATATACCGGATTTAATAACTATTGATGGGTTTAAAACAGGGTAGATTTCAAGATAAGATCACTTACCTTAATTTTAAAGATGACAATTAGCTACTGAGTTGTTCATTGAGCGGGTGTGTGTTTTCTGGACGGAACTTATGATATCATCTTTATGTCCAATTGCTTGAAGGGGGCTTTCGTGGAAATGGGTAATACATCGAACGTTCCCTATTGAACCTATCAATAGGGAGTTACCCGAACACACGAGAATAAGGACCGCTACCTTTACGTCCCGCGTATAACCTAAGCAGTGCAAAGGGCAATCACGTAGTTGTGAATGTTTTCCCATAAACCTAGCATTCCTTGAGATAATCCAAACGGACCGACAATGTTCGATTCACCGACTTTCAATCTTCGTCTTGGTCAGGGACCGACTTTCTAAACTAGAATAGCTCCTCTTGACATTCGTACTGTTGGGTTTAGCTTCAAGGAAGAACCATCGAAGAACTTCGACATCACAGAGCTATTTCGTTTTTCTATATTCAGGGACGGTGATATTCATTGGACTCACCAATTCATATGTGAACCAATCTTTCCGATATATGAATCGGGTCGAATCATTCATATTCACGAACTCAACAGCTGCAATATTCTAGATTCTTCCGTTCGGATGTGATATGTGTTGTCCTAAGTTTTCTTATTCACCTTTCTCGGTGTGTTTCATTTGCATTCCCCATTTCGAGAGAATCTCTTCGATTGCTCACTCAACCCTTTCAAGCTTAGTAGTATACTAGACATATCACAACTATAAGATTAATTCTCGATTCAAAGCAGAATCGAGAATAAATCTTATACTAATTAACTATAAGATTCATTCTTGATTCAAAGTAGAATAGAGAACGAATCTTATGGTGGTGGTGTGTCTAGTATGAGCTAAGCTTGAAAGGGTTGTATCAAAGCCGCATAGATAATGAGAATAATTCAGATGATAATCTATTATCCAGAAAATAATGTTACAGGGAACTCACAAAAATTCAATTTCTTTCGGTTTTCTTTGATATTAAAAGAAAATAGAAAATGTGACCCTTTGAATACTGCTCACCCTCATGTAGAGCTTTCAGAGTACCATATCCAGAAAAATCTCGAGAATGGGTCGACCCTTAATGAAATGATGAATTGTCCATTAAAGTGATGAAATCACAAGGTGTCGATTTCATGCGCGTTCTGATAAAAAGAATGAAAGATATTCCCAGTCCCTTTCGCATTGAAGTCCATTGTTCGAACTCGCAATTTTCTATAGTACAATAGCTGTTCCTGTCTTATATGCATTGGTTCGAACGAAAAGAGATTAGGTATCACGAGCGCACACATTTTAAACATGGGATGAATCGGGATACGAGGATGGCAAATATCTAATTTCTGAATGAGTCTACTGGTCCTTACCCGTGTAATCCAGATTAGGCTGTGCCATTTTGGATAATCTCGAGGTCCAGGGCTGGCATGGAATTGGCTCCACTCCGTCAACGTCATTTATGCGTTCTGTAACAAGGGATGAGATATAAGGATTCTACGCTTCAATTCGGATTCGGATTGATAACACTGAAAAATTATTTGCTGGTACACACTGAATGAACGTTGTTTCGAAAAACAAGGAGGTTTACCAATATTGAGTGTTCAGTTCTTATCAGGTTGTTTGAAAATCGTTCAAAAATGACAGAAATATACACTTAATTTCGAATTCAGTGATATCCATTATTACCTATTAGCAGTTTCAGGAATGTATTTTTTTAGGTCTTGCAAGTATTTCGTTCATTCAGTTATAGATAATTAAAAAACCAACAAAAATTTGAGGGAATCCTGTGATGAACTAAGAATCGGAATTCAGAGCTGAATAATCGGCTGGTATTATTGTTGAAATCTTCTTCTTCTTCCTTCTTCATTTCAGGCGGAATCGCCTGTTCATTTTTCGTCCCTTGCCTTTTGAGTCGTCAGGTTATCGTTATATGTATTTTCAGTCCGATCCGGATCTCTGCAGCCCAGAGCCCGTATTCTCGACAAGTGATCTTTCGGTGCGTATACGTTTGGTATACCTACATAAATACAATACACAAAACGTATACGTACCAAAGGGTCACTTGTCGCGAATACGGGCCCAGTGATATTCTGAGAATTTTTGCACCGCTCATTCTGACTATATGCGAGTTCCATTCGTTCTTTCTCTTTAGTACCCTTTCGTTGATGTTTTCCGTTTTACAGGTTCTTCGTATGTTTTCGCTGGTTTCTCTGTCTAGGAGTGTTTTTCGGCAATCCTTCTGAGCACAGCATGTACCGAATAATGGGTCTGGTCGTCATTTTGTAGATTCTGGTTTTCGTTTCAGTTCTTATTCTTTTGTTTCACCATATCGGTTGTTTAAACATCCTACTTTCCTTGCTGCCTTAGTTGTTTACTCCCTCACCTACTCATCGCCATATCCCGAAAGTTCTATGCCCAGTAGCGGATAAACCGGTACGCTTAGTACGCTGCAGCGTAGGGCCCCGAGGTCCATAGGGGCCCCGGCGATCGATTTGAATTTTTTTTCTAGAATGGAAATTCAGTATGTAAGTGTGAAAAAAAATAGTCAGACTGTACTATATTTTATAAGAAGCTCAGAGGCAACTTCTGAATTATGAATTCACATGAGACGCAATTGAATAACAAGAGCCTCAGAGCAAAACTCAGATGTTGGAAAAAACACACCATCCGAGATTCAGCGTACTGTCCCTAATTATCTTGTCTGCCTGCAATAAATTCAGTCAAGGGTGGCGGCCGAATTCCAATATTTACAAATACATCATAATTCCAATAAATTTGTCGGCATTTCCTCTAAAATCTAGGAATGTGCTACAGAACGGCCGACCAGATGTTGATTCGTTTAGGGTTGTAAAGTGAAAAATACTTGTGCAGAAGTTCTTAGGTCTGCATATTTTTTTCTTACATTCATTTCACAAGATTCGAAAAGTGTTGACAGTGACGGGCGAGTTTCGTGTAACGTGTAAGATTCAAATATTGTGAAAAACTGAGAAGTGTTGGTGAATTTTTCGGCAATTCGGCATAAACATAATTCGAGCGATGATGAAGCTCAGATCAGTCCAATTCATTTTCGATACCTATATGGCATACGACAGTGTTTCAGTACCGGGAAAAGGTAATACAAAATACGATTTACAGAAATTATTTGATTCAACCTGTACCTACGTGTTTGATGTACGACGAAATGACAAACAAAACAAATAATTTCGTTTCAAAAATATGGATGTATATTTAGATGTCTATCAATTTAATTGCTGCAATTTTTTCTTGATTTCCGATCATCTCCGATGGACCGGTGGATCAGTGTTAACCCCCCTCCCCCTCTATTTTTATATCTTAAGAAAGAAGCTCAAACAGGTCAATTTTTGTATTGAACGTAGTATTTTTTGACATAAAAGTTTCGTGCCTAACATAATCCCTCTTCATAGGGGGGGCCACCCCTTCGATTTTTTTTAATGATGAGAAAGTGCGTCATGCGACATCTCATTTAAAACCTATTAAAACACTGATTTAAAAAATGTATAACACTTTGGTTCAAAAATTAACTGAGTCTGAGTTATTGGAGAGTTTTAATCTTACCTTGCAAGAACTCAATGAATTCTGTTGGCTTGACGGTAGGTTTTTTCATTGTAGGGTTGGAAGTGTTTTGTCTTTAATTGAATCTTTTCTACATTGTAAATGTTGGTAACTGAATTTAATCATTTAATGTAATAAATTACAAGTAACAATTAAAGGTGATCTGAAAATTAAATAAATTTCAAACTCAAACTCCGTTAATTTTTGAACCAAAGTGTTATACATTTTTGCAATCAGTGTTTCAATAGGTTTCAAATGAGGTGTCGCATGATGCACTTTCTCATTTAAAAAAAATCGAAGGGGTGACACCCCCATGAAGAGGAATTATGTCAGGTTCGTAACTTTTATGTCATAACATACTACGTTTGATATAAAAATTGATCTGTTTGAGCTTTTTTCTTAAGATATACATACCTTGTATTTTATTAATTAACTTTGTTTTGTTCTGAAAGAAGTGAGTTTCAATTAAAAAATTCTTTTGGAAAAATCGAAAATGTTTCAGAGGGGGCCCCAAAAGTTTTGAAGCGTAGGGCCCCTGAAGTCGTAAATCCGCCACTGTCTATGCCGACATATCTGAATCTCAATTCCTGCTGGATAGGTACTCTTTCCTTCGAGTTTGCATCTGATTGGCGTTTTTGATGTCGTCATACATTTGGATGCGGCTACAGATATTTTCATGTTCGGTGTTGTCGCCGTTCTGAAGTGAACTGATATGAGTCTCTGCAGGTCGTCTTCGCTCTCGCCAATTTATACTGCGTCCTCCGCATAACACTATATTTCTTTCTTGTTCTCTCATATTTTTGGTGAAATGACTAATTTTGATGGATTTTACAATCTGTCAAAAGAAAAGCCTCGCCTTAAAATACACCCTGCATACAGGGTGAGTCTTTGACTTGTACATATATTTTAACTGAAGATTCTTGAGGTCGAAAGAAACCTGTTTTTCATTTTCCATTTTCCGAATTCGGACCTGTTGAAAAGATATAGCCATTCAAAAAAAATTGGGCTGATTACGTCTCTGATATAATACTCTGGAATTGATGCAAAGTTCATATTTCTCGATAGAAATTGAGTTGATACATCTAGGGAATACTAAAGTACTAACCTTATTCAAATGAGAATGTTGAAAACACAATATTTTTCGATAAAATTACTAAGTTTTGTCTGATAATTTCTGCAATGGAAAAGCCATATTTATCCCACCAAAATGAGTAATCCTTCGATTTTCATTAGGATCAGTTTGCGAGCACTTATAACTTGTTCAAATTTTCCTCTATCTCTCAACAATATCTTATGAAGAATTGTTTTACACTTATCGAACATATCTCCATTAAATTGGGTCAAAGGATTCGAGGTCATTGACCTGAAGTAACCCATTGTCCCATTTTCTGTGATAGAGCTATCATAGAGCTTTTGAGAGGACTATGCCAGATTGTGTTGATTTTCTCTTCAAACAAGGAGGCAGTAGGTCCTCTATCATTAACGGATGAACTAACGCAAAGGTTTTGTTTACTTCTGGCTGTTGGCGTCTTGTCGTGCCTCTTTGTAAATGTTCTGATTCTCGCCGATAGAGCGCTACGATCTTAATTTCAGTCGGTGCGCAAGACAAACCATTGTTTCATAAACCGGACAGTGGTTGTTGAACGAAGCATGCGTATAGTGGCTTGATGGAGATTTGTCTATTTGTTATTTGTTTATTCACAGTGAAGAATGCGAACAGTTGATGGGAAAAGATTTTCAGTGGAAGTGAATAAATGTGATAATAACCGTGTAGTATCTTCTTCTTCCACTTTTCTTAAGACTATTGTCTTGTTATTTACTGTGCTTCCTGTGACGTAGATGTCCAGCTCTCATGCCATCTTTTTGGTTGTCGTCCAAGAGGGCGCCGTGTTGGGTTTTTCGTTCTTTGCCCACTTTGCCAATCGATGGCTT
Organism: Adalia bipunctata; assembly: GCA_910592335.1. NCBI lineage: Eukaryota > Metazoa > Arthropoda > Insecta > Coleoptera > Coccinellidae > Adalia > Adalia bipunctata. Next base: position 44,597,826 of record OU342948.1, read on the forward strand.
CCCATTCTGTCTATGTGATCCCTCCAGTTTCGGCGTCTTGATCGTAAAAATCGGACAGCATCTTGAACCTTCAGTTCATCCCGTATGACTCTGCTCCTTATTTGGTCTCGTAATGTTACTCCCTTAATTGTGCGCAAGATTCTCATTTCTGTAGTTCTAAGTAGCGATTTTGTTCTTGATGTTTCTGCTCAGGTCTCAGCTGCATACGTCAAAATGGGTCTTACTTCTGTCTTGTATATGCGGACTTTGCTTTCTGCCGTCATATGCTCTTTCCTCCATACCATTTCTCTCAGACATCCCGATATTCTTGAGGCCTTATTTTCTTGATTTCTAATTTCCTGGTAAATATTCTTGTGACTGTGTAGTATCGAGTTTATAAAATTCCAAGAGGATATTGTTTAGATAGAAACATCGCCACAGATCGTGTAGTGTTGAGTATTCATTTTGCATGAACTTCAATTCAATTTTATCATCATCAATATCTGAATTTTGTATTTCATTGACATTTTAGTCTTGACAAAGTTGATAAAAATTCTGACAACATTGTTACCTTGTTTAGAAGTTACTGATTTGAGCCAGGGTTGCATCTAGATTTTTCTTATGATTTTTTATTTTTTCGTCAAATTTTATCGTTAGTAATATCATAAGTGCATCCAATTTTTCCGAAAAAAATCGAAAAAACACGTTGCTAAGTGATATTTCAACAAGAAGCATGAGTGCTATGGTGGCAACAAACATCCGAGTCGAAGACGAGGATTTTTGCACCTGCACGAATGCTTCTTGTTAAAAAAATATTACTTTGCATTGTGTTTTTTCGATTTTTTTCACAGAAAAAATTAGATGCCCGAATGGTATTTGACAAGACTATTTCATGAGTAACAGATTATTCTGGATGCATTATGTATGTATTATTAATTTCCGTTGACAACAACCACTGTCAAGTTTTGCCGCAGGTTAACCCGGAAAAACTGCTGACAGCTGCTGCCATACAGTTTTTCCATCTAGAAACCATTTGTGAATCAAAATTGCGCGTTTCTGATTGGTGGAAATTAGGACGAGGGAAATAGTCGAGTTAAATTGGGAATAACTCGAAAACGACGCGTTTTATTGAAAAAATATAGGAACACTTTTATTTCCTAAACCGATAGGTTCTCTCGAAAATATGAAGCGTTTATTTTTTTCAAGTGGTTTTGATGACAGCCATAAGTGTAAACTTCGATTCGTCCGGAGAATCTTTCCAATGCTCCATTGTTATTTGTCTCCACTCATTTGCTATTTCTGTCTCTAATATATTTTCGAAGAGCTGTTTTTTTTTAACATAAAATAGGATCAAAAAAAGATGACATTCGTATTTGAAATAAGAAAGTGGATTTTTTTCCACCCTTCATACAAGAGATAAGAAAACTGAATACGGTGTCGTACTGCTAATGAAAAAGTTCTTGTAGATAGATTTTGCCGTTTTTAGATATTTTAGAAAATGAAGAAGTTATGGCACATTTTCGAAATCGCCAAAATATCGAAATTCCGTTATGTCTTGAAAACAAATGAAGATATCGTGAATCGGATTTCAGTTATGGAGTTTACCCGAAAATCGAGCCCAGAACTCCTTAAAACATTTTCACCTATCTAGTCTAGAAGTACCAGAAACAGCCAAAATCAAGCAATTTGGGTGACTTTGTGCATACATCCTAATGCCTAATGATCTTTGCATGCGTAAGTGAAGAGGTAACTGAATATATTCACCATGTAAAATATCCTGAGGGGTAAAAAATGCATACGGCATATAATAAAATTCAATTTCAATAATTGTGTAACTATTTCAAGAACAATTTTTTCATTCTGTTTGGACTCCAATGAATTCATGTGAAATAGTTATTTAATCCACTAGTTTATTAATGACAGCGATTAATGGTCGAAATATTTTAACGCGTGAGCGGAGGGAGCGCATTAATGTTTGAGACCATTAATCGCTGAATTAATAAACGAGTTGATTACAAGATTTTTCCGTCGACCTCTTCACGAATTGAATACGAATTGTCGATTGAACTGAATTTTTATTTTGCATAATAGACAAATTTGACATAATGTAAATTTCTATGTTCATTTCGATATATTAATATTTATGCTCCCTATGGAACAATTCGAAAAATTCATAGAGGGAATATTGGACATGTTGTGACATTCTGAATAGTTACATTTAGTTGGCATTTATATCATTACCTATGATATCCCATAAAGAACGTGTGGAGAAAGTGAAGGTTGAAGTATTATTCACTTTGCAACTTGTATCACCTGAAATTTCTTCTGCAGTCTATTTTATTTTGAATGGAGTTGTCAATATACCCTTCTGTGACAGAAGTTGATTTCCAACCAAGCTGGATAGTGCTCTGACTGAATATTTTATTTTCGGTTGCCATGACAATCATGCATTAATAAGAAATCATGCATTAAAATAGGTCATTAATGGATGATTTCGAGTGCGTTAAAATGAGCTTTTATTCTATGGTCGACGGAAAAGCAAGATTTCAAAACATCTCGACTCCTGCGACATGTGGTTCAATTATTTCTGAATGAGATGGTCAACTTGTGGACAGAAGACTCTTCGAATTTAACCAATTCGAATTCCAGCCACTAATTGCACTAATCAATAAGGCGATTTGTGTGAAAGGTTGATTCATAGGAAGTAATGACGAGCCGTAGCTGAGTCCTGGGAGTATGTGGATCCAAAAAAACTATTTTTCTACAACCGGGCCTAACTAACTACTTTCCCGCATTGTTTTCGATTCGGAAAGTGTCACTTTCCCGCACTAGTGCGGAAAAGTTACTCTTCCGCACTAGTGCAGGAAAGTAAATATGTGTTGAATTTGGGTATAATAATACCTTTAACATGAAATCTCTTAATCTACTTACTTATATATTTAGTTAAATATTTCAAATTATGCAGTTTCATCCATGTCAAACTAATTATTAATGCAGATTTCCGTTTGAAAATTATTGCATTTTCAAAGAGAACTTGACATCCTTCAAAAATTATGACTGGCCTACATGGATCTGTGTATTTATTTCTATGTCAAGGTCTATGATTTTCCGCATATAATTCCAAACTCCTTTATTTACAGTGGCTTTATACAGGACAGTGGCGACAATAGACGTTCACGTTTTGATTGGTCGGACCGTTTTCGACCACTAATGGCGGACTTTCATTGATTTGTTGCCATGTCATAGTGTATAAAGCTCAAAATCGAGTCAAATGTCAAACAGCAAGACACCCAAATATAAACAAATACCCGCCATGTTTGTGCAAAAACGTGTTCTATGACCCTTTTGTCGCCACTGTCTTGTATAAAGCCACTGTACCTTCATTAATGTGTCAAAACGAATATTCGAGTTGTGTAGAAGTTTTTTTTCATTTTATAATACGGTTGTAGCAAAAATATTGCTCCTATCCTATTCCCTTGATACGAAAATAACAATTTCGGACGTGTTGCGTACAATATTTTTTCGGCAACCGTGTAGAATAACAAATCAATGAGACAACACATTTCTTCATTCTTATCGAACAGAACAGAACTGTCAGCCGTTATTTCGTTGCTATGTTGAAGATCATTGCCGAAAAAGTATTGTTTATCTTTGGATTGAATATCAACACGTTTCTAAGACTGAGTTGAAATCATTAATTCATTCAGGATATAGCATAGAACTTATAGTACATGGAATGCCATTAGCCTTGCTGCTCAGCTTAAAAAAGTGGATAAACATCTCCAGTTGGAGGAATACTGAAATTTCCATGTTGCCATGGTTACGACTTGTCATACAGAATAGAAACACAGAAATACTATGAATTTAATCGTCAAGATCCGATTCACTTGGCATTTCGGCAAACATTTCTGTGTTTCTGTTCGGTGTGACAGGTCGTATCCATGGGAACATGGAAATTTAGAGATTCCTCCAACTTGGGATGTTTACCCACTTTTTGATCTGGTAATAGCATTCCATGTACTATAAGTTCTATGGGATATAGGCATTAATTCAATGAAAAGTATCCGTATTAATATCGGAGTACAGGAGGAAGCTTTCATAATATGAATTCACTGATAATTGTATATACCTATGTCAGCAACAATTGAAAAATGAAAATGACAACATTGTGAAATTGACATGAATTTGACATTCAAATATAGGTGCGAACTCAAAATCACAATAAAATTCGCGACGCGATTTTTACAGAAAATTCAGAATATTCCATAAGAGGATAATGCACCATAGATTAATGTTTTAAGTTGTAATAAATCAATAGACTCATCGCGGAAATTCAGTCTCGTGTGAAATTACTACTTAAAATTTTCATGAATATATTCGTTATTTTTGGAAGATCGAAAACGCGTTAATTGAGCCAGCCATTACATTCAAGACAACGCGATCGCTGTTTGACACTGAAGCTCACATCATTACCTCAGCTTGGAAATTGATGGCACTTTGTCAATGGCAATTCCCTTTGACGTTCCGAATCAACAAGAGCGTAAAAAATTCTCGTGTCGGAATATCTTCGCCTACAGAGCCCCAGGGGAGGCGCGCGGATGTCTGTTTTCGCAGAAGAGCGAGTTTTGGCGCGTTCCCTACAAGGTAATTCGCCCCAAATAAATTGAATCGATATCGAGAAATATACACAGTTTCCTTGCCCGCTCAATTTATGCTTCGAAGCTATTACACAGAATTGAAACGTTTGTTTTCTCTTCCCTATTTGCGGCATAATTTGAGATCAGACTTGTAAGGCGACGGAGAGAAGCTCGAAATCTCAACAATGATTCCTCGCAGAAGCCTGGAAGTGGCCGCCGTAACAGGTAGTCCCTTTCTTCTATTCGCCGACTGGATTCTCATAATCGAAACAAGCTATAATAAAAAAACATTTTTCGAGACAAGCTTTTATCATAACAACATCCGCCATTTTTAATCCACCATCTTGAATTCCTCAATTTTGAAGAATCGTAATTTCCGAGCCAGAACACCTCCAGATACCAATTTTGAATAGAATCGGATCATAATCACAAAACTCGACCGCTATTTTGATTCATTGTCACCAGAATTATGTACACCTGCCAAATTTCAAATCAATCGGACCATTAGAAGTGTGTCATATTCAACTTGCAAGATTCGATTATAGAGAGACAGACAGACACCGGGACAGGGGTAACCGAGGGGGAAACTAAATAATAGCTTGTAAAAGGAACATCTGCTGACCACAGTTTTAGTATTTCTCGACAAAATCTAGATCTTAATTTTTTCATCGGAATTCTGAAGAGGGATCTGACAAAATTGGTTTCGATATTCACAATGTATCTGATGACATCAAGAACACAGATGAAAAATGAGAAAGTAGCAAAAAATACTTCACCTGCTAAAAAAACCCGTTCACGAAGTTTGAACTCAGCACACTAATCGGAAGGATTTTTCGAATAGGTCCGATCTTTTAAGCGTTAATTCTTCAGATGCTCGAGGTACGCTATAAGCCTCCTTATGTTGGGGAATCATCTCCGATAGATTTGGAATGATTATTTTTTATCGAAAATCAGGAAAACAGCAAGAGCAATATCAAAAAGCTTTTGACATAGATGCATAGTAATACCTGGTGTAACAACTCCTCACTGAAAATCGTAACCAAAATTTGTAGATCAAAACGGCACTCTAGATTTGAGTTCTCGTTTTACTTCCGGAATAATCCGCAATATTTTCTCGGTCGTGGTGCCACTGCGGCAATGGAAAATAGCGCGACCCCTTTCTGGAGAAATGAAAAGTAGTTCAAGAACTCAGATTTTCGAACGACAAGAAAGTCTCAAACGAAATCTAATCAGTGCCAACACCAGGTATTCCATGTATCTATCTTTTGACACTACATCTGAATGAAACGCTATAAGTATACTCCATTCACAATTATAAAATATAAAATCACAGCTCTGGCATTGGAAATTTGACACTGTATCGTGACGTTTATCAAAATATTTTTATGTTCCAAATGAAGACTATGTTGCCCTTTCTACATTCTTAGCGTATTTCTCAGAATGTGAATGAATTGGGAAAGATGTGATGGACGAAAATAATTAACGTTTATATGAATTGATAGAAAGGATTCCTTTTCTAGTTATTTGCATGAAAAGTACAAGAGATCCCTGTTGAAATATATTATTTTTCGCCATGGAAAAAAATTGCATTGCTTTCACATAATTTTCATATGCATGCTTGTGAAGATTTAATGTTTATTATCCTCTTGAACTGAAAGTTCAAGACTTGACGACATTTTATTTATTTGATCTTATGAACAAGGAGTAAAATATTCTGATTGTATAGTAATTTATTGGATTAAAAAATATTCATACATTACTACCACAGTAAGTTTGTACAAATAAAATGGAATAGGTTAAACATATGCTTCACATTTATCATTCACCTGTTCTAAAATAAGACACAAACTCCTGGAATATGGAAAAAACCGATGTATTCTTGTTCAATAGGTATAGCCTTTTTCTACTTTCGGCAAAGGAATGAAAGCTCCAGTGACACATTTCAATTCTACCTGAACCATATTTTCCTGTCGCTTCCGTTAGAAGATCGTATAAGGAAGCCTTTCTTGTCCATTTACACATTCCGAATAAATTTTGAGCACCAAAATCGATACCGAAACTAACCAAACTTCTGGGGGACCGGAATTTCGTTTGAAATCTTTCAAAACGGCCAGATACCTGAAAAAACTTCGTTATCAAGTGTAAAAAGGTCGATTAGTACTTACTTTCGCTTTATTTATGCTTATAAATCGATTTTTGGTCCAATTCAAATTTGCCGTTCGTACTCACGCCAAAACTCGTGAAAGGAAAAAATGACACTTGCACGAAATTTCTCATATCGACGGGAAACTTCTTCTGGACGCCGAAGAACGGAAAAATAGGCGATTTCCTATCGATATTTCTCCCCAAAATCGCCGATCGATACGAACTAACAAAATGGGGAAAATCTTTGATACTTTTACTTTGATGTAAACAGAAAAACTGGCATCGTCGTTTTGTCATGACCCATATTCTATGTTCGCGCACAGATTTTTCATCAGGTGCACCAATTCCTGAAAACGAAACCATGGCCAGAGTTGTGATTTTATAATTGTGAATGGAGTATAGGTATGTCACGAGCGTTATGTCACATACAAACGTGAGCATCAGAAAAATACTGTATAACATTAACGGTGGGTTTCACAAAGCAGAATCACCGGTGATCCGAGATCAACGGCTCGATTCTATGATTTTTGAACAATCGAATCGAGATGATTCTAGATCTAGCATGTATCACCAATGATTACGCTTTGTGAAACCCACCGATGAAGTATCAAATGCTTATGTTCTTACAGATTCAGAAAGTGGAACAACGGCTGGAATCTGGATACGTAATTGGAATAACTTATCCTGCATTCACAAGAGTAATTCATCGAAGAATCCGGAAATTCAATAGAAATAAAAACAAACGCACCTTACAAGATATCTGCAATGTACTCGAAGTGTCGTTCATCATGGGTATTTGAAGACATTAACAAAAATAAAGACATAACCGGCCCTTTGGTGGGTCCATGTAATAATAAGTGTAGACATAGTTATATTGTGTAGAAACTATTCGAAGATATCATCCATCGAAATGAGAGTACTGACTGTCCATATTGATGATGTGTCTCATTGCTACCCTGATTATAACGTATTTTCATGAAATTCAGCACTTATAAGTATTTCACGATGCTGATGAAATCTAAAATATTTTGAAGGCATGAGCACCTCCGGTTTTTCCGGAAATGACGTCAATTTCCGTTTTTCAAATTAGAACACCATTTTTTTATTGCAGAAATAGATTCCTTAGAAAATTTCAAGTTATTTTGATGTAACATTTTTCAGTTTTGGTTGGAAAATTCTCTCTGAGCGGGAAAATTCGAAAAAAAAATCGAAAATAGAGCTCCGCTGAAACAAGAATAACTTCGGGGTTTTTGGATGGAAAATTTTCATTTTTGAGATTTTTCAAGATGTAAGATTGATGTATCCACTTTAAGAATCGAAATCGCGATTCATAATACAGGGGGTGAAAAAATCGCTTTCAAAGTTAGGGATGACAAAATCGTGAAAAATCAATTTTTTCAAATTAGAACCCCATTTTTTTATGGCAGATATTGAATCTACGTTAAAAAATAATGTGAGTGTATGCATCACACCCTTGCCCTAAAATGGATATTTTCTGAGTTAATATCCACTTTAGGGCAAGGGTGTGATGCATACACTCACATTATTTATTAACGTAGATTCAATATCTGCCATAAAAAAATGGGGTTCTAATTTGAAAAAATTGATTTTTCACGATTTTGTCATCCCTAACTTTGAAAGCGATTTTTTCACCCCCTGTATCATGAATCGCGATTTTTTAAAGTGGATACATCAATCTCACATCTTGAAAAATCCCAAAAATGAAAATTTTCCATCCAAAAACCTCAAAGTTATTCTTGTTTCAGCGGAGCTCTATTTTCGATTTTTTTTTCGAATTTTCCCGCTCAGAGAGAACTTTCCAACCAAAACTGAAAAATGTTACATCAAAATAACTTGAAATTTTCTAAGGAATCTATTTCTGCAATAAAAAAATGGTGTCTGATTTGAAAAACGGAAGTTGACGTCATTTCCGGAAAAACTGGAGGTGCTCATGCCTTGAAAATATTTTAGATTTCATCAGCATCGTGAAATACTTATAAGTGCTGAATTTCATGAAAATACGTTCAGTAGTTTCCCGTATAGATATGGGTGAGGTTCCTCGTGAAAGACCCTGTATATTTATGTTGAAATCTCCAGCTATTATGTATTGTACAGTGACTATTAGCATTAGTTAGCTTCTGCAGAAGAAGTTGAATGTTTTCTAAGCACAAATTTATATCATATCTGGTGTATGTTTTAGGTCGATAACGTATGTCCCATAAGTTTTGGCACAAATTTTAAAGATCAAAAATAAACATTTGTTCATTGTTTTGTGTCTTTGTTATATATACTCCATTCACTTTTATGAAGTATCGCGATTGGCCAATTTTTAGGTTTATCAAGTTTTTTTAGTTGACTATTCCACTCATTCCATTTTTGGTGAGGAAGTTTCCTTAGCAAAACTCGTTTCTCATCGATAAAACATTCACATCGGCAAAACCAACAAGTTGGTTTTTCAGCGACAAAATTTTTGACGTTTCTCAAATTCATAGATAGCTTCGGGAATGAATACACTAGAGAAAATAAACAACGTTTAGTTGATCTATGATGAATACTTATTTGTCAAATATCGCAATACAAGCCCAATGTGACCATCTTCAGACACATTTTCTCGTGAAATAGTGATGTCGAATACCACTCGAGATGAAATTTAAGCAGGTAAAATTTCTCTCTTGTAATTTTAAAGTTTGTTGCTTCTCGGCAGTTTCGTGAGCAACAAACTTTCATTTCAAAATCGAGAAATTTTGCCGGCAAAATTTCATCTCTAGTGGTATTATATATGAAAAAATCGCTGGTTGGCACTTGTTGATGACATCACGTCAATGAATAGATCTCGGAGATGTTGCCGACATTTATTTTTCATCATTAATTATCACGTTTTGTAAAAAGGTATTCCAATTTTCTGCAGGCATATTTTTTGAAAAGTGCGGAATTCTACTGTTTGTTTATAAGTTTTTCTTTGGGGTTATGCGTGTACTCTTATTCTTTTTTCGAATGAACTATCAAGAAGTAGAAGTTACGGACTAGTCTGTCCATTATTTTTCAGTGAAATTTCAACACTCGATTCTTGATTTCCGTACAAGAAAATAGCATAATTGAATCTTCCAACAATGTTTATATACGTGAAACATTTCCAGTATCAACAGAGAAAGGGGTTTTTCCAAAATTCGCCAGTTCTCAGAAATTATTGAATTCACATGATATTTTCTTTAATTCATTGTTTCCCCGAAGTATATGAACATTTTGTTGAATGCATAATTACTACGATAGGTATATAATGTAGAAATGTCAACGTTGCTTGTTCAAAACATACACGGTGTAATGTGTCAGAATTCCATCACCAACCGGTATACTTTATGAAAGTGAATGGAGTATACATTGAACGCCGCAACGGGAACGAACGACGAGCGATGAAATTATATATATTATATCTCATATATTACACCAGGCAATATCACTCCTGATGGAAATGAATGAAGTGTTGATTTTGATGTTTTTCGGGATCGATATTCCACTATATTATTAACTGGAGTATTCTTATTAATGTAACACAGTTCAATCTTATATTTTTATTGCGTCCATCTCATTATGACGTTAATTGACAACTATAATTATCATAGAATATTTTCTATATATTTCAGTCTTATCACTGAATCTAACATGAAGCACCGCGGACGATGCTATAATATATATTTTCCGTCGACCATATAATGAAAGCTCATTTTAACGCACTCGAAATCATCCATTAATGACCTATTTCAATGCATGATTTCTTATTAATGCATGATTGTCATGGCAACCGAACATAAAATATTCAGTCAGAGCACTATCGAGCTTGTTGAAAATCAACTTCTGTCACAGAAGGGTATATTGACAACTCCATTCGAAATGAAATAGACTGCAGAAGAAATTTCAGGTGATACAAGTTGCAAAGTAAATAATACTTCAACCTCCACTTTCTCCACACGTTCCTTATTGGATATCATAGGTAATGATATCATGCAAACTATTCAAATGTCCCAACATGTTCAATATTCCCTCTATAAATTTTTCGAGTTGTTCCATAGGGAGCTTAAATATTAATATATCGAAATGAACAGAAATTTACATTATGTCAAATTTGTCTATTATGCAAAATGAAAATTCATTTCAATCGAGAATTCATATTCAATTCGTGATGACTTATGAGGTCGACAGAAATATCTTGTAACCAACTCGTTTATTAATACAGCGATTAATGGTCTCAAAGATTAACGCGTGAGCGGAGCGAGTTTTGGACAGTGTTGTCATAAGGATACCGCGTATGAAAGGTAAATTTGGATTTATTTCTGGAGAATATTAGCCAAATACGTTGAAAATGGTTCGTATGTCTCTTGTTTATGGTAAATTGGATTATTTGAATCCTGATTTGAGTTTACACAGGTATGTTCTACTTTTTTCATTTCTAAGTAATTATGGTGTAGATTCTTCGATGTTTCGAATTTCACTTTTCAGATTCCCTTCTGATATCGAGAGGAGGAAAATCAATTCTGAATTCAGCTGACTCTGTTCATCGAAATCAGAATACCTATGTGTAAATGTTCGGAACATTGAATGATATCGTCATAAAGAGTAAATTCACTGTAATTTATTTTCCATTCCTCAATACCGTTCACAAAACGCCATTGGACCTTTCAAAGTTAGATTCCGCAATGTTGCCACGTCCGTATCTAATGGTATTGCTATCCTTTATGCTGTCTTCGTTCCACTCATTGAATACTGATGAAAAATGGATTCAACAGTTAGGTGACTACCTATTCGATTCCATAATAGCTATTTATGTAACAAGTACATAAATTCGGTCTTTATGGACGAGTCCAAAAGTATAAGTAATAATTTGGGCAAATCCATAAGCCTAATTATGTACCAGTTGCATACAAAGTTTTATGTTTGATTGCAATGCAGAATTTTTTTTTCTGAGATGGCAATTAATATACTCGTCGCTTTATTACAGAGTAATATTAAATGCGCTTTTGCTTTTTTTACCTTAGTAACCATCAGCGACCTTAGCAACCTCATTGAAAAATGTTGTTTACTTCGTTAATTTTGTGACGAACGTCATTATAATAGAAACAATGGATAGTGCAAGAAAGGAAAGCGTAGAAAATTTAGTCGCTAGCGCCAAAGAATCTCTCTTACCCACTCAAAGTGAAATGAAAATTTGTATGTGGCCTATAACAAGTGGTGTGAAACGAAGAAAATTGCAAAATCGAGAGAAGACAGTGACATTTGGGTCAGTGGTGTCCAATATAGTAGCCAATAATGGGCACTAAACGATTTCATAAATCCTTTGTTCAAGAGGCAGCGTCGAGCATAGAATAAATTATCATGCCTCCCTACTGTTGTAGCCAGGTAGGTACACAAAAACTTGCTCAAAAAGACAAAGAAATGCAGGGTTTCAGAAAAGTTGGGGTGTTGTTTTAGTATCTACGTGCCTTGAAGTCTCTCATCCCAATTCTGTTTCTTTTATACCAAACAGGAGGGTTTTTGAATGCTCAAAACTAAAGACAAGAAGAAAGATAAAAAACACTCGAGAGAAAAGACCCCGACAAAATATGGTAGAGCAAACGGCTTCAGAAATTTTCCCTTTAGTGCAGAAAATACCATTCTTTAAAAAAAAAAAACATTTCAGTGAGTTTCTGATTAGTGTACAATGTAAAATTCAGTATTACTCGAAAATTTGAGACATTGGATGCCACAGTTCAGGTTCAGATATCTACGTTCGGCGGGTGAACTCAAGCTTGCCATGAAGAGTGACATTTCTCCTCTTTACGAAATAAGACACTATTTTTTCATATTTATTACCTATTTGGCTTTCGCAAAAACTTCAACTGAATCTGATTGATGGTTTTTACTATGACACTGAAAAATCGTACGAACAAGAAAACATGCATAATAAATTATTTGAGATACCTATCCAGCTGCTCCCAAGGTATCATGCAGTCACAAATTCAACGAACAAAAAAATAACAGTTATGAAAGTATTCGAATATTTCTTCCGAATGAGTGAGAATGTACTGCATATTCTGTCCGAGTGTTTTATCTAAATAGTATATCATTTCATAAGGAAGAGAAGTGTTCGATTTCTTGAGAGCTGATGCTGTCCAAATATTTTTATAGCCATAGGTGTCGAATATTTCTTTCAATTGATTTCGAAAATTTTGAAATGCGAATCTACCTACAGGGAGGATGCATGAGAACTCAAATGCTCATGACTTCACGTCAGGACTTTAGGTGATCCAATTTTTTGAATCTACAAGGTTTTCACCTTTTTTCGACTTGAGAGTTAGGTGCCGTTTCATCGATCGTTTCAAAGTCCATTCCCACCTATAGACTGGAAGCAAAATATTTTCCGGCATATGGATGAATAACGATATACAGAGATTTTGAATATGCTGGTTTCGATGAAAAATTTGCATGTCATTTCCTCTTACTGGATCGAAATTTAAAGTCATCCGAGAAATTCAGCGAGCCCACACAAACTTCCTGTCATTTATGTTGATTGATTAACTCGGCATAATGCTGATGATGAATGATCTCCCTTTACACAGTCCTACAATAGTGCGTCTTTCTACCATAGCTGCCGAACCGATATTATTTTGTTCGAAAACAGATTTCTTGTCTTCAAAATACAGGGTGCTTCCAACAAAAATTTGAATAGGGCGGTACATTTTGAAAAAATCGATAAGTATCAATTTGAAGTCTATCATATTTAGCAATCAGGAACGGACATCCTGTGTGTGGCGTTTTTTTTGTTATAATTAATCTTTCAGTAACTAAGAATTTGTATCACATTCGTATTACGCTCAACTGTTTTCTGTTTTGTCTGAATATGATCTGTACTCTATTGCTACGATTTTGCGTTTCAATATAGATAATAGGCCGTATTTATAAAAATGAAGCATTAAGCATTTACTTACAAGTAAAAGGTAGAAGTGACAGGTTTTGCTTCAATTAGTACCTATTCATCATCTCCGCCTTCTCCTTGCAAGGAAATGCTTCATAAGTGGAGTAAAAGATACAGCGATTTACGTATTCGTCTCCAAATTGGGCTGGCTTTTCAATACGAATACCGAAAAGAGTGAGCAAAGTTGTTGTGAACCTAGATCCCAAATCCTTCAGTTTTTGGGCAAATGCTCCTTTTTATAAATACGGCGAACAAATAACCTTTTAATACGAAGCAAACTCCTCGAAGCAAAACCTTTTCCTTCAATTCTTTTTATGCATATACCTTGAAGAAATTGCTTCATTTTTTGAAGGGAAAGGTAAGGCTTCTTTTTATAAATACGGCTTATTGACGGTCATTGAAAATAAATGAAAGTAGGCAGGACAATTCATTCGAAAAATCTACCGTTTGTTGGATAGCTTTTTTCGGGAACACTCCGTATATTGAAAAATAATTTCTTGAGATGCAGAAACAGTTTTTTAATAAACCTGTTGTCGAACGAAATTTAAGATGCCAGCTGCTATGGGAGAATAACACCCTATTGCAGGATCCTGTATACCGTACGGTATCGAGGAACCGAATCATCAACAATGCAGGACTCTTTTTTCGATGGGTTTGTAATTTTCAATAGATAGATTGAATAATTGATATTATTTTATTCTGCCTGTTTTCCAATAGCTGCTGTCTCACATGCAATCCTCCACAACTGTTTTCACTTGTTGAGAAATAAGCACCGACCTGAAGTCGAGAGCTTTTAAGAGCTCCTTCATCCATCTTGTGAGTTAATCCATCTTATAGGTAGATCCGCATTCAAGATCGAAAAAAAAATCGACAGCTGTCAAGAAATTCTTTGCAGTCGAAGCAAAAATGATAGTGAATATGTAATTACCCAAAAACTGAGATTTTCTTCAATTTTCATACAAATACTCTTCATTGAATTGATTTCTGCAGCATATATGAATTGACTATTACTTGTTCTTCGAAAGCTGTTGATATTATTTCAAACGTGGCACCCGATTATTACATATTTCTGCAAAATATTTCGAAACGGACATCATGAATAGACATCACTTTTAACATTGGAAATGTTTATGTTCGTATATTACAGGCAAATTACGAGTTTTCGTTCAAGGTCAAAAGACAAAGGTGTCGCTAGTAGACCAAAAAAGCATTCGAAAGTTATCGCGTGATATAGGTGACATAGGGTGTATTGGGCCAGCATACGAGAAGCGAGCATACATTAATTCTCACGAATGCCTAACCAATCAGATTCACTCGATCCGAGTGCTTCCGAATGCTTCCGCGTGGAAGATCGTGAGAAGAAGCCGTTGCTCGTTATTCAGATCGCGCGTTTTGTCTTTTGTTGTTCTTCATAAACGAATCTGATAGTGAAATAGTTGAAAACGGTGGGAACTTCGAACAGTTTGATTTTTATTGAATAGAATATCTAGCAAAATCTATTACAATTTCTCATTATGGACGTTTCAAATAAATGCTCGACTTTATTGCAGAGTGAATCCACTTATTTGCATTTGCGGCATATGTGGAAAAGAGTTTACCAGCGTATCTGTTAGAAACAGGCATCTCCGGACAATCCATAATGATGATTCCGCTGAAGTGGTGAAGAAGCAATATATTTTGTGTTCTCTTTGTTCTACTGATGAAAACCAGGAAACGTTTTCTACATATGATCATTTGAGAATAATTCATGGTGTTCTGTATGATTGATATTTCTTACATTTCCCCCATCCAAGAAAACTATGATACAACACAGTTATATTGCCATATTTCAAAATACATATGCTAAATTACCTACTTAAATTCTCACTTTTGAGGTTTTTGTAAGCGCATATGTGCTTTTTACAAGCTTTTATTTAGTTTCACCTGTCCCGGTGTCTGTCTGTCTGTCTATCTGTCTGTAATCAAATCTTGCAAGTTAAATATGACACACTTCTAATCGTCCGATTGATTTGAAATTTGGCAGGTGTACATAATTCTGGTGACAATGCATCATGAAATATTTTTCATAGAAACAAACAAAATGGCTGCTCCAAAATGGCGGATGAGTTTCGTAATTATCATCCGATTTCATTCAAAATTAGTTTCTAGGGGTTTTTGGGTTCGACAATGATGATTCTTCTGTCAAAATTGAAAAATTCAAGATGGCGGCTAGAATAGGGCGGACGAGTTTCGTAATTATGATCCGATTCTATTCAAAATTGGTATCTAGGGGTGTTCTGGGTCGGAAATTACGATTCTTCAAAATTGAGGAATTCAAGATGGCGGCTTCAAAATGGCGGATGAGGGTTGTTTTTATAAAAGATTGTTTTAAAAAATGATTTTTTTATTATAGCTTGTTCTAAATGCAAGGGCGGATATAGCTTTTTTCATGGGGGGGGGGGGGTAATAACGATTGAAAATCAGGTTCACAATTTATGAAATTTTTTTATGTGCACCACATTGCGTAACTTCTTCTAAGGACTTTGATACTCATGGGGGGGTAATTACCATAATATAAATCAAACTGTTCGAAGTTCCAAGTTCCAACCGTTTTCAACTATTTCACTATCAGATTCGTTTATGAAGAACGACAAAAGACAAAACGCGCGATCTGAATAACAGGCAACGGCTTCTTCTCACGATCGTCCTTTCGGGTGCATTCGGAAGCACTCGGAATCGAGTGAATCTGATTGGTTAGGAATTCGTGAGAATTAATGTATGCTCGAGAATCGACGACGGCGACCAGTGAGCCGCGGTGGGAGGTACGTCAAATTCGCCGCAACGTTGCCAGATTGGGCAATTATTCCTGTATTTGAAGGATAGATCATTGTTTTATTTCCTTCATCAGCACTTCGAGTGTTTATATTGTTGTTTCATCAAGTGAGATCTGGGCCGCGGTGAGTGGTCCGTCAAATTCGCCGCAACGTTGCCAGATTGGGCAAATATTTCGGTATTTGAAGAATAGGTCAATAGTTGATCCGAGTACATATAAGATTCATGAATTTTAGTAAAAACAGAATCCTTCTATCTGAAGCCAATTTCATGAATACACAGATTTGCTAAAATCAAAATTCACTTCGAAAATATTGGACGGAGTGGACTCAGCTTCATTTGATTTCCTCCGAGTAGGGGAGAGGACGAGGTTTCCGCGCACGGGGGAATTCTGCGCATTGATATTCTGCAACTCAGTTCAGTTATTTCAAAATTTAGATACAGCCACAGAAATATAATAAACATATAAATAAATATTTTATTATATTTCTGTGGAATGTGGATACAGCGCACCATCTCGTTTTTGCCTTGCCAACATCCTCCCGTAATTTAAAGATATTCGTGTTTTTATTTTAGACCAGGGAGCCGATTGTTCGTTTCACGACGCTCTGATCTAATTTTCGAGAGAAATTGGAATCGTGGAAAGTACTTCTATTATTAATTTCTAATGAATCTATTGCATGACTATTTTCCTTCATATGTGTAGATTATTTAATGCAAAAGAACAATTACATAATTGTATTTCGTCATCTACTGTCAGTGATTAGTTAGGTTAGGTGACTCGCACTGGGAGAATAACGCGCAGCTGTAGCAGTAGCGGGGTAATTCTTCAATAATATTTTTTGTACCTATTCATGGAAATTCGGTTAATTTACATTGTAGTTGGTTATTACCTAAATAATGAAATATTTTTTCGAGTTTTTCAGCTGTTCAATATATGCGCATAATTATACCATCGCATGCGCGGTATAACCCAGTACGTGGGGGAAGACCGCGAAAAGACAGTTTTCAGAATTATTTTTTTTTCTCAATTGGTATAGATAGTTGACCTTTTCCTTGTGATGAAAGAGTTCCATATGGGTTCATGATTCAGCAGTTGAATTATGAAAGTTTGTGTGTACATAGGAAGGTTTTTGTGAGCATTTTCCCTAAGGTGCGTGGAATTCCCCCGTCCTCCCCTACATATAAAATTCATGAATTTAAGTAAAAACATAATCCTTCTATCTCAAGCCAATTTCGAGAATTGTAGAGATGTTTTGTATTATTGATCTGATTTCGGCAATCAACCTGATTACCTGAATACCAATCATTGTTATTGATTTCAAACACCTTACATTATTAGTTATTATTGCAACACCTGCTGTAATCGAACACTTGCCCAATTGATATAAATTGTTATTGTTGTTATGAATAGGCGATTCAATTAAAGATAGCTGAAGATTAAACATCTCAATCATTTTTCCACCGGTTTCCCATTACATGGCGATCCTGCCATCCTAGTAAAATATCAGTGTTGAATAATTCTGAACAATATCCGTAAAGTGTTTAGTCGGATGAATAAAGTGATGGCAAAGTGAAAAAGTCGAAGAACTAAAAATGGGAGGTTCGAATTCTAAGGACCCCACCCAGACGGTAAAAGAAAATGGAGCGATCAATTCGAACTTCATTGTGCAAGAGAGTGAGTACAACATCTCAAAGGACATGAAAATCGTGTTGTATTTGATTTTGGCTGTGTTGGTGCTCAACTTGATTTTCAAGGCATATAAAATGCACAAAAAAAATTTGATGAGAAGGTTCAGGCGAGAGGCTACTGCATCAAGGGCGTCTGTGGCAGCAATCTAGTGATAGGAGGCAGCGACGAAAACATTCCGGTAGTGAAGTTGAAGTGCTGTTATGTGCGCGGAAGAAAGGGTGAGCTCGTTTTGACTATTTATGATGACAATTGCGGTTTATTTTTAATTAATAGTTGATAGAAATTTTATGCAGGCTCAAAAGAAAGAAGCTGTATTAGGCAACCTTTCAATAATAATAACTGAATTGAAAAAACAATCTAAAAGAGTACTAAAGAAAAATGTTCCGAAAAGCAATTTAATTAGAATTGAGGTTCGAGATAATTTGGTAGCTCTCTTCAACGAGTTTACAAAAAGCGTAGCTAGTTCTTGGCAATATTTAGATAATACAGAGAGGCAATCAATAAAAACTGATTTTCACTATATCCGAGACAAGGTTATTCGTTCTTTTCAAACTATAGGTGTTAAATATCAAGTTCCAGTGTCTTGTGTAGAACAAATCGATATATTATCATTAGAAGAAGAGTCCCAAGACGAAGACGAAAAAATCATGTCGATGACTACTACAGAATTTTTCAATTTGGCAAGCAAAATCATTCCAAATCAGTTCGACGGAAATGTTGATAATTTGAGATCCTTTTTAGATTCGTTAGAACTCCTTCAGGAGAATAGCGCGGATCACCAGGATAGAGCCGTGTCTTTTGTAAAAACTAGACTAATCGGAAAGGCGCGTAATTTAATTTCTGACGGAGATGGTCTAAATGATATTGCGAGGAAGTTGAAATATGCCTTAAAAGGTGAAAGTTCGAACCTTCTAACATCCAAATTATTGAATTTAAGGCAAAACCATAAGGACACTTCCACTTATGCAGCAGAGGTTGAGCAGTTGGCTCAGAAATTACAAAATGCTTTCATAAGTGAGGGTGTTCCTAATGAAGTAGCCGAAAAATATGCAGTTCAAACTACTTCCAGGGCACTTAGTCAAAATTCAAATACCGAAAGAGCTCGTATAGTGATAGAAGCTGGCAATTTCAGCACTGTCCAGGAAATCATGACAAAATTTTTAAACGTTAACACTCAACCGTCGCCTGCAAACAACGTATTCTATATGAATAATAATAATTCACGCAACAGACATCCGTTCAATAATAACCGGCGTGGTTCAGGAAGAAATTTTCAAAATTCATACAGTGGTTTCAGAAATTCACACAATTTCAATGCCGGGAGAGGTCAATATCAGGAACAGAGAGGTCAATATCGATTCGCTGGAAATAGGTATAACAATAATAGTAGACCTAATGGCAGAGGTAACGGACAAACCAATGCCAATGTCAGATTTTTGGAATTGTCAAACCAGGGAAACCAATCGGACCCCCAACCGGTTCGATTGGGGGAGACAGAGCAATAAATATTTATCAGCTAGATTTATCTCTTTGGAATTTTGTAGCCGTTGAAACTAAGATAACTCGAGAAAAGGTCACTTTGTTGGTAGACACCGGGGCTGATGTTTCTATATCAAAAGTAGGGAAAATTTTGTTGCAAAATTCTGTTGATAATTCTAAAATAATTGACATCAAAGGTGTAACTGAGGGATTGACAAAATCTTTGGGTATTATTAATACTGAAATATGGGTGAAAAATAATCAAACTATCGGACATAATTTTCACGTGGTAAGCGACGACTTTCCAATTCCGGGAGATGGAATTCTAGGCAGGGATTTTCTTATCAAATATAGTGCTAATTTAGATTATGGTCGGTGGACGTTGAATCTTCGATATTTTAATAAGAACTTTGTGATTCCTATCCTAAGCGGGGTTGAGGAAAACCAAATTCATATACCACCTCGTTGTGAAGTAATTAGGCAAATACCATCTCTTAAAAATATTTCGGAAAGTGTATTAGTGTTGAATAAAGAACCTTTACCAGGAGTTTTCATTGCACGAACGGTCGTGTCTCCAGGAGAAGGTTTGGTAAAAATCATGAACACGACTTTCGAAAGTGTTATTTTGAAAAACATTCAGCTAGAAGTAATAAGTCTAGATAAGTTCAACATCTATAACATTAATGCTGATCATAATTATAGGCATGAAAAACTAATGAATCAACTGAATAAGGAAATGCCGGATTTTATTCAATCAGAAGTTATTAGTTTATGTAAAGATTATTCAGATATTTTTGCATTGAAAGATGATATTTTGACAGTTAATAATTTTTACAAACAAAAATTAAAATTGTCGGATCCGAAACCTGTATACACAAAAAATTATAGACTACCAATGGCACAAAAGGGAGACATTAAAAATCATGTGCAAAATTTGCTTAAACACAAAATTATAGAACCTTCGGTGTCAGAATACAATAACCCCATTTTATTAGTACCAAAAAAAGGACCAAATGGTCAAAAATCCTCAAGGCTTGTTTTAGACTTTCGAAACGTAAATAAAAAACTAATTGCTGATAAATTTCCTCTTCCACGTATAGACGACATTTTGGATCAGTTAGGTCGAGCAAAATGGTTTTCTGTTATCGATTTATATTCAGGATTTCATCAAATTGAACTAGACGTAGACTCCCGTGGGCCGTGACATAACTTCATTCAGTACTGAATCAGGTTCCTATAGGTTTACACGTCTACCCTTTGGTTTATCTGTGAGTCCTAATAGTTTTCAAAGGATGATGACAATCGCTTTTGCAGGTCTAACGCCAGAAAAATCTTTCCTCTACATGGACGATCTCATTGTAATAGGATGCTCTGAGAATCATCATTTGAAAAACTTGAAGGAAGTTTTTGAAACTTGTAGAAAATTCAACTTAAAGTTGAATCCAGAAAAATGCAATTTTTTCAGGAACGAAGTAACTTTTTTAGGCCACAAAATTACAGACAAAGGCATTTTGCCGGACGACTCAAAGTTCGAGGTAATTAACAAATATCCAACTCCAACTCATGCAGATGAAGTTAAAAGATTTGTTGCGTTTTGCAATTATTATAGAAGGTTTATTCCTCATTTCGCGGAAATAACTCAACCATTAAATCAATTAACAAGAAAAGGTAGTAAATTTATCTGGTCCAAATCATGTCAAGATTCTTTTGTTGAACTGAAAAAAGCTCTCATCAACCCACAAATATTGAAATATCCAGATTTTTCCAAACAATTCATTTTGACCACAGATAGCTCAGATTTAGCATGCAGAGCCGTTCTTTCTCAAATTATTGGCGGACAAGAGTTTCCAATTTCTTACGGATCCAAAGCCTTTACTAAAGGAGAATCACATAAACCGACGATTCTGAAAGAGCTTACAGCAATTCATTGGGCTGTCAAACATTTTCGTTGCTATTTGTATGGACAAAAATTTTTGATAAAAACTGACCATAAACCGTTAGTCTATTTGTTTTCGATGAAAGACCCAAGTTCTAAATTAACACGTATGAGATTAGATTTGGAAGAGTTCAACTTTGAAATTGAATATATCAAAGGAAAGCAGAACGTTTGTGCAGACGCATTGTCTAGGATAAACATTGATGACCTTAAAGAAATTAATCATAACACTTCTCAAATTCTTGCGGTGACTAGGTCAATGTCGAAGACGTCGAAGTCATCGAACAATACACCAAGCGAAAAAGATGCTGAAGCGGCTCAAATAACAAACCCAGTAAAAGTTTATAATTCAATAAATAATTATGATTCATTGAACTTGCCCTATTTAAAATTCAAGGTTAAAAATATAGGTAGAAGCACTCTCGAAATTTATGAAATTGATATGTTAATATATGATAAGAGAAAAGTGAGTACTCATGTAAAAATTTCAATCACTAATGGCGATAGCCTCGCTTTAGAGCAGGTATTGTCTAAGCTTGATCAGTTTGCTGGTGAAAGAGATTATAAAACATTAAGAATGAAAATGAATGATCCCATATTTACGAGATTTAACATAAATGAATTCAAGAGAGTGGGGCAAAACATTTTACGAAACATATGCATAGTTTTACTTGAACCACGAATGATAATTGTTGATAAAGATGAAAGACTAAAATTAGTTGAAAAGTATCACAATGATCCTATGTATGGTGGTTATTGTGGACAAAAGCGGTTGCTAAAGAAATTGAAATCGTTCTACTATTGGAAAGGAATGTCGAGGGATGTTGCCCAATACACTAGGCAATGTCATAACTGTCAAATTGATAAAATTAACAGAAGGCATAATCAACCCTTCGTGATAACACCTACTCCTCAGAATGCTTTCGATATAGTATGTATCGATACCGTTGGACCATTTCCTAAAACATCGCTAGGAAATCGATATGCGGTAACTATACAGTGCGAATTGTCGAAATGTAGTCATATCGCCAATACCCAATAAAGAAGCTCCTACGGTAGCGAAAGCAATCCTAGAGGATTTCATTCTTATATATGGACCCATGAAAGAAATTAGAACGGATATGGGTACAGAATACAAGAATGAAGTTTTCTCGAATCTTGCGGAACTGCTCAAGATACAACACAAAATTTCAACAGCGTATCACAGTCAGACTATAGGAGGATGTGAAAGGAATCATAGGGTCTTAAATGATTTCATTAAAATGTATATCAATGAAAGCCAGCCTGACTGGGATACGTGGACTAAATATTTTACATTTTGTTACAATACAACCCCAATGACGTATCACAATTATACATCTTATGAATTAGTTTTTGCAAGAAGGGCTAACCTTAGCTCGGATATATTCTGTGATATTCGAGTAGATGCTCTTTATAGTATTGAAGCATATGACCAAGAAATACGTTTTAGGTTACAATTCGCGCAGAACAGAGCTAGAAATTATCTTGAAAGTGCCAAAATAAAGCGTAAGGTTGCATGATAAAGATGCTTCTCAATTGCATATTGAGGAAGGAGACCTTGTTCTCATAACGAACGAAGCCAGACAAAAATTTGACCCTTGGTGGAAAGGTCCCTATACAGTTGTCTTTGCAAGTGGGCCTAATTGCATAATTGTCGACAAAGATGGAAGACGCAGTACTGTGCACAAAAATAGAATTAAGAGGTATATAAGATGAAATTTGAAGTGTATAGTAGTTTTGTAATAGTTTTCATTCATTTATATCTAGGATTATTAGCAGTAGGATGGTAGCTATCTGTAGGTAAGAAAACATGTAACTTAGCAGTAAGACTTTTATATTTTCGTTGATTCTATCCTGATGTAAGTTTATGGTAATTTTGGGTTCAAATAGATATTTCGAATGAAAGTTTAAATTTCAGAATTGTTAAGAATTTTCTCATTTTTAGGGATCGATCTTCATAAGTGGCCATAGTGAAGATCGTTCCTCAGGAAGGGAAGGTGTAGAGATGTTTTGTATTATTGATCTGATTTCGGCAATCAACCTGATTACCTGAATACCAATCATTGTTATTGATTTCAAACACCTTACATTATTAGATAGTTATTATTGCAACACCTGCTGTAATCGAACACTTGCCCAATTGATATAAATTGTTATTGTTGTTATGAATAGGCGATTCAATTAAAGATAGCTGAAGATTAAACATCTCAATCATTTTTCCACCGGTTTCCCATTACAGAATACTCAGATTTGGTAAAATAAAAATTCTCTTCGAAAATATTGGACGGGGTGGACTCAGCTTCTTCTGATGAAGTTTACTCCGAGAAGGTACATATAAGATTCCTGAATTTTAGTGAAAACAGAATCTTTCTATCTCAAACCAATTTCATGAAAACCCAGATTTGGTAAAATAAAAATTCGCTTAGAAAATATTGGACAGAATGGACTCAGCTTCATCCATGAGAGTTGATCTAAGAACATATAAGATTCATGAATTTTAGTAAAAACAGAATCCTTCTATCTCGAGCCAATTTCGAGAAAACTCAGATTTGGTAAAATAAAAATTCTCTTCGAAAATATTGGACGAGGTGGACTCAGCTTATTCTGATGATGTTAACTCCGAGTACATGTAAGATTAATGAATTTTAGTAAAAACTGAATCCTTCTATCTAAAGCCAATTTCAAGAAAACCCAGATTTGCTAAAATCAAAAGTCACTTCGAAAATATTGGACAGGAATGACAGGATGGACCCAGCTTCATCTTCCTTCATCCAATTATTTGTATCTTTATTTTTTATTATTATATCTTAAGAATACTTACTTTAGAAAGAACATTTTTGTTTTAAAATACGGTGACAAGTTTCCTCTCACATGTTTATGTTAGGAATTGGGAATGTTGATGTTTTCTTGCAATTATTATTGCTCATTATTATTATTGAAAATACTGTTTTATTTTAAGTTCAAATGCAAATAAATGTTGGTAATATTCACATGTGGTGTTATCATTTCCAATGTCTCTGATGGTTGCAAGGATTGCGAAATCTGTAAATTTTTTGTTGTTATAACCAATTATGATAATTCAGAATACCTACTTGTCTAAAATAGTTCCTTCTGCATACGGTGACGGCTTGGCATTTGACTTTCGGATACATTCGGATTATTGTCAACTGTGTGTGTGTCACAGGCGAGAAAATATTCTAAGCTGAGTCTAAGCTCGGCGAAATGACGCGAAATATTCATAGACTTTGAATTTTTATGTGAATAATGTGTAGGTTCAATATTCTTATTGATGAATTTCAATGCAATACGGTTGTTTATCAGATATTTCTGGGTGAATTTGAACACATAATTAAATTAATTATGTGCTATATCGAAGAAGGAATGTATTTGAGTGAAAGAATTATTACGAACGCGAACGGGTGGGGGTGGAGGGCCTCGGTTGACATCGTTCTATTCAGGCCAGCTTACCATTTGTCAATTACACTGATTATCTCATTTTTATTTGTGTGGTTCTATTAACAAGTAGAACTGCCGATATTGGGCAGCAGGGCAGCAGAAAACCCCCGTGAACGTGAGTCGTCTTGGAGTGATCGTTCCTTATTTATTCGAGGATGCACAAGGAGCAACCGCAACTGTAAACTCCGAACATTTTCCCTGGACACGTAATCTCCCGCCTCGGTGATGTGCCATGGCCCCCTCGTTCCCCTGATCTTTCAGCTTCTGATTATTTTGTTGAATGTTGAAAGAAGCAATTACAGAACAAATTGGGCAATTGACATGGACTTGTATGCGAGGCTGATGCGGAACTTTGAGGAACGACTATAGCAGTAGGTACATTGCCGAAAACGGTCGTCATCTGCCTGACATTATCTTCAAAACATAATAGGAGTAGTTCGGATTATTGAAGATAAAGCGCTACAATCTTAATTTCAGTCGCCTATGACGATGCGCGACTTCCGCAATACGATGAAGCAAGCGCCGCGCAAGACAAACCGTTGTTCCACAGACCAAACAGTTGGTCTGTGGTTGTTGAACGAAGCATGCGTATAGCGGCGTGATGGACTAACATTTGTCGATATCCTAGACTTTAGTCAAAGGTCGATTTGTTTATTCGCAGAAAAGAATTGAAACCGGTGATGTGACGACCTTCAATGAAGGTGAATTAATATGATAATAACCATGTAGTGTAGAGTATATAAAATTCCAAGAGGATATTGTTTAGATAGAAACATCGCCACAGGTCATGTAGTGTTAAGAATCATTACATTTTTTATTAGGTTAATGAACATTCTGACAACATTGTAAGTTTGTATAGATAGTCAGAGAGATAAAAAAGTTCAGCCATTCTGTGATATTATAAATCCAGGGAAGCATCCAGATAATTTTTATGATTTTGGATTTTTCGTCAAATTTTATCGGGTAAAATTCCGGAATAACTCGAAAACGACGCGTTTTATTGGGAAAACATAAGAGTACTTTTATATTCCAAAATAATTGATCCTTTCGGATATATGAACCGTTTATCTTTTTCGAGTGGTTTTATGGTATTTTTGCGTGTGTTAATGAGTCGGCTACGCTGTTACTTTTATACCAGGAGAAATATTGATTGAGGAATATGCACCATGAATAGAGTAACCAATCAACCGAAATTCAGTTAATTTGATATAACAGTTCCGAAGATATGGACAGGAAAGTGTTTTTTCGTGTCTTCACCTGTATCTTTCAAACGAAACCGAAGTTTGAAACATAATATAGGAAAAAGTGTTTCGTTTGATGAGAGGAACCTACAGTCGAAAGTCGAAAACTGTATTACGATTCATAAAACTTCTGAAAATTCGAATAATTTTCTGATTTCGACTAGTAAATCACGTCCTAATTTGCATCATTTTTTCATCTGTTCATTAGTGCACAAGCATTAGTGTGATATCGAACAATTTTCGAGTGAATTGCCGCCCAATTTCTTCAACTATGCATAAAAAGAGGGTGTATCCTTTATATTCCTATACTGAAAAACCCGACTTCTGTGTGAAAGCTGCCTAGATTCCTGATTCATCACATAAGGTGATTTTTCATTTTCATTTACAGGATTGTTCATTATCATAATCATCCGAAATTGGTTGCAAATCATCATCTGCAACCATTTAATCTGTAAGTAGAATGTCCATCCGTTTTTTTGCATTCACTCACCTATGTTTTCTGTTGATGTTGCTATTTATTTTTTGTAAGGGCACTATTCTTGGCGAGCAAGCCATATTAGCGATGTAATGATCAAGAAAGTAAGCACTGAGAAGAACTTCAGTACAATGCTAAGTAAAAGAGAGGATTGGGGAAGGGAATACACCAACTACAATCTCAAAGAAAATACAATGAAATGGTATACAGATGGTTCTAAAACCGCTACAGGAGCTGGCGCTGGGATTTACGGGACAAGAACCAAGTGTGCACTATCGTTAGGCTCCTGTACATGCGTCCTTCAAACGGAAATACTTGCAATCGGAAGATGTCTAGATATGAATCTAGAAAGAAACTATCAGAAGTGCGATATAGCTATTCATACATATAGTCAAGCTGCTATTAAAGCACTGAGCTCCTACGTCATTGACTCAAAGCTGATTTGGGAGTGCCGAAACAAACTCAATGAGGTAGGCAAGAAGAATAAGATCTTTTTAATCTGGGTTCCCGGTCATTCGGGAATCGTAGGAAACGAAGTGACCAATACACTGGCCAGAAAGGGCGCATAAACGCCACTCACTGGCCCAGAACCCCTCTGTGGTATAGGAAAATGCACCTATAAGAAGGAGAAAACCGAAAGAGAAAAACTCTGGCGGAATCTCCCAGGGATGGATCACTCCAAAAAGTTCCTCCGGAACTTTGAAACTGCAAGATCACAAAAATAATCCAGATATTATCTGGATCTCAGTAAAAACCAACCTCACCTACTCACTGTCTTTCTCCCAGGACATTGTCGCCTATAAAAGCATCTGTTGAGAATGGGTTTATCAGACACTGATGAGTGTAGATTCTGTGGGGAGGAGGAAGAAACTCCTATTCACCTGGTTTCGGAATGCTATGCCATTGCAAGCCAAAGGAAAGAGTGCTTTGGACAAGAAACTTGTAGAAGTGGGGAGTTATCCTCCTTGAAGCCGTCCCAGATACTGGATTTCATCAAATCTCTGGAACTGGAGGGCGAGCTATAGGAGGCGCGATGATAACAGCCCTGTCAGGGGCACAATAGACCTTAAGGTCGCAGTGTACTGTAACACCTTTTTACTATAACTATAAGCCATATTAACGGCGTTTTGAACCATTACATGAATTTGTTTTATTTATTATCAACTTGTGATCCCAAGTCGTATACCTATAATTTTCCAATCTTGCTAATCTAATCTTATGCATAGATCCTTGGTGGAATCTTCATTTATTATTCCTTTTGTAGGTAGGTATGTAAAGGAAAATGTATATCATGTGAATTTTGGGAATAAATTCTTCAATGGCTTTCATCAGCGCATCAGCATAACCAACACGTTCAACCCAGCATGATATGGAATAAATATCCTCAACTCGACAGGTAATTGTTTAATGATGCATTCTCGGTTCTATAAAAATCATCAGAGGCAATACCAACATCCGGAACATTGTACAATGTTGATATGAGTTGTGATGAAAAAACCTTTTCGAATGCATTCAATCCCTTCCCCGTGATCTTGAGAACTAGAGCAATCAGACCTATGGTTTTTGAATAAACTATAATCACACATTCCCTGCTAATTCATAAAGCTTCGATTTACCCTTAATGCTATGGTCGTTCTGATAATAAACACTCGAACTAATTCAACTGTAGTTATCTTCATCAACTAGTTAGCAGTTCGTAACTTAATTTCTTCTAACTTCGACTAAATGACGTTCTAACTTCAAGCGAAGATTAATACGCACGTCGATTCAACGTCAAATCCGCTGCCAATCTCACAAGGGATTGCAATTCTATGCTTACATACCTATCAAGAGAGCCAAAGCTTCTTATGCATTACTCAACACCAATTTCAATGGCAATGTCTTTCCCTCGTCTTCTCACCCAGCCAAATTCCCTCGAAATCTTCACATCAGTAGTCACCTTGGATATCACCATCTGCGCCATCTTAATATCACCGACAGTATCTCGTACCTCATGAATTCATCATTTCCAGGATGAATTCATCATTCAATATCCTGTACCGACAAGACTACTTCGTTCATTTCAATCATTTGAGAGAGACAATTCTTTTTGATCTCATCTTTGTTCACCCTTAGCTGAGTCTCAAACAAGATACTAAGTATTTCATCAGATTCTGATGATCCAAATTCACAGACAATCTCCCATCCTTAATCATAGCACAGGCTTTAACAGATGGTACTAGGATGGAAGAAAAAATCAAGTGTTGCTGCTAACTGCATTGGAAACGAGCTCTCTGCAGTTTCACACATTCTCGACTCGATATTTCAAGACCAGGACATCCCACTGGATGAATGAATTAACCGGCGCCGAGTTATCGAAAAAGAGATCCCGTGACCAGAAGTTGTGGGTAGGTGATGAGTTTCCAGTTAAACTCCTTCAAATGAAATGATTATCGGATCACATCAAACTACCAGCGAACAATAGGAAGTTCACAAAATATCGATGAACTCTCGGAGGAACCGAAGTTTTGAGTATACTCAGAAACCATTTTCTTGAAAATTCGTGGAATTCGTGGATCAACAGTAAAAAAAAGAATTAGTCGAGCGACTAATCATTTTTTCGACATTATTAGCAACAAGAATCCTCCAGTCCATGTTCGCTTGTCGAGCTCGATCAGTCTGTTTATGGAAATTGAAGATAACGTCAACCGGTCTAACTGATATAGCTAAGATTATTTCCGCACTAACTTGCACTAACACAGCAAGATATAAAAACTTTTTTATTATCGAAGAATGGTATTCAGACAAATCATTTTACAGACGTTAAAACTCATTTATTTTATATTATTGTATTTCAGTACATTCATCTCGGTTCTACAGAATGGTCAAAATGTTATGCACTAAAAAAAATGTATAATAATTTTCAGTTGAAAAACAGTAATCTACTCAGGTTTTCATAAAAAAATGACATATTTTTTCATTGTGAATGATCGTTGTCTTCTAAAGTCGAATTCAATGACGTTGATTGAATTTTCTGCTATAAAATTATTTTTTTCCAAACGCGATGACACCCTGTAAATCTTTTTATATTTCGATAGACCTTGTAATTACCATTTCCAAAATATAGCATACTCGACATTTTTCTGAAGGCATGTTAGGGATATTGAATTTTCAAATTTTAAATCTTGGAGGTGACCTTCGGACTGTACGCCGGTGAAAATGAAATAATGCGTAGTGCCTAAGTAAGGAAGGAGTCATGGCGGTCCAAAGAATCGTTACTAGACACATAAGTTCAATCTGTTCGAATACAATTGAGTTGGAACTCAGGCGTCTAGTTACATTTATCCAAGAACCATTGACAAAACTCAATATAGAATTCGAAATTTCCAGCCATGAGGTGATAAACTCTTTTGGCACTATAAGGTTATAATTTATGAGTTCTCAGAATCCCTCCCACATTCGTTCTTGGGACTCCTGTTCCTGTATATTCTTCTATGAAACCAGTTGATGTTCTAGGATTGATATCAACAGCTTCTGATACAAAGACTTCTTCCTAATCTGTATTTTTAAGATATTTCTTCGATCATATTTTCTCAAATTGACCTTTTTTTTATTTAGTTGCGACGAAATCGTGCGATAATATCTTCAGGACCGGTTATCGTCTGTCTCGATATTTTTCACGATGCAAATCACTTGCTGCCTCTGCATTTTCTCTGGTTTGTATAAAACAGAGTTTTCATAATTTTCGTATTTCATAGCACAAAATTTAACAAAGGAGAACTAGGAATAACTTAAATTGTTACAATAAACGTTTGATAACTAACATTTGCATGGTTTCATTCATGATCGCATTCTTCGAAGCCTACCTTTACTAGAGATGAAAGTTTAAATTTTAATATCTCGAACATGACTCCAGAAAAACATCAAGTAGGTATGTTATATTTTTGAAATGATAATTTAACGTTATTGAATTTTAAGTGAAAAATTGCTGAAAAAAGTTTTTCACTAATATAAAAATATTTCAGCAAAAGTGAAGTTACAGCAATGAGTTCAAATAAACCTAGAGAAACAACGTCATTGAACGAATTGAAGCAAATTTCAGTTGTTGTTCCTTCTCCATTTCATAGTGGCGCAGTTGTGATTCAGAGAATCGAAAATTTTCACCCTCGCATCTAGCGGAAAGTAGCTGAACTATGAAGCACTATTTCCTAAGCGTGCTGGATATGAATGCGTGATTTATTTATTATTGTATTTCAAATGATCTGCCTTTTTCGCCATTTGTATCGAATATATAAAATTTGGACGAATCCGATTCTGCACATGATTCGTAGTAGTAGAAGAAAATGAATAACCTACAGATTTCTGTAAATGAATAGCTAATGAAATGGACCAGACTGTTCAGACAGATTATAGTTCCTTTAGTAGTTTAGTAGCTACAATGTGCAGCCACTCCACGGCCAAAAATTTTAGCTTCAACTCTTTCTTCTAGGTATATTTAAACGCAATGGTTACAGCAACATTTCTAAAATGAATTTCTCTAAAAACACCCGGTAACTGTACAATGGTAGAATCTATTGAAACTTGGAAAGGCGGTGTTCGCCAATGATTTTTTCATGAAAATTGCCCTTCAGACATCCACATCATTTGGCGTCTATCTAGTACAGAAATCCCCTTCAAATGTGTCCAATTTGGCCAATCCTGTTCATCACAATTGAATGGATAAAATAAGTTACTATAAAAATCGTTGTCGTGTCAAACTTTGTTTTTTTTCTGGAAGATGACAGCCCGGAGCGGTTCAATACGTGAATAGGCCCTGGCTATGAATTGGAACAAGGGAGGATAACTATTGTAGGTACTTATTGGATCGTTACAAATTTGGCGCCGGTTAAAGTGGAAACCGATTACCGATTTTGAATTAGTTGATGGAATGTCTAACTGCATCAAGCTGGTCCACACGCGATTCGCGAACAGAACTAAACGTAGCATTAACGTCTAATGGCTTCACAAGAATTTTGTTCTCGTTGCCATGACCACTTCGTAAAAAGCTTCGTTTTATTTCAAAGTGAATTCTGGGAGTCAAGGATAGTTCTATAGATATGGTGAAATCATAAATTTCAAGGCGTTGTATACACAGATCCAAACTAATATCATTATTCAAATGAAGTTTTCGTTCCTCCATGACATACTAATTACATTGGATAGTAATTAAGAAGATTACCCACCTATGAATTCTAGCCCTGCAAGCTTCCACGTTCCTTTCTTCGTCACAAGAATACTGGCAGGACACACGTTCCGATGTAGCACATGCCCGGAGTAGTGAAGGAAGGATAACGCTTCTGTGATCTGAAACAAAGCCATTGTTACGTTGTTTGCTTTCTGTCTACTCGGTTTGTATTCCTACATGGAACAAGATTTGAAGATAGTTCAAATATTTAGGAAAATTCACTTCGTTTAAATCTATGATGGAAAATTTTTGTAATGGAAAAAACAAAGTTCCTCTTTTCACAATGAGATATTCGCAATAGATAAGGCAGCAATGTTCGAGTAATATTAATTTTGATATCTTGTGAGATTCTCGACCCAAACTTTCATAATATGTGAACTTCTGGGAGTGGAATACCTTCTATTCAGGGTGAGTGTTCGACTGTAGATTCCTCTCATTAAACGAAACCCTTTCTTCCTATACCATTTTTTAAAAGTCGGTTCCGTTTGAAAGAAACGGGGCGTCGAAAATCCATTGAAATAACACATTTCTTTCCATATCTACGGAACCCTAATTCTAAATGAACTGAATCAAGGGTGAGTGTATACTCTATTCATGGAGCATATTCCTTGATCAACACTCATTCAATATTCCTTCTGGTATAAGAGGTACAGCGAAGCCGACCCATAAATACAGGCGTTAATACAAGGAAACCACTTGAAAGAGACGAACAGTTCATATTTTCGACAAAAATCAATCAATTTAGAAAACGAAGTACTGGAATGATTTTTGGATAAAACGCGTCGTTTTCGAGTTGTTCTCAAATTCATCCGACTAGATTCGAGAAAAAAATCATGATACTCGAGAATAATCTGGATACTGGATTTTAATTATTCCAGAGTTGAATTCTTTTCTTCTGCATAAGGGTAGCCAATATGTCTACACGAAAAAACATTGTCTGTCTCGTTGGCTTGACGGGTTTATTCATTAATTGCAAATTAAAAATACTCCTTTTTTTCGATTTTTCGACATTTTCTCTACAATGGTTCTTGTAAGTCATATGGTCTTTATAAACTCATCATTATTTGAGCTTGCCATTCAATTTTTGAATTCATATCCAGGTAACACAAAGATATCCCATAGACATCTCTGCGACTTCTTTTTAGGAAGTTGTGACGCCTTTTGTGACATCTTTGAGAGGTCGCGGAGAGCTCTATATCTGCTCCAAATGTCCGCCACAAAAGATCTCCCAGAGAGCTCTTGGCGATGTCCTACGTGGATATTCTCAAACAAGTCACACTAGGAGTTCGCATACACCTCCCGCGGCGAGGACTTTGAGAACTTCGCATTAGCCTCCTTTAGTGAGATCTATGCGAGCTCGCATTGCGAGATCTATAAGATATTCTCAAATAGGTCACATTGCGACATGTATAAGATGTTCCTATACATGTCGCATTGCGAGATGTATAAGATATTCTCAAATAGGTCACATTGCGAGAAGTATAAGAAGTTCCTAAACAGGTCGCTAATATACAGATTTTTATCATATAAATAAAACTTACTCCATTTGTTAATTATACAAATTAAGTATGATACACTGAAAGTACCATGATCGACCATTTCCTGTAGAAAGGTGTAAATAGAACAGGTGTACCTTTCTACAGGAAATGATCGATCATGGTACTTTCAGTGTATCATACTAGATTTGTTTGATTAACAAATGGAGTAAGTTTTATTTATCTAATAAAAATCTGTATATTAGCGTATGACTTTTATTTATATGATAAAAATCTGTATATAAGCTAATATTATTGAGTTGACCTACACAACAAACAGTGTTGAAAGTTATTTATTATTTTCGGCAGCAACAGAAGGTATACTTAAACAATCGAATAACTCCTATAATCTTTATTATTTTATTGATAACGAACAGAAAAATAAAAAATATTTCAAATCATCCGGTTTCTTTCTTCTTTCCTCTTCTTTCTTTGGCTACAATGGCGTAGCCAATTTTGTGAAAAAACCTCGAATTCCTTCTCAGTTGTTCTCCATGTTTGCTTCATTACATCTGGAAGAATGAAAATGACATGTATAGTAATGCACTTCTGTAAGATCAGTTGTTTATACATTTATCAACGCGAATGAAAACTGTAACAAGTTCTTCTGGAGCACAAATTGAATAGAATTTCAACAACAAAAATTTTATATGCCCATTTATATGTATAATATCAGCTAGAAACATAATAAGGTATCATTCCAAACATTATTATGGGCGGCAAAAGATATTCATTTGAAACATTAATCACCAATTCGAAAAATTATATTCTCGGTGATATTTCAGCAAACAACATAATTATCATCCTCTGCACCTCTGCAGACTTGCAAAGTTTCTTTCATAATATTTATTCAAGCAATTACTATTGAGAATGAATGACTTTTTGAGTGATATCAGAAGATCTGTTGTTAGTAGAAAGTAGATTAATGTAAATTAATCACTTCCGTTATTGCCAGTGGTTGAATTACTCAGAAAGACCTAAAACGGCAGAAATGATAACGGTATATATCCTAACTGGTGAGTGGTAGGTTGAAACTCAAGAATTTAATAAAAATAACACTTACCTTCGAGTACAAATATCCTCTTCGAAATTGTAAACAAAAGCGAACCTTGTACAGCACAGGTACACTTAACTATAATTATGCACAAAACGTCTCTTAGCTCAACAGTAAATCAGAACAATGAGAGCATCCTACACATACAAGTACAAGATATGGTCTGAAAATAAGGGAAGCGGGAATTGAGAAAACGAATAGACAACGTTATTTTCCGTAATCCAGAATACACCAACCGAAATGGACGATGTCCATGATCCGCGACTATGAACCTTAATACTATTATCAATTGGGTTCAAGTTCCCGATTCAGTTGAGCTCTATATTTCCCTCTTGCCGCGTAAAAAATTGAAGACATATGCAACTATCGTACAGATGGGCGGCACATCAAAACAAGCGAGTAAATAAATCTTATGGAGACGTTTTCGGACTTTTCGGCTGGAGATCCCTTTGTCGGCCTGCGTAATCATGCTGACACGAAGATATCACATGGCGGGGTCTCCAAGATATCGCATGGGCACATCAGTGGGAACTTCGCTTAGTAACCTCACATAGAGATCTCTGGGACCTCGCGGTAGGATCTCGCATGAAAGTCGCATTGTAACCTCTCAGAGATATCGCATGGGAGAGCTCTCAAAGATATCGCATATCGAGGTTTCCAAGATATCGCATGGGTACATCACTGGGAACTTCGCTTAGGAACCTCACATAGAGATCTCTGGAATCTCGCGGTAGGAGCTCGCATAAAAGTCGCATTGTAACCTCTCAGAGAGCTCGCGGAGAAGTCTGTGTTTCCTGGGTATATAGGGTATTCCATTTAAAAAAGTGTAACTATGGTATATATCTTTGTTATCGAACACCCTGTATATGTTAAAACAATTTTAAATTGTACATCTGATTGCCCTTTACATTTCACGAAAAAAAAATTTTCAAAATGTCTCCATTCACTGCCTCAAAATGAGAACCGCGTCTGGGGTGGGCCACCCTGTATATGTCCTTCCCTACTTCCTTAAACACGATAAATCTCGAATAGAAAATCATAGGGCAAAATTTGTCTAGTAATGACTATGGCTCCGAGATGAAATTTTGTATTGAAATGGGAATGACGTATTAATTATACAGGCTAAATTGTTCGAAATATTTTTCAAACTGAAGTAAAGACTTTCACAACATTCTGTGAAAATGAGTCCTGTACATCAAGAAAGACTACTTCTGAGAACGCCAAAATTTGCGAGAATTTTTTGACGTTATAGAAACTCTTTAAGATTATTCTGTAGAATTGATAGTCTTGGTTGAAAGCTCTGAAAATTCAAATTTATTCAAAGAGGAATATGTACTATTAAATTGACTAGTATTTCTTTGAAAAATTGAGGAATTCAAAACAGAAAGCAAGATGTAAAAAATGACCACCAGAATTATCGATACAAGCAAGTTAGCGGTGCCTGCAGAAGTCTAGCTGTTAAGACTTGGATTGGGGCTGTAGCCGAAAAATATTGCGATGAATGTAGGTCATGAAGGAAAGACCCATAATTACTCATGGGGCAATTGTAAGGCAAGCGAAAGCCTGAAACAGCACGCGGGACCCCCTAAAGATGATATAGGGAGTACCCCACGTGTGCATTACTGGAGCTATGAGAACGTGCCCAATTACTTCAGATCGTCACAGATCTCACACCTATGCATTTATGGATCTACAGATTTTTCTGCCAGACCATTCACTGAATCTCTAAGGCATGAAGAGTTAGATAATGGGAGTATCAAAAATTGGAAAGTCCTTTCCTCGACACAAGAGGAGAAGGCGCAGGAGTATTCGGGCCTGGCAGCATAAGTCTGTACTATAGTTGTTCACTTATTTTAGAGTCATGCAGAAATATTTGCAATTGGAAGATACGTGGAGATGAACCCAAAGGAAAGCTACCAGAATTGTGACAAAGCAATCCATTCTGGGAGTGAAACTGCTATCGAAAGACTTGGATCTCATGCCATCAGGAGCTATGCAGGAATAATGGGGTAGTTTTAGACAATACACTGGCGAGGAGAGAAGCTCAGAACCTTTCCGTAGCATCGGCAGACGAAGAAAAAAACTGAAGAAAAACATCAGCCTGGTGAAAACTTCCAGGGATGAATCATACCATCAAATTCCTACAAAACTTCAGTTCTACAAGATCTAGGAAGTATCTTGATCTGGGCAAACATAAGCTACTCCTCCTCTCTGTCTCCAGGACAGGGCACTGTTGCCTCAGAAACCACCTAGTGAGAATTGTACTTTTGGAAACTATCGTGTGCAAATTCTGAGGAACTTTTCAATATGAACCTTGGCAATAATTGCTTTGGACAAAAAAGTTGTAGGAGCAAATATATAACTTCCTTGAAGTCGTCCAAACTGGAAGTTCCTATGAACTTAGGAACTACCAATTTCGTAGAACTCCATCCGAATGTAGAATTTCATGTTCTTCGAAACCGTATTTCTGAAATTATCAGGAAAATTTTTGTACACCTATGTTTCCAGAATCCATGGCTGAATCTTGCTCATTGAAGAAAACTGAGATTTGAAAATACACTGAAAATAGTTATCCGACGCTCGGCGTGATCCGCTCTCATTTTCTAGATGAAGGTGGCTTGAACTTTCCGGAAAGTGAAAGGCTATTCAAAAACTCACCACAATCATCAGTGTCTATGATGAAAAAGATTAAGGAAGAATCATGGATAAATACCTAGAATCAAAATCTGCCGTAAAATGAAAATTCTAACTGTAATTGTTGTATTCAATTCCCATCAAATTCATTACAACCAGCAATTCGCTTCATTGAGCATTTTCATGTCATTATAGGCTCCGAATACCTTCATGGGATATATTTGATTCGCCGTCATATTCGAGAGTAATCATCCAATTAACGGTTGGGCCGCGCTACGCCATCTCGTTTCAGCCAACAATATAGCAGATAAATTAGCTCCAATTCGGAACAATATGGTTACGTTATTTCTCCTTCCTACCTCTGGATCTAATTAAGAGAAACATAATTTGTCATTCCTTGAAGTTTTGAGAGTAATTTAGGAATTCATAAAATACTGAGAAGATTCCTGAGGATTTCTGCAGAAAAACACCACCCAAATTGTTGATTCCAGATTGCATCGATGGTGCTGGAGTTGTCGAGATCCTCCAACCCCTAGGAGCAGAATTGATTATGATATTTCCTGTAAATATTATACGAAGTGATTCGGGGTGTTTGTGAGCTCCATAAGATTTTTCCATTAAAACTTTTTCTCAATGGCAGGTTCGACACCATAAAAATATTACTTTTTACATATATGCCGTTGTCCCAAAATGAATCTATTCGATTAATAAAAAAATCATTAAAATATCACTCAATTATCTGGTTCGCCTTCAGTTAATTTTCTCCTGAACAGAAATGATTGAAATTTCGAACAGTATTGCAGTTGTTTGTTCCAATGATGGACTCAAATCCAGGATTGGGTCACTAGAAGCGCTGACGTGAAATCAGGTAATCAGGAGCTTTTCAGCGCTCGTTTATCCACCTCGTCACAATATTCGCATTCAAGAAATCAGGGAAAGTTTTCCTTGAAACTTGTCAGTCACATGATGTTTCTGGTATTCTGGTAATGAGGTGTCCATGTGTTAGTCTGGTGTATCCAATTCGAAGTCGACTTATTATTAGTTGTAACATAAATTTCCCTTCTGCTAACTCATGACTGTATGACGTCTCGAGGAAAATAACAGAGTTGATTATAGCTAGTGGTCTTTGCAGAGTTGGTCAGCTCACTCATTTCCTTTGGCCCCTGTACGGAATGGCCCCCGTGGTAATTTGGGTTCATTTTGATTAGCCTTCTATTCCATAAGTTCTTGTTTTATTCCCTTCGGCATTGGTTGGTTGTCCAGTATATTTTTTGTTTATGGAACACCCACATGACAAGATTCGCCTTTTCATTTCGAACCATCTATCATTTCCCTATACCTAAATATGCTGATATAGGAGTTATCGAAGCCTTTCCGAAATCCTATTGATTCTTTGAATCAACATTGTTTTATCGAGCTGAATCTACTATTTAGGGGTTACTGGTTTTTAATTAGGAAAAATGATGACGAAAATGTATGAGGCGGTCTATTTGGGTCGATTTCCTATGAATGTTGAAAAAAATCCTGCCAATGTCACGTTTCAATAATAAATCTAAAAAAGGAACAGCAGTACTTGGCTCCATTTCCATGCTAAAACTCATCTTGAGAGGAAGACTGTTGAGGTAGTTTAAAAAATCGGTCAATTCGCTATGATCACCTGTCCAGCAAACAATTATATCACCTACATATCGGTGTCAAAATAACATTTTATTTTTTAACGAATTGTTCGTGTTGAACACCAATTTCCTATCGACAAATGACATGAAGATTTCCGCAAAACAAGGCGAGAGTGGATTATACCCATACCAATTCCATCACACATTCTATAAAAAAGATTCTCGAATGTAAAATAATTCTACAAGATTCAAAACACTTTCACATTGTTCCATACATAAAGACGATGTGCACAACAAATGCTTGAACAACTCAAAATTTTGAGCCTCTGGTACATTCATAACTAGGTTGGATACATCAAAAGAAACCAAGATCGCATTATCCGGAATATGAATATTTGTCAACCTTGATATCATATCAGTGGTGTTCAACACGCTGTACGGTGAACGAAATTGTAGATTTCTTCGTATGAAGTTACTCAGCCAATGGGCTGATTCGTATGCCAGTTTCAATACTTTATCACTAAAAAATTCCTTTCTCAAAATCAATCCTACACCATTTGACTTTTATATACAGGGTTTCTCAAATAAGAAAGTGATTTTAAACATGAATGCCCAGCTTATTAATGGCTTTAAAGAGATGGGGTTTTCACTAGTTTATCAAAAAGATTTTTTTAGGCTTGGCTGGCATTTCCTCTCATCTACTAATGTTGTTCAAATTCAAAAGGAAAATATGTATTATTTTCAATGAAACACCCTATAGTTCTTGATCTCGAAAGAGCAATAATTTTCCTTTCCAAAAATGTATACCTAGTTTTCTATCTTTTGTTTCATTAATAACAAAAACATTCGAGGTTTCATGCAGTAGTACATTTTTAATTAGAAGTTTTATTGAACCTATTTTTATGCCTTAAATCATTTCGAAACCGACTTAAATGACTCAACAAAATTACTATTGTCAAAATTGCTCATTTTGTTGTTATGCGTCAAACGGTCACAGCATGAGCTGATTTTGGGCATCAAAGTACGTTCATATAAAACTATTATTAAAAATGTACTACTACATTTTAAAACATTGAATATCTTTGTTATTAATGGAACAAAAGATGGAAAACTATACATTTTTGGAAACTAGAATGATTGCTATTTCGGATGAGATCAAAAATTATAAGGTGTTCCATTTGAAATAATAATTTTTCCCTTTGAGTTTGACCAACATTAGTAAGACACCCTGTGTTGATGAGATGAAATGCCAGCCAAGCCTAAAAAATCTCTTTGATAAACTAGGGAAACTAATTAAAACCTCATTTGGGACACCCTGTATTTTTGTCCCGTTGCAGTTGTCTTGTTACTTCGCTCTTGAGAATGGTGAGTTGGACTCGCCGAAACTAGTCGAGCTGACAAGCTTTTGCAGTCAATGAATAAATTAGATCTACCACCAATATGGCTTTTGTTTATGTATTTTATTTTTCCTATTGATATGATGGTGGACGCCAAAGGATTCAGAGATATTATAATACTATTCTTAATCTCACCTGAAGTATCCCATACTTGTATTCGATATCCAAGAAGTTGTACTCCCTTGCGTGTTGCGGCCTTTGCGGTGGCTGGTTCGAAGCGGTATTAAGGCCACTCTGACTTCCGCTCACCTCGTGACAGGCCAAAATGTTTGCCAAACTGGCATAAAGGGGTTCCGAGGCGAATGCAAGCGTGTCGGCACACTCTTCGATCGGATGCAACACGTGCAGGATTTTGGGATGC
The DNA here is from genome assembly GCA_910592335.1 of Adalia bipunctata. Lineage (NCBI taxonomy): Eukaryota > Metazoa > Arthropoda > Insecta > Coleoptera > Coccinellidae > Adalia > Adalia bipunctata. The sequence continues at coordinate 44,638,445 of OU342948.1, forward strand.
CTGAAACGCTCCAGTTGCCTCACAGAAGCGCGAAGGATTTCAGTCACGGTTTCCTTTCGTTTCGGCTTGTGTAGCTTTTCCGCACATCGCTTTTCGAATATGAACACTGAGCACTCCTGAAAAGGTAAGAGAAAAAGGGATTAATTAAATGATTGTCAAAAAGGAAACGTAATTTAATCTGTTTTGATTTACGGATATGTGTCAACGCCTTTAAATGACTCAGTAAAAACCTGAGCCAATGCGAGAGGTATTCACAGGCCTGTGTATACAGGGTGAGTCTTGTACATATACAGGGTGTCCCACGGTCGAGTGCCTATTAGACGTTTCTGGAGAACTGGACATATTTGAAATCCGAAAATTGGGATTATGATATTGTTGGAAATTCTCGACAGACCTAAAATATTTTCGGAGCCTGAGCACTTCCGGTTATACCAGGAGTGGAAATAAATTTGTTCAAAAATTTTTTTTTTCAATATTTTCATTTCTGATATGATTGAGTATTCAATGCTGAATACATTTCTGTTGAAACCATTGTATTCATTCGAATAGTTTTCAAAATATCGAAAATAAACCTGAAAAAATGTCAAATATTCATAGTGAGTGTTATGTCCATTATTCCTATTCTGAACATTCCGAGTTTAAACCGTTATCACAACGTCAAAGTAGAAGAATGTGAAAAGGTCATGCATCTTTTGAATTTCATAAATATCATCACAGGGTGTTTCAAATTTTGTGTCGAAAACTGTGATCGAAAATTGGCCATAACTTCTGTTTTTCAAATTAGAACCCTATTTTTTTATGATTGCGTTGGATTCTGCGGAGAAAAATAGTGATAGCACCCTCAGATGTTCTTGATCCTAAATTCAGTAATTGCCGAGATCTTTGAGCTTTTCTGGATTTATGTTGTACGTAGAGTCAAATTCATCGAACCTGAAGAGATTCGATGAATATTCTTGTAAAACCATAGTAACAACTATGTCACCTGTGAATTATTAATGGGATCATTAATTTTCTATGGTCACAGAATATTCTCATGCCAACAGATTCGATGACTATTCTTATGAAACCATAGTAAAATCGAGAAGTAAGGTTAAGGCCTAAAATGAGAGCTGTCACTTGTGAATTATTACTGGGATAATTTATCTTCTTTGGCCACATAATATTCTCATGCGAAAGATAAGATGAATTTGACTCTACGTATAACATGAATTCAGAAAAGCTTAAATATCTCGGGAATTACTGAATTTAGGAGCAAGAGCATCTGAGAATGCTATCACTATTTTTCTCCGCAGAATCTAACGCAATCATAAAAAAATAGGGTTCTAATTTGAAAAACAGAAGTTATGGTCAATTTTCGATCACTGTTTTCGACACACAATTTGAAACACCCTATGATGATATTTATGAAATTCAAAAGATGCATGTCATTTCCACATTCTTCTACTTTGACGTTGTGAGAACGGTTTACACTCGGGATTTTCAGAATAAGAATAATGATCATAACACTGACGATGAATATTTCACATTTTTTCAGGTTTTTTCTCGATATTTTGAAAACTGTTCGGATGAATACAATGGTTTCAACAGAAATGTATTCAGAATTGAATACTCAATCATATCAGAAACGAAAATATTGAAAAAAATATTTTTTGAACAAATTTATTTCCACTTCCGGTATAACCGGAAGCGCTCAAGCTCCAAAAATATTTTAGGTCTATAGAGAATTTCCAACAATATCATAATACCAATTTTCGGATTTCAAATATGTTCAGTTCTCCAGAAACGTCTAATAGGCACTCGACCGTGGGACACCCTGTATTTTAATTGTAGATTCCTCTAATCAAATGGAACACCTTGCCTTGTAACTATACCAGGGTGTCGAAAATATATGGAAAAACAATAAAATTGAAGATTGACTAATGTGGGTGACTCATCACGAAAGAAGAGAAAAATTTCCTTAGATCCCACAATCTTTATTTTTGGACGACTAGCGACGACTAGTTTCGAGTCTCATTCCCAAGTCTTCTAAAGCTACAAAAAATTATTTCAAATTAGGTGTAGAGGTCACAAATTATAAAATTGATTACTACTTCAAGGAATAAATAATATATAATATAATAAAGAAAGGTCTTCATCACGAAACAAATGAACAAGATGAACATGAATCTAATCAAAAAAACACCTTCACAACAAAATTACGATTTTTAAAAGACGAATAACGCGACATCTAGACTAGGGAACAAACAGGTGTGGATCAAATATGCAGAACAGGGACAGTAAACTGTGATCAAAGTTAAAGAAAAGTCAGTGGCGGCTGCTCAATAAGTTCACATGTATGTGCACGTGTACCCCCAAAGAATATCTTCATCTAAAGGAATTCACTTTTGTGTTTGACGTAAACGTAACGTATTCTATTTGGTTATTTGTTTAAATTTCCCATTTCCGATGTTCCGGTTCACGGTTCTGCATTTCAGACTCCAGACGGCGGGCGAACTTTCAACGCAAATGCGGGCAATGCAAATATACGCGTAGCGTAGACGCTAGACGGTAGTCGGTGCACTGCTCTGTCGAAATGAGCCCTGATTGGATCAGCAGTTACCACTCGCGCTCCAAACGTCCCGCAACAGTCAACACTATTTAGCTGACACAGGTACACATTCAGTATGTGTACGCGTAGGCTACGGCATAGATGAAAAACTACGGTGCTACGTTGTACGTCGTGTGTAGGTGAGATAATTCGTTATCTATGGGTGAGATGCTGTATACCGTGTTTGTTGTATTCGCGCCATTATGGCCGAAAATTTTGAGGATGTGATTTGCATTAGCCTACAATTTTTGAAAAGAATTCGTTCTTCTTTGCTGACATCAGAATGCGGCCGCCGGCCAATACAAATATACGCGTAGCGTAGACGCTAGACGGTACTCGGTGCACTGCTCTGTCGAAATGAGCCCTGATTGGAGCGGCAGTAACCACTCGCGCCCCAAACGTCCCGCAACAGTCAACACTATTTAGCTGACACAGGTACACATTCAGTATGTGTACGCCTACGGCATAGATGAAAAACTACGGTGCTACGTTGTACGTCGTGTGTAGATGAGATAATTCGTTATCTATGGGTGAGATGCTGTATACCGTGTTTGTTGTATTCGCGCCATTATGGCCGAAAATTTTGAGAATGTGATTTGCATTAGCGTACAATTTTTAAAAAGAATTCGTTCTTCTTTGCTGACATCAGAAGAAAAGTGCCGGTCGTCCAAAACTGAATTTATCGATCCCGCATGTAACAAAATGTAAAACACGAGATTATAAAAGAACCTTCAAGATAGATACTTATGAAAAAGCCGAATTATGTGGTTGTGAAATTAGAAACAGTCTTTGTTGTTTTCCTTGTTTGTTATTTGCTGGTGATGATCAAACAGAATGGACCAGATCCGGTGTCCAGGATTCAATTCACAGAATGGTTTTAGCACTGTCAATGTGAATATAACTACTTTCACGAATAAGGTTAAGCGCATTCTAAGGAATTCTAAAAACCTACTAAATGCAGTAACAATTAATAAACTCTTTCCTTCTCACTTTATGACTCCGAGATTATATGGTCTATTAAAGATTCACAAATCTGACCAATTTTCTGAGATGCCGATAAGACCTGTTGTTACTTTTGTAGATTCCCTCACTTATAAACTTTCACAATGGATAAATTCACAACAAGAAAATTTATTTGGTCTAGGATATAGATAGATTGGTATGATCTCCTTATTTCATCCTTGATTAGGTCCCTGACCAGTGAACGCCTTCTTCTCATGCTGGTCAGTGGCGTATCCACGGGGGGGATAAGGGGGATATATCCCCCACAGGAAGATCCATTAGTTAGGTCTTAGTTCCAAAAGTGTTTAATTTGATAAGAGTGAATTCTCCTATTAAGTGTAAAATCCAAGAGAGTTGTTGAGTTCCTAACAGTATAATATGTATATTCGCTTCGGTCACTGCATACCATATTATTGCTAAAAAATGAAAGACATCTATGAAACCTTCCGAGTGCCGATTAAGCGATTAAGAGTGAATGAATCTTATCGAGACATGGCGTTTTCGGCTCAAGATCCCTTTGTCGGCCGATAATACTGCGTTAAATTCGCACTTGAATCAGTAGGTTGATGTTGATATTTTGTTGACTGGTATGAAGGAAATGAGTAGACATTTTTCTATTCCATTTCTTAAGGCGACCTGTAAGAATTTGGCCTGAGTTGACGTTGGCTACCTTTCATCATAATAAGTTCAATTGTCACACAGGTGTGTTGCATTTTCTCAATAGAGGTCCAGAAAAAAATCATCATGTGTAAACAAACTCCATTGGCGGACTTCATCAAACGAATAAGAAAAATTGATGAATGCGAAACAAAATCGACAAGTTCGGATGCTGGAATCCGCTAGCCTGCTAGCCATGATGTCTATACACAGGGAGTTGCCAATTTCCGAAAATGAAATTATTGATGATCTAGCAAGAAAACCAAGGCGTCTTCTTTTTGTTTTATGATAGAGAACCAAACTTTCCGATAAAGATTTATTTTTGTATTACGATTAAAAAAAAAATCATTATTATTTGATTAATATCCCCCCCAACACAAATGTCTGGGTACGCCACTGATGCTGGTGCCCGACAACATTGTTCTATTCAGCTTGATCGAGATATACTTCGGTTGAAGAACATATTGTAGGCATGAAATAGAACATTTTTTCAATATGAGTGAACATATAGAATAATTCATAAGAATTCATAACCTTGTTGGAGGTATGTCCCCAACAAAACTTTTTTAAATACAACGACATAACCTACGAACAACCCTTTGGACTTTCAATGGTTAGTCGTCCTCTGGCCCCACTTTTGGCAGAGATTTATATGTCCCATTTCATTTCGAATGTGAGAATATCGTCAACGCAAGTATAACGTATACTTTTCTAAGATTAAATTTTATTCGAGATAATATGTGGATGACACATTTATAATTTGGAGTGGAACTACGGATGAACTAAATAGTTTCCTGGTTTACATCAACTCCATACATAACAACATACAGTTTACTCTGGAAGTTCAAAATGATATCCGTCTCAATTTTTTAGATCTCGAGTTAACGAAAGTTGTTAACAGAATTTCTTTCGATATTCATAGAAAATCCACTTACACAGGCTTGATCATAAATAATTTTTCCAACCATCCCGCGTTTCATAGCTATGTTGATAGGTTACTCAAGATAGCATTGAGTGATGAAAGTTATAGTAAAGAGGTCAATATTCTGAAGCAAATAGCAGAAATGAATGGTTATAACCCTTGAACAATAGATGAATTGATCAGTAAAAAACAGAACTCATTAAATGAAAATTCTGTATACTTGAACAGTAGAACTGATAATGCCGCTTTACAGAGTGAAAGACCATACAGATCGTTAACTTTCATTGATAAATTCTCTTACAAATTAGCGAACATCCTCAAACCTTTCGTAAAGATATCATTCAATGCCATTGATAGTTTGGAGAGAAAACTGATTATTAACGAAGATATAATTGCACCTATGGTTCGCATTGGAGTCTTTAGACTTTCTTGTGGTTTTTGTGACGCGTTTCACATAGGGAGAACTTTCAGGAACTTTAAAACTCGGATAAGGGAACATTTAAGGCCCGGTTTCACCAAACATTTTAATCTGGTTTAATGAGATTACACATTGATTTTTGACTGGAAAACCACAGAAAATTATCGTTTACTGCCTTAAACGAGATTAAAATCGTTGGTGAAACCCGGCCTAAGTTGTCTGAATCCGAATTCGACTGGCTTTTCACATTTTGCTAAGCACCTTATCGACACCGGTCACATATTCGACATGCACACAAATTTCACTATATTACACTTGGCAAATGAGAGCCCCCTGTTAGATAATTTGGAGAGCAGGGAAATCCTGAAAGGTCAAAAAACGATAATAATAATATTTTAAATAAAGAAGTTGGTTGTGACTTCGCGCCTGTCTATATTTCATTGCTGTGAACGAAATCTTGTGTGGGAGAGTACTTTTTTCAACTTTGATCACAGTTTACTGTCCCTGTTCTGCATATTTGATCAACACCTGTTTGTTCCTTAGTCTAGATGTCGCGTTATTCGTCTTTTAAAAATCGTAATTTTGTAGTGAAGGTGTTTTTTTCACTGAGAAAAATGTTCATTTTGGAATCTAATGAAACGGCTTTATTAACTCTCACATAATTATTACAATAGTAAATTTAATAAGATGTCGCGTTATTCGTCTTTTTAAAATCGTAATTTTGTTGTGAAGGTGTTTTTTTCACTGAGAAAAATGTTCATTTTGGAATCTAATGAAACGGCTTTATTAACTCTCACATAATTATTACAATAGTAAATTTAATAAGATGTCGCGTTATTCGTCTTTTTAAAATCGTAATTTTGTTGTGAAGGTGTTTTTTTCACTGAGAAAAATGTTCATTTTGGAATCTAATGAAACAGCTTTATTAACTCTCACATAATTATTACAATAGTAAATTTAATTAGATGTCGCGTTATTCGTCTTTTAAAAATGGTTATTTTGTTGTGAAGTTGTTTTTTTATTGATTATAATTGGTATTTGACTCCATCTTATTCATTTGTTTCGTGATGAAGACCTTTCTTTATTATATTATATATTTATACAGGGTGGCCATTTGAAAACGAAACAGACGAGATTACAGACGAAATAAATTTTTTCGATAGAAATGCTCGGACAGTTCGATTTCTGTTTCGAGGGAGACAACTTAAGATGTAGGTTACGGACGCATATCGCTTCAACCCTTGCTGCTACAACCCCAATTTTTGAATAGGGAAGATGGGGTGATGAGGTATTTTTATACTGATTTCAGCACAGTAATTGTTTCATTTTATGCATTAGTTCTCGAAATATTCATGCGTTAGTTAATTTTATCACTTAAATTAATTTTTTGCGAATAATTGACATTTCGTGCTTCCGAAACACCAAAATTTCCGTCCTTGTATTTGAAATTGCAAAACATCTACGACTGGGCAAATGAAGTCATACCGTACGTGTTAATGCTACTTGGGTCAGATTTTCGACTAGCTGTTTTATTCACTGAAATCATTCTCTGTACGGTATAAGAACGATTTGAAGTATTGATCTAAGAAATGAGACTTTTCAAAGTGAAGTAAATAATTTATCAAAAACTCACATCAATTAATTGAATCATGGTTGTTTTGAACCTCAAAATGTCAGTTTTTCACAAAAAAACACTACAAGTGCCATGAAAACACCACTTCATTTTCAAATACTTAGTTAAGAATATTTCGAGAACTAATGCATAAAAACAATTACTGTGCTGAAATCAGTATAAAAATACTTTTCAAATGAGGTATCACTCACCCCATCTTCCCTATTCAAAAATTGGGGGTGAGGGTTGTAGTAGCGAGGGTTGAAGCGCTATGCGTCCGTAACCTACATTTTAAGTTGTCCCCCTCGAAACAGAAATCGACCTGTCCGAGCATTTCTATCGAAAAAATTTATTCCGTCTGTAATCTCGTCTGTTTCGTTTTCAAATGGCCACCCTGTATGTGTTTTTCTTAAAGTAGTAGCTTGTATGTAAGTGTAATTAATTTTATAATTTGTGACCTCTACACCTAATGTGAAATAATTTTTTGTAGCTTCAGAAGACTTGAGAATGAGACTAATTTGAAGTCTCGAAACTAGTCGTCAAAAAATAAAGATTGTGGGATCTAAGGACTTTTTTCTCTTCTTTTATATGGAAAAACACTTTTCATTCCCTATTTCTGAAACAGTTATTTCAAATGAACTGAATTCATGGTGCGTATTCCTCAATTATTTAATATTTCTTCTGGTATAAAAAGAACTGCGAAGCCGACACATGAATCCACGGAAAAAATCTGAAAATATCAGAATCGCGGATGAGCTAGAACGAAATGAGTGGAACATTTTCGGGCTCGATTTTTGAGGGAATTATTTTGTGGAAAACCGCAACCTTCTAAGTGAAACCGTTTCTGAACTAATTCAGAACTATTAGAGAAAAATGGAAAATGGAGTCAAAAGAAAGGTTCTCATAACTTCTCGAAAACTGAAGCTATCGACTTGAAACAAAAACCTTCTACAGGCACTTTTTTCAATAGAATTCCTTGGCGTAATCAATTTCTTCATTGCAATTATTTTCGAAGTTGTAATACAATTTTGTGTTTTTTCAAATGTGAATCAATCTCTGTGGCAGATTAAATTTTTTTTCCTTTTCAAAACTGTATAACATGATATATAAATTTCTCATCAAACTATGAAAAACATCAAAAGTTTCATTTGTACATGACAAATCAACCAAGTGCTTATCTATAATGCTCTGTAAACTGATAATTATAATATTCGTTGGTTGAGAGCAGAATTCGCTTCTCCCATGTAACGTTAGAAGAAGCTGTGAGCTTTGCATCCACCACAACGGACTTCATTTCGAACAATATTTATGAACATTAATGAAGAGTGTATCTTAAGGTGAGGTTTTTCCTGTGAAAGATGGTAGAACTCATCAAAATAAGTCATTTCACTATAAAATTTTTCAGGAATTATGCCCCTGTTTCGAGAGAATGAAGATAGAAAACTTTCTAGTTCCTAGGTGAATCTGAAAATTCCTCAGTCTGAACCTGCTCCCTCGCCTGCTCCTCCATAGATATCAACATCTCTTGTTTTGTCTTCTTATCTAACTAATTTGCAAAAAAATCTAGTGCCATATGCCGCTTTTTTATGAATTTGGCAAATTGAACATTTCATATAAAAAATTTTCGGTGAATTGACTTATTTTGATGAGTTCTATCACCTATCAGAAGAAAAGCCTCACCTTAAAATGCACCCCGTATATCTGTTTTTCTCCTGTACCTAGTTCAAGTTTCGACAGTTTATGTTCTTATTTTGTACTAGGTATATTGTTTATTCGTTATTCAATTGCTCTTGGTAAAAATTATAGAAAATATTTCCTAATTTGATTTCTTCGTCGGGTTTTAATGAAGATTCTTAATGAAGATTCTGCGAACTCAAAAAAATTTGTTTTTTGAAATACCATGTAGGTATGCATTATTTCATTATTTGCTAGCACATGACTCAGGTAGGTCAAATACCTATATTTGCGTTCGAATCGAGGAATCATCTTCAAAAGATTTCTTCCAACTGAAATCATCAACCGAATAAGCTTTGTTATACATACAGAGTGGGCCATTCATAACTTTCCATCCCGAGGTTTGAGCTTTGGGATGAAATAACTCATTGCTCTAAGTGGTAGCGGCTAGAGGGGTAGTGATATCGAATTCATTTTTTGACTGTCCGAGCGTTTTTTCCATCTCAAAGATCCAAATTCAGCGTGTGAAAGTAATTGATGGAATACTGAGTATAATCTGTATGATAATAAAGCGATGAAAAAATATACACTCATGCAGGAAATTGAATTGGTTTTCCAAGAAGGTGCTGCTCGACCCCCTTTTTCTATTCAAAAATGAGAGCTGTTAGGGGTTGCAGCTAGAGGGGTAGTGATATCAAACTCATTTGAACATCCTTATTTGTCCCCCTATGAACAAAATTTGACCTGTCCGAGCGTTTTTTCGTTATTCCATCCCAAAGCTCAAAATTCGGGGTGGAAAGTTATCGACAGCCCACCCTGTATGTAAATCGCAGTATATGAGAGCATGAGAAAATTCTCATGTATTCTGCTCTCAACCATCGAATATTATAATTATCTGAAGTTCACAGATTATCATAGATAGGCACCGGGTTGATTTGTCGTGTGAAAATGAAACTTTTGATGATTTTCGAAGTTTTATAAAAAATTTATATATCATGTTACATATTTTTGAGAAGGAAAAAGAAGCTATTTTATTTGTCACAGAGATTTGTATGGTTTACATTAAAAAAAACACAAGTTTGTATTTTAACTTCGATAATAATTGTAATAAAAAAATTGATAACGCCAATGAATTCTACTGAAAAAAGTGCCTATGAAAGGTTTTTGTTCCAAGTCGATAGTTTCAGTATTGAAGAAGTTATGAGAACTTTCATTTGACGGCAATTTTCAATTTCCTCTGATAGCTCGGAAACGTTTCGACTTAGAAGGTTGCGGTTTTCAACAAAATAATTCTTTCAAAAATCCAGCCCAAAAACTGTGCCACTCAAACAAAATTGTTCTAGCTCTTCATCTCCTCACTAGACAACGAATTCGGGACACCCGGTGCATATATCCTAACTGTAGATTCTTGAGGCCAGAAGAAACCTTTTTTTCTCATTCTCCATTTTTTTGGAATTCGACTCTAATAAAAAGATATCGCCATTAGAAAAAAAATTGTGCCGAATAGGTGCCTGATACAATTCTCTGCGAAAACCTCAAAGTACTAACTTTTTTAAATAAGAATGTTAGAAACACGATATTTTTTTAGCAGAAACACTTAGTTTGTCCGATTACATCTATCTGCCATTGAAAAGCCATATTTCTCTCAGCAAAATATGTTTCTGTAGAATCAGGGAACTGATCCTACGGTAGTTTGTATGGGGATGGAGGGATGTTCGTATTGTTTGGAAAGATTGGTGGAGAATTCACTGTCAACCGTTTATTGAACTAGCTAACTGCAGAAACTCTCGTGTAATCTCAACGAGCTGGAGTTTATATAGTTTAAATATTGAAAATAATAAACAATTGTCATAAGCCTACTGATTCACCGTACCGACCTTGCTTACGTACGCATTCTTTCTTTCGTTTATTTGGTGCAAGGCCAGACGGTGTTACAATGAAAACTATTGAATCAAACTTAACCTACTAACATTGAAATATTTATGTCATGATTAGGATGAAATATTTCCTAAATTAATTGAAATTTTTGTTAAGTCCATTTTGTGACTTAACATTTCTTTTTCGATGTTCCTGAAGATTAGTTTGTAAATCCTAAAACCCGGCCTCTTGCTCGTCAGCCAATCAATTAATCATGCACCAAACGCCACCCACAACCTTGCTATGTGAACGACATGTGAATTAACATTTGTCATTAATATAAAATTATTTGAATATACCAAATCGAATTCGATCAGTGTGTTGAAATGAAATCGATATTATGTAAGTAGTGCTTGTAGAAAAAATATTGTTCCAACTCGTGCGGAAAGTGTGTGGCGCACTCAACTGCTTACCCGAAGTCCGCTTCGCGTCATTCGGGTAACGGCAGTTTCGTGAGGGAAAATATCACTTTCCGCACTTGTTAGGAAAATAGCTATTTCCGTGTTAGCACGAGTTCCTGTATGAGGCGGAGCCGCGCACGTAAAAAGCTTACTTTCTGGACTAGTAATGAAATATACTATACTCCATTCACTTTTATAAAGTATCGCGAATGGCCATGATTTAGGTTTATCAAGTTTTTTCCCCTAAAACAGACGCAGGTTGGCACTCGTGAAAATAGAGCGACATTGCCAGGTCTACTTTCTAAGTATTTACTCTTTTTCAACTTTGTAAATGGAGTTAGTTCTTCGAAGATTTAACTGTGGCCCAGGTTTCGTAGAACTACTACATTTTCATGCTGGAGTATTTCCGGTTTTGCAAAAATGTATTTAAACTCGTATTTAAATGTCTTCTGAATTCACATAATATTTTCTCAAATTCATTAATTTCCCAAAGTAAATGAACATTTTGATAAATACGTAATTACTACGATTTTTTAGCAGAAACGACAACGTTGTGGGCGTATCTGACAGTGCAATGACCATAACCTAACATTTTCAAAATATACGCGGTGAAACGTGTCAAAATTTCATGGCAAACCGCGATATGTACTTCATAAAAGTGAATGGAGTATATTACATGCATTTCAAATCTCACCGAGGCGATTCCACAACATCTAGATTTGGATGTGATTTGGACGAACGATCAGAATTGACATCCAAGAGTGCATTAACTTATTCCAGGAAGAGCACAAATTCTGATCCTTTATAACATTGAGTTTCAGAGTAATTGGTTGAAATTTCAAACTATTTCCATATGTGGAGCATATTGATTTTCATAGAGAGATAGGCGAATATCGTAATCATAATTGCTGTTTGAATTTAGGGCCTGCAAATGGTTACAGTCAAAACAACCATTACCTATAATTCCAAGCATGTTTTCAATTGCCTTTTAAATGAAAACCCACGTGTCGATTATTATAATTTTTACTACAAATTGGTCATATTTTAAAACACAACATTAACACAGACCAAGCTGCTCCAATTTTACAAGCTTTTTATTACATATTTATTTTCACCTGTCCAGGGCCCCCGCAAGGGCTTCTGGCGCCTGTGTGCAAAAAAGAATTTTGGCGCCCCTTAAAGCATTTTGGATTTTTTTATTTATTAGGTGGGTAGGTAGCTATAGGTGCTTAAAATTAATCGAAAAACTGAACTTTAGAAGTCAAAAATTAGATATTTCTTTGTAGACTGAAATATAAAACAAACGAAACACAAAAAAACAGAATAAAATCATAACGAAATAAATAACTCGAAATAAATTCTTGGTCACAACCACTTTGAAGTATTTCCTTGACTAGTAGGGTACAGACACTCTGTTGATAAATACTATAAATATAACCAAAAACTAAAAATCACATCTTTAAGGAACACAAAACAGAAATATTGGCTAATGTATACATACAGAGTGTAACAGCCAAATGGATTAAATTCGATAACGAATAAATGAGGGGGTGTTAGGAAAAACGCTCGGACACGTCGATTTGTAATATTAAATGCGCATATTTTTCAAGAAAATAAAATTATGTATATAGGGTGTTCCATGCGACCGTGGCCAAAACCAACTTACTTCAAATGCAACCCCCTGTATATTATTTATTTTTTGGATTCTTCAGAAAATTCTAGACATAATTCATGTACAATGTCCTTAACCTATGTTCAACTTTTTCGGAAATATTAAGTGTTTTAAGATTTTTTACAAAAATTAATATTTCAAATCAAAATTATTTTATTTCACAAATTCGATACATTACACTCAATACTTATTTCCCATTAACCTCTTGATATGAAGAAAGTGAGCAAAAACCATTACTGAGAAGAAATGTTGAGTAACGTTAGAAGAAAACTCTACACCAGATTAGCGTGTTGCTAAGACGTTAGCGGCGAGCATTTTGAACATTTCCTACATTGACATTTATTTTTTGTTGGTTTTTTTTTCAATAATTAAGAAATAATCAGTGTTACTTATTAGGTTTCAAGTGTATATCGAATTCATGAAATAAAATAATTTTTATTTAAAACGTTGATTTTTGCAATAAATCTGAAAACACTCAACACGAAATAGTTAAAGATAGGTATAGGACATTGTGCATGAATTGTGTCTGAAATTTTCTGAAGAATCCAAGAAATAAATAATATACAGGTGGTTGCATTTGAAATAAGAAAGTTGGTATTGGCCACGGTCACATGGAACAACCTATATAATATCATATTCTTGAAAAATATGCGCATTTGAAATTACAAATCGACGTGTCCGAGCGTTTTTCCCAACACGCCCTCATTTATTCGTTATCGAATTTATTCCATTTGGCTGTTACACTCTATTCATATAAAAGTAGGTATCACTTTCTATACTTATACTTAGGTATTTTGAAAAATATGCAGGTACTTCTTTGAAAAATACCCAGTTAACTTCCTCATGAAATCAAAAATGAAAGCTAGGTACAGTAGAAAAATAAAAATAGCTATTATAATAGCAATATTTTCCTAGACTTGGCTGTTGCAAATTCATCAATTACATCGCTTAAATTGATACCATCAAGAATTTCTTGTGCAATTGCTAATATTGCTAGTCCAGACAATATTTCTTGAAGCATTGTCGATCTTAAATAATTTTTAATGATTTTTAACTTGAGAAAGATCGTTCGCCAGAAGCTACAGATACAGGCAATGTCAAAAGAATTCTTAGTGAAATGCTCAGGTTTAAAAGGGTCGAGATCAAATTGTTTTCAAATATATATTGTAAAATACTTAACGGGTCAGTATCATATGTATAGTAATGAGAACAACTACATTGGTTGGATAAATTCGTAGAAACGAGATTGACGGCGTTCGACGTCCAGTCCGAAAAAAGCGTACCTGTGCGTTGAAGAACGTTTACAGAGACGCATCAAATACAAGCATTTTTATTTTAGCATTAATTTTTGTTTTTTTTTTCGCGAAAATTTTATTGCGATTTTTGACCCAGGATTTTGGCGCCCCTAAAAGGATGGCGCCCGTGTGCATTGCACACTTTGCACACATGGTAGCGGGGGCCCTGCACCTGTCCCGGTGTCTGTCTGTCTGCAATCAAATCTTGCAAGTTAAATATGACACACTTCTAATCGTCTGATTGATTTGAAATTTGGCAGGTGTACATATACTCCATTCACAATTATAAAATCACAATTCTAGCCTTGGAAATTTGACACATTCCACTCTGGATCGAAGTTATGACGTTTTTCAAAAAAAAATTATGTTCCAAGTCAAAACTATGTTGCCCTTTCTACATTCTTAGCGTATTTCTCAGAATGTGAATGAATTGGAAAAGATGTGATGGACGAAAATAATTAACGTTTATATGAATCGATAGAAAGGATTCCTTTTCTAGTTATTTGCATGAAAAGTACAAGAGATCATTCTGTTGAAATATATTATTTTTCGCCATTGAAGAAAATTGCATTGCTTTCACATAATTTTCATATGCATGCTTGTGAAGATTTAATTATTATTATCCTCTTGAACTGAAAGTTCACGACTTGACGAAATCAATTGTTGGTTCTAATCAAGAATTCATTAAAAAAATCAACCCAAAGATATAAGATGAATTGATCTATGAAGATCGTATAGGGAAGCCTTTTTTGTCCATTTACACATTCCAAATAAATTTTGAGCACCAAAAACGATACCGAAACAACTCAAACTTCTAGGGGACTAGAATTTCGTTTGAAATCTTTCTGAACGGCCAGATACCTAAAAAAACTTCGTTATCGAGTGTAAAAGGGTCGGTTATTACTCACTTTCGCGTTATTTATGCTTATAAATCGATTTTTGGTCCAATTCAAATTTTCCGTTCGTACTCACGCGAAAAGTCGTGAAAGGAAAAAATGACACTTGCACGAAATTTGTCATATCGACTGGAAACTTCTTTTGGGCGACGAAGAACGGAAAAATAGGCGATTTCCTATCGATATTTCGCCCCATAATCGCCGATCGATTCGAACTAACAAAATGTGGAATATCTTTGATACTTTTACTTTGATGTAAATAAAGCAACTGGCAACGTCGTTTTGTCATTAACGATATTCTCTGTACGCGCACAGACTTTTTATTAGGTGCACCAACTCCTGAAAACGAAACCATGACCTCCTATGTGATTAAATAAAAGTGAATGGAGTATAATTGTGGTGACAATGCATCATTAAATATTTGTTATAGAAAATAACAAAATGGCAGATGGGTTCTGTAATTATGATCCGATTCCATTCAAAATTGGAATCTGAGGGTTTTTGGGTTCGACAATGAAGATTCTTCTGTCGAACTTGGAAAATTCAAGATGGCGGCTACAATATGGCGAACGAGTTTTGTAATTATGATCCGATTCTATATTCAGAACTGGTATCTGGGGGTTTTCTGGGTCGGAAATAAGGATTCTTCAAAATGGAGGAATTGAAGATGATAGCTTCCAAATGGCGGATAAGTGTTGTTATTATGAAGCTTGTTTTCAAATTTTTTTTATGAAAGCTTTTTATATGCGTATAGAAGCTGTGGGGGAGAGCGATCTAGGAACATGAAATCGACGTTGTGGAAAATTATTGGACATTGCAAGAAGCCGTTATGTTATTAATAAGCCCATATTCCATACAGCCCGTGAAACAATTTATTTACTACATGAGATATTTCCTAGTTGTGTTCTCTCTCTTGTGATCAGAATTGGAACGGTAGATCAGGTGGTTCGACAATATTAGATGCGTAGGTATGTTTTATCGAAGCCATGGAGGCCATTTTCCTGATGTGTTGTTCCCTAAATAAACCTATCGTATGTACTTTATGATTCTTGAGAAAAATAAAATTGCAAACTGAAGACTGAAAACTATTCGAATCTTATGTTAATAATTCACAAATTTGTGATTCTTTGTAAAAATAATGTGAATCCATGTGAAGCTTTGTGAATCTTAGGAAAGTTTTTTTGTAATATTCTGGAAATTCACGATGAATCTCTCAAAATATTACATATGCATGTGAAATAGGTAACTATATTATTATAATCGTGAGTTATATGTAAGTTTTTGTACTTTCAACCCTATTTTTCACATTGCACCTGCAAGGAAGGCAGTTTTTGGCCTCTAAATCAAAACTGGTAGTTAAAATTCTAATCCCGAAGTAGATCGTTAATTTCAATAAGAAGAATCCCTCTAATAACTGGAAACAGTTTGGAGACTGTTATTACCGTGACTAGACTACATTATTTCCTACATTGCCTCATCAATTTCCCAATTGTTCATCATCTGGTGGTTAACCCCTATTACCGAGTTTCCATGCTTCGAACTAGTATTTACCTGCCTTTGTGCCCTATTTGAGGGTTGCACGCCTCGAAAATGGGAATTGGAAACTAGTCGATTCAAGAATATGGAGAATCTCGGGGTAAACAAGAATCTGAAAAATGAATATCCTATTCTGCTAATATTTATCATTTTTACAAATAACTTGAAGCTGTGGGATTATGTAGTGGTGCCAGTTTACGAGTTCAAAAATGTAGTTTTTTTTTGTAAAAAAAGTGTGTGCTTGTTTAGGGCTGCCTAAACATTTCATAATTCATTTCGTGTACTTGTTCATTTTGTTCTTTATAGGATGTCCACTCAAAGTGCTCGTATTGAAAAAAAAGCTGCTCTGGCGACCAATACTAAGAGCCCATCTGAATGTGCTACCGATAATGTTCTCGTGTCAGAGCTACACCCGCACACTTCATACGAATTTGTGATTTCTGATAAAGGAATGGTACAACATGAAAGCCTTACACTAGAGAAGCCAGTATTAGTAAATTGTTTCGAAGAATTCTGTCACAATCAAGATTTGGTTTCTGATAATTGCATCCTTTCTAGCGAAAATATTTCACTGATTCACCTAGCAAAACTCACTGAATACAGGGTGTTTCACCATAAACTGGACAAACATATACTCCATTCACAATTATAAAATCACAACTCTGGCCATGGTTTCGTTTTCAGGAATTGGTGCACCTGATGAAAAATCTGTGCGCGTACATAGAATATCGTTTATGACGAAACGACGATGCCAGTTTTTCTGTTTACATCAAGGTAAAAGTATCAAAGATTTACCACATTCTGTTAGTTCGAATCGATTGGCGATTTTGGCGTGAACTATCTATAGGAAATCGCCTATTTTTCCATTCTTCGTCGTCCAGAAGAAGTTTCGTGCAAGTGTCATGTTTTCCTTTCACGAGTTTTGGCGTGAGTACGAACGGCAAATTTGAATTGGACCAAAAATCGATTTATATGCATAAATAAAGCGAAAGTAAGTACTAACCGACCTTTTTACACTTGATAACGAAGTTTTTTTAGGTATCTGGCCTTTTTGAAAGATTTCAAACGAAATTCCGGTCCCCCAGAAGTTTGGCTAGTTTCGGTATCGTTTTTGGTGCTCAAAATTTATTTGGAATGTGTAAATGGACAAAAAAGGCTTCCTTATACGATCTTTTAACACGTTCGCTGCGGTACGGGGTCTATTTGTCCCGTACTAGACTTTCCGTTGGGGCGGAGGCCAAAATCGTTGAGATGTTCTACCGGGCGGAAGGCCTATTTCAAAATTTTTTTACTTTTCAGGAAAATTGTCAACAACAGGGCGTTTGTTTACGGATTTCTCACATTCATAGTCAAAAATGGTACGGCACATATATGCCCCGTATCGCTCAAACGGAAAATCGCATACGGGACAAATAGACCCCGTAACGCACAAACGGAAAGTCTCAAAAATATCGTGCCGCAGCGAACGTGTTAACGAAAGCGATTGGAAAATATGGTTCAGGTAGGATTTTCGAGGAATTATGAGGAAAGAACTTGCAGAATGAAATTGCACGATTTTCGTAAGTACCTAAACGGGTTCTGGATGGCCATCATCGGTCTGTAAATGATTATTGTTGATCGTTTTCACGTTTCAGAAAAAAACACGTCGAAAAAGCTAAAAAAAAGAAGAAATATTACTATATTGCATTCCACAGTTGGTGAATTCAGATTCCGATGAATTGAAATGTGTCACTGGAGCTTTCATTCCTTTGCCGAAAGTAGAAATAGGCTATATTGAACCAGAATACATCGTTTCTTCCATATTCCAGGATATTGTGTCTTATTTTAGAACAGGTGAATGATAAATGTGTAGCATATGTTCGACCTATTCCAATTTATTTGTACAAGTTATGTGGTAGTAATGTATGAATATTTTTTAATCTAATAAATTACTATACAATCAGAATATTTTACTCCTTGTTCATAAGATCAAATAAATAAAATGTCGTCAAGTTTTGAACTTTCAGTTCAAGAGGATAATAAACATTAAATCTTCCAAAGCATGCATATGAAAGCATGTGAAAGCAATGCAATTTTTTTCCATGGCGAAAAATAATATATTTCAATAGTGATCTCTTGTACTTTTCATGCAAATAACTAAAAAAGGAATCCTTTCTATCAATTCATATAAACGTTAATTATTTTCGTCCATCACATCTTTTCCAATTCATTCACATTCTGAGAAATACGCTAAGAATGTAGAAAGGGCAACATGGTGTTGACTTGGAACATAAAAATATTTTGAAAAACGTCATAACTTCGAAACAACTTCGATACAGAGTGGAATGTGTCAAATTTCCAAGGCCAGAGTTGTGATTTTATAATTGTGAATGACTCTAAAGTAACCGATGTGAAAACTTTCAAGTATTGTCCTGAAGGAAAAATATTCTACAAATTGAGCTACGATGATGAAAACATGAAATTGCATTGCCGCTCGAACACAAATAATTTGAGTAACCAACCTCGTTGCCGATTATACGACAACCGAATTAAAATTACAAAGAAAAAATATGAGGATTTACAAAAACACACTTCAGTATTGCCTAAAGAAGTGAAGGATTTTTACTCAAGCTTACCGTATGATTCGGAAGATAAAAATCAAGGAAGTAAGAAACATAAGCAAAAAAACAGTATCAGATGAGGAATCGGAAAACAACCAAGAAATAATTAACAATGAACAAACTAATACAAAGAAGAAAGCTACAGAACTTAAATCTACTACAGAAGATGAGAATAAAGGTAGTAAGGTAGTAGGTAAGAAAGCTAATCAGGGAAACAGAATCAGGTAAATCGAAAGAAAAAACAGGAAACAGTTTACAATGAACAAATAAGTGCAAAGAAGAAAGCTACAAAAATGGACAAACTAGTGCAAAAAAGAATCGAAAAAACGTGAGCATAAAGAAAACAAAAAAAACGATAAAAAATAGAGTAATTCCGTTGTTTGTTTGAATACCAAAAAAAAATCTGTTTATTTGCATTCTGCCTTCAGTTTTAAGAAACACATTTTGTATCTTAATTTCGGTTTTCACAATGAAATGTTGTTGTTTGAAATAACTGTTTCTTCGATATTTGAAAAAAATTTTTAATTTCGTATTTATCTGGCAAATACAATTTGTCGTAAGCCTCACATCTAAGCTTCTATTTTTTTCCAACCCCTTAGGGTACGTACATGCCGGAGATGCAAGGATGAGCGCGGTGGAGGTCGCGGTCGCGATCTAGTTATAAATCGATGCCTGGCCGTACATAATGCATCGATTTATAACTAGATCGCGACCGCGACCTCCACCGCGCTCATCCTTGCATCTCCGGCATGTACGTACCCTTAGATACAAAATTAATAGGACGCAACCCATATAATAAGAATACGCAATAGGACGTATCACACAGAAATAATCAAATGAGACCGATACCCTCAAAATACATTTGAAATACTTTGACTGATTTCCATTCAAGTGTCAAGATGGCGTCGAATAAAGACGGAAGTGAAAATGTATCTGGCGAAAATGTCAAAAAAGAGCCAAAAATTAAGTGCTGTGCTACCAAAGACATTTCGGTATATGTTTGCATCAATTGTTTAGCAGTATACCACAGAAGCTGTCTCAAAAGATACCCTCATATCAAAATTATCAACGAAAACAGAATAACTTGCTATCAAAAAGTGGCGAGAAACCCACCGCAATACAAAACGATAAAATTATTATGGAAAACAACTACCTAAAACAACTGCTCAGTGAAGTGAATGTTAAAAACAATATATTGAAAATGAACAATAGTTTACTATTGGACAGAACCAAATTCTTATGCCTCAATTACACTCAGCCACTTCCACTGCTACTCACGCTGCCAGAAATATTTCCCGGAATACTTCTGCGGCAGTATGGAAGGGCAGTGACTATTTACACTCAGCTCAAATATTTCTCTCGCGATCAAGTTTTGGCAATGGCGGACGACGAAATTGCAGCCTCAGCGATCTGTCTGTTTCATTTAAATAAATATGTGAGTGTCTTGAAAACATATTAAACTCCAAAAGAAAGTTCGTTGTCGTAGAAGATGGTGGATGATATCAATACCTCGTGCACTTTGTGCTTAAGTTCTTGGTTTTTATCAGAAGAATCCTATATCACTCTTTCGATCTCAAGGTGTTCTAGAAATGATATTATTTTTTCGTTGCTCCACTCCGTCGACAATTTTCGCAACAAATAACAACGTACGCAACGTTCGCACGACAGTACCTGGGCAGAATGTGATCACTCCCTGCCACTTGCGCTGCCGGTCCTTTGACTGCCGCACGAAAAACCGCTAATTTAGGGAGTGACCGGCAGCGCGAGTAGCAGGGCGAGTGGCAGCAGAAGTGAGGTGATTACATTCTCATCCTGCTCATTTCCCTGCTCACTTCCCTGCTCCCTGCCGTGGAAGTGGGCTGAGTGTAATTGACGGGTTAGAAAATAATCCCACTAATTCCAGTCATTATCCGAAACAAGTGAACGTCAACAACGCAAAAAACCGGTCAGATGAAGATACTCGTAATAAAACAAAAAACTTTACAGTTTCAATGGGAAGTCCAACCCAACAGTCTCAAGTGAATGGTGAAGTAGAGTCCCACGAAATAAACCACTTTAACAAGCCGACTTCATCACCACAACAACAGATGGCGGCAAACGATCACAACCCAAAAGAATATGTAAAAGAACAGGAATCTACCGTACCGACAACAATGACATATAAAATGGCCCTAGCAAGAAAAAGGGAATCAACCGAACCATAGAAAGAAAATTCCCAAATAGATCCCTACTGCAATAGCGGAAACCACAAAAGAAACACCAAGAAGAACATAGGAACAGGACAGGACTACGAAACAGTTTCAAATGGCTTCGCAGGAGCAGAAAGAAGAGTATGGATTCAACTATACAGGTTCAAACGGTCCACAGAAGCATCAAAACTTTCAAAGTTCATAAAAGGAAAATCTGGGTTCCAAAATAGAGAATTAAGTCAGAGACCAGAGTACAAGAAATCCATACGGATGAAAGAAGACTCAAATCATTTTCAGTAATAGCACCAATCAGTAAAATGGAGGAAATGTACAACCCAGAGTTCTGGCCCTCCAGGAGTTAGAATCACCAGATTCAACTTTAAGAAACATGTGAATTCCCCAAACAAGGAGGGGATTTTTTATGAATGATCAAGGCAAAAATTTCAAAAATAAAGTGAATAATTCACCAAAAAACAATCATTATAATTCATGGAGTATTATCCACCAAAATATACAGTAAGGGTAGTGGCTAAGAGGACTGGGACACTAACCTTACTGTATATAGCAAGATAGCAAGATGGCTGACGATGAAGAAATCAAAGGCGATCGCTCCGACAAAAATTCTAATAAATCGGAGAAAATCGAGAATCTTTGCAAACATTGCAATAGACGAGTTGTTGATTCAGTGACATGCATGAAGTGCGAGGAAGTTTTTCATCCGTCGTGCATGATTCAAGCCTCTACGAAGAAATCGGGAAAGTGTGCTCACGAAGCTAAGGATATTGAGGAGGAAAAGGAAATGGATCCTCAAGTTGAAATCCAGCTGCTGAAAATGCAGGTAAAATTTTTGAGAGAGTTATTAGCGGAATCTCAAAGCAAAAACAATTTCATTATTCAAAATAACGAACTTCTATTAGAGAAATGTCGATCATTGGAAAAAAAATATGAAAATACAAAAAAAACCAATGTAAACATAATAGACAAAGATAACGCTATTCCGGCTATTCAAATGCCGCTAACCCCACTTGTTAATCAAAACAATACAGAGTATCGTTCGAATAGAACTAAAAATACGACAACATCACAGAGAGTTAATGAAAAAGAAAGGGATACAAATCGGAAATGGAGTGAAGTTGTGGCACAGACCTCTATGGGTGCGCAGTCGACCTCAACGTCCTCAACTAACGTCAAGAGTGTCAAGACAAGTATAACCCCAAATTCTGAACTGTCATCGGAAAATGAAAACAATGGAATAGCCCGAGAAATTAATGAAAACATGAATAATGATACAAACTGGGAAACGAAAACGAAAAAGAGATCATCAAGGTCTAAGAATAAAGTGAACATGACATGCACTGGCTTAAAAGACAATACAAACAACACGTTTTTCCGTGCAGCAACAAACAGAAAATGGTTCTACATAGGGAAGATTGCTGGTAAGGATGTGACAGAAGAAACTATCAGAGAATATTTGAAAAGGGTGAATGATGGTGAAGGTATTGAAATAAAAAAGCTGGAAACTAAAGGTCAAAATTCGGCCTTCAGTATTGGTGTTCCAACTGACGATCTCTACGATGCTGTATTTAACGTTGATTTCTGGCCAAAGGGAGTTACATTAAGGAAGTTCAACTTCAAAAATTTTTTCCGGCCGGCCAGGAACTTGAACGGAAGGTAATTCCTAATCCATTTCCCTGCAATAAAAAAACGCTTGTGTCGTCTTCAAATAAAAATAAAGACACCTGTATGTCTGAGGGAATACATGTTAGTGTGATTACTCAGAATGTCCAATCACTGGGGAATGCAATTGGTAAGCTGCAGATGTTAACATCAGAACATAAGCCTGACGTACTTACAATAACAGAGCACTGGAAATGCGAAGATGAAATCAAGAATTATCAAGTAGATGATTACAAGCTGGCATCATCTTATTGTCGCCAACGCGGATCTCATGGAGGCTGTGCAATCTACATTTCCAACAAATGGTCTTTCTCAGAAAGAGGAGATATCAAAGCCCTTAGTATACCCAAGGTTGTTGAATGCTCTGCTGTCCAAATGAAAATGAATAAAGTAAAAGTTTTAATTGTTTGTATTTATGTCCCTAATACTCCACCTCATTGTAATGTAGACACCTTTCTTGAAACTCTTAGAACTATATTTGATGGATGTGTGGGTGAAAAGAGTAAGTTTATAATAGCCGGCGACTTTAACATAAACATTCTTGCTGATGGTCGAGAGTGTAGAGAATTGTTTTCACTCTTGGAAATGTTCAATGTGAGTACTGCAAACTTCTTGGTCACACGTCCTGTATCTCAAACATGCTTAGATAACTTTTTTACAAACATTCCGGGCACCTCCTCGATCCTTGAGTACCATATCTCAGATCACTCAGCTGTAGAATTTATTTCGGAGAATTTATCTCATGTGCAGAGTGTTGGGAAGGTTCCAATGCGACTTATAAACGAATCAACTATGAATGAGTTCATGACTCGGTTGTCAATGGTTTCCTGGGATGGGGTGTTTGACGCTGATGCTGATGTTAACGATATTTGGGATTATTTCTCCGGTACATTTGGCGATATATTCAAAAGCTGCTGCCCGATTATACATGTAAATAAACGTAAAGGGAAAAATAGTTTTAAAATGACACCAGAAATAAAACTCCTGAAGAACAAGCTCGATATTTTACTCACATTGTTTCAGGTGGATTCCTCTTATAGGGACCAATACATATTGATCAAAAAGCGCTATGATGGGGCAATTTCTGCGGCCAGGAAGTCTCAGCTCGGGCATTTTATAGTCAACTCCGATAATAAATCCAAAGCAGTATGGACGGTTATTAACAACATCACGGGCAAGTCGGTAAAGGGGTTAAATGATATTGACGCGGATGACCCTTCATTACTGTCCAATCAGTTTAACAACTATTTTGTTAATATTCTTTCGGGTATTACAAATCAGGTGAGTCATGACACATCCCCAGATAACTCTGTACCTGCCATAAAAAATTCATTTTTCGTCTTTGATATCTCAGCAGAAGAGGTCACTAGTGCTGTTAAGTCTTTCAAAAACTCAAGTTCCTGTGGGCACGATGGTGTACCTATGAAAGTTATAAAGAAGTGCATACATTTGATTGCCACCCCTTTGTCTTTTATCATAAATCAGTCATTTGTCAAAGGTATCTTCCCTAATGATCTGAAAATAGCACTTGTTATTCCCATCTTTAAAAGGGGGGATGCTTCTGAGCTCTGTAACTATAGGCCCATAAGCCTACTAACAAGTTTTTCCAAAATCTTCGAAAAAATTCTGACGAACAGGATGCTCCACTTTTTTAGAAAATATAAAGTACTTGCTAAGGAGCAGCATGGATTCATTGCGGGGAAAGGCACAGAGACTGCCATTTTTGAGCTTACAAATATGATTATTGAAAACCTCGAGAAGGGGGAGATACCTTTGGCTCTATTTCTTGACTTGTCGAGGGCATTTGACTTAGTCGTGCATGAAATACTCTTGAAGAATCTTGAGAACAGCGGCATAAGGGACAATCAACTACGTTTAATTGCTAGCTATCTTGATAATCGAAAGCAGATGGTATGCCTAAAAATGAACGATAACATATATTTTTCGGAACAACAAACTCTGCTGAAGGGGGTACCGCAGGGAAGTATCATGGGTCCTCTTCTTTTCCTAATTTATGTGAACACATTATGTAACCGTAGGTTTGGCACTTCCTGCAGACCTATTGTATATGCGGATGACACTAACTTTCTCATCTCATCGCGGACCTTTTCCGATTGTATTGATGGGGCCCGGGGTGTGCTGGGTGAGGTTGGTGATTGGTGTAATGAGAATCAACTGGTACTCAATATGGAGAAAACTGAATGTATGGTGTTTGGTGGTGAAAAAAGGAAAACAAATATACCAGACTGTTTTACTTATGATGCTAGGGTCCTGAAAATATCTGATACTGCGAAATTTCTGGGTCTGCATCTTGATGCCGGCCTGAAATGGTGGAAACACACTGCCTGTCTGAGAAAAAAACTGCATCTGGTTATTTTTACATTAGCGGCTATCAAAGACCAAGTCGAGATAAATGTCCTTAAGTCTGTATATTTTGCGAACTTCCAAAGTCTATTATCGTATGGGGTGATTTTTTGGGGTGGCTCCTCACATACCTCTGATATATTTGTGGCTCAGAAGTGGGCTTTGAGAACGATATTAAGGCTGCCTTATAGGTACTCATGCAGGGGTTTTTTCAGAGATAATGGTATGTTAACTATATATGGATTGTACATCTACCAACTTTTGATGTTCTTGCACAAACATGCCACGTACTTTGAATCGTTCAGAAATTTCAATAACACACGAAGAACTCATCCATTCATACTCCCTTGTCACCGCACTGTCCGCTGGGAGAGGGGTCCTCATTACTCGGCTATGAGAATTTTTAATGCGCTACCGGGACGTCTACGAAACTTTAATGATCTTGGCAGTTTCAAGAGGGGTGTCTATAGGTTTATCTTGGGGTGTGAACCTTACAGCATGGAGGAATTTATGGATTACTGCAGGGTTTAGAGCCATGTATTTTATTTTATTTTGTATGAATTATATTTTGTAATTTTTTGGAGGGTGGACGGATTCGTATTTATTTGCTTTACTGACTGTTATTTTTCTGTGATGTAGGTAATTGGCGAAATAAAGACTATTATTATTATTATTATTATTATTATTTAAGAATAGGACACGAACACTGAAGATGAATGATCCACCAAAATGTCCAATCTCTTGTAAATAGTGTAGAAAAAGTACAAGACCTCCTAAGAGACCACAGGAATTGTGTATGTCTGTGTATTACTGAACATTGGAAGACGCAGGCGCAGCTGAGAACCTACGGTATGGAGAATTTTCACCTTGCGACAAATTTCTCCAGAACCGAAGAGAACAAACACGGAGGAAGTGCAATTTATGGGTATTTAAGGTTACCAAACCACGGAAATCAGGAGCGTACGTAACATGGCAAGTGAAAACTTGATTGAATGTTGCGCATGTGAAATAAAGGTTTGTAATAAAGAATACACAATACTGTCAGTTTATCGCCCACCAGGTGGGAGTGTCAGTCCAACAAAGTGAAATTTTGGAGATCGTCAGTAAGCCACAAAATAAAAAGAGCTACGGGGATGATGAAGTGCCAATGACGATAATAAAAGATTGCATAAAACATATTACTGAACCTCTCACATACATTGTGAACAGTTCTTTACAGGCTGGAATATATCCTGAGGAACTCAAACTAGCAGTAGTTGTCCCACTTTATAAAAGTGGGGATCAATCGAAAATAGAAAATTACCGCCCAATTAGTTTATTGTTGTCATTCTCCGAAATTTTTGAAAAAATTATCAGTAACCGTCTAGTCAGCTGGCTGGAATCCAACCATTTACTCAGCAACATTCAACATGGATATAGAAAAGGAAGGTCAACTCAGGCCGCTGTCTTTCAGTTTGTGCAGAATATTTTACTTTTGCTTGTAAAGGGGGAATTGGCACTTGGAGCTTTTATGGACCTTTCCAAGGCCTATGATTGTCTGAACCATGATTAATTGTTGTACAGTGAGGTGTAAGGTGACCAGCATTGGAATGGCTCAGAACATATTTGACTAACAGGAGACAGAGAACAATAATACAGAAAGGAAACTAAAAAGTGAAATCAGATATTAAGGTCAATAATGTGGGAGTACCCCAGGGTAGTATATTGGGACCAATTTTATTCATTGTTTATATTAATGATCTGACTGACAACGTGGATCTGGAAATTTGCCTACCAACAAATTATGCTGATGATACTAGTCTGTTAGTACATGTACTAACAGTCCGGGAATGATTGGGCATGCCCAATCATTCCCGGACCTCATCCAAAACACCAATGAATCACTCATCCCTGCAAACCACTGGTTTCAAATGGACAAACAAATTTTGAATGAAAGAAAAACACAATTTTTACTGTTCACATTCAATCACCCCGGGTTTGAACCACCATCTGCCATGAACCTAACAAATAACAAAGTAATTGAACTGTCAGACCATGTAAAGTTCTTAAGTATGAAAATTGATAGGGTCCTATGTTGGGATGAACATGTAAAATCAGTTTGTACTAAATTGAGCCAAGTATGCTACAGTATGAGAGTATTATCGAGCTACACGAATTTTGAAACACTCAAAATAGTATATCATGCAGATATGAAATCAGTTATAAGATATGGAATAGTCTCCTATGGAAATTGTAGAGATATAAACAAAATCTTCATATTACAAAAAAGATCATTTTATGTAAACTAAAGAGCACAGAATCGTGCAAAGGATTATTCAGACTATTCCACTCATTCCATTTTTAGTGAGGAATTTTCCTTAGCAACACTTGTTTTTCATCGACTATTTCCCTCGTCTTAATTTCCACCAATCCGAAACGCGCAATTTTGAATCACAAATGGTTTCTAGATGGAAAAACTGTATGGCAGCAGCTGTCAGCAGTTTTTTCGGGTTTACCCGCGGCAAAACTTGACAGTTGACGAAAATTAATAATACATACAAAGATGCATCCAGAATAATCTGTTACTCATGAAATAGTCTTGTCAAATACCATTCGTGCACCTAATTTTTCCTGTGAAAAAAATCTAAAAAACACAGTGCAAAGTAATATTTTTTTAACAAAAAGCAATCGTGCAGGTGCAAAAATCCTCGTCTTCGACTCGGATTTTTGTTGCCACCTGCACTCATGCTTCTTGTTAAAATATTACTTAGCAACGTGTTTTTTCGATTTTTTTCGGAAAAATTGGATGCACTTATGATATTACTTATGACTATTTCCCTCGTCTTAATTTCCACCAATCAGAAACGTGCAATTTTGAATCACAAATGGTTTCTAGATGGAAAAACTGTATGGCAGCAGCTGTCAGCAGTTTTTTCGGGTTTACCCGCGGCAAAACTTGACAGTTGTTGTCAACGAAAATTGATAATACAGACATAGATGCATCCAGAATAATCTGTTACTCATGAAATATTCTTGCCAAATACCATTCGTGCATCTAATTTTTCCTGTGAAAAAAATCGAAAAAACACAGTGCAAAGTAATATTTTGTTAACAAAAAGCATTCGTGCAGGTGCAAAAATCCTCGTCTTCGACTCGGATTTTTGTTGCCACCTGCACTCATGCATCTTGTTAAAATATTACTTAGCAACGTGTTTTTTCGATTTTTTTCGGAAAAATTTGATGCACTTATGATATTACTTATGATAAAACATGGTAACGGGCAAAATCAAAAACTTGGTTTTTCAGCGACAAAATTTTTGACGTTTCTCAAATTCATAGATAGCTTCGGGAATGAATACCATAGAGAAAACAAACAAAGTTTAGTTGATCTATGATGAATACCTACTTATTTGTCAAATAGCGCAATACAAGCCCAATGTGACCATCTTCAGACACATTTTCTCGAGAAATAGTCAAGTCGAATACCACTCGAGATGAAATTTAAGCAGGTAAAATTTCTCTCTTGTAATATTCAAGTTTGTTGCTTCTCGGCAATTTCGCTCATGACATTTTTCCAAAATAACTCGCCTGACGGCTCGTGATTTTGATACAAATCTCATTCGCGAAATTGCCGAAAGCAACAAACTTTCATTTTACAATCGAGAAATTTTGCCGGCAAAATTTCATCTCTAGTGGTATTATATATGAAAAAATAAAATGAAATACCGTATTTGGGGTCTATATTCAGGAAAGTTTGCTTTTTTTCTTTAAGAATAAATGTTCGATGATTTTAGGCCTCAAACTGAATATATGACCTAAACTATTGATTATAAGAACCCAACACATAGACTAATAACCATCACTGAGGAAGGAGGATTCTATAGTTGTCTGAAATTGTACAATAAACTACCTAGAAAAATAAAAATAATTGAAAACCTTAAAATGTACAAAAAAACTGTATACAAAATTCTGTTAGATATTGAACCATATAACATAGCAGATTACAAGGAGTTCGATTTTTAAGTCGACTCACTACATATACAGGGTGGCCATTTGAAAACGAAACAGACGAGATTACAGACGAAATAAATTTTTTCGATAGAAATGCTCGGACAGGTCGATTTCTGTTTCGAGGGGGACAACTTAAGATGTAGGTTACGGATGCATAGCGCTTCAACCCTTGCTGCTACAACACCCACCCCCAATTTTTGAATAGGGGAGATGGGGTGAGTGATACCTCAATTCAAAGGTATTTTCATACTGATTTCAGCACAGTAATTGTTTTTTCATTTTATGCATTAGTTGTCGAAATATTCATGCGTTAGTTAATTTTATCACTTAAATTAATATTTTGCGAATAATTGACATTTCGTGCTTCCGAAACACCAAAATTTCCGTTCTTATATTTGAAATTGCAAAACATCTACCACTGGGCAAATGAAGTCATACCGTACGTGTTAATGCTACTAGGGTCAGATGTTCGACTAGCTGTTTTATTCACTGAAATCATTCTCCAACTGTACGGTATCAGAACGATTTGAAGTATTGATCTAAGAAATGAGACTTTTCGAAGTAAAGTAAATAATTTATCAAGAACTCACATCAATTGATTAAATCATTGTTGTTTTGAAGCTCAAAATGTCGGTTTTTCACAAAAAAACACTACAAGTGCCATGAAAACACCACTTCATTTTCAAAAACTTAGTTGAGAATATTTCGAGAACTAATGCATAAAATGAAAAAACAATTACTGTGCTGAAATCAGTATAAAAATACCTTTCAAATGAGGTATCGCTCACCCCATCTTCCCTATTCAAAAATTGGGGGTGAGGGTTGTAGTAGCAAGGGTTGAAGCGCTATGCGTCGGTAACCTACATCTTAAGTTGTCCCCCTCGAAACAGAAATCGACCTGTCCGAGCATTTCTTTCGAAAAAATTTATTTCATCTGTAATCTCGTCTGTTTCGTTTTCAAATGGCCACCCTGTATATTTGACGATTAGTTTGTTAAATGTTGCTTTATCTACTGTAAATTGTATATATTGTAATGTTCCTCAAATAATAAACTATTATTATATTATTATTATTCAATTTCGAACGAAATTGCCCTTTACATCATACAATCACAACGAGTACATCAAAAAATATGGCAGGTTGAAGTGATGAAGATGAAACCGCACGACCCGACCTAAATGCGTCTCCATGCTAGGTAGGCGGGTAGGAGAGGGCACCGAAGTGTGAGAGGGGGACATGCATATCTATAAAAGAGTTGCCGCGTGGATCAACTTTCAGACAGGCGGTCGACTAATTAAGAAGCGGAAGCAAACTGTTAATGAAACAAATTTCTACCCGGGCTGCTTGTATATTACAATTGCCTTCGAAATATTTCCTTTTGGAATGAATTTCGTTCTGATTATCTAGAAACATAGCATGAGTATATTCTTTGTAGTGCAACCCGTTCTATTAATTCAATCAATTTTCAAGATGTTGAGCTGGTGGATACCATATTTCTTGTCCACAACCTTTCAAATTTATTGTTCGATTTTCTCGAGTTTTCCCTCGTCATCCATAAAACATGGAGTGGGTATTCATTCCTTATTGGAAAGAAGTAGAGCGTTAAATCAAAATGTTTATGTGGACGTTACAACGTGTTTATTATCAGGGAATATGTGACCATCGATAGTAGCAGTAAATCGATAAGTTTTCATGGGGGTATAAACAGTAATCGGAGGGTGTGAATTCAATTTGTTCAGATTGCCTCTTGTCACCACTTCGCTCTCACAAGAATTTTTCACATAGTTGACATAGTATTGAATCAGGATTTATTCTATTAGAAGTGACACTCCGGAAAAATTATTCATTGTACTTCAGTATTTAGCAACAGGATGACTGACTTTATTTGAATCATGCAATCAAAACATGCAATGTGTTCAATCGTTCGTGAATGAACCTACTTATGGAGTAGGGGAGTGTGGGGCACAATTGAACACGGGGCACAGTGGAACAGTTCGCGTACCGGACGTACTGAAGGTTTTAGTACAACGAAATTCCGGCAGGAAGCGCTGCGTGCTACTCCTAACAAAGCCAGCCCATCATCTCCTCCTCACCAGTTGCGTGCCAGACTTGACGTAGTAAGGTGCTGTTTTTCGTAGTGAAAGTAAATAATTTCCGCCAACGGATTTTCGTCTCCAGGTAAGAGTGATTTTTCAATTCAATCGGCTCTTATGGCACTTCATTGTACATGTATCCCTTAAGTTTTTGCCCGACTTTCGCACTTCAACTGCTTCATGTTCGTGGTAGACAGTGATGGGAACCGAAATGTCGTGTTTGGGGTTCCTTGAAACAGAAGAGATTGGGGCACAATGAAACATTTCAAGGAGCCCCATGAGTGTTTCATTGTGCCCCATGCGTGTTTCATTGTGCCCCATGCGTGTTTCCTTGTGCAGTTAGTATTGTTCTTTTTCTTTTTGTTTCAGAAATGGTGCGAAATCGACAGCGGAAAACTAGCAAGGGGCTCTTCTTGGAAGATGACATGAAATCAGCAGTGGAAATGGTCATGAATGGAAACAGCTTAAGACATGCTGCTGCGTTGAAGAAAGTGAGTTTTGTCACTTTATCAAGATATGTGAAGAAAAGAAGAGAGTATGGTGAGGGTAGTGAAGAAAATATGAAATATGCACCTAACTACTCAGTTAGGATGGTCTTCACCCTAGAGCAGGAGGAGAAATTGGAAAACTACCTCATTATGTGCTCTAAGATGTTTTATGGCCTACCAGTTGAAGATTGCAGATGTGTGGCGTACGAAATGGCAGTGATGAACAAAATACCATGCCCTATATCATGGGAGAAGAAGAAAATTGCAGGCATTGATTGGTTTTACGGTTTTCTTAAAAGGCACCCCAAACTCAGTCAAAGAACTCCTGAGGCTTGCAGCTTGTCTCGTGCTACTTCGTTCACCAAGGCCAATGTAGATGTGTTCTTCAATAACTTGGAAATACTGTATCAACAGCACCCAGAGTTTGGAGATGGAACAAAAGTGTTCAATTTGGATGAAACAGCCACATCAACTGTTCAAAAACCCCAACGAATTGTGGCTGAAAAAGGCGTGAAGCAAGTGTGCAAAGCTACAAGTGGAGAAAAAGGCACTAACGTTACCACAGTGTCCATAATTTCTGCGTCTGGCAGCACTATTCCGCCAGTAATGATTTTTCCACGTGTTCATTTCAAAGACCACATGACTCAAGGAGCACCTCCAGGCACCCTGGGCTTGGCCACCCCTAGCGGTTGGATGACATCAGAACTTTTTGTGGAAGTTATCAAGCATTTCATTCGCCACACTTGCAGTTCTAGAGAGAACCCCGCTCTATTAATCTATGACAATGTAGAAAGTCATTTGTCCTTGGAAGCTCTCATGATGTGCAAGGAGAATGGTGTCTCAGTTTTGACTTTACCTCCACATTCATCCAACAAAATGCAACCCCTAGATGTTGCTGTTTTCGGGCCGTTTAAAACATATTATAATGCAGCTCTTGATTCTTGGATGATGCAGAACCCTGGAAAAACTGCGTCAATTTATAATACAGCGTCCTTCGTGAACATAGCTCATCAGAAAAGCATGACACCTTCCAACATAATTGCAGGTTTCAAAAAAAGTGGGATATATCCATTTGACCGAGATGTTTTCACCGAAGCAGACTTCCTATGCAATTATGTGACTGATCGACCGCCTCCCACCGTTGTGGATGAGGAACCACAAAAGACCAACGGTTATGCTGTACCAAGTGATTCGCTCAACGGTTCCCTCCTTCGAGTAGAAGAAGGAACAGCTTCTCTTGAAGACAGAGAAGCTTCCCTCGAAGAACGAGCAGCTGCAAACCATACAGTCATCGGTGTCCCCGATCCAGAAGCTGGTCCAAGTCATGCTTTTCTATGTCCTGAAGATTTTCGTGGTTATCCAAAAGCAGGAGAACGAAAAACTGATCGAAACCAGAGGAAAAAAGGGAAGAGTATGATAGCCACTAGCACTCCAGAAATGAAAGCCATTGCAGAGAAGAAGAAACCGATTCAAACTTCCAGAATATTGTCAGTCAAAAGGAAGGTGTTTGGAAACCAACCGAAACCAAGGAAGAAAAAATCTAGTGAACAAGCTCCAATTCATTCATCATCAGAGGACAACGAAGAAGACGATGGAGATGTTGAATATGCAGACACGGACGATGACATGGATATAGATGAGGAGATTTCTGCTGTTGAGCCTGACCATTTCGCAGTATTGAACCGTCTTCCTGTTTTAGGAGACTATGTTTTGATCGAGTTCAAGCTTAAAAGCCAATCCAAATTCTATGTTGGTCAAATCACCAAGATGAAAAACGATGAGGGGGACTATGAAGTTAAATTCCTACGATACCGAAAATGCAACACTTTTGTCGAACCTCTTGTGGATGACATAGCCACGGTTGATGACAAAGACATAAAGATGTTACTGGAAAATCCTTCTGTGGTTCAAGGAACTAAAAGGCAAAAAGGATTCATCTCATTCAAGGTTGATTTCGGCAGTTTGAACATTGGTTAAACGTAAAAGGATATCGCGTTTGTGCCTTCCTAAAATCAATATTGAACTTATTTTTCTTTTCAGATATATCTTTTTTATATGCCTTCCATATCCATTTCTAATTCTGAAAATAAAGTTTTTTTTACAAATTTCGGCGTTTTTCATCCGTTTCATGGTACCCCATTCCCGTTATCATTGTACCCCAGGCATGGGGCACAACGATACAAAATTAGTTTTTTGGAAAATGGCCGCTTACGGTCACATATGTTACATAAAATAACGGTTCATGCATTTCTCTCATAGTTTAGATCCTTAGGTCATAGGAAATATTTAAAATATTGAAAAAAAAAATTCAAGTGGGGTGATATGGTCAAAACCAACTTTTGCGTTCCATCGTGCCCCACCCTCCCCTATGATCAGTAGAGGTATTTTTTGATTGCGCATCCGCTTAATTTTTGTGAAGCGTAACGAAATATCTGGAATTCGAAGACATGATTTTGTGGAAATATTTCTGTCCTGTAATCTTTTATTTATCAAGAATTTGAGTTCGTTCTTCAAAGTAATGAAAATAGAAAATTTTTTCTTGAACCGGAATTTGTTTATACAGAAATATCAGGATTTTTTCGATGATTCACGAGAATTCCATATGGTTCTGTTCACTCCTTCTTGATAAAATATTGCACTCAGCATTGTATTCTTCATCTGAATACCAAAATTTATCTCGTTCGTTTCCTTAGTTTCGAGATTATCTGGAAAAAAATTGAATAGTCTTATTACAGAATCCATGGAAGAGTTGGGTCAATCAACGAATTCAACTAACAACAAGAAGAAATCGGGAAAACACAAAGTCCAAGCCTCATATGATATCAACATTTATTGGTGGTGGTTACACGTGTTCCGCCCTTACGAGCGTCATCAGACCTAAAAAATTTACAACAATGTTCTATCCAAACAACAAGAAAAAAACACAGGAACATTAAAAAATCATTATAAAATTATTTACCCAAAGAACTACAATCAGTTCCACACAAGGGCATAAAATACGACAGGACAAGTCGATCGTCAACAACTCATCATAAACAAACAATAAATGATGAAGGTTAGAACCGCCTACGCGAACAAACACAAAAAAGGGGTGAATGGAAAACCAAAATGAACTGAAAATTATAGCGGATGGATTCGAACACGGGTTTTTAACAGGTGCGTCAAGTTGGTGACACACCCCCCGAATTTTGGAATCGAATTGTTTTGGGAATTTTGTGCCCATTTTGTGCCAATTTGTGCCGTATGTTATGAATTTTGTGCCCGTTCCGTTCTCGAGATATTTCAAGTTTTCCAAGTGTGTCACCAACTTGACGCTGTGACACACTTGTGGAAATTTGAAATTTTTTTCTT
The DNA here is from genome assembly GCA_910592335.1 of Adalia bipunctata. Classification (NCBI taxonomy): domain Eukaryota; kingdom Metazoa; phylum Arthropoda; class Insecta; order Coleoptera; family Coccinellidae; genus Adalia; species Adalia bipunctata. The sequence continues at coordinate 44,673,786 of OU342948.1, forward strand.
TCGATAAATTGTGCCCATTTTGTGCCAATTTGTGCCGTATGTTTTGAATTTTGTGCCCGTTCCGTTCTCGAGAAATTTCAAGTTTTCCAAGTGTGTCACCAACTTGACGCTGTGACACACTTGTGGAAATTTGAAAATTTTCTTCTTTAGATAAATTGTGCCAATTTTGTGCCAATTTGTGCCGTATGTTGCGAATTTTGTGCCCGTTCAGTTCTCGAGATATTTTGAGTTTTGTTTGTGAGGAGCGTCAAGTTGGTGACACACCCCCCGGAATTTGGTATCAAATTGTTTTGGGAATTTTGTGCCCATTTTGTGCTAATTTGTGCCGTATATTATGAATTTTGTGCCCGTTCCGTTTTAGAGATATTTCGAGTTTTTCATGTGAGTCACCAACTTCACGTTGTGACTCACATAAGGAAAGCTGGAAATTCTTCTTTGGATAAATTGTGCCAATTTTGCGCCAATTCGTGCCGCATAGTATAGATTTTGCATGCCCGCAGTTTTCGAGTTATTTGAAGTTATTCCTGTGAGATGAATAGATAGATGTAGCAGAATTCAAAGAAGAGCGTTAATTCCATTTCATAATATTATGTGATCATTTTGAAGTATAAGTTGTTGAACTGGCAGACATTAGGTGAAAACAACCAAATTTCAATGATTCGACGACCTTTTCACTTAGAATCATCAATTCGATAAAATAATTGAGTTGATGAATTAATATAGGTATGTACAGGTTTATCGAATACGTTGACACATCCTCAGTTTCAATTATACAGGGTGTTTGGTAATTCGACGTGAACCTTGAAAAGGGATATACTAGACGTCATTTGCAGTCAATTGCGTCGAGTGAAGCATGGTCCGAAAATCTATGGTTACGAAGATATCGCGATTATTCGACTTTTTTGAAATTTTCTGCTTCGTTATCGAAAATAATTAATTTTGTGAAAACTACTCGACTCTAAATATTCAATGAATATTTTTTCAAAGCTGAGGAGATGGTCCTCGTTGCTGCGAAAAAGTATATTCACTAAAAATTCAGATAACCCGAGATTAGAGGGTCATAAATGGCTGCACCTGTTTTCCTCATAAAAAACGGATTGTGTGATGGAAATGCTATTGAAGAGGGAGATCCGGTCCGAAGAATGGACTTTTGTCGGTTTCTTCTCAATTGCGATATCGAGGGTCCCAATTTCTTGAAACACATCTTATGGACAGATGAATCTGAATTTTACCCAGACGGGATAACAAATTTCCATAATGCGCATTATTGGGCGCCAAAAGGTCAGAATCCCAGAAAAAAGAAAAGATTTTCTTTCAATGTACCTATGGATAGGCTCCGTCTACATTTTTATTGTTGGACCAGTTTTTTTACCTGATAACCTAAATGGGATCTCGTACGAAAATTTTCTGCGTGACGAGCTTAGGTTGCAATTATAGAAGATGTACCGCAGACAGTTCTATCAGGAATTATTTTTCAGCATGATGGCTGTCCAGCTCATAACTTCAGAAACGTGCGGTTGTGGCTAGACCAAAACCCCCAACGTTGGATAGGACGTGGTGGACCAATTTCTTGGCTGGCCAGATGTCCGGACCTGACCCCATGTGATTTTTACATTTGGGGTCACATGAAACAGCTAGTGTATAGTAGGTACACCAGTGACGACAGCTGAAGAATTGAGGGAGCGAATTTTGACGGCTGCTCAGCATGTAAAGAATAACTTCTCAACGCGGGTAACAATTTCTGAAGTACGCCGTAAACTGCGTGCATGCATAAGAAATCGAGGGCGACAACTCAAGCAGGATCTCTAGTTTTGTTAATTTTTTGTTTATGTTTATGTCTATGTTTATGTTTATTATACGGATTTGTTTGTGGTTAGTATCATTAAAGCAACTTACAGTTTGGTGATTTAATCTGTGATCTGTCATGTCACCTATTCCGAGAATAATTGCTGAAAGTGATCGAACCATGAACCGCTTACGAATCACGCCGAGTGAAATAAAGAATGATAGGATAGGTATCTAAATGACTCGAAAAAGTCTGTTGTCTGCTTGGTTTTCCGGCCATATTTTTTGATTGCATGAAGGAATTATTGACATATGTACCTTTTTGGAAAGCTGATGAAACAGGGTAGTTTTTCCCTACATTTGTACACCAATTTCATGATACTTTTTCCGAGTAATTCTCAATTGTTTTATTAAGATTTCATGAGGAAAACAGGTGCAGTCATTTATGACCCTGTATATCTCGGGTTATCTGAATTTTTAGTGAATACTTTTTCGCAGGAAATGAGGACCATCTCCTCAGCTTTGAAAAAAATATTCATTGGATATTTAGAGTCGAGTAGTTTTCACAAAACGAAGCAGAAAATTTCAAAAAAGTTGAAAAATAGCGATATCTTCGTAACCATAGATTTTCGGACCATGCTTCACTCGAAGCAATTGACTGCAAATGACGTCTAGTATATCCCTTTACAAGGTTCACGTCAAATTACCAAACACCCTGTATAATTGAAACTGAGGATGTGTCAACGTATTCGATAAACCTGTACCTATATTATATTAATTCATCAACTCAAATATTATATTGAATTGATTATTCTAAGTGAAAAGGTCGTCGAATGATTGAAATTTGGTTGTTTTCACCGAATGTCTGCAAGTTCAACAACTAATACTTTAAAATGATTACATAAAACTATGACATGGAATTAACGCACCTCTTTGAATTCTGCTACATCTATTCATCTCACAGGAATAACTTCAAATATCTCGAAAACTGCAAGCATGCAAAATCTATACTTTGCGGCACGAATTGGCGCAAAATAGGCACAATTTATCCAAAGAAGAATTTCCAGCTTTCCTTATGTGAGTCACAACGTGAAGTTGGTGACTCACATGTAAAACTCGAAATATCTCTTAAACGGAACGGGCACAAAATTCATAATATACGGCACAAATTAGCACAAAATGGGCACAAAATTCCCAAAACAATTTGATACCAAAATTCGGGGGGTGTGTCACCAACTTGACGCTCCTCACAAACAAAACTCAAAATATCTCGAGAACTGAACGGGCACAAAATTCGTAACATACGGCACAAATTGGCACAAAATGGGCACAATTTATCTAAAGAAGAAAATTTTCAAATTTCCACAAGTGTGTCACAGCGTCAAGTTGGTGACACACTTGGAAAACTTGAAATATCTCGAGAACGGAACGGGCACAAAATTCAAGACATACGGCACAAATTGGCACAAAATGGGCACAATTTATCGAAAGAAAAAAAATTTCAAATTTCCACAAGTGTGTCACAGCGTCAAGTTGGTGACACACTTGGAAAACTTGAAATATCTCGAGAACGGAACGGGCACAAAATTCATAACATAAGGCACAAATTGGCACAAAATGGGCACAAAATTCCCAAAACAATTCGATTCCAAAATTCGGGGGGTGTGTCACCAACTTGACGCACCTGTTTTTAACATAGGTAGAGGAAAGTCAACCTCCGAGCTGCAACGGCTGACGGTAATTTAAAAAGAAAAATGATACAAATAGCCTCAAACCGATTTGAGATTATTGAAAATAAGGTTAGGTTCGAAATTGTAAATATCGTTTACACAAATCTGAGTATGATCTCTCTTGGCCCGTGTAATCTCCACCTTCTCAAGAAGATCCAACTTCCTACCCTTATAACACTCATGTAGTTATTTAACATCATCCAAGAATTTATGTCCCGATGACAAGAGGTGGTTAGCAAAAGCAGACTTCGTTTCCCTAATATCCGTATTTTTGTTGGAGTTAAAAAGACTGAGATGTTCCTCCACCCTTCTGCCGGTCTGACCAACATATACCGCTGTACATTCACCGCAGTTCAAAGCGTAGACCCCCGATTTCAACAGGTTCTGAGTCCTTAGTATTAACTAAGTGTTTTCTTAAGGTGTTTTCCGTTTTGAAATCTATTTTTAAATCAAGATTTTTAAAGAAATTAGCAATTTGGAGAGATATTGATCCGAAAAAAGTCAAACATCTGAATTTTGTCGTTTCTGTTGGTGCCGCGTGTAAAATATTATAAGAAAACTTGTACCTACTGGTTCATAAACTTGAAATATATTTCATTAATTGTGCTCAATGAAAAACCATTGTTTACTGCCAATTACTTGATCACCTGAAATTCACTATAAAAAGATTTCTCAGACAGGGGAAGCTCAAACATTCTATAAAACAGAGAATTAAAGGAAGCGAACTTGTGAGATTATGGTGAGTTGGAAGCAAACTGGATAATATTATCTGTTGTAGATGGCTTCCTGTAAATTTCACACTCAATTTTATTGTTATCAGACCTCTTTAACAGAAGATCCAAGAAAGGTAAACTCCCATCCTGCTCTCTTTCCACCGTAAATACAATTCTGTTGTGCAATAAATTTATGTAGTCTAAGAAATCTACCAAATCTTCTTCTCTTCCTCCCCAAACAACACAAATATTATCATCTACATATCTTTTATATGCTATGAGGTGTTTGCTGAAAGCAAACCGCCTCACACCAGGGGGCTGCACCCCCCCCCCCCCCCCCGAAATTCAACTGCATAACTGAGAATCGTAAAAACACTACCAGAGATTTTATATCTTATATCAAAGTTGCATTTCGATTCAGCCCCCCCCGAAATTTAATCCTGGGTGCGCTCTTGATATTAGGATTTACAAACTAATCTTCAGGAACATCGAAAAAGAAACATATTTTGCTGAGAGAAATATGGCTTTTCAATGGCAGATAGATGTAATCGGACAAACTAAGTGTTTCTGCTAAAAAAATATCGTGTTTCTAACATTCTTATTTAAAAAAGTTAGTACTTTGAGGTTTTCGCAGAGAATTGTATCAGGCACCTATTCGGCACAATTTTTTTTCTAATGGCGATATCTTTTTATTAGAGTCGAATTCCAAAAAAATGGAGGTTTCTTCTGGCCTCAAGAATCTACAGTTAGGATATATGCACCGGGTGTCCCGAATTCGTTGTCTAGTGAGGAGATCTCCGAATACTGATGAGCTAGAACAATTTTGTTTGAGTGGCACAGTTTTTGGGCTGGATTTTTGAAAGAATTATTTTGTTGAAAACCGCAACCTTCTAAGTCGAAACGTTTCGTAGCTATCAGAGGAAATTGAAAATTGGCGTCAAATGAAAGTTCTCATAACTTCTTCAATACTGAAACTATCGACTTGGAACAAAAACCTTTCATAGGCACTTTTTTCAGTAGAATTCATTGGCGTTATCAATTTTTTTATTACAATTATTATCGAAGTTAAAATACAAACTTGTGTTTTTTTTAATGTAAACCATACAAATCTCTGTGACAAATAAAATAGCTTCTTTTTCCTTCTCAAAAATATGTAACATGATATATAAATTTTTTATAAAACTTCGAAAATCATCAAAAGTTTCATTTTCACACGACAAATCAACCCGGTGCCTATCTATGATAATCTGTGAACTTCAGATAATTATAATATTCGATGGTTGAGAGCAGAATACATGAGAATTTTCTCATGCTCTCATATACTGCGATTTACATACAGGGTGGGCTGTCGATAACTTTCCACCCCGAATTTTGAGCTTTGGGATGGAATAACGAAAAAACGCTCGGACAGGTCAAATTTTGTTCATAGGGGGACAAATAAGGATGTTCAAATGAGTTTGATATCACTACCCCTCTAGCTGCAACCCCTAACAGCTCTCATTTTTGAATAGAAAAAGGGGGTCGAGCAGCACCTTCTTGGAAAACCAATTCAATTTCCTGCATGAGTGTATATTTTTTCATCGCTTTATTATCATACAGATTATACTCAGTATTCCATCAATTACTTTCACACGCTGAATTTGGATCTTTGAGATGGAAAAAACGCTCGGACAGTCAAAAAATGAATTCGATATCACTACCCCTCTAGCCGCTACCACTTAGAGCAATGAGTTATTTCATCCCAAAGCTCAAACCTCGGGATGGAAAGTTATGAATGGCCCACTCTGTATGTATAACAAAGCTTATTCGGTTGATGATTTCAGTTGGAAGAAATCTTTTGAAGATGATTCCTCGATTCGAACGCAAATATAGGTATTTGACCTACCTGAGTCATGTGCTAGCAAATAATGAAATAATGCATACCTACATGGTATTTCAAAAAACAAATTTTTTTGAGTTCGCAGAATCTTCATTAAGAATCTTCATTAAAACCCGACGAAGAAATCAAATTAGGAAATATTTTCTATAATTTTTACCAAGAGCAATTGAATAACGAATAAACAATATACCTAGTACAAAATAAGAACATAAACTGTCGAAACTTGAACTAGGTACAGGAGAAAAACAGATATACGGGGTGCATTTTAAGGTGAGGCTTTTCTTCTGATAGGTGATAGAACTCATCAAAATAAGTCAATTCACCGAAAATTTTTTATATGAAATGTTCAATTTGCCAAATTCATAAAAAAGCGGCATATGGCACTAGATTTTTTTGCAAATTAGTTAGATAAGAAGACAAAACAAGAGATGTTGATATCTATGGAGGAGCAGGCGAGGGAGCAGGTTCAGACTGAGGAATTTTCAGATTCACCTAGGAACTAGAAAGTTTTCTATCTTCATTCTCTCGAAACAGGGGCATAATTCCTGAAAAATTTTATAGTGAAATGACTTATTTTGATGAGTTCTACCATCTTTCACAGGAAAAACCTCACCTTAAGATACACTCTTCATTAATGTTCATAAATATTGTTCGAAATGAAGTCCGTTGTGGTGGATGCAAAGCTCACAGCTTCTTCTAACGTTACATGGGAGAAGCGAATTCTGCTCTCAACCAACGAATATTATAATTATCAGTTTACAGAGCATTATAGATAAGCACTTGGTTGATTTGTCATGTACAAATGAAACTTTTGATGTTTTTCATAGTTTGATGAGAAATTTATATATCATGTTATACAGTTTTGAAAAGGAAAAAAAATTTAATCTGCCACAGAGATTGATTCACATTTGAAAAAACACAAAATTGTATTACAACTTCGAAAATAATTGCAATGAAGAAATTGATTACGCCAAGGAATTCTATTGAAAAAAGTGCCTGTAGAAGGTTTTTGTTTCAAGTCGATAGCTTCAGTTTTGGAGAAGTTATGAGAACCTTTCATTTGACTCCATTTTCCATTTTTCTCTAATAGTTCTGAATTAGTTCAGAAACGGTTTCACTTAGAAGGTTGCGGTTTTCCACAAAATAATTCCCTCAAAAATCGAGCCCAAAAATGTTCCACTCATTTCGTTCTAGCTCATCCGCGATTCTGATATTTTCAGATTTTTTCCGTGGATTCATGTGTCGGCTTCGCAGTTCTTTTTATACCAGAAGAAATATTAAATAATTGAGGAATACGCACCATGAATTCAGTTCATTTGAAATTACTGTTTCAGAAATAGGGAATGAAAAGTGTTTTTCCATATAAAAGAAGAGAAAAAAGTCCTTAGATCCCACAATCTTTATTTTTTGACGACTAGTTTCGAGACTTCAAATTAGTCTCATTCTCAAGTCTTCTGAAGCTACAAAAAATTATTTCACATTAGGTGTAGAGGTCACAAATTATAAAATTAATTACACTTACATACAAGCTACTACTTTAAGAAAAACACATACAGGGTGGCCATTTGAAAACGAAACAGACGAGATTACAGACGGAATAAATTTTTTCGATAGAAATGCTCGGACAGGTCGATTTCTGTTTCGAGGGGGACAACTTAAAATGTAGGTTACGGACGCATAGCGCTTCAACCCTTGCTACTACAACCCTCACCCCCAATTTTTGAATAGGGAAGATGGGGTGAGTGATACCTCATTTGAAAAGTATTTTTATACTGATTTCAGCACAGTAATTGTTTTTATGCATTAGTTCTCAAAATATTCTTAACTAAGTATTTGAAAATGAAGTGGTGTTTTCATGGCACTTGTAGTGTTTTTTTGTGAAAAACTGACATTTTGAGGTTCAAAACAACCATGATTCAATTAATTGATGTGAGTTTTTGATAAATTATTTACTTCACTTTGAAAAGTCTCATTTCTAAGATCAATACCTACTTCAAATCGTTCTTATACCGTACAGAGAATGATTTCAGTGAATAAAACAGCTAGTCGAACATCTGACCCAAGTAGCATTAACACGTACGGTATGACTTCATTTGCCCAGTCGTAGATGTTTTGCAATTTCAAATACAAGGACGGAAATTTTGGTGTTTCGGAAGCACGAAATGTCAATTATTCGCAAAAAATTAATTTAAGTGATAAAATTAACTAACGCATGAATATTTCGAGAACTAATGCATAAAATGAAACAATTACTGTGCTGAAATCAGTATAAAAATACCTCATCACCCCATCTTCCCTATTCAAAAATTGGGGTTGTAGCAGCAAGGGTTGAAGCGATATGCGTCCGTAACCTACATCTTAAGTTGTCCCCCTCGAAACAGAAATCGACCTGTCCGAGCATTTCTATCGAAAAAATTTATTTCGTCTGTAATCTCGTCTGTTTCGTTTTCAAATGGCCACCCTGTATAAATATATAATATAATAAAGAAAGGTCTTCATCACGAAACAAATGAATAAGATGGAGTCAAATACCAATTATAATCAATAAAAAAACAACTTCACAACAAAATAACCATTTTTAAAAGACGAATAACGCGACATCTAATTAAATTTACTATTGTAATAATTATGTGAGAGTTAATAAAGCTGTTTCATTAGATTCCAAAATGAACATTTTTCTCAGTGAAAAAAACACCTTCACAACAAAATTACGATTTTAAAAAGACGAATAACGCGACATCTTATTAAATTTACTATTGTAATAATTATGTGAGAGTTAATAAAGCCGTTTCATTAGATTCCAAAATGAACATTTTTCTCAGTGAAAAAAACACCTTCACTACAAAATTACGATTTTTAAAAGACGAATAACGCGACATCTAGACTAAGGAACAAACAGGTGTTGATCAAATATGCAGAACAGGGACAGTAAACTGTGATCAAAGTTGAAAAAAGTACTCTCCCACACAAGATTTCGTTCACAGCAATGAAATATAGACAGGCGCGAAGTCACAACCAACTTCTTTATTTAAAATATTATCATTATCGTTTTTTGACCTTTCAGGATTTCCCTGCTCTCCAAATTATCTAACAGGGGGCTCTCATTTGCCAAGTGTAATATAGTGAAATTTGTGTGCATGTCGAATATGTGACCGGTGTCGATAAGGTGCTTAGCAAAATGTGAAAAGCCAGTCGAATTCGGATTCAGACAACTTAGGCCGGGTTTCACCAACGATTTTAATCTCGTTTAAGGCAGTAAACGATAATTTTCTGTGGTTTTCCAGTCAAAAATCAATCGGTATTCTCAGTTATCTCGTTAAACCAGATTAAAATGTTTGGTGAAACCGGGCCTTAAATGTTCCCTTATCCGAGTTTTAAAGTTCCTGAAAGTTCTCCCTATGTGAAACGCGTCACAAAAATCACAAGAAAGTCTAAAGACTCCAATGCGAACCATAGGTGCAATTATATCTTCGTTAATAATTAGTTTTCTCTCCAGGGTAGAATGTAGAATTTACCATCAAAATCCGGCTCGAAGGACCATTTTATGTATCGATTCAACGACACATAAACTAAAATTCTTGGTACTGGTTTTTTGAATTTTTAAACTTTGATGTTCACAATCCAGTAGATATTTCAATCTTTAGGACACTCAATCTTGAACGAAAATAACTATTTTATTGTCTTGACGAAAGAATTGAAAAGCTCGAATCGAATTTTCTTATTATTCAACTATTGGATGTTTGTAGTTAATTTCCCTGGCAACGATTGCCTGCACTTTTGATTTTGATGGAGAAAATTTGGATTGAATTCAATTCATTGAAAATTGAACATAGAAAATTGAACAATCAGTATAATCTTATCATTATGATGAGTCCAAAAAAATGGCATTTTTCTTTATCTTATTAAAAAACTCTCTTTATAATTTAAATCGTTAACTGTTGTGAATAATTTTCCACTCGTTACAACGAAGAAAGAGAATAGTATATTCTGTATATTCTGAAACTAGTTGCAGAATGGGCTCCTATTCCAATACGTACCTATATTCCATTCACATTTATAAAATCACAACTCTGGCCTTAAAAATTTGACACATTCCACTCTGTATCGAAGTTATGACGTTTTTCAAAATATTTTTATGTTCCAAGTCAACACTATGCTGCCCTTTCTACATTCTTAGCGTATTTCTCAGAATGTATATTTCATTTTGGAGAACACAACAGAAAATTGTGAACAATATTCTACATGTAAAAGAGTTTTTGGATTTATGATTGTGAAGATTTATCGATGTGCTTTGTTTTCATCATGATATGATTGAGAGGGTGGTGCATAATATTTCTATTTCTTATATTTCTTTATTTCGAATAAATAGCAGTTTTATTCATTCATCACAAAGAAAATAAACATAATAATAGTTACAGAGAAACTTTACAGAGAAACTAATAATTTCAATTCAATAGTAATTGAGTTTTGGTTATGAATTAATAAGCAAAAATCTCAATTCCTGGAAGCGTCATAGAGATACATTTCATTTATTTGATCTTATGAACAAGGAGTAAAATATTCTGACTGTATAGTAATTTATCAGTTTAAAAAATATTCATACATTACTACCACAGTAGGTTTGTACAAATAAAATGGAATAGGTCAAACATATGCTTCACATTTATCATTCACCTGTTCTAAAATAAGACACAAACTCCTGTAATATGGAATAAAACCGATGTATTCTCGTTCAATAAACCCTTTTCCTACTTTCGGCAAAGGATTGATAGAAATGAAAGATCCAGTGACACATTTCAAGTCATCGGAATCTGAATTCAACTATGCAATATAGTCATATTTCTTCTTTCTTTCAGCTTTTTCGACAGGTTTTCTTTCTGAAACGTGATGATGATCAACAAAAATCATTTAGAGACCGATGATGGCCATCCAGAACCCGTTTAGGTACTTACGAAAATCGTGCAATTTCATTCTGCAGACTGCAAGTTCTTTCCTCATAATTTCTCGAAAATCCTACCTGAACCATATTTTCTGGTCGCTTTCGTTAGAAGATCGTATAAGGAAGCCTTTTTTGTCCATTTACACATTCCAAATAATTTTGAGCACCAAAAACGATACCGAAACTAACCTAACTTCTGGGGGACCGGAATTTCGTTTGAAATCTCTCTAAACGGCCAGATGCCTAATAAAAACTTCTTATCAAGTATGTAAAAAGGTCGATTAGTACTTTTCGCTTCATTTATGCTTATAAATCGATTTTTGGTCCAATTCAAATTTGCCGTTCGTACTCACGCCAAAAGTCGTGAAAGGAAAGAAATGACACTTGCACAAAATTTCTCATATCGACGAAAACTTCTTCTGGACGACGAATGGAGCATATGCAGAATTCGAAAACGAGCGACGAAGGAGCGAGTTTTCGAACGCATGAGTGTCGAAATTGCTTTCTGCAACGAGTATTAGACGATATTTCAGTCAAGTTTTGTGAAAAAATGTCGAAATTATAGTCCATCCAAGGGTAATCGAAATAACGTTGGTAATGCCCATTCAGTTATATTTCAAGTTGCAGAATTCACTGACATCTTGTTCTGTCTTCAATGTTTCGAAACAATTTGGCAAATAATCGAGCAAGTGAAATAAATATTTTTGGAATGAGGCTTTTGAGGAGTGTACAGCTAATAAATGGAAAGCCTGCACAGAGCACGTAGAAAAAGAAATGAGAGAAGATTAGTCAAAATATAAGGAATGTTATCATGATATATTGCTGACAAAACCTTTCATTATGAACATGACGAGTTCTGCCCATATGAGGAAAAAATAACATGTTGTGGTTGTTGAAACAGAATAATAGGAATATTTATATTTTTCATATTTTACACCTTCATTGTTGACAAATATTGAAAGTTACAATGTCATGACAAAATTCTTCATATATTAAATAGATCCATTGGTTAAGTTTTGTTTCTGTCTTGATATCTATTACAAATTTCCCAATCCATTCACATTGCAGTAACACGCTTCAAATTATTAACTAGATTTTTCTGGTTTAGCGAATATTCATATTGAACATTGAAAAGGACCGTGCTATTTGATCACCCACGATATTTTTCGTTATCAAACCAGAATTTCCAGGCTGTATGCTCCTATAATTGATCGTAAGATCGAAAATGTATGAATACAAGATGAGAATAATATATACTGCTGGTATACAGATTCACACGCTGGTAATCGTATGTGAAAATTTTGAAATAATATCGTTAAATTTTTAGGTTATTTCAATATCTTATCTTTTATTGCTATGATGAAAGCGCAGAAAATTTTTAGTAACTTTTTTGTAACTAGAAATAAAGCTGCGACTGGACTTTCAAGGCCTGCTCTGATGTCAATCATTCTTGGATGGACTATAAATGAAAAATTCAGATAATACATCCTAGTGACTTTTGTATTGTATTTTGGCAGTAGGTGTGACTGTTAAAAGACATTTGAATCTCACGTGTCGAATTTTGAAATCATTTATAATTACTCATTGAATTCGTGAATTATGTTCGAAGGAATCAATCAAACATCTCCAGAATTAATAAAAATTGCGAATAACGTTATGACTAAATTAATACCTCAAAAATCCAAATCCATGTATGAAAAAGAATACGAAAAACTTGTGAAGTGGTCTGAGGAGAATATTTACAATGAACCGTTAAAATTTATGCAACGGAGGAAAATTTCACTACTTTCGCATACCCGTACCTACTGAAACCACATCAATGGTGTCAGTATGAATTTGCTACAAATCATATTTCCGTGCCTCAGACTAAGTTTCGTGCATATTTCAAATATGGCATGATCTCCTGTCGAAATAAATTCACGCTATCAAAAAGCAATTTATAACATAATCCGATCATGAGGGTGTCTGTGGAAAAGCAAGATCGGTTCTGAGCGCCTGTATTATGAGATTTCACACCTACCAAAATGGATTCAGCATATTTCCTCCTCATTTTTACTCAACCATATTCACTTGTATAGGTTTGTACGATATTAGGTTTTCAACGTCGGAACGCATTCTCGAAATCAACACAGGGTGTACAACGAAGATAAAATAAAAAATGTGGAAATTTTCATTAAATCTGGTCAGATGCCTTTATGTGAAAAACTGTAGTTTCCTCGTTACGCTAGGAGGAAATTTTCAACTGACTGTTTATACAATCACTACCGCAACTGAAAAAATTAATGAATTGACCATCATGACGAATAGTTATTTTGAAAAGTTTTCCAATGAGAGGTGTTATTTTGACAATAATAGAAAAATGCCATTTTTTTTAGATAATTAATCGGATATTTATTCAATCATAAAGAGAAAGGTATGCCGTTAATAATGGAAAATAACATCAGCCAAATGGCCATCACGATCACGACTACATAAAATTTTCCATAACCAAATTGCAAGCTGGCGGCCCTATGTCCACGATAGCCTCACAAATTATATCTATGAGGTTTTGAATCGACGCTTGGCTCTTGGCGTACACAAGAAAGTGAAAGAGACAACCGGTATATTCAGGAAGCGACAAGTGAAGATCGAGGAAATAAATGGAGGGGTTATCATCGAGAAACAGGATTTAAAAAACAGATGTAAATCATACTTGGAAACGCTTTTTGAAGATCAAAGACCGGAACTCAATAATCCGCTATCAGAAGAAGCAACAGGCCCACCCATACTGATCCATGAGGTGGAGATGGCAGTGAAACAACTAAAAACTGGAAAAGCAGTTGGACCTAACAACGTGGAAGCTGACTTTCTTAAACTATTAGATGGGGAAGGGAAGGCCTGGATTACTGACATTTTCAACAGGATCTACAACTCCGGAAACATTCCCGACGAATTGCTGAAGTCGGAATTTATAGCGCTGCCCATAAAACCGGGGGCAAAAAGATGTGAGGAATATCAGACCATCAGCCTTATGAGTCATGTGCTGAAGTTGTTTCTTAGAATCTATAGCAAATGCGAAGAGCAAATATCGCACAACCAGTTCGGATTCATGAGGGCAGTTGGTACCAGGAATGCACTTTTTTCGGTTCAGGTCCTGGTCCAACGATGTTGAGACGTTGACTTTGTTAACTGTGACGTGTACGCTTGTCTGATCGATTATGAAAAAGCCTTTGATCGAGTTCAGCATCATGAAATGATCAATATCCTCAAAGGCGCCGGTTTGGACGATAAAGATATTCGGATAATTTCAAACCTCCACTAACTGGAATCGGACAGCATGCGTGAGACTGGACGGGGTACGGACGGAACGAGTCCTGGATATTACGTGGGGTCAGGCAGGGTTGTGTCTTTTCTCCGTCAATCTTTTGAGGGAATTCTTTTGAATGCAGTCAGGCTGAGCAATTGTGATGGCTGACAGTTTGGAGGCATTACAAAAAATAATGGACCGAATCACACAACACAGTCATCAATATGGTCTTAATATCAGTTTGCAGAAGACCAAACAAATGATTATAAGCAGAGGTGATATAAAGGGAGCTCACTTGTTCGTGAATGGAACTCGAATAGAACGAGTGAAGCAGTATAACTACCTTGGTACTGTAATAAATGAGCAATGGGACAGCGCACAGGAAATAAAGAGTTGCATAGGGAAGGCTAAAACGATTTTCAACAAGATGGGTGCTATCTTCAAGAGCCACAACTTATCCCAGGAAACGAAGGTCAGACACCTAAGATGTTATGTCTTCTCCGTGTTACTATATGTCGTGGAATCTTGGACACTGACAGAAGCCACCACGAAAAAACCGGAGGCATTCGAGATGTGGCTATATAGAAGAATGCTCAGAATACCTTGGATAGCTCACTTAACACACAAAGAAGTGCTAAAGAGAATGAGAAAAGAACTCGAGATCATTTTCACAGTATGAAGAGAAGAAAGCTCGAATACCTAGGGCATGTTATGAGGAACAAAGAGCGATACCCCCTTCTGCAGAATATGATACAGGGAAAAGCAGTAGGTGAGAGAGGACCCGGGCGAAGAGGAATATCGTGGTTGCGGAACCTGAGAACCTGGTATGGAAAAAGATCGGTATAATTATTAAGAGCTGCTACCAACAAAGTCATTATTGCCAATGTGATTGCCAACATCTGAATCGGATAGGTACTTGAAGAAGAAGGAAATCAAAGACGAAGACATTTACCAAACAGTTATAAGACTGTTTAAAAATGAGCTTGATTCGGACATAAACAAGTGTCAACTGAATTGTTGTTACCGCCGACCAGGAACATAACAAAACGAAACATCGACCGATTGTTGTGGAATTTGTGTGTCAGTGGATGAGAGACTACATTTTGTCGAGAAAATCCAAACTCAGGGGCAGTGGTGTTGTGATTGTGGAAATTCTGGTGGAGAGTAAACAGGATCTCAACCCTCGGTTGAAAAAAGTTCGGTATTATAAACGTCTTTGCAGCCTCGGTTGAACAACCTCGGATTGAGATCGCTTTTTTTGGGTTGGCTAACCTGAATCTTATTTCTCGAAGTATTTTAGCACGTTTTTTTTATACCATGTTTGGATGAATTCAATAATCGTAGTCTAATAAAGACAAAACAAGAAGCTAATTCGAATATTCCCGTGTTTTGTGACGGTCACGGCAGATAATTTAGAGAAATCTGATTTCCTACATCGAAACAAATTATGTAATAAAAAAAATTGTAATTTATCGAGAATTTATGAAATGAGGACAGACTTAGTACGAATTTTTTCCACTCGAAGCTATTGCCAAATATGCTCTAGTCTTTATCACATTTGTCAACTTATTTGACTAGAATGATCTAAGTTTGAACTATTTTGATATTCTGAAGAGTCTTATCTCAAACTCTCATGCCAAGTAACCAAATAAAAGCTAGGACAATACAAAACATCCAATGAAATTGCATTAACATTTAGTCGTACAAGGATGTAGTTATATTTAGGATAGGAAAAAATCATTCATGATCTTGTTTGATTGAGTACAGGGTATCCCATTTTGGGCACTTTTACGGGATATCTCCGTTATTTTCAACGTTAGCGGGATGCGGTTTTCGCGACAGTGTGCTACTTTTTTGTGAAACTAAAGATGGCGCAATCAATTTTTGCATAGCCCTCTTAGTTTTTGCTATACAGGCTGGAAATGAAAAGTGTCACTTTTTAATTACCCTCCTTATCTCAGTTGTGCTTAAACTTGGAGAAATGGTTGAAACGCATTCCTATGTATTTTTTTCCGTAGAATCCAGTGACGTTGTCAGTTTTTCAATTAAACTTTCCGTTTTTGAGTTATTGAGCAACCATATGTTTTTTTAAATTGAACACCCTGTATATTATTCTTCATTCTTATTAAGCACAATCTCAGCTTTTCAAAAACATATTATTTTATGCATTTATTGTCGAAACCAAGCTCAGAATTCTAAATTTTGTAATTCAATTGTCACTAAGTAGTAGACTGTTTATTAAAAACAAAAAATAAATGTCGAGATTTCGTTAGAAATCGAAAATAATGTTAACATAATATCTACATCACATGATCTAATATTTAACTCAATTTAATTTGCAATTTTTTGAAAATTCAAATAATTGAATACCTATAAATACCGATAATTAAATGTTTATTAGGGAATTCAAAACAATAACAGAATTTTGTAATTTTGTTTTATAGATGCTGTTCAAAATGACGGCCATTTTCCCGTAGTTATTGACAATTGAATTACAAAATCTTGAATTCTGAGCTTGGTTTTGAGAATAAATGCATAAAATAATATGGTTTTGAAAAGCTGAGATTGTTCTCAATAAGAATAAAAAATAATATACAGGGTGTCCAATTTAAAAAAACATATGTTTGCTCAATAACTCAAAAACGGAAAGTTTAATTGAAAAACTGACTACGCCACTGGATTCTTAGATACGGGGGGTGATTAAAAAGTGATACTTTTCATTTCCAGCCTGTATAGCAAAAACTAAGAGGGCTATACAAAAACTGATTGCGCCATCTTTAGTTTCACAAAAAAGTAGCACACTGTCGCGAAAACCGCATTTCGCTGACGTTTAAAATAACGGAGATATCCCGTAAAAGTGCCCAAAATGGGAAACCCTGTACATGAAATGAATATTTACATTGAATTTAAAGAAAGCATTCATTATTAACTTTCGCTTTATTCAGGTTGAGAGTCATGAATAGAATCAGTCTAGCAATATTATGCAGGACTCCGCTAGTCACAAAAATAATAGTGGTTTTCAAATGTAATCAGATCCTGAATAAAAGAATGGGAAATGTTCTTTTACACGCCAGAGAGTCTTTAAATTGAATTCATAGTTCATATGTGAGCTTCATTGAATAATTGATCATCCATTGATCTGCGAGATGGGTTCGGTGTCATCAATAATTTCTTCGGAGTAGGTATATAAAAAATTTTCTATGATGAGAATTACCAAGTTTATAAAATTAGCAACTTGGAAATTTGAAGAAAAGTAATCCTTTTCACATCTGTAGCATTCAGCATTTTTCACAACCCATTAAAATAAGCATGCATCTGTGCTATGTAATAATAATCAAGAAATCCTTCTAGAACGGTGAGTGAGCTCCAGCAACACGGTTTTAATACACCGAAATTTGGTCAGTCAATACAACCTTTCCCTTGTTAGTTGCTTTTCCTGTTGATTGCTTGGCATTTTGATAGAATGATAAAATAAGCACTAGATTACTTTTTGATAATGTCCAAAGTTCTAGATATTTCACAACTTTCTGACTTTTTTCTGATGTTTATTTATGTATACCAGAAAAATCTTCGAAAATTTTAACAACTCTGAAAAGATTCAGCTTATTCAGAGTAATTTCATCCACCTGATAAAAGAGTTTTTTTATTCGACCAAAATCTCTTTTTCGTGCCATCTTCGAAGAGATCGAAAGTAAATGTGAAATCATTCGATTGTTATCTTTCTTATTCACTATCGTTAGTATCTTTTGAATTCCTTGTAGTTATTTAATAATTATCATAACTAGAGTCATTTTCGATATAATATTCATACAGAAATCTGACAGTTCTATCCCTTGAAGATAAGGCATAATAATTCAGTTTCAATTTAGGAATATTTTTCCAAACACCAAAGATGAATTATTAATACATAGCAAACCTACAGAAGACTGTGATTAACATCAGGCATTCTATCAATATGGTATCATATAATATTTTCATTACAAGCAACTTCAATGTGCCAAAACAAAATGTTTTGTTTTGTTTTCAACATAAAGTGAGGTTAGTTGTCTGCCATCTAGAAACGTCAAACGTTTCAATTCTCGATTCAAATCTCAAACGGAGCTATATTCACCGGTTGAGTCAATCCAGGGTTGAACTCGTGGTTGGATTTGGGCTCAACCGAGTATTGAAATTCTTTTATAAAACCGGCCCTAAGAGTACCTTAGCTATTACCTGAACATGGAGCTATCTGTCGGGAATAGGCAAAACACCACTATAACTGGCTTTCAAAACAATGGTGCAACGTACTTTTTTCGGACAAGTCACGATTCGGTTGACAAAGTGATGGTCGACGAGAAAGGGTTTGGAGAGGTCCAGTCAGACTAGAGCGACCCAATTTCGCCCAGGAAGCTGTACCCTTTCGAGGCGGATGAATAATGTGGTGGGGGTATAATGTCCGGTCGCCGTACCCCTCTTATTATCGTTGAACGAACAATGACCAATCATTGTTTCTCTGCGCAACGAATTTCGGGATAATTTCATTTTTCAGGATGAAAACGCCCCAGAAGAGGGGAGAGGAACAATATCCAGAGAATGAACGGGCCAGCCAACTCACCAGACATGAATCCAATTGAGCACGTATGGGATTTTGGGAGAGCAATTTCTAATAGCCAAAACCCACCGTCAATTTTCAAGGAATTGAATTTAGCCCTCCTGGAAGAATGTTACGATAGGCCTGAAAATTTCTTTAATGACTTGATTTGTGGGATGCCTAGGCGTATTAGGCAGTTGATTGAAAGAGTATACGGACTATAGAATTTGGATTAAGTTGTGGAACCACTATAATCAACCAAAAATAAATAATGAATAAATTTTTCTCATTTTTCCTATTTTGCCTCATCATGTATGCAGCAAAAAGTAACGAAGATATTCTATCAAATATATTGCAGTTGAAATAGAGTAGAATATTCATCCCATTTACATAACATAGATTGTTAATTTCATGAGAATCCTGGGGGGCAAGACTTTCGACGATGTGTGTATATCTGGAATCAGGAAACTCGGGCGTAAAGAACACAAGCCCACAGGCAACCGAAAACATCTGAGATGAGGTTTTGAGAGCGGTGCACGGCTGTACAGGATTAGATCACATAATAAGCGACGATTTCTGATAGGATTCAGGAACTGATAGAACAGCCAATTGTAGATTTAGCAGAGAAGGACATATGGAAAGAATATGTGGTGGTGGTAGACCCAGAATGGGGTATTGCCAAATGCTGGAAAGATTAAAGAATAGGACAAGGAAATTGAGGATAAATTCCTTCCAGAGTGCGGACGAGGATTTTGAAATTAGTAGTATATTTTTTTGTTTCAGTCGGATCTTTTGGGTTACAGCTATGAAAGAAGTGTTCGCCCTTTCAAAAGAGTGAGAAAATTGGGAGAGATCTCCTCCTTTTTTCTGACATTATTTATATTTTTATCAGTTGAAGATTTTGGTTTATGTTGTGAAATAATTAGAATGTCTGAATTTCTTCACTTGTTCGATTTACTCTGTTTCAATCAAGAAATAACTACTTTGAGGTGTTAACCGCTACAATCTCATCAAAATATCCGAATATCCTTTTCTAATGGCTAAATTGTCTCGACAGAGCCGAATTGGTAAAATGGAAATGGAAATAATTGTTTCTTTCAACCTCAATATTTCTATGAAATGTCAGATACGAAGAAAATATCGATTCATTTGAACATTACAAAATATCTCAAAAAACTCACCTTTCCATCGCTTTTTCTGTATGCGTCGTGAATTTTCCACACCAATTCAGGTCCAGCACAGGCAACCTGTTTACCGATTTCGAAATATTGTCCGATGGGGTTGCTCTCCAGAGAATTCTGAGTCCCTCCCCCACTTTTAAATTTGGAAAACATCGTGCTGGCTGGCATTGAAAACTTGAAAGTCTCTTTCATTTGCTGCAGCTTGAACTCTATTTTTGCTATTTTGTGTGGAAACAGGAATGAAGTTTGCGTGTTCACTCAGGTATTCAGAATACTTGCGGGAGCCATCAAGTTATCAGCACATTGGATAGTCACGAACATTTGCCATTTCTGTAATAAGAGGGACCATCAGTAAAAGGCTGGTGTTAATAGAACGGAACGACTGCATATAAGACTATTATTTCATTAATGCATTATTTCACTATACGAAACAAATAACATTAAAAAAGTATTTATTTACCAATATCGAAATAATTCATTTTGTGAATTCGTTAAGGCTTTCACGGCCATCGTTTGTTTTTTTTTCGAGCATTTCGGCTGTTGTGATTCGTTTAATTTCGACGTTTCGACAGTTCGAGCGTCTGGCATCTTCGGGAATTACTTCTCTGTCACTTGAACTATTCGGTTTCGACGAATAGCACAACGGCCGGAATGCTCGAAAAAGACCAGATCAATTCATTTTGTGTTTTATCACAACCATTTCAGTATTGGTCTGTTCATTAATTGTATTTTTATTTCAGTTATTCTTAAATGTACATCTTGAGATCAAAACTAACCTTTTTTTCATTTTACATTTTTTTCAAATTTGGCTTTGTTGAACAGATATAGCTGCTTTAGCCGCCATTTTCCTCGAAAATGAAAATCGGCGAGTACTTGTCCAACATGATTTTATGTAATGGATGTTGTAGAGAAGAAGATACGAAGTTAAGTGGATCCACTCTGAATATGAAATTTCGATAAATTTCGTTGACTATATGGTCAATTTATTCATTATTATATCGTGACTCGTATCGTGATATTAGTAGATTGTAGTCAACTAGTATCGATGTAGTGAATAAACATTTTCCGCAAATTGCTAGGAAATTTTGACATTTCTGACAAAATTTCTCATAGAAAAAGTCAAGATTTCCCAACTGTTAGGAAATATTCTTTTCATTACACCGCACAGAAAACCCTATCAAAACATGTAGATTTAGAACATCGAAAATGACTCTTTTCCGTGCGGCCGCACCGCAAAAAGTTTTACGGTGCGCTGAGGCATAGATGCATCCTATGATTCCTATGCTGAGACACAGAGCAACGATTGCGTGACAGTAGATGTCAGTGTTTTGAATAAATATTGTTTCACAATATCGAAATGCTTTCTGCTGAAAATTTTCCCGTGTTATTGTTTTCAGAGAGGTGTAATGAAAAATATCGTTCATTACACGTCCAGAAAGGCTTTTTCCGTGCTTGCACGAGTTTCCGTGTTCGGCTCCGCCTCACACGGAAACACATCGCGCGCGCACGGAAAAATCTTACTTTCTGGACTAGTAATGAAATGTACTATTTCATTACACCGCACTGAAAACCCTTTCATAACATATAAGCCATATTTTCGCGTGACAATATTTTAAAATTATTTCGTCCGTTTTGAAATATTCGTGTTTTCGCGTCGAACTGGTGACGTCACGCACCAAATGGTTCGAAATAATTTGCAGCGGTTTGAAAGCAGGTAGTGGAATAGTTCGAACTGAAGTTTGATTTTTGGAATCAGCTGATTGAAAATGAAATGTTTTTGAAATAGTTTTAAACCGTGATTGACGCGAAAAAATGGCTATAGATTTAGAACATCGAAATTGACTCTTTTCCGTGCGGCCGCACCGCAAAAAGTTTTACGGTGCGCTGACGCATAGATGCATCCTATGATTCCTATGCTGAGACACAGAGCAATGATTGCGTGACAGTAGATGTCAGTGTTTTGAATAATTATTGTTTCACAATATCGAAATGATTTCTGATGAAAATTTTTCCCGTGTTATTGTTTTCAGAGAGGTGTAATGAAAAATATCGTTCATTACACGTCCAGAAAGGCTTTTTCCGTGCTTGCACGAGTTCCCGTGTTCGGCTCCGCCTCACACGGGAACACATCGCGCGCGCACGGAAAAAACTTACTTTCTGGACTAGTAATGAAATATACTATTTCCTTACTGTAAGGAAATGATATTTCCTTACAGTTGCCAGTGTTCTTCATATGCATATTCGTACTTTTCTGTTGATTTCTTCAGCAATAATTCTAATGAAGCGGTATGCACTGCTTCAACGAGCTCTAGAGGGGTACCAGATATGAAGAATTCATCATAGCTCATCAATTTACACTGTTTCGTCTTCGAAAACAGGAGCAATTGAATAATTTATTCGTCAAGCTTGACAATTCAACATAAATACTTCCTTCTCCATAGTAACGCAACCAATTTCATTCCGAAATTCCAAGCTCCATTTATTTATGAATGAAATAATTCGCGTTTTTTTCAAAATTGAGTACAATCTGTCGAATTTTGAACGATTTGCGGAAAAAATATGTTTACCTCGTAGGAAAAGCCACATTTCTGGACTCTGTGTTGCTGAGTCTCGGCTTACGCCTCGACTTAGTGATCTTCACAATCGTCCAGGAATGTGATGCCGGGTTTTCACCAAGAGGACTGGACAAAAACAAAACACGAACTCGGTCCGTTTGTGACAGTCCGCGAACTGTTTGCGAACTGTTCTAGTACTTACGGATTGTTTTCCGAACCCGTTTCACATGCGACTGATGGTCGGTCCTGATGATCGGTCGGGGCCCGCGTTTGAACTGAAATCGGTCGACTGATGATACGCATGTATGAGAAAGGATTTCAAAATCCAGTTCAAACGCCGGTCCCCGAACGACCATCAGGACCGACCATCAGTCGCATGTGAAACGGGTCCGCGAATTGCGTTTTTACGGACACAAACAGAGTCCCATCGAATGTCGGTAACTTCAATGGGCATTTCCAGTCATTTTCAGAAAAAAATATATTTTGACATATTGGGTTTTCACGTAATTCGTGATTTTTTTTTCTTCACCAATTTATACCCTCAAAAAAAATTTAAAACTCAGAAAAAATCTACCGGATTCAAACGATCAGAAGAAGCGGGAAATCGTGTGGCTAGAGATATAAAAAAGACAGCATTGCCAAATAAAAAAAAAGAATTAGCCTGAGAAAGCCCTTGCTTTCACTTTCCTAATAATATAATGATATAATATTGATTTTGAAATTTTTTTATCATCATAACATTTTCATTTGTATTTATAAAGATTCATAATATCATTCAATTTACGACCTCCTTATTGAAGATAAAGAGGGGTTCAAGTAAACAGATAGGTGGGAAATTCAATTAAAAATAATTATCCCCAGTCTACACAGGTAAGAATTGGTATATATAGGCCGGTCTCCTAATTTAGGAAGCATTAATAATTATTTTCATTTTGAGAAGTGCAGATTAATGGTAAGAATAATTATGGATTTGGCAACTGTGTATAGTCCTCAGTCGGTGACGTTACCTAGGAGTATAGAATACAGGGTCTTTCACGAGGAACCTCACCCATATTTATACGGGAAACTACTGAACGTATTTTCATGAAATTCAGCACTTATAAGTATTTCACGATGCTGATGAAATCTAAAATATTTTCAAGGCATGAGCACCTCCGGTTTTTCCGGAAATGACGTCAACTTCCGTTTTTCAAATTAGAACACCATTTTTTTATTGCAGAAATAGATTCCTTTAGATTATTTTGATGTAACATTTTTCAGTTTTGGTTGGAAAATTCTCTCTGAGCGGGAAAATTCGAAAAAAATATCGAAAATAGAGCTCCGCTGTAACAAGAATAACTTCGAGGTTTTTGGATGGAAAATTTTCATTTTTGGGATTTTTCAAGATGTAAGATTGATGTATCCACTTTGAAAATCGAAATCGCGATTCATGATACAGGGGGTGAAAAAATCGCTTTCAAAGTTAGGGATGACAAAATTGTGAAAAATCAATTTTTTCGAATTAGAACCCCATTTTTTCATGGCAGATATTGAATCTCCGTTAAAAAAATAATGTGAGTGTATGCATCACACCCTTGCCCTAAAGTGGATATTAACTCAGAAAATATATATATAAATTGATTTTTCACGATTTTGTCATCCCTAACTTTGAAAGCGATTTTTTTTCGAATTTTCCCGCTCAGAAAGAATTTTCCAACCAAAACTGAAAATGTTACATCAAAATAACTTGAAATTTTCTGAGGAATCTATTTCTGTAATAAAAAAATGGTGTTCTAATTTGAAAAACGGAAGTTGACGTCATTTCCGGAAAAACCGGAGGTGCTCATGCCTTGAAAATATTTTAGATTTCATCAGCATCGTGAAATACTTACAAGTGCTGAATTTCATGAAAATAGGTACGTTCAGTAGTTTCCCGTATAAATATGGGTGATGTTCCTCGTGAAAGACCCTGTATAGAGTAAAGAATACTCTGTAAGAAACGCCATTCTATAGTACGCACAGAACACGTCGAAATGACAAATAAGAAGGATATGTTTAAGTTATAGAAAGCTTGAATGTTTTGAAAGTGTCAACCTAATAAAAATTTTAGTAATATGGAATGCCATTACCGGATCAAAAAGCGTAAACATCTAATTTTTGGTGGAGCTGTGAATCTTTACCGAACGTCAAGTTAATCGGATTTTGACGATTAGTCTCAATTATAGTTATCAATTTTCTTCTTTTCTCTTCAATTTTGAAATTTTTTCAAATTGTTGCTTGTGTAATGAATACAGGGTGAGTCTCTGACTTGTACGTATATTTAAACTGTAGATTCCTCTCATCAAACGGAACACTTGGTTCCTTTACTATTTTTCAAAATTCGGCTCCGTTTGAAAGATACAGGGTGTACAAAATCCATAAAAAAACTTTTCTGTAATAATAAAATCCCACAAATAGGGAGATGAAATTGAATTCGGCAGAGCATAAAATTATTTATTTTATACGCACAGTTTCTATTGAGAATTTATTGTTACCGGTCCTTCAGGAAAATAATAAAAATACGAAATCATGTTACGATATGTAATGATATGTTACCTTTTGATTAAAAATTCAGATA
Source organism: Adalia bipunctata (assembly GCA_910592335.1). Classification (NCBI taxonomy): domain Eukaryota; kingdom Metazoa; phylum Arthropoda; class Insecta; order Coleoptera; family Coccinellidae; genus Adalia; species Adalia bipunctata. Next base: position 44,699,020 of record OU342948.1, read on the forward strand.
TATAAATGATGAATGTCGATTCAAACCACTTATGAAATTGAAATAAATGGAGAATGAAATTAAACTTAGCACTAAATAATTTGTGGCGATGTTTCTATCTGAACAATGTACTTTGTGATAAATTTCTGCCAACCTCCAACCAGAGAAAAGCTTCTCCACGAAAAAAATAATCCAATTTATACAAGTTAATTTAATAAACACTACACACAAATTAACCTCTATAATGATAGTACCTACCAAGTATAACTTCTGTATTTGCCGAGCTACCCCCCAAATGTTGTACCCCCAATGTTGAACAGGGAGTTGGAAAATTTTCGAAGCTTTCCCCCCCCCCCAAAATTTGGCTTCGGCCCGTCCCTGAAAAAATCCAATCCATAGAATTATAAAAACTTCGTTGTGGCCTTAAGTACACCGAAGTATAGGCCTCGTTTCTCCTAAATCCAGCGTCACGAGCTGTTGTGACAGAGAGAAGAAACATGTCATTATGTATCCATGAATACCTTATATCGAATACTTCTCCGAGCTGCCGATTACGCAATCAACATATTTCCTTGATATCCTTATCCAAGCAACTTCCCCTTCATCTCGCGGAAGCCGCGCTAGATATTTATTTCATTTCAAGGATGGAATTATAGAATTATGTGGTCCAACACTCCAACCTGATCATTTTCGACTCCAAATTCGATAATGACAGGCATCTTGTCGGCAAAATGATAACGATTCTTACCCTCTTACAAACAAACAAGTAATGCGTGTCGAAAAAAATTATGATCATCGACCATCGTGTAGTTATATGATCGAGAAATTGTTTTCATCTGAAAGCAGAGCGGTTCTTGCCAATTCAGCAACTGACTGACGACTACGGTATCTAAGAACAAGCGCGCAAATCTAATCTCAGGTTATTGGTTTCATGATTTTTCCTCAGTTTGTGTTATGCCTTCGAAAGTGAAAGTACTGTTGATGAACTAAATATCAATTGAGTTATTCTATTCATGCACTTGAATGCACACGGAACACTGGCGCATTTGAGGGTGGGCCATAGGGGCCATCTGAAAAAGATCCGACTTTTTGAAAATTCAAGACTCAACGAAATCATAGATACAGACAAAGGTGACGAAATGCTCCGAATTCATCTTATGTATTGGTACTACTCGAACATTGAAATGGCAATAAAAAGTAAATACAGGGTGAGTCTTCGACTTGTACATATATTTTAACTGTAGATTCCTCTCATCAAACGAAACACTTTTTTTACCATACCATTTTTCAAAATTCGGTTTGGTTTCGAAGATACAGGATATCGAAAATCCATGAAAAAAACACTTTTCTGTTTATATCTTCGGAACCGTTATTTCGAATGAACTGAATTTTGGTTGAGTTTTTACTCTATTCATGGTGCATATTCCTCAATCAAAACCTATTCAGTATCTCTACTAGTATAAAAGTTACAGAGTAGTCGACTTATCAATACACGCTAAAACACCATAAAACCACTTTAAAAATATAAACGGTTCATATTTTCGAAAGAATCAATCATTTAAGAAACTAAAAGTATTCCTATTTTTTTTTCAATAAAACGCGTCGTTTCCGAGTTATTTCCAATTTTACCCGGAGAAATTTGACGAAAAAATCATTTATTTCAAGAATAATCTGAATGCGTCTCTGAATTAAATATCATCGAATATTATTCCTTCTCTGGTCTGAACGGGTTAACAATGTTGTCACAATATTTATCAACTTTGTCGAGATATTTCAATAAGAAAATACCTCAAATGTGGGAGATGAAATTGAACACCAAGGTCAAATTCGATATGAATGATGAATCTCGATACAAACTACTTGTTAAATTAAAATTAATGAAAACTGAAATGATACCTGATACATCTGTGTCGATGTTTTCATCGAAACAATATCCTCCTGGAATTTTATAAACTCGACACGGTTAAGATTATAATAATTCACTTCACATAATGAATCACATTAGAACAATAATTCACTGAATGTATTCAGAACTTCACATAATGTTTACAGTTTGTTCAGAGACTCTGGTTTGTTATTGTTTATAGTTGTCCACCAGATACCTAACCAATCTTTCGGTTTTCGCTCGACGCATGCGTGGTAAAATTGGCGGCAAACTCGATTTATGGAAAAGGCAGAATTCATAGATATTTATACCACGGTACACAAGTGTATCGTGATTTATTCTATGGTTCGTAACAAATCCTTAACCTCAATGAAAATATCAGGAAGCTGACAACATTTTCTTGAAATTTCTGTGCAAACATTCACAGAATGGATGCAAAATAAATTAGGTTAGGTTGTTTAATAATAAATTCTGATGATCTGAATTAAAAGTCTTTTTTCATGATATTGTTTGGGAATTTCGTTGAAAATATGAACAAGTTAATAGTGTTCATCAAACTAATCTGCAGAAAAATCGAAGAAGGAACTTATTTTGGTGTGAGAAATGTGGGTTTTCAGTTGCAGATATAATTCGATGAAACTAACTGTTTTTGTTGAAATCATCGTGTTTGCAACATTTTTATTCCAATAAGGTTAGTAATTGAGTATTTCCTGAATGTATCAACTCAATTTCGATCGAAAAATATGAACTTTGAGGTGTTTGTAGAGAATAATATCAGGCACGTATTTAGCACAATTTTTTTTTTCAAATGGCTATATCTTTTTAACAGAGCCGAATTCGGAAAAATGGAAAATGAAAAAAGGGTTTCTTTTGACCTCAAGAATCTTCAGTTGAAATATATGTACAAGTCGAAGACTCACCCTGTATAACGATAAAAAATAAGATGTAGTTACGTGCTGCTAGATAGACGGAAAATGATATCCGTATAATATGTAGGCTGGAGTTTATTTTTATGGTGAAAACAGTAAGTATATTGATATCTGATTTCGTGTTTCGGTCATTTTAGAAAATATAGTTTTGTGAAAGTTGCTATAACATTTTCCTTGTCAAACAAATTTTTCTAAAGCACTTCGTTCAATGGTGTCGGTATCAGAAATTTGTTCAGAAACCTCACATACAGGTTCTGTATTATTCACGTCCTTGAGAAAGGAACAATTAGTACCGAAACGTCGGCAAAATCATAATTGATTTTCATTCAATTTGTCCAAATTCCTGCGATATATTGCTCACATACGGGTTGGGGATAAAGTATGGAACCAAGTAAATATCTTTTAAACTAAAAGAACAATATTTATGTGAATTTGCGAATGAGTGCAATGGAACAAAATGCATTACATTTTTTTGTTAATAATGTACTTCTGGTTCAACCGGAAATACCATCAACTTTCAATTTAAATGGGACACCCTATATATTTTTACAGATTTTGAAAGAGCGTGTTATTTTGTATTCATAAATACTGAGTTTAGTGTGAAAAAAATTGTAAAAACGAAAGAATGAGAATCCTCATTGGATTTATGAGACACATACCCAGCATCCACAGAAGTTGAATGTTTGGATGGGAATTGTCGAAAATTGGCTTATAGGCATTTTTTATCGACGGAAACTGGAATGGTGACTAGTATTTGGATCTACTCAATAACGAAATTATTCCTGAACTTAAACAGAATGGACAATTACCACAAAATGTTTGGTTTCAACAAGATGGAGCACATCCCCACTATGATTTTGTTTCACTAAACTATGAAAGAATTCAAAATCTGTAAAAATATAAAGGGTGTCCCATTTGAATTGAAGAAGTTGATGGCATTTCCGGATATACATTATTAACAAAGAAATATGCAACGAATGCATTTTGTTTCATTGCACTTACCTCCAAATTTTCAGGAATATCTCTTCTTTCGTTTGAAAGAAATTGACTTGGTTCCATACTTCATCCCAATCCTGTATAATTAGATATTTATTAAAATTTGTGCTGGCGAGCAAGTGTCGAATGAGGTGTGAAATATTTGGAGTGAAATGGCATCATTCATACTGGAAACACATATATTTTTTATGTTTCAAAAGGGAAATCCTAAATCTCTCAGGAGCTTCAAATTCCAATTCAAAAAATATGCCATACTTGTTGAATACCAAGTATTCAGTATAATCACTGAAATCATCTTCGAAAATAAGAGATCACTAGTTTCCCCCTGTATTATCATTCAAGTGCTAAGAATATAATTGAAATATGAAATTCTGATTTAGCTGGATTTCAGGGAAAATGATAAAATAAGTAAGTATGTTGTTTCATATATAAATACTAGCACTAGCTGGCAAACTCTGTTCCGCCTTAGGGGCAATAAATAAGCAGTTTTTGTTATACCACGTTTTAGGCCCGGTTTCACCAACATCGACCTTATCCGAGATAAAGTAAACTCCAGATAAGTCAACTAGAGAATTTAATCGCGTTTATTGTCGAATCCGTTTCACCCTGCCGTTTTCAAGTTCACGTTTAAATAAACGGGATTTTGGCATAGAACTTATAGTACATGGAATGCCATTAGCCTTGCTGCTCAGCTTAAAAAAGTGGATAAACATCTCAAGTTGGAGGAATACCGAAATTTACATGTTCCCATGGATACGACTTGTCATACAAAATAGAAACACAGAAATACTATGAATTTAATCGTCAAGATCCGATTCACTTGGCATTTCGGCAAACATTTCTGTGTTTCTGATCGGTGTGACAAGTCGTATCCATGGAAACATGGAAATTTAGAGATTCCTCCAACTTGAGATGTTTACCCACTTTTTGATCTGGTAATAGCATTCCATGTAATATAAGTTCTATGGATTTTGGGCATGGACATATCTGGCAGCAATGTACCAGACGTCATACAGCGACTCAAATAGCGATGACAGCGCGATGGTGGCCAAGACGGAAACCTTTTCCGCACTCGACTTATGTAAAAATTCATATTTTCCCAAAACGTTGGCTGGCAATTTGATGTGCTGGGATGAATGGAATCCTCATACTTTTAAATTCTTATTTTATTATTATTGATATTATTATTATTGATACTTTATTTGCTGTAATGCATACTTCTATCGTCAATGTACAGAAAAACTATAAAGCGATGACGAAGTGAAACAAAGAAATTGATTTCAATTCTACTTTCACTCTAAATTATTTAAGAATTCTTCGATTTTGTATGGACAGATCTCCAATAATAGTTTTCTTGTTTCTCGTCTGAATTTCACCGAAGATAGTTCTCTAATTGGAACCGGGAGAGAATTTTATAATATTATAGCTGCATGAATGTAGCTCTTATGTGTAGTACGAGATATGGCGACCAAGATTTTTGACTTATAGCGGCTCGGCTAAAACCGCACGGAATCGATAGATTATATGACCCTGTACCCAGAAATGCGATTTTCAGACATTTTGCGCGTAGCGTATGATCTGAGCGCATTTTCAAAAATGTCAAAAAAACAACATGGGTGACTCATAGCGGCCCGTCTGATTTCCGGAATGTAGTTAGATAATAGCCCTGAGATACCAATAACACAATTTTCAGACACCAAGATTGTAGCGCGTACCCAGGAGACCAATAAAAAAAAGTAAAAAATGAAAAAAAAATGAACTCACAGCGGCCCGTCTGAAAATGATTTTCATAGGTTAAGCCGTGTCAATTGATGTGGAAAGATCAATTTTCAGACAAAAAACATGTCGCCTTACATTTTTATAGCATTTCGAAAATGTCAAGAAATCTGACCTAAGTGACTCATAGCGACCTGTCTGAAATTCGTCGTCAATGATTGAATACGTTCCCCAGATGTGGAAAAAAATGATATCAGACAAATTGAATGTAGCATTTAACTAATCAGACAACTTTTCAATTTGCAGTACTTAGCCCGGTTGCATGAACGTGAAGTAAATTTACCTCAGGGGTATCGTTCAATTTTGTCATACACATATTTATCAAACATTCATCTAATGTGTTTCTGAATTCAAGTTTCTTTCCTCAAGCACCAGAAATCAATGCTGAATAGCCGCAATCCTATAGAAATACTAGCACTGAACATGAAATTGAGGTAGCTACCAAATTTACTAATTGAAAATTCGGAAGAATGAAATGTACTTTTGTAGTTTGTGGCCAATAAAACATTAATTCTTCAGCAAAAATATATGCATTATATTTATTTAGATATTATGAATTAGTTCAACGTTCAACTCAAATCATTTCTAACATATTATTCCTGATCCAAGTCCGTAAAATAATTTGAGAAATTTCCGAAATACTTCACAGAAATTCTTTTGATCATAGTCACTAACACAAAATAGATATATTCCAAATGAAATATATAAAAAAATATATGACTTTAATTCAGAAATTAGTTTTACATGAATTATATTCAACGCATCAACTCCTTGTGGTCAGAGCTTGTGGGCAAAGCAAGCCTGTGGTCACATAAATATTGGTTTACATCTTCCATATGATTTTGACAAGTTGACTTCACACTTGGTTCATCTCTTTTCTTTGCGATAAGATCGCATGTCTTTCTCTTACTAGTGTAGCCGGAGTTTTTGCCGGGCGACTCCAGCACATTTTTTCGTTATAGGCGACACTCAAAATGTCTGAAAACCGTATTTTTGTATTTTGGGCATCCATACGAATGATTCAAAACAAAAATGGACCGAGCCGCTATGAGTCACTTAGATCAGATTTTTGACATTTTTGAAAAGACACTCAGGTCAAATGCTACGCACAAAATGTCTGAAAACACAAATTTTAGTGATAAAATAACAAAATCTATGTACATTTTCAATATCAGACGGGCCGTTATACGACCGTCGACCATTTTTTTTTTACACAGCAGAAATGCCCTCCCGCGAAGATGCTACACTTCTGAGTATTACTACTTACCAGTCGGCTCTAGGGTCATCTACAGTGACTTTATACAAGACAGTGGCGACACGCTCATGTCTCAATTTCTATTGGTAGTTGGATGTTACGTGGTGAATTCCGCCATTAAGAGGCTAATTGTGTTTGTTTTCTTTTGGAAGCACAGAACAGAACAGAATAATTAGTCAAAAATAAGAAATTCACGTCCGTTAGGACCATCCACTAGGGACATACAATAAATGTAGAGCTGTAACGAACCGTATGTATTCGTTACTGAGTAACGGGTACGCCATCTGGTACCGAATAACGAAACGTTACTCACGAATACATTTCGTTACTCGCATCTTTCGTCGTACGGGTTCTTCCTACTTCGTACACTGTTTCATTCAGCCACCGTTGATGCGTTTGAAGACCGTATGTTTTACGAACGCGTGCTTTTGCTTTTATTCAGTGAATTTCGTACGTACGTTTGATAAAGAGCGATGTTTTTTAAATTGTTTATGTTTATTAAGTTCATAATCCGCAACGCTATTTTTATGTTGATTTGTCGTTGAAATGTTTAAATTTTATTTTCAATAAACAATTTTAATTTAATACACCTATTTGTGGCTTTTTCATTATAATCGATACATACCAAAATAATGGATTGCGAGTTTAGTGTGATAAAACTTTAGCTCAATGTTAAAAATTTTAAAATAGTAAATCTATTGCAAATTTCCGTCAACAGTTCACTTGTGTCTTTCACTTCACCTATTAAAGCAAAATCGATTGAAAATACTAACACAAGTCCGGTTCGAAATACGGAAAAGTGAGAAAATGTACCTTGCAGCTTTGTATGTATTGACTGATTTAATTTACACGTTATTGAAACAAAAACCACTTCTTAAACCATCGCCGACATGCTTCAATTTTATTCACAAGTTCTCTTCAGAATTAGTGTTATCGTGGTTCAAATGTCAGAAACATCGAAACATGAAATATTTAAAATAAATACACCTCGGACACCATCAAATAAGTAATGTTTAAGTATATTTCCTAAAAATTAGGAATGTTGTGACGCCTGCCGCAATATCATTTTGTACGAGTATGTAATACGAAATACGATACGTTGCGCTAACATAACATCGCATCTTATGAGGTATCACGGCACGATTCACACCCTGGTATCACGGTATGATACCGTCGGTATCAGTATCAGAAGTAACGAGTAACGTAACGATACGATAGTAACGAGTACTGATCGTTAAAGTAACGAATACATACGGGTCCGCTAGTTTTCGTTACTTTTACACCTCTAAATAAATGAGAGAAATGGACTAGCAAAGATCTAATTCAAGAAGTAAATCGCCGGAACGTGCTGCTACCGAAGAAGGAAAATGACAGACCGGTTTCTGGCTTTTTTTGCCGTCATCAGTGCCATATATCCCCTCATACGGTAGCAACCAAATGAAACGGCAGAACTTATATTACTCTCTAGTAGGAACTACTGAGTACTATGTAATACTACAGTGTCCCACCTAGCGGGCAAATGTCTACGTTTCATCCCAGGCGTTCCTTCGAAAATTAGACATCTGCGTACATTCATTTTACCCTTCAGCGTTCGCAAGTACTTACTTTGAAGTCTCATGCGTCACCTCGGATAGTAGAATACGCCCGTTCATACGGTTCGGATCCCGCAAGTGTAATAATCAAAAATAAGAAATTCACGTCCGTTAGGACCATCCACTAGGGACATACAATAAATGAGAGAAATGGACTAGCAAAGATCTAATTCAAGAAGTAAATCGCCGGAACGTGCTGCTACCGAAGAAGGAAAATGACAGACCGGTTTCTGGCTTTTTTTGCCGTCATCAGTGCCATATATCCCCTCATACGGTAGCAACCAAATGAAACGGCAGAACTTATATTACTCTCTAGTAGGAACTACTGAGTACTATGTAATACTACAGTGTCCCACCTAGCGGGCAAATGTCTACGTTTCATCCCAGGCGTTCCTTCGAAAATTAGACATCTGCGTACATTCATTTTACCCTTCAGCGTTCGCAAGTACTTACTTTGAAGTCTCATGCGTCACCTCGGATAGTAGAATACGCCCGTTCATACGGTTCGGATCCCGCAAGTGTAATAATCAAAAATAAGAAATTCACGTCCGTTAGGACCATCCACTAGGGACATACAATAAATGAGAGAAATGGACTAGCAAAGATCTAATTCAAGAAGTAAATCGCCGGAACGTGCTGCTACCGAAGAAGGAAATCTTGAATTAGATCTTTGCTAGTCCATTTCTCTCATTTATTGTATGTCCCTAGTGGATGGTCCTAACGGACGTGAATTTCTTATTTTTGATTATTACACTTGCGGGATCCGAACCGTATGAACGGGCGTATTCTACTATCCGAGGTGACGCATGAGACTTCAAAGTAAGTACTTGCGAACGCTGAAGGGTAAAATGAATGTACGCAGATGTCTAATTTTCGAAGGAACGCCTGGGATGAAACGTAGACATTTGCCCGCTAGGTGGGACACTGTAGTATTACATAGTACTCAGTAGTTCCTACTAGAGAGTAATATAAGTTCTGCCGTTTCATTTGGTTGCTACCGTATGAGGGGATATATGGCACTGATGACGGCAAAAAAAGCCAGAAACCGGTCTGTCATTTTCCTTCTTCGGTAGCAGCACGTTCCGGCGATTTACTTCTTGAATTAGATCTTTGCTAGTCCATTTCTCTCATTTATTGTATGTCCCTAGTGGATGGTCCTAACGGACGTGAATTTCTTATTTTTGATTATTACACTTGCGGGATCCGAACCGTATGAACGGGCGTATTCTACTATCCGAGGTGACGCATGAGACTTCAAAGTAAGTACTTGCGAACGCTGAAGGGTAAAATGAATGTACGCAGATGTCTAATTTTCGAAGGAACGCCTGGGATGAAACGTAGACATTTGCCCGCTAGGTGGGACACTGTAGTATTACATAGTACTCAGTAGTTCCTACTAGAGAGTAATATAAGTTCTGCCGTTTCATTTGGTTGCTACCGTATGAGGGGATATATGGCACTGATGACGGCAAAAAAAGCCAGAAACCGGTCTGTCATTTTCCTTCTTCGGTAGCAGCACGTTCCGGCGATTTACTTCTTGAATTAGATCTTTGCTAGTCCATTTCTCTCATTTATTGTATGTCCCTAGTGGATGGTCCTAACGGACGTGAATTTCTTATTTTTGATTATTACACTTGCGGGATCCGAACCGTATGAACGGGCGTATTCTACTATCCGAGGTGACGCATGAGACTTCAAAGTAAGTACTTGCGAACGCTGAAGGGTAAAATGAATGTACGCAGATGTCTAATTTTCGAAGGAACGCCTGGGATGAAACGTAGACATTTGCCCGCTAGGTGGGACACTGTAGTATTACATAGTACTCAGTAGTTCCTACTAGAGAGTAATATAAGTTCTGCCGTTTCATTTGGTTGCTACCGTATGAGGGGATATATGGCACTGATGACGGCAAAAAAAGCCAGAAACCGGTCTGTCATTTTCCTTCTTCGGTAGCAGCACGTTCCGGCGATTTACTTCTTGAATTAGATCTTTGCTAGTCCATTTCTCTCAGAATAATTAGTGTTCTGTGCACAGAACTATAGAAATTATAACTTTTTAGGTTAGTATCATAGAGAAAATGAGAATTGTATATGGTTAGTATCAAAGATGTACTCTATAATCTTTGAATTTTAACCTCCAATAATCTGACATTAGCCTCTTAATGGCGGATTTCAGCTCCTTGTCGTCACTGTCTTGTATAAAGTCACTGTAGGGTCATCTAATCTATCGATTTTACACGGTTTTAGCCGGGCCGCTATGAAACATGGTTTTGGTCGTCATCTCTCGTACTATTAGGCTCAAATGGTGTCTTGGGCCAAGGAGATTTTCACCATGTCTAGTGTTATAACTATGAGTGCTATGTACCGTTGTATATTTAAAAATATTTTTTTTACAAAGTTTACAGACTGATATATGCAGGCTGTTTCACCATAAACTGGACAAACATATATAGCAGTGTAGATGACACCGAGGAAGTCATTTTTGCCTTATGACATTTACCCCATTTTCAACGCATAAGCGAGATACAGGGTGTTTAAAGTCAACTTTGAGTAATATTCTGATAACTGTGGTGAAATTTGAAATAACATGTAATGGTCACATCTTAGTATTTTTTAGGGCTAAATTCAATTGTGGTGTAGAATTCTGAAAAATTCCTACCAAAGTTTTTTGAAAAAATAATTTTTGGTTTATGAACTCATATAGTAAGTACAGGGTGACCCAAATTGCTTGATTTTGACTGTTTTTAGTACTTCTAGGCTAGATAGGTGAAAATGTTGAAATGAGTCCTGGGCTCGGTTTTCGTGAAAACTCGATAACTGAAAGAAAGCCTTTCCACGATATCTTCATTTGTTTTGAAGATATAACGAAATTTTGATATTTTGATTTCAAAAATGTGCCATAACTTCTTAATTTCCTGAAATATCTGAAAACGGCAAAAACTTTTTACAGACACTTTTTCATTGGCAACACGACACCGTATTCAGTTTTTTTCATTTCTTGTGTAAAGGTGAAAAATAAAAACCTAGCAACTCCAAACCGGACAACAGGTTCTCTCAGAAACGCAGAATTATCCATAGGATAAAAGTTACAGTTGCTTTTCAAAAATGCACATTCACAAAAAACACCCTTCCACAATAAAACGATAAGACACCGACATCAGTTTTATTTATCTAATATCTAATTTATATAAAGGACTTAACATTCAATGTGTCCAGTTTGGCTCACTCTTGATTGAACATTTTCGTGGTTCTCACTGAAGAACTCCCTAGATCCGCTAGTTACACGGAAAAATGATTGCACTAGATAATATAGATGCATTCACCATTTCGTAAAATTATGCGAGTAAACGTTCCGTTAAGTCGCCTACTCGTAGGATTAAATACTTCGTCATGAATGTTTGACGAGGAATCAAATATTTATTTGATGAATTTTTTGAAAAGCCATGGTGGCTACGCATTCAACATAATGTACACGCGACCTCTTTCCAAAGTATTTGTTGAAATTCCCCATGTTAACGTTGATGTATTGAGAACGAACATGCAGAGAACCATAAACATAAAACTCAACACGTAAAACATGATGCAATAATCAGGATGCCTGCAGCACGTTTCTGTTAAATTATTATTGCCATTGTGAAAGCTTTTACGATCTCCCTCTAAGTTTACATAGTTGATCGGGTTTTATGGAATATTCAACCCTTTTAACGGTCTGTGAATATTAAATTACCATCACCTGAGTGGTCTTTGAGCGGACAACTATGTGAAAATTATCCCTAAGCAAATCGACGCCCCAAGAAGTATATGAATTTTCATGGTCTGTTATCCTGTAGGATTCCTTAACATAATCATCTTTTCCAGCGGTGGCACCTTCAGCACGATTGATGGCGAATCGTTGGTGAAAAAACCAATAACATTTCTATTGAAATCATTAATTTCATATTGGATCAATATTGATAATAAAAATTCACGATCACTTTGCAATATGAAGAACTAAAAAATAAAAAGATGAATAGCAAAACATAAACAATTCTTTGATGAAGTATCAACAAATTCATTCAAACAATAAGAGTGAATGATACAGTAACACGACAGTAACCACGTTGTGGCATATTGCTGTGCATATTTTTTCACTGGAAAAAGGAAATGATAGTTGGTTTTCGCCAGTACGGTCCTCAGTTTTTTGATGACCAAAAAAGAAACAGCCAATAACATTGCTAAAAAAAATTGCCGTAGAGTCTATTTTGATCACCACCTTTCTGGTGTGGCTCAGGAAATAAGAAAAATCGCCGACCTCTAAATTTCCTGCCATGCAAGAAGGCAACGGCGCGGAACCTAGAAACTACGACTTTTCGCGGATGTCGAGGTCGAGAACTATTTGGTGATTACAGTTAATGCAGAATTTATTGGCGATTCAGCGAGTGGAAGTATTTATACTGTCTTCAGGAAATGGAAAAAAAGAATTTCGATACGAATTTTTCTTTCTCTCTTTCGATAGGTGCTAAACCTTCTTCAAATAAAATGAGTATGTTATCGAGTGTTTTTTTCGACATACAGAAATAAATAAACTTTCATTTTCGTGCTGTATAAGTACATCATTTTGTCCCGACAAATAGGATTTAATCAATAGTTTCTCTGTTCCCGTCGTTTTCGTCTACTACAACGACAGGACAGTAATTTAGCAACAAATTAGCTTCATCCTTTCCATTATTGCATCTACCTTATTCTAAGAAATGGTAGGTAGGTCATTGCTAAATATCATATTGATTTCATGGATTCTTTTCAATTATAAGATGAATGTTCCACATCGGGGACTCGAAGAGCTCACGCATCATCAAACGCAAAGCCAAAAGTGTCACGCTCATCTTGGGGACAATATAACACGAAATTCAAGAACATGAAAGATTTTTAACAACTATGTACAATTGATGGGAATGAAATCCTACATAAATATGGGATCGTTTGTACCGCCAATTTAGTACTATTTTACGACGCGTTCTTATTTTTCTTTTTCATTGGGACACCTCGCCTACAGCCCAATTATAATCAAACATATCGCTGTTACTTGATACTATCTCCCTTAAATTTGCCATCAAAATTAACCAAATGAACTGAAAACATAGGAACACATGCACCGCTTTCATTAAATTCCTTATTTGCGATTCAATACTATATCCTCCCTGAGGAATACTCTGGGTCCGCTACATTCACTTTTATTAAGTATCCCTGTTGGCCACGATTTAGGTTTATGAAGTTTTTTTTACTTAAAACTGACGCAAGTTCGTACTCGTAAATGTCAAATTAATATCTGATCTCTGGCTCATTTTATTCGCAAGGTGGGGTGATGTCTAAAATAGCTGGATTTCATAAAAAAACACCCTGCATGGTAGAAACACCTATAATCAATCGCCTTCTGCTATAAATTAACTGGATAATCTCCACAACATATGTGCTAATATCGCGCAATTCTCCATCGAAAACAACTCCCAGGATCCTTGCCTCTGAAGACGGTTTGATAAAAACACCCCCACTGTCAAATCGAAGTCATATTTTCGCGTGACAATATTTCGAAACTATTTCGTTCCATTTTAAAATATTTGTATTCTAACTTCGAACTGGTGAAGTAACGATCCAAATGGTTAAAAATGATTTGTATGGGTTCGAAAACAGAGTAATATTTTCGCGTGACAATATTTCAAAACTATTTCGTTCGTTTTGAAATATTCGTGTTTTCGCGTTGAACTGGTGGAGTCACGTTATTCTTCATTAATTTGAATTCAATACGTGGTCTGTATCGGCATTCATCATTCATATATCTGAATTTTATATTTCATTGACATTAATTTTCAATATGGACCGCTAACAATAAATTTTCAATATGAGCTGTGCGTATGAAATGAATAACTGCATGCTCTTTGGTGTTCAATTGCATTTCCCCATTTGTTGGATTTTATTATCACATATTCCTGATCGAAGTTTGTTCCATCATAGAGATTTTAGTCTCGACAAAATTGGTAAACATTCTGACAACATTGTTAACTAGTTGTGGGATCAGAGAGTAAATATTCATTTTGCGATTTGTTCATAATTAGGACAGTATCCAGATTATTCTGGAGATTTATGCTTTTTTCGTAAGATTTCATCGGATAAAATTAGAAATAACTCGAAAACGACGCGTTCTATTGAAAAAATTAGGAACACTTTCATTATCCAGGATGACTGATTAGAAGTATGGCCGACAAGCGACTCGCAGCTCGCTATCCGCGAATTTTGACTTCAAAGTGCGGATTTTTGCTTCGAAAAATTTCATCAAAGTTGTAAAAATTCGAGTTTGAAATCCTTATGTTATCGAGTATTTAAGTGGCGGTGACAGAAAACTGAAAATTTAGAATAAAATTGCGTAAACTGAACTCTCATTTTTGAGTGACGCGATAATTAACGGAAAAAAATATGAACAAAATATCAACAAAAAACTGTAAACAGTGAAACCTGTGGTGAAACATCTAAAGTTTCACTGCGCAGCGGCCTAGCAGTGGAATCAAACCATAGAACTTATATTCCATGGTGGATACGCTGCAGAAGAGAGGTCTTTGAACTACTCCATGAATTGGTTTACCTACCAATATGTCATTCACGTGTCATTATACACAAGACGTACTAGTTCGCATAAACTGTTGCTCCATTTTTCACACAAGCTGTTTTAAACGAGACTGCAAGTATGCAAACAAACAACAACTTCAGGGTTACAAAGTGATATGCTGTGAGGCGAATCCTCAGTAAAGAAGCTCATCTTCAAATGAAGAGAACTGTATCTCATTGGAAGAACTTAGCGAACTTAAAACTAAGTTGACTTCACTGGAAGTTGAGATTACAAAGTCAAACGAATCCCAAAACAAGCAAAGGTAACAGAACAACTCTCTCAGGGAGATCAACGATAGTTTGAAATATGACCTAAAAACCTTCCATCTAGAAAACAAAAACCTGAAGGAGAAAATTGATCACATAATGAATTGAACCTACAACCTACAACTTAGCAAGGATAATGAAAATACCCAGGTATTGGTTGAGAGGGCAGTAGATAAAGAATATAATGAGCTACTGAAGGAGAACCAAAGTCAAAAAGAACAATAAAGTAAACTGGAACAAGAAATAGAAGATTTGAACACCCAACTCACTAAAAGGGAAAAACATTTGACAAAATATCAAGCACAACTCGCTGAGATCGAGGAATCACTTGCTAAATCATTGTTTGCTAATAACGAAGACAATTTGAAGATATTGCAACAATCGCCATGAAGATTTTGGAAAACAAAATAGATGAAGAAAGGGACAGGAATTTAAAACTGTCAGAAGATATAAACAAACAGCAGACTTACCTGAATGCATCAATAGCTAAACATGCTGAGGAAAAACAGAACCTGATGTATAAGGTAGATTCTTTGCGGGGCACTGTGGATGAGACTAAATTATAAAATGATGAAACACAAAGATTGCTTGATAAGAAATTAACTGAAGGTGTGAGTCGGAATGTGGAGCTGATGAGAAAAATATGCAACTTAAGAGAGACACTGGAGAACACAGATGATAGAAACTCATCATCTGAAAAATCCAATAAAATGAAAAAATAAATCATTGAAGTTAATAAGCTCCATACAGAACTGATGGAAGCATACGCAGGTATAACTACTGCTCAAAATGAAGTTGCCAATTTGCAGAAACAAAACAACAAATCAATTTTTGATAATGAGGAAATAGAGAGATTAAACAAGGAGATGCTTACCACAATTGAGGTACTCACTGTTGAGAGCTCACCATATATGAGAGTGAACTGAATAAAGTGAATACCTTGGCCTGCACCAATAAAGAAAGAATAGAGTCAACATCTCAATGCCAAATTGTAGAAAAGGATGTGACCTCAACACACAAACAATTGGAAACGAGCATGGAGGAGAAACTGTATCAGAGAATATACTCTCAGCTTGAAATGGAACTAATGGAGGAGTTAAATCAGCGGAGATCTTTCATAGGAACTGATAGTATTACCAAAGAACGAAATTTTGAAGAAGCAACAAATAATTCTCCGAAAAAAACATATCTGAAAAACACAAAAGATATCAGATCACAGAGGACATATTCACAAGCAGCAGCAACAAAGTATGAGATGAATAAACCAAATGATGGAATATTTACAACTGAGATGCAAACCAATAAAAACGGTCAGACCGAAGCTGAAAACATAAACAGCAAGGTGCTGAAAAATAAACCGAACGCATTCAGTTCAAATGCTACAGAAAATAGCAGCAATGTGCCGAACTATAAACAAGAAAATAAAAATCGAAAGAAAAATTCGTTGGCAGCGGCAGTACCCGAATCGGATGATAAACAAACTTGGCAAACGCAAAAGCGACGAAGAATTCATAAAAATAAAATTTCAATGGGACGACCAGGAGAAAATGAAGCTATGCCCAAATCACAACCCATTGTTAGAAGAAGTTGGATCTACTTGTCAAATCTAAACAATTTCCTTGTTTAGATTTGATGCCAAAGGTCATTTTGGATTGTTTGGAAACCAGACGTCTGCGAGAAAATAAACAAAAATTATGAGTCTCGGGTGGTATCTTCTAAGCTAGGAGTACCCATGCACATATAAGATGAAGTGAAATCATTAAATTACTGGCTGGCTAGAATATTTGTTGACCTCAGCTATAGATTTCCAAGGAGAAGAGTCAACAAATACAATTTTTCACCAGGCCCAACAACAGCAATTGCAGGAGTCGGCAACATAGTACAGAGCAAAAGCGCTGTGGAAGAATAGGTATTGTTCAGGGTGGGCAAAATTGGTGCTACATGAACTAAAACTTTTTAACCCGAGGAGATAGAGAAAAATGAATGGCACCTTATAGTCCTCTTTTTTCGAGAAACTGATAATGCCATCAACTGCATTCCTCTATCTTCTTTTGTTTCCGAGTTATAGGCCAAAATTGAAATTTGGGCGATTTCAACTTTGGTCATTATCTCCGTTTCTGTTCATGCTAGGATGTTGAAATAAAAACATTATACAGGCACTTTTCTGATAGCATACAGCCACTGTACCGTGATTTTTTATAAAAGGTTCATTTGCTGAGTTATAACATAAACTTGTGTTTTTCCTTATGGAAACAGTAGTTTGAAATGACTTAGGAAAAATCGCCATTTTTTTCCCGTTTCAGAAATGTATCACATGTTATACATCGCCCTCAGATTCGTTAAGATATTATGAAAAATATGGTTTGTATATGGAATTCGAATTATTGAGTAGGCTAAATCATAGAATTATGTGTCTCTATGCATGGTGTAATTATTATTTCACAATTGAATCACTTGCTGCCCCACTATTCTCATTCGCTAAAATGAAACATTTCAACATATCATATTTTTCGTAATTTTGGAATATCTCCATAATGCCGCCAACGCAACGATGACTTCAAATTTCAATAACTGACAGTTGTTTCAAACAGAGATCGCACCATCAAGTATTCAAACGTGAATTAATAATTACACCATGCGTAGAGACACATAATTCTATGATTCAGCCTATTCAATAATTCGAATTCCAAATACAAACCATATTTTCCATAATATCTTAACGAATCTGAGGGCGATGTATATTATATGATACATTTCTGAAACGGGGAAAAAATGGCAATTATTTCTAAGTTATTTCAAACAACTGTTTCCATAAGAAAAAACACAAGTTCATGTTATAACTCAGCAAATGAACCTTTTATAAAAAATCACGATACGCCACTGGATTGCTATCAGAAAAGTGCCTGTATAATGTTTTTATTTCAACATCCTAGCATGGACAGAAACGGAGATAATGACCAAAGTTGAAATCGCCCAAATTTCAATTTTGGCCTATAACTCGGAAACAAAAGAAGATAGAGGAATGCAGTTGATGGCATTATCAGTTTCTCGAAAAAAGAGGACTATAAGGTGCCATTCATTTTTCTCTATCTCCTCGGGTTAAAAAGTTTTAGTTCATGTAGCACCAATTTTGCCCACCCTGTACAGTATCATACACCATGATGTATAATCCATTGGAAATTGTCTGAATGGACTACAAGAATTAGTAAACGAGCATAAAGAATGTGGTATCCATTTGTCTCAGTTAACATTGGAAGTCAGCTGCACAATCAAAGAATTACAACATAGTTGGATTTGATTTGACTTCCATCTACTGTAAAGAAGAGGGTCCCCATGGAGGAGTAGCAATCTACGTTGGAGAAGATCTGAGGTGGAAAATTAATATGAATATTGTTGAGCTGTCGGAAAGGGGTTTGTTTGAATGTTCCGCGGTTGAATTGACATTGCAGAAAAATATCGAACACCAAGCTCGCCAGAAAGGGAATTTTTGGAGAGATTAGAGAAGATCATGGTTGATTATTTCAACGAAAAGCAATTTTTTTTATTGCGGGTGACTTCAATATAGATATCAAATTGTTTGACCAGAGTTCAGCTGATCTTTTGTCTCTTTTGAGCTCGTTTCAAATATTTCCCACTATCTTGGATAAAACTCGAGTTTGTGGGGGCTCTCGAAGCTTTATAGAAAACATATTCAGTAATAGTTTGTCCTGTGGGGCAGAAATTCTTGACACACATATATCTGATCAAAAGGTTTCTTTCAATGTTGAACTGAATGAAAATAATCCCGAGAAGACTAGATAAAGAAACTTTCGTAAAGAAAATGAAGGGAACTTCAAAAAAATTTTGACAGAGCAAGAATGGGATGGCATTCTTACGATCCCGAATTACTGTGTCAAAGAACAATGGAAATGTTTTGAGTCCATCTTTATACCCAGTGTTTCTCTTTCAAGTGCAGTACTCCGGTGGGCAAAACGAAGTATTCTCCAACTGCCGAACTTATAGAATGCAAAAACACTCTTGACATTATGCTGGTCATGACTAGCGGAAGGGTATAATGAAGCATACATAAAGATGAAAAGAAGATATAACCGTCTTCCAGTAGGTGCCCGTAAAGAACACTATAAGAAACGCATTGATGAAAGCGACAATCGAGCAAAATGTGTATGGCAAATAGTCAGTGAAATAAAAGGAAATCCCAACAGAAAAAAGGAACTGAAAATACCGTGCGACCCAAGCACTGTGAGTAACAATTTCAATAACTTTATATTGAATGCAGCTTCAAATCTCTCGAAAGACTTGCCTTCCTTAGAACTTTCTTTCAAAAGAACATACAATGAGAAGTCTTTCTTCTTAACTCCCTTGACCCTGGATGAAACTATAAATATAATTACCAAAATAAAAAACAAGACGAGTGCAGGATTTGACGAGATATCTAATGAGGTTATAAAGCATTGTGCTTACGAGCTAACTATTCCCATTCTTCACATGTCAATAACTCATTTCAATATGGCATATTTCGTGAAGACCTCAAGCTTGCAATGGTCAAGCCACTTTTTAAGAAGGGGGACCCAACCTTGATAGAAAACCACCGTCCCATTAGTATTTTATCATCCTTCTCAAAGGTATTTGAAATGGCAATGTGCACAAGGCTTCCTGGCTTCTTCTATTCAGAAAATTTGCTCAGTCACTCTCAACATGGATATTTGAAAGGAAAATCAATAGAAACTGCGGTATACAGCTTCATTGAAAAAATAACTACAGAATATGAGGACAAAAATTCATCATTGGGCATATTCTTGGACTTGTCCGAAGCTTTTGACAGCCTAAACCATACAATATTGCTGAAAAAATTGGAGAGATATGGGATAAGAGGACCAGCACTTGCTTGGATAAGAAACAAATTACAGTGATATGTAAACATGGAGAGCAGCATTTCTCTGACGTGGGGACTTTTTCAGTGGGCATTCCGCAGGGGAGTGTGATGGGACCCTTACTTTTTGTGTTCTATGTTAATGATCTTGCATCTGAAATTATTGATAAAAAACACATCTAATTAACTACGCCGATGATACAAATATATTAGTACTGGGTTCTTCCATTAATGAACTACTATATATAGCAAACAAAACACTGACCAGGGCACAGAAATGGTTTACAAGAAATCAACTGATTTTGAACACAGAAAAAACAATTTGCTTTAGAACAAAAACAAAAAATACTTATATTCCTGAGGATAATACTCTCCAGTCCAGAGAGATAACCTCGGCAGAGAACGCTTAATTCTAAGGGGTCCAGATTGATCTGAACCTAGATTGGGGAACACATATTTTAGAAATGTGTTAAAAACTCAACTCGGCCTGCTACTCGTTCAGTGTCACTGCCAAATATTCAGATGAAGGTAGTTTAAGAGCTATTTACTACGCAAGCATATAATAATAATAATAATAACACCGCACGGGTGTGGCTTGGTTTCTGCCACGCCACATGGGGGGTGACGTCCCGACGGCCCGAGTTACCTGGGCCACCAAGGGTAAATGGTGGCAAATCCATGAAAATGGAGAAAATATCAGGCCAGCAACGGGAGGTGAAAGCAGAAGATGAAATTGCCACTCCACCTGCTGGCTCGACCACCGTGAGGAGGACTGCCCGCAGGGGAGCTCGCAACGCACGTATCAAGTGGAGCCGCGAAATGAATATTGAAGTAATGCGAGCTTTTAATTACGTGAACCATTGCGAGGACAAACCACTTCCTGGATGGAGATACTCCCTCTATAACGACTTCACCTGGAGGAATCGTTCAAGAGAAATCCCAGAGGATCGCGGGATATGCACAACAGGCTGTAGCATTGCAAACCTGTCACATCGTGCGGAAATTCCTGAACCAGTGGGAGGAACTGAATTGTTTTTTCACTGGTTCATAGAAATAATACCAGCTTAAGCTGAGACCGGGAGACCGATGATGAAGAATAATAATAATAAACCCCGCACGGGGGTACTACTGTGTAGTATAAGGGTGTGACAATCCCGCGGACCCCGGTCACTCTCAACCGATGTCGGACAAATATATACTAAGCCTCGGAGAACAGTCGCTGCCTGGGGATCGTCAGGGCGCGTCTGGAGTTGGTGCTGGACGTGACAGCATGCGGGACACCAACGGCAGGATGCTGAGAAGGCAGGCGCCTGCCATACAAGAAGCTATGCCTTTAGACGAGGAATACATCGACGAGGAGAGAGTTCAGGTTGTCGGTCGCATTGGGATTCAACGTTCGAAAGAGCAGCCCGTAGTCGGAACCGGCAGCCGAAACAGGACAGCACAAAGGGGACGCCACAAGTGGACGCCCGAGCAGCATGACCTGCTGTCTGCGCTATACAAAAGATCAAGACCCGAAAGACGGGGATACATGAATAGGCTGCATGGTCTGTGGTGCGAAAATTATCCAGACCTTGACTACATGACGCAGCAAAACCTTAGAGATCAGATGTCATCTCAAAAGAAAAGGAATCTTGTGGCGCTCTCAAGAGCAGGAGAGGACGGAACAACAAGATGAGGAGCAGGTGACAGATGCTTCGAACCAACATCAGCTATTGACGATTGACACAGATGAAGAACAAGCTGTAGCCATGGTGAGAAATATCGCGGGCCAAACCGGGACTGGTACACGCTCCAACAGGCCAATAACAGAACATGTGAGAGATGTTCCAAGAGAAGAACAAGGTGAAGAGCATGTGACAAATGCTCCAAAACAACAACACCAAGCAAAAGCCTTAGGGGCGAGGCCAAGAACGGAACAGATCATAAGTGTCATAAGAAGAGGAATCTTATGGCGGTCTCAAGAGCAAGAACGGACAGAACAACAAGCTGAGGAGCAGGTGACAGATGCTTCGAACCAACATCAGCAATTGACGATTGACACAGCCGAAGAACAAGCTGTAGCCCTAGTGAGAAATATCGCGGACCAAACCGGGTCTAGTACACGCTTCAACAGGCCAATAACAGAACATGTGAGAGATGTTCCAAAAATAGAACACGGTGAAGAGCAGGTGACAGATGCTCAAAACCAGCAACATCTAGCAATAGCCCTGGGGCCGAGGCCAAGAACGGAACAGGTGAGAGATGTTCCGGTAATATGACTAGCTGAAGAGCAAGTGACAGATGCTCCAGAACAACAACACCAAGCAATCGCCCTAGGGCCAAGGCCAAGAACGGAACAGGTGAGAGATGTTCCAGTAATAGGACTAGCTGAAGAGCAGGTGACAGATGCTCCAGACCAACAGCGACAAAAACCAGGAACGGTTAATCGTCAATACCAGGGAAGCATTTGAGGCGGCCGTTAGAAACCCACTGGTCAAGACCTCCCGAATAAAAACAAGACATGAGGCTGAAGATCTAGCCGTATTGGATAACATCATTCAAGATCACCTTAACGAGACCTGTTCACTAGAAGATGTTGTGGCTGCAGTGAGAGCAGCCGCATCCGTTCTAAGCCCACCGAAAAGTACAGCTGCGAAGGAGGATAAACATAAGCTAAGACTCAGGCGGCTTGACACCAAAATAAAATCAATGAGACAGCAGGCATCTTGGTACCAATGCATCATAGATGTTCTGAAAGGCAAGATTGAGTCAAGCAAGAAAATGAAGGATATGATTGAGGAGCTTCGTTCCATACATCATAGAGTAGACTTGTCCACAGTCCATTTACTGAAGCAGAAAGCTGTAGATAAAATAAGATCACTTGCAGCAGCGCGAAAAAAACTGATAAAAAGGCAAAAATGGATTGAAGATAACAACACATTCAACGCAGAACTATCGAAATTATTTCAGTCCCAACAACAAATGACACAGAAACCACCATCACCTCCAGAGGTCGAAGAATTTTGGAAGAGCATATATGAACAACGAGCAGAAACCAGGGATACTCCAGCACTTCTCAGATTCCAGCAGATGTGTGATCAAAACCAACAGCAAAACGATGAACTTTGTGAAATATCAACCGAAGATATTAGACAAGCCCTTAAGAACAAGCGTGATTTCACAGCACCTGGACTGGACGGTATTCAAAACTACTGGTGGAAGAGATTTCCAGCTACACATCAACACCTGGCAAGATTATTCAGCGGGATGCTGACTCGCCGTGAGCCCATTCCGTCATGGTTGGTAGAGGGTAGAACAGTGCTGATACAAAAATCAGGTGATTTAGGGCAACCCAAAAACTACCGCCCAATCACTTGCCTCAATACACTGTATAAGATCCTCACAAGTGTAATTCAACATCAAATTCTGAGGGTTATTGGACCAGTGTGGGACAGTATATACGAACAGAGGGGAGCAAAGAAAGGAGTGCAAGGATGCAAAGACAACTTGCTCATAGACAAGAGCGTATGTCTAGACGCCAGATACTACAAGCGCGACCTACACACATCATGGTTAGACTACGCGAAAGCATATGACACCTCGCCGCACGAACTGATAATACGGCTATTAAAAATGCTGAAAGTTCACCCTAACATCATCCACGCGATAGAAAACATCATAGCGCTGTGGAAAACGAAGTTTGCCATCCGAACAGAGGGTCGAACCGTGTATACAGGATGGGTGAGATACAGGAGAGGAGTTTTTCAGGGAGATTCGCTAAGCCCGTTGTTATTCTGCATCTCGTAACACTCATACCACTAACAATTGAGTTGAGGGAGAGTAAGATAGGATACAAGGCCGGACCACCAGGCAGAAGGAACCACCTGATCTCGCATCTCTTGTACATGGACGACTCCCATGGACGCTCCCTCCGAGTCCGCACTACGGCAACTACTGAATATCGTTTCAGACTACACCTCAGCAATGGGAATGTCGTTTGGTTTGGACAAGTGTGCCGTTTTTCATCTGCGCAGGGGAAAAGCTGAAGACGCAGGAGAAGATATTCGACTGGAAGATGGGATGACTATTCGACACCTCGAAGTGGGAGAAACGTATAAGTTTCTTGGGATGAAACAGAGGGGTGTACTGGAGACAACCCAGATAAAGGATGCCTTAACAGCGAGCTACAAAAAGAAGCTGAGAGACATTTGGAAATCGCAGCTGTCGGGAAAGAACAAAGTTTCTGCTACAAATATGCTAGCCATCCCGATTTTCACCTACTCTTTCCGGGTGGTGAACTGGACGGTGAACGAACTCCTCGATCTTGATAGGTCAACAAGAAAAACGATGAACATGAATCGTAGCCTACATCCCAACAGTTCAATACAGAGGATATACCTTCCGAGAAGCCAGGGGGGTAGAGGATTGCAATGTTTGGAATATCAACACTATCAACAAACATTGGAAATGGCAGTAAGGATTCTAAGAAGTGAAGATCCGCTCCTGAAATTTGTTGCTCAGCATGAAATTGCGAACCATGGAGCCTTCCTTTTCCGAGCTACACAAAGAGCCGTGGAGAAGCTCAGCATAACCGGCGTATCGATCAATCCTGAGCTCGCTGGAACACCGATCACTCAGGCGGAACAAAGAAGCCTAGCGAGACTGATCCAAAAGTCTCAGGCGGATAAATTACTCGAACATCATATGAGTAAAAACTTGCACTCCATATATTTCAGGAGTTTAAAAGACCAGGACCTGTCTGAGGAATTGTCTTTCGCCTTTCTGAAGTCCGCTAGCCTCAAGTCAGAGACGGAGGGATTTGTGATGGCGTGTCAAGATGGAGTACTAAATACAAGATGGTATAAAAAGAACATCATGAAAATGGACACCCCAACAACTTGCAGGGCTTGCCATAGGCAACAGGAAACGATTATGCACATCCTTTCGGCCTGCAGAGTCCATGCTCCATCAGGGTATGTAGAGAGACACAACGCGGCTCTACGAATTCTATACTTTCATCTGAGAGCCGCGTATGAGATAGACAAGGAACCGGTGCTACCATATGTGCCTCTGGAGATTGAAGCGGTGGTCCAGAACGAAAGAGCTCGCATATGCTGGAACTATCCTGTCTCAACAACACGACAGATCAATGCTGTTAAGCCAGACATACTTCTTCTGGACAAGGAGCTGAAGGAGTTATTTGTCGTGGAATTCTCCTCCCCTGCTGAAAATAATGTTGTGATGAAAGAAGAACAGAAGAGGCAAAAGTACAAAGACCTTATGTTCGAGCTTGGAACTTTATACCCAGGTCATAAAGTTAGGATGGTCGTACTAATCATAGGATGTCTCGGTGGAATGAGAGCCAACTACGTGGATGAACTGAAGATTATCCCGGCCTGTAGATCACTGGCCGAGGTATTGGCGCACAGAATGCAGAAAGCAGTGTTGCTCGGGTCACTTCATATCATCAGGTCCCATGAAGTCTAGAAGCCACTTGCAGCTCATCTCTTTTGTTAAGGGACGCTACGAGGGCAGGATGAAGAACTCCTCCATTTAAGTGTGAGGGGTTTTTAGTGAGTAACCACACAAGATCTTGGATTCTCACACTACCGAGAGTGCGGACCCTCTCGGTGCCCATAAAGGGTTTTCCCCTCACACGGACGTAAAAAAAAAAAAAAAAATAATAACACTTTATTTCCATATAATTCCAACAATACATTGTGGAAAAAGTCATACGAAAAGAGAGAAAGAAAAAAAAAAGATACTCAGTGATGCGCTTTCGGATTGCTTTCTGGGGAGGAAGCGGTGTGCTGGGAGGGTTTTTGTTATTCAGAAAAGAGCCATTAGAATACTACTTGGCCTCAGGCACAATGAATCTTGTAGGGGAATTTTCCGAATGTTGATATTGACACTGAGTACCTGGTGTATACAGAGTGTTTCACCATAAACTGGACAAATATACAGGGTGTTTCACCATAAACTGGACAAACATATATAGCCGTGTAGTCGACATCGGGAAAGTCATTTTTGCCTCATGACATATACCCCGTTTTCGACGCATTAGCGAGATACAGGGTGTTTAATGTCAACTTTGAGCAATATTCTGATGACTGTGGTGAGTTATGCGTGACATTCCAAATAACGGTTTCTGGTCACATCTCAGTATTTTTTAGAGCTCTATTCAATTGTGTTGTATAATTTGGAAAAAAAAAATTCAAAATGGCGGAAAACCTGCAAAGTTGGAATTTTTTTTTCTTGGTTGCCAATTCGGAAAGCATAATCTCAATGTACTCGATTTTCTAAGATTTTCCGTGAAAAAATTTTTTCAAAATTCGAACTCAACTTTTTTTTTACATGTCTTCAGTGAAAAAAAAAATTCGCCTAAAAGTTTTGGAATTTTTTATGGTTGAACTATTTTCAATTCTGAATACTTGGGTGCAAACAGAATGAAAAAATATCAAGTGGTTTTCTTTTTGTAGCCTTCCAAAGATTACGCTCGGAGTACTTTCATAATTTTTATTTGAAAAACTGGAGGCCGTACGAAGGCCAAAATTGTGCCGCTGGGCTGCCAGAATGACCCAGATAGAAATATGAATTTATGAACCAAAAAATTTTTTTTTCGAAAAAATAAAAAAAAATTTGAAACAAAATTTTTGTTTTTTTTTTTATTTTTCCAAAAAACTTTGGTAAGATTCGAACTCTACACTCCCGATTTACTTGTGTTGCTTTGGCAAGGGAGATTTATAGGATTAGAATTAATCCAATTCATACTCGTGTTCGCCTAGGTACCAAAGTTTTTTGAAAAAAAAAAAAAATTTTGTTTATAATTTCATATTTTTATCCGAGTCGTTCTGGCAGCCCATCAGCACAATTTTGACCTTCGTACGGCCTCCGGTTTTTCAAATAAAAATTATGAAAGTACTCCGAGCGTAATCTTTGGAAGGCTACAACAAGAAAACCAATGAATATTTTTTCATTCTGTTTTCACCCAAGTATTCAGAATTAAAGATAGTTCAACCATGAAAAATTCCAAAAATTTTGGGCGAAATTTTTTTTTCACTGAAGACATGTAAAAAAAAAGTTGAGTTCGAATTTTGAAAAAATTTTTTCACGGAAAATCTTAGAAAATCGAGTACATTGAGATTATGCTTTCCGAATTGGCAACCAAGAAAAAAAAATTCCAACTTTGCAGGTTTTCCGCCATTTTGAATTTTTTTTTTCCAAATTCTACAACACAATTGAATAGAGCCTTAAAAAATACTGAGATTTGACCAGAAACCGTTATTTGGAATGTCACGCATAACTCACCACAGCCATCAGAATATTGCTCAAAGTTGACATTAAACACCCTGTATCTCGCTAATGCGTCGAAAACGGGGTATATGTCATGAGGCAAAAATGACTTTCCCGATGTCTACTACACGGCTATATATGTTTGTCCAGTTTATCGTGAAACACCCTGTATATAGTCGTGTAGATGACACCGAGAAAGTCATTTTTGCCTTATGACATATACCCCGTTTTCGACGCATAAGCGAGATACAGGGTGTTTATTGTCAACTTTAAACAATATTCTGATAACTGTGGTGAGTTATGCTTGACATTTGAAATAACGGTTACTGGTCACATCTTATTATTTTTTGAGGCTCAATTCAATTGTGGTGTGAAATTCTGAAAAAAAAATTTCAGAATGATTATTTCATTCTGTTTTCACCTCAGTATTCAGAATGAAAGATAGTTCAACCATAAAAAATTTCATTAATTTCGGCCGAAAGTTTTTTTCACTGATGACATGTGAAAAAAAAAGTTGAGTTCGAATTTTGAGGAAATTTTTTCACGGAAAATCTTACAAAATCGAGTACGTTGAAATAGTGCTTTTCAAATTGCCAACCGAGAAAAAAAAATCCAATTTTGCAGGCTTTCCGCCATTCTGAAATTTTTTTTTCAGAATTTCACACCACAATTGAATTGAGCCCTAAAAAATACTAAGATGTGACCAGTAACCGTTATTTCAAATGTCAAGCATAACTCACCACAGTTATCAGAATATTGTTTAAAGTTGACATTAAACACCCTGTATCTCACTTATGCATCGAAAAAGGGGTATATGTCATAGGGCAAAAATGATTTCCTCGGTGTCATCTACACGACACGGCTATATATGTTTGTCCAGTTTATGGTGAAACACCCTATATGTGTATGAGTGCTTGATGTTTCTATTTAAAAATAGAGAAAAATTCGACCAATTCGAAATAAAACATCAGTTCAATACGAGGAGTCTAAATCTAAAATTTCCAGCACATAGACTAGCACAGACAGAGCTCCTACTTACTCGTGTATTAAATTCTTCAATTTGTTACCAAGGGAGATACAGCAAGAATCCTGTTTTAAGAAATTTGAAAAACTTGTTTCAAATAACATTTTAAAGATAGAACCTTACACTTTTCGAGAATTCACAGAATATCGATAGTTTTATATAAATATGCCTTCTTTCACCTTCGCTTGTGATTTGTAATGTCATTATTGTTGTTATAATTATTGCAGTTTTTTCATTTCTTTTAAACCTGTTTGACGTCATATTCATTTAATTGTTGATATACATGTAACTGTTACTGTAGTTTGCAGTTCTTTGAATGAATTTATTATCTATCGATCTATCTATCTTCCGAAAATATGAACGGTTTATCTAATTCAAGTATTTCAATAGTATTTTTGCGTGAATTTATGAGTCTGCTACGCTGTAACATTCATACTAGGCAAAATATTGAGGAATATGCACCATGAATAGAGTAAATAATCAACCAAAAGTCAGTTTATTTGAAATGATAGTTTAGAAGATATAAAAAAAGTTTTTCGTCATGGATTTTCGACACCCTGTTTCTTTCGTATATTAAATTATACCAATAAACACGCCAGGATTATGAATATTATTGAAATTATGGACGTGTATCGTGTTTCTTCATAACTCATAAATTTATGAATTGAATTGACATATTTTCTATAATGAGGTCACCGTTTTGAAATTGTGGCAGTTCACCATACACGAACTGTTGACGTCCAATTCGAAATGTTTTCTAAATGGTTTCGGACCGTGGTTCAGCCGAAAAATCGGCTCAGGTATTGAGGTAGTTCAAACTGAAGTTCGAACGTTTTTGAAAGTTTCTGAAATCAGCTGATTGAAGAATATTGCTTTGGTTTCACCGTTCCTTTAATTATAATTGAAATTTGACAGCTTTGTTTCCAGAATGCCTGAATATAGCAAGGTACCTATCTTGCCGAAATGCATTGTGAAGGAATAAATAATTTCGAGCGGAGCTGACCTTTATTTGAGAATTCTGAAAAAATTTTTACTTCTGAAATGCATGTTCAAATTCTCAAAAATTATATAACTGGTTCTTTCCCTTGATTCAAACAATACAAATATTTTGCATATTTTTGCATAAATTCTTCAAATAGCTACTCGTTAATCAGAGCGAGAACATAAATCATACATAAACTGATTGGGATCCATTTCAAAAATACAGGATTTATCCCAAGGAAAAAAATTATAACAATAAACACACACCAGAATTATAAGTATTTTTCTCTATTCCAGAATCGTAATGAGTTCATTACAGACAGTACTAAAAAAAGTGCTGGAATGAATTCATTACAGCATTGTCTTTAGTTATATTTTTCGTTTTGTGGTTGTCAGCACTGGCATCGTCTTCTCTAGAATTCTATGATATATCACAGAGGAATGGATTAGGTTAGGTCATTGACCTCGAATCATATGATTTTAATTAATGGAGTTAGGATAGGTTAGTGAGAAACTAATTTTTATAAGATAGTTTCAGGGTATCGAGGCAAATATGAACAAATTATTAGTGTTTACAAACTAATCTTCAGGAAAACCGAAGAAGGAACTTATTTTGGTGTGAGAAATATGGCATTTCAATTGCAGAAATTATGAAACAAAACTTAGCGTTTTTGCTAGGAAATATCGTCTTTGTAACATTCTTATTCAAATAAGGTTAGTGCTTGAGTATTTCCTAAATGTATCACCCAGAATATCTGATAATCACATAAGTTTCAATTGAAAAATATGAACTTTGGGGTGTTTGTAGAGAATAATATCAGGCACGCATTTAGCACAATTTTTTTTTCAAATGGCTATATCTCTTTAACAGAGCCGAATTCGGAAAAATGGAAAATGAAAAAAAGGCTTCTGTAGGCCTCAAGAATCTACAGTTGAAATATATGTACAAGTCAAAGACTCACCCTGTATAAGCAATTATATATCTCCATCTTTTATTGATAAATTTTCGGACATTTGGAACTCGAGTTAACCGTAAATGTCCCTCTTTTTTTTCTCCAAAATTATTCGAACATTCCTAGGCCTCACGTTCCCTTGTTGTTAGGTGAATTGTACCCCGATCAATAACAATAAATTTCTTGTGCTGGGTAATGCAAATAGAAAAAGTGGATAAAAGATCAAACACACTAATACAGACTCAGTGCGGTAAAGTAGCCTGATATTATCTGATCGCACCAATTTGCACGAAGAAACGAAAAACATACTAATTTGGTCAATGAAAAATTGAAAAATCTCAGAAATAATATCATAAGTTCATTCCTAAAGTGGACAGAATTTCATAAATGTTTTTCCTTCCATCCAATATCCTCGTGTGAACTATACCTATTCGAACTCGACATGGAAATTTTCAGATCACCAACCACCTCGGTAATGTAGATAAACGAAGGAATTAACGAGTGCTTAAAAATCATTAATCTTCGCAGGAACGCTATCACGTTACACTTTTCCCACACAATGTCTGTCCGATAGACAACGAAGTATTCGCTTCATGTTCCAACGAAACAACTTATTCGATACGCCGCAGCCGCTTCGGGAACGGTGGTGTTATTCCGGGAATGGCGTAATGCGAAGTTTACGTCCCCCACATTATTATCCTAATGAAAGTTGCCGGGTCGCCGCCTGTTGAATTTGTAGAACGTCAATACGCCCTGTCGTACTTGGGATGTTCGTTGTAGAAACTCCCACGTAGTTGTTGGTTCTCGTGATTTTATGGATGTTGAATATACAAATATTGATTCGAACTATTGAAATGGTTTTTCTTCGAAGGACGAATTCACCTATAAATTCTAATTGGACTTTGGATCGAAATAGACATACATAAATGTATGAATGAACCCGGATTGTTCTATCAGAATTGACATTATATAAAAATATGATGTTCATAAACATTTAAAAAATGAAAATCATTTAATTTTGAATATTTCCCTCGTCTTAATTTCCACCAATCAGAAACGCACAATTTTGAATCACAAATGATTTCTAAATGGAAAAACTGTATGGCAGCAGCTGTCAGCAGTTTTTTCGGGTTTACCCGCGGCAAAACTTGACAGTTGTTGTCAACGAAAATTAATAATACATACATAGATGCATCCAGAATAATCTGTTACTCATGAAATAATCTTGTCAAATACCATTCGTGCATCTAATTTTTCCTGTGAAGAAAATCGAAAAAACACAGTGCAAAGTAATATTTTTTCAACAGAAACCATTCGTGCAGGTACAAAATCCTCGTCTTCGACTCGGATTTTTGTTGCCACCTGCACTCATGCTTCTTGTTAAAATATTACTTAGCAACGTGTTTTTTCGATTCCTTCGGAAAAATTGGATGCACTTATGATATTACTTATGAATAGTGCACCTTGTAACGACTTGAAACATAGATAAATATTCAATAATTAATAAATAAACATAATAATAAATAATTGTTACGGCGGCAATTCATTCGCCAGCCCACCAGTGGAGTTTGATCTTAAATTTTATGTTCTGAACCTAGAAAATTTATCAAGTACACCTCGAGCCATCCAAGCACAGATTGTTTTTTCGTTGTTTTTATTTTACTATTATGACATTTTTTTTCTTAATTCTTCTTTTGAAGATCAAAGGATTTCTAAGCCTGAGGAAGGCGAAATATAATGCCGAAAGGTCGCTCTACAATCCAATGAGTTTTTATTCTGTTTCTTACACCGAGATCCATTTTTGTTCATGAAATTCTGGAAGGAACGAGAATAATCCATCAATATCGAATAGTTGAAGTTTGGCAAGCAACAATTCGTCTCGATGAATCATTGAATGAGCGTACAACATCGAAGCCGATTTACACAAACTTTTTTTTCTAGAATTCAATTAAAACGAGATAAACTGAAGCGACAAAGTAAGAATACGAATATTTCGTTGAAGCAATAAATAGATTAAGTTTTTTATCTACTCCCATAGAATAATGTATCCATTATTCAACTGATTTTGATCTATAATAGTATGTACCTATCTATAAACCAATAGCATGAGCTTTAAAACTCACGCCTATAACTCGGTCTAAAACGAATAGGAAAATTGAAATTGCTTACGATCTTACGAAATTAAATAAAAATGTCGGATCGCTCGAGAACTCTATTTGAGACATCAAGATAAAGTTCTCGCCATTCATTTCTACATTTCTTTTGGTTTGAATATCCAAAAATTGCATTTGGAAAACTTGAATTTTTGACGATTTCCACGCGATTCGATTCTTGACCACGTAGATTGCTTTTGTCAGCTGTTCTCAATTTTGAAAGAGCAGATTCGAATTTTACTGAAGAAATCGAAGATGAAGTAAACTATTTAATTCAAGGTAACGGTCATTACCGCTCGTTAAATAATATACTATTAATTGATGCATTCAAGGTACTTCTTCCTGATTCTGAGTATGAAAGTGCTCTTGATGAATTAAACTGGCCAAATGAGTCTAGTGTCTATCGCATTTTTCGGCCGAAAGCGGCGAACAATCGAACAACTTGAAAAGTATGAAAAATATGAAAACTATTTCCACCATTAAAATACTGCAAATTGATGTCCAATGTATGAAAAATAGTGAGCGTGGAATTACTACTGGCCGAACGTAATCCTGACATTGTTAGCGTTGTCGAACATTGGTGTGATCAGGTAAAAGTGAAAACCATGACCATTCCTGGTTATATACAGGCTGACTGTTATTGTCGTCCAAATAGAGCACATGGTGGATCAATGATCTACGTCAAGACTGGGCTGCAAACGAAGAACTTGTGTGTGTCCAGATTTTCTGAAGAAATGTGGTGCGAAATATGTGGAATTATAGTGACAGTTCATAACATTCGAATGAGTATTCTAAGTGTTTGTCGACCATGTTCTCGTAACGTTGTAATTTTTCTTGATAGAATCTCACTCAGGGCCGATCCTAGCAGGTGTGCAGCGCGTGCCCCGCACGCGGGCGGCTAGATACAAGGGGCGGCCGCAGGCCGCCATCTTAATATGTTAGTTTGTAAAAAATATGAGTTTCAACAAATCTCAAAGAGATATTTGTTTTTAATTATTGATTATTACCCTAATGATCCAAATTTTGAATGAGATGAAAAAAAAGTTCAATGAAACTGTATTTTTCAATCAAATATTCCTTGTTCCCCAACGAAAAAATAAACAAAGGAATGCCTGCTTCAAAAGAACGTAATGCAAAGATCGAAAAAACTACCCCCTGAGAGCAATTGTCGTAAACATCTGGTAAAAATTACCAGATGTTGGAATAGAATCGCGTCGTTGTAGGGACAAAAACGGCTGGGGTGCAATTATGATGCTTATCTGCAGTTACTGCCATAGCTTCATGTTTATTTCTCGTTGCCACCGTTCTGGGTTCCGGTCTCTTGCGTGTAAGAATAAATAATAAGCCTCCTGTTACATACTAACAAAAAAAATTGAGTGTGGGAAATGTTTTCTAATGTAAAAAGATAATACTTTCGAATACAGTGAATCAGTATGAATTTTTGGAAAAAATGGGATGGTTGATATGATTTTCATGTTAAGGCAGTGCCACAGAACCAGGTTTTTTAGGAAGTCGAACTTACGCTGCCCAATATCATTTTTATGATGATGCTCAGGAAGTATGATTCTGGGAAGGTTTTGAAGTTTGTCAATAATTCTTCATTCAGTTTTATTCAATTGTTTGACCTCTTTCGAATGTCCGTTAGTTTTCATTATGTTATTATTCGAATAAAATTGCAGTCTGCTGGATGCGGGAGTTGAAATAATCCTAACGTTACTTCTGAGAAAGGGTAAGGAATTCAATTGACTACAATATACATTATTGTGGAAAAATACAGGGTGTTCCATATGAAAAAATCGAAAAACAATAATTTGAAGTTCTTCATATTTGAACCTTAATAACGGACACTCTGTATATGACAGGGTGATCGTTAAGGAATCCGTATCAAAAAGCAAATCCTTCAATTAAAAAACTTCGAGATCGAATTCATGTTACTATCGCTTCTGAAAATCGTCAGAAGACTTTTACTGAACTGCTTTTCCCTCACCTTTTTGCAGTTTTCTTCGAATAAGATCTGTACCGTTGGAAAAATGTCCCTAATATTTTTAATTAGTGAGAATATATGGGGTGATCCATTAAAGAAATCATGCATTTGTTGAATAACATTCATCGGGGAAATGAAGTAAATAAAGAACGGGAACTCTTTGTTACCATCAAGAGAAGAAAGGCGGCCTATCTGGGACATATAATGCGCAATGAAAGATATGAGATTTTGCAGTTGATAATCGAGGGAAAGATTGAGGGAAGCAGGGGAGTCGGAAGGAAGAAGATGTCCTGGCTAAGAAACATCAGACAATGGACAAGAATAACCAACATCGGAACTTTAATACAATCCGCCAGAAGTAGAGAAAAGATGAAGAATGTGATCGCCAACATCCATTAGTGGATAGGCACAGGAAGAAGAAGAAGTAGGATCATCAAAATATTTACGGAAAAAGTAACGAGGTCATCCCCCCTTCATTCTAATATGTACAGTTTTTTCCTTACAATAAGAGGATGCCCATTGAAGATTTCATATAAAGGTTTATGTCAAAAAAAGATATATGTATTTTTTTTGTTTTTGGGGCGACACATAAGGATTCTGCACGCGGGCGGCCAACACCCTAGGATCGGCCCTGCATTCTCACTTGCATTGAATCATTGTTATAATTTAACTGATGATATTTTTCTTTGTTGCGAATTGAATATTGATTTTTGTGTCTTAAGTTACAAATTACTTACTTATGGATTAGATTGAATGCTATGATTTGCATATTTCATCGAAAATTCAGTCAAAGGTATTACTTTTGCAGAAGTGTTTTCACTCTGTAAATGAGTTCTCGTATGATAGTTTGGAAAACTATGTCAATTGATTATTTATGACGTGTCATATTCATAAAATTCTTATGTCTCAGAGGATCAATGAATTATATTAATATCATTATAAAGAATTGTTTTCACACTTATCGAACATTAACCTAGGTCATAGGATTCGTGGTCAATGACCTAACCTAATCCATCTACCCATCTTCTATGACAAAGCTATCATAGAGCTTCTGAGTAGACGATGCCAGATGTGTTGATTTTCTCTTTAAACAAGGAAGAAGTACGTCCATTGATGTAGAATCCGTAGAGGGAGGATAGGGAAAAATCATCGGTCCTCAGATATAAAAAGAGATGAAACGATTGTGACGTCATGATTATCATATGATTGGACATCAATGTTGCCGCCTTTTCCATGAAATTTACCGCCTACACCAGTCGACCAGCCTACCGCCTACCAGTCGAAATCGGCAGATTTGCGGATATTTCCATTGCAACGACAACACTGATGTCTTCCAATAATGACCTTGCCTACCAAAGCATATTCTCCTCTCGCTTTAATCTATGCCCCTTTCTTTCTATATCTGGGAACCGAAAGCTCAATGCTGAGATAATGGGATACCCAGTCTATATATATTCTAGGTCAATGAGCACGTCCCCTATCGTTAACTACACTAGTTTTGTTTACTTTTGGCTGATGGCGTCTAGTCCTGCCTCTTTGGAAATGCCGAAGGGGTAGTTCTGATTCTCGCCGATATAGCGAGCGCTATATTCGACTTTCAGTGGAAGTGAACTAATGTGATAATAACCGTGTAGTGTCGAGTTCTCAACATTCCAAGAGCATATTGTTTGAATATAAACATCGCCACAGACCATTTGGTGTTGAGTATCATTTCATTCTGCATTAATTTCAATTCAATACGTGGTTTGTATGGGATATTCATCATTAATATCCGAATTTTGTATTCCACCGTTATTTTAGTCTTGACAAAGTTAATAAACATTCTAACAACAATCTTGATTTGTATAGATAATCAGGGAGTTTATCAATGAGAAAGAAAAATATGAATCGGGAAATTGGACTCTATACATTTTTTATCTATTTAAAAACTACGCCGACGTTTCGAGGCAGGTTTCTTTTTTTTCAAGGCAGAAAAAACAATTATAAAATAAGGGAGAGTACAACACAAGTTTATCAAAACTTACCTAGTCTAAACATTTAAAAGTTACAGTCATGAGATGGTAAAAGAAGAATATTATCGGAAGTGAAGTTGAGGAAGCGTCCATCATGATATAAATTATGGTTAATGCTGGTTCAACGGAGCCAATGTGGAACAAGAAAAACACAGTCAGTATACACACAAGAATGAACAAATCGGGAACGATGCTATGGATTAAGGTTACAATCTTGAAAAACTATGTTCTATGGGTACAAAATCTATGGACTAGGAATTCCTGATACTATAATCTGAATTGTAGTCAACATTTACAACACTGAGCAGGACAACAAAAACTCAAAACAACTGGTTGTATAAAATGCTCACACCCTGCACATCTTTTCTATGATTCAAAGTTTCATTATTCTTTAAAAATCATTTCACTGATGTTTCTTGCGTACCTTTTTTTTCATAATCTAAAATCTTCACTTCATCAGAATTGAACTTATGTCCGGTTACGTATGTGTGAGTGGCTAAAGCTGTTTTTCTACCATGAGCTAGATTTCCACCATGAGCATCTAGCTCATGGTGCTACCATCATTTTTATGTTGTTTTATTCTTTTTTTGAGATGTTGTTTGGTTTGTCCAATGTATGATTTTTCACGATTAAAACAAGGGATTTGGTCAACTAAATTAGACCTAAGCAAATTCGGCAATTTGCCTTTCAAAATGGTGTGAAATTTTTTTCCCCTATCAACACTATAATAAGCACAGCAACAACCAAACTCTTTGAAAATTTTATTGATACTAAGAGACAGACCAGAGATGAATGGGAATTTATAATATCTGTAGTTGTTTTCAATACTATTATTGAAAACTGTAACATCAGACCTCCCAACATTATTCTATTGACAAAATATTTAGGATAGTTATTCTTATGAAGTATTTTTTCAACTCTGTCAATATTATCTTTATGAAATTTCCTACTACTGAGTTTTGTGGCTCTGAAAATCCAATTTTTTTTCAACATTAATTTTCTGTTGCAAACTGTGATTACTGAAAAAATTTATGCATCTACCAGGATTGTATGGTTGCATGTACCAATCAGAGATCAAACTATTGTTTTCACGTACAATGACAGTGTCCAAAAATGGAAGTCTACCATTGATTTCAACTTCTAGAGTAAAATCTATATTGCTATGAAAAGAGTTGAACACATCCAAGGTATTATTTATTCATCTTTTTTATTTACTTACAATAAATTAATAAGGGTAGATGCTTAACCTATAAACTCAAAACGATAATATAAAATAGGAGAGCAACGCTCATAAAAAACGAAATAAAAGAACATTCTTAGGTATATGAAACAATAACTGTGTGCGTGAAGAAGAGAACGGAAGGGAGTGGAGTCCAACTGTGATTTTCCATCTGTCAATGTCATATTCATTCTTGAAGT
The DNA here is from genome assembly GCA_910592335.1 of Adalia bipunctata. Taxonomy (NCBI): domain Eukaryota; kingdom Metazoa; phylum Arthropoda; class Insecta; order Coleoptera; family Coccinellidae; genus Adalia; species Adalia bipunctata. The sequence goes on from OU342948.1 coordinate 44,737,005, forward strand.
GTTTCCGATTCGACCACTGATCTCGGGAGAATAGGTATTCCATTGATTGAACACCCTGTTCGAAACAAAGTCCTGTCTTCTCGAAGTTCTGAAGAACTCGTGATTCAGTTTGAAGCAGTGACCGCCCAAATGGTTGTTGTTGAGTCTGCATAATATATGTTGTTTCTTATGTTCTGGTACTAAAATAAGTGTGTCATCCACATTAAATTTGATTAGTGGTGTTATAAAGCCTAACTTTGATCCGACATAACTAAAAAGTTCGACCATAAGAGTTTTTTAAGTTCAGGCATTCTGTAATATTATAAATCCAGATTATTCTTATGATTTTTTCGTCAAATTTTATCGTATAAATTGGGAATAACACGAAAACGACAGGTTTCATTAAAAAAACATAGGAATGGTTTTATGGTATTTTTGCATGTATTTATGAGTAGGCTAGGCTGTAACTTTTATACCAGGAGAAATATTGAATTAGCTATGACTGAGGAATATGCACCATGAATAAAGTAAACAATCAACCAATTCAATTAATTCCAAATAACCTTCCCGAAGATATGAACAGGAAAGTGTGTTTTTTTGTGGTTTTCGGACACCCTGTATCTTCCAAACGAAACCGAATTTCGAAAAATGGTAATGGAAAAAAGTGTTTCGTTTGATAAGAGGAATCAACAGTTAAAATACATGTACAAGTCAAAGACTCACCCAATATAATGTCTAATATGTATAGAAGTTCATTATATTATATTATATTATATTATATTATAGTTCAATCAGTTGTCTCAATAATTTCGCTTAAATCGTCGAAAAATGATTTTTCTTGAATTTTTGCCGTCGAATCATATTCTCAATGAAAATAGATTCTAATTTTTACCGATGAGGTTTCAGAGAAAATTCCTCATTCAAATTCACAGATGAAGTGAGCAAATGACTAAACAAGCGGAAAAAATGGGCAGCTGTTTTTATGGCATTGGCTAAGGCCTTCTGTTGAAAATTGAGAGTCCGTCACTCAGTTTTCATTTCGTGAAAATAGGGGAACTCAGTACACGACTAATATGGGTAGGTACTGAAAATGCATCAGGTATGTTTTGTTGGATGTCGTTTCTATAGCCGGTTCATCAGAGCGCATATATCTCTGTGAATTCACCCCCTCTGCTTGCTGCGTTTTCCTGCTTCATTTTTCCATTGTTTAATTGATCCTCTCTGCACACGATTATAAGATGTTATTCATCCATTTCTTCTCAATATTAAAAATATAGTTTCAGATTCATCTCGAACTTCTCAATTTTGGTTTTATCGGTTAAATCTGGTGCCAATTCAATGTTTATCCTGAGGTTATATGATTTGAAACTGACCAAAAAAATTGTGTCTTTGTTATAACGAATCCAAATTGTCGATATTTATGTGTTTTCATTTAGATATGTGAAATCTATTCACTTATAGGTCCATCTCGATTCACTTCGTCTATTTACACACTCCTCAATATATATTTTCTGAAATTTTCGGCAATTTAGTAGTATTTTTCGATCTATATAGTATGTTTATAGAACATCTTCTCCAGAATAAAACTATTCCTAGAAATCTCTATATTAATGATTTCATTTTCGAATGTTGGCATCTCGATCTCACATCATTTTATTTCTTTGCTTTATATGAATTTTCAGGTCATTTTCCATGTTAACCTCATGAGACCATAAACTAACTACTGTTCTCGAGTTTCAGATACGTTGTGCCCTCGCAACTCCAGGGTGGGCCCTGATGTGGGTCATCTGGATCAGGTGGTAGATTTCAATATTCTCGATTGAGAATCTCCAGTTTTCAACTCAATTTCCACTTCTGGCCAGCTATCTCGCTGCATGAATCGCCCCTGGCAGAACCCTTCTACGTTTGGAATAACATTTCAATTATTACTTGTTATCTCATATATCCATTCACCCGCTCGATAACACGTTTTGCAATTTAAACTCTCAACTCAACTTTCATCTCTATCGTCTACCTACCCAGTGCAGTGGCGGATCCAGCTCTCGAGAAAGGGGGGGGGTCACGGTCAGGTGGATTACATACCCGCCAATTGATTTTATTTTATCAAACACAAGATTGAGGGTTCGTCCAGTCCAGGGGGGGGACCATGACCCCCATGCCCCCCCCCCCTGGATCCGCGCTTGACCCAGTGCTTCTCTGAATTTATCAATCAAGTCTTGTATCATTTCTGACCGAATAGACCTGCTCGTGGGTATCATTATAAGCTCTCTGTGAATCTAAATGTTGTATACTTATTACAAAATATCTACACTTCAAAAACATCGTCGTGCATTACATATACACTCAGATCTCTATAAACATTTACAAGTCCGGAAATCCCATTATAGTTTTCAATTATGTACGTTCTGTTTTTCTGATTAAATCGACCTGCTGTCATTTGATTTGATCAATTGCCTAACCACTGTAAACGTTGTGTTGATAGACTGAGTCCAGTTCATGATTAATCTCTTTCTCATTTGAACACTCTGAATTATTTCATACTCAGTTCGAATACTCGAAAAATATATTTCTGAATATTCGGAAAGAGTATTCAATAATCAGGTATGTGGAACAATATCAAAGGTGTTCAAAATCTAGGTTTCGGGCTTTTGGCAAGTTACTGTTGTGAACTGTTACCAGATAATTGGGTTGAAGATGGAAAATGAAGAGAATTTATAATATTTTACATTATTTGGAATCATCATAAACACACTCGGATGAAATCAATAAAATAATGAATCTTGTATATTTTTGTGTCTATGTATGCAAAATTTCTTAGGGCTATTTTTTTCAAATTGACACGTTGTTCAATTTTTTGTTCGATTTGCCTCTTGTTTTCTGCTCATGACATACATATAATTGTTATCTATGTGTAAGATTGTAGGTGCAGATTTTCGATATAAAAAGATTCCGATCTGTTAACATTATATGTAAAATACTTGACCGTATTGCATGGAATCCGGGTAGTCCTAGTTCTCGAATTATTCAAGAGTTATCTGAACAAAAAACAACAAAATATCGAACAAATACAGCAAGTATTGAACATATAAGGTTATCAGATCAGAACCTATTTATATCAAAAATTTGCACCTAAAATCTTACACATAGAAAACATACATTAAATTTATGTCATGAAAAGAATACAAGTAAGAGGTGAATCGAACAAAAAATTGAACTCGCGTCAATAAGAAAAAACAACCCTATAGGAAATTTTGCATACATATAGATCCAGAAATATACTAGATTCCATATTCCATCTAGTCCGTTTGCAGACCTTCTAGATTCTCATGAGAATGTCATAACTTTTTTCATGAAAATTGCAGTCTGTTTCAATGAATATTATTATCATTCAATGATTGTAACTTGTTTTTTTTGCTCTTCAGTGGATGGTTTCTGCTGCCGGGTTTTTGTTCTATTTTTTTTAAAAATTTGTTCAATCTGCAGTTATGCATGCTTTTTTAAATATATTTTCTTCAAATAGAAAACTGCTATTTCACTTAGGTACTTCTGCAGTCGTGTGAACTATGCCGATTCGAAGTGTTCGAAAACACCGAATACTCACAAATAAATAATTAAAAACAGTCGGAGTTTTGAATAATTTGAAGAAAACCTCTGAAATCTCAAGAAAAAACTGTACCCTTTCGAGAAGTCGATTATGATGAAAACTTCCTTAAGTTGATGAGTTTCTTGTTATTGTTGATTCTCTGATCACGAATGCATTGCTACAAAATGTTGATAAAAACATTGAATAAGAACACCTGTTTAGGAACAAATGATGAACAATTTCTACATATTTATTTATTTATTTATTTATTCACGGGATAAACCCAATTACAAAATTAAACAGAATACTTATTCTATAAAGTGAAACGCTATCAAAAAAGAAAAAAACTAAATAAAACATCGATTAACATCTCTTACGACAGCAGAATATGACGAATTCGTGAAATCGATTCCCAACTGACTAGCAACATTTGCCCTACCCGATATTCTGGGAATTGGAGATTCCCTGGTATAATTATGCCGATAATCAGTACATATCAGTACCTACTTAGGATTCGTCCGTCACTTAGAACGAGTTTTTCACAGCGAAACGAAAGCGAAAGACATTCTCAGTACATTCATGAACATAATAATTGCAATAACTTCTTGCCATTCAAGGAGGTTGCCACCTGATGATTGTACACTCACGAATTTCCAAGCAACAGATGTCTCCCACCACACGAAGATCAACCTGTCTCGGCTTTTTCCTGATAAACTAATACTCACGGAGAAAAATATCTGGATGCTTTGTTTCAAGTGGCCATTTCCGTGTGCAGAACCTATTGATTTCTATTGATTTTTTTTTCACGTTAATAGGCGACTTTCGAAAAACACACATCCCGTATTTCAATGTTGTAATTTATACTGGATGTGCACTGCGTGTTTGCAAAAAAGTAGAAATCGAGTTTTTGCGGGCCACTTACGAGGCATCTGTTTCGAGCATTCTGGAAGCTGACCTCGAAGCCCGACTTTTCAGACACAAAACCGTACTCCAGGCGTCCAAAACTTTCACCACCCACTAGGCATTCAAGCGGTAACTCTAGTCCGCTTCGACTCTAGCATTCAGTTGAGACTTTCTAAATTTGAACTTCGGGCATCGACTGCCGGTTTTGGCAGCTCACCAGACATTTTGGGACTTGGGCGTCCCAGTACCTGGAGCCTCGAATGTAGGCCACTCACGAGGACTTATTACGGGACTTCCGGGCAGCACGCATCACATGAATGGTCGGAAAAAGTCTCCTTGTATAGCCGATCGAGACTACCCTTCGGTGTTCGAGGCGTTCTGGACTTGGACGCCTGATACCCGAGATGCCTGGTAAGCGCCCGACAGGCACCCAGCATCGGCAGTCGATGCCCGAGGTTCAAAGTTTTTGAAGAGTCTCAACTGAATGCCAGTGAATGCTACACTGAAGGCGGGATTCCGGGGCGGACTAGGATGCCTGTTAGTAGCTTATCTTCGAAAACGATTGATTCTTTCGAAAATATCAACGGTTTACCTTTTTCAAGTAGGTTTATAGTATTTTTGTGTGGATTTATGAGTCGGCTACCCTGAACTCCTTAACCGGGAGAAATATTGAGAAAGGGAATATGCACCATGAATAGAGTAAACACTCAACTAAAGTTCAGTTCGTTTGAAATGACGCTTCCGAAGATGTAGAAAGAAAAGTGTTTTTTCATGGATTTTTTCCTGTATCTTTCAAACGAAACGATGGTATAGGAAAAGAGTATCTGGTTTGATGAGAGGAATCTACGGATAAAATATATGTACAAGTCAAAGACCCACTCTGTATATAAAAACCATCGCTAGGAAAACAGTGCTTCATTTGATATCGTGTCAGGCTATGAGGAAGGCAAATCAGTATAAAATATTAGCCTAGGATATGAGAAGCTTTCCGAGTACTATTATTGCATAGAGACTGCAATCCTTGAAAATCGTTATCTAATAAAATTAGGAAATAATAAAGCGGAAAGCCTGCAAAGTTGGATTTCCTAAGATTTTTCGTGAAAACATTTTTTCAAAATTCGAACTCAAATTTTTTTTACTTGTCAGTGAAATAGTTATTTTCCTATCAAGGGCAGAAAGTTGTACTTTCCCGCACTAGATTGCCGGGCAAGCAATCGAGTGCGGGAAAGTACTTTCCGCTCAAGATAGGAACAATATTTTTTCTACAACCGTATTATAAAATGAAAAAAAAACTTCTACACAACTCGAATATTCGTTCTGACACATTAATTAAGGAGTTTGGGATTCTATGCGAAAAATCATAGACCGTAACATAGAAATAAATACACAGATCCATGTATGCCATCAGTCATAATTTTTGAAGGATGTCAAGTTCTCTTTGAAAATTCAATAATTTTCAAACGGAAATCTGCATTAATAATTAGTTTGACATGGATGAAACTGCATAATTTGAAATATTTAACTAAATATATAAGTAAGTAGAATAAGAGATTTTATGTTAAAGGTATTATTATACCCAAATTCAACACATATTCACTTTCCCGCACTAGTGCGGAAAAGTAACTTTCCCGCAATAGTGCGGGAAAGTGACACTTCCCGAATCGAAAACAATGCGGAAAAGTAGTTAGTTAGGCCCGGTTGTAGAAAAAAACAATTTCGGCCGAAATTGTAGAAATTTTTCATGATTGAACTATCTTTCATTTTTAATACTGAGGTGAAAACAGAATGAAATAATATTCATTGTTTTTTTTTGTAGCCTTCCAAAAATTGCGAATTTTTATAATTTTCATTCAAAAAACTGGAGGCCGGACGAAGGCCAAATTAAGGCTAATGAGCTGCCAGAGTGACCCAGACGGCAATATGAATTTATAAACCAACAAATTTTTTTTCAAAAAACTTTGGTGGAATGAAATCGAACCCAATTCATAATCGTAGAGAGTTCGAATCCTACACAAGTTTTTCGACAAAAATTTTTTTGGTTTATAAATTCATATTTCTGTCCATTAGCACAATTCTTGCCTTCGTATACGGCTTCCAGTTTCATTCTGTTTTCATCTCAGTATTCAGAATGAAAAGTAGTTCAATCATGAGAAATTTCAGCAATTTCGGCCGAAATTGTTTTCCACTGAAGACATGTAAAGAAAAATTTCAATTCGAATTTAAAAAAAAAAATTTCACGCAAAATCTTACAAAATCTAGTACGTATAAATAGTGCTTTCCAAACTGGCAACCGAGAAAAAAAAGTTTCAACATTTCAGGCTTTTCGCCATTTTGAAATTTTCCCTTCAGAATTCTACACCACAATTGAATTTTGAGCCCTGAAAAATACTAAGATGTGACCAGTAACCGTTATTCAAATGTCACGCATAACCGGCATAACTCACCACAGTAATCAGAATATTGCTCAAAAGTGACATTAAACACCCTGCGTCTCGCTTATGCGTCGAAAACGGGGTATATGTCATGAGGTGAAGCAAAAATGCCTACACGGCTATATATGTTTGTCCAGTTTATGGTGAAATACCCTGTAGATTCACTTCTTATCATTCAATCAAACATGCCGAAGTCGGTAATATTTCTAATTGATTTTCTTATAGATGAAGACCGATAGATTTGAGAAATTAGGAAAATCAAAAATATTCCACATTGCTGTATCAACATTACATAACATTCACTTCTTCTGTTTTCCCCGTGATCAAAGAAAACGCTAAGACGCTTCCGTTTTGTCAGCAGCCTCCTCTACGTCACAGCAACAGTTTGCCGGCTTCGACGGAAGCCCCATTCTCGACTCTCAGGAAGTTTTCTTTTCAGACCTCCGGCGTGAAATTGAAATTACGAAGAAAGTTTGTCGATTTGCTGCAGGACGGATATCCGTTAGAAGTGCATGATGTAATCCCATTTGTCTTTCGGCTTGAGAACGAGATGGATTCAGAATAACTTCGCCAACCCTCCTGTCCTTATGTCACTTTGTCTCGAACCCGGTAATTGGGAAAAGTTTGAAGTGGCATCCGTTTGCGATAAGTTATCTTGTTCACGAAGGATTTGTATTAATTCTGCGGATGCCTTGGTCAATTCTCCCTCACTGGTTTCATTGACTAAATATACTTACTTCCTTCGATCAGATAATACCATGAAGTATTAAATAAACACAGAGGGAGAAATTGCGACCCAACAACGATTTTTTGTCTGATTGATTTCTTCATTTTTCCAACAAATCAATCGAGAATTTCATGTAGGTACTTCATTATTTTAGAATTCATCTTAATGGTCGTGAGTGTTCAGTTTCTGGACGAAATGATAATAATAGTGATATTATCTATCTAAATGAGCTACATCGAATTCACCAAAGTACGATATTAGAAAAAATTTAGTCAAATATGAACACTCAAGTTCTACAATATTGAATGACTTCAATGGTCCACATACAATATTGTTTCTTCATAAGTGTGGTAGACGTTGTAGTTATTTATTGTTCCGACTTTATCAGGTGAGATATTGTAAATCTTGATAGCACTGTAGAATGCTAACCTCTCCATCAAAGTTGACTAGTAAGCTGGGTGAATAAATGGATGCGTTCTTCTTGGATTATTTAGATTCTCACACGTTGTGAGAAAGGAATTGTGCTTTCTTATGAATAGCAGTAACCTGTCCACAGATAATCCCCAGACTGTTTGTTTCAATCCTCCAGAATAATCCACGGCAGGATTGTCTATAGGCCAGTAAAAAAATTGTTGTGTTGAATTAATTGATCTTCTGGAATTTTCTTAACCTAATTTATTCAATTTGAATTAATAAATTAGGTTAGAAAAATTACAGATGATCAATTAATTTACCACAACAATAAACTGGTGGAATAAATAAATCAACAAACAAAGTAAAAAAATATACTTAAGGACCATCTTTGTGTCATGAATATCTGATTCATCAAATAATTACCTCTGAATATGATACCATACAAACTGAAAATTTGCCTAGAAAAGGTTGCATGGTGATATTTAGCTGATATGATTGATATGTGCCTGCCAATTTATATATCTGTTCAGGTAAATTCCTTAAAACTTCACTGCATCAATAATCTCCCCCTCTTCAAAAATTTATGTTTTCAGGAAAATTTATAGATTTCATTCCTTTTTTTATGTTCATATCACACGCTCGAGACATTGTGTAAAATCACCAACAAAAGCCCAAGACTGGGTATAGTCCCAAAATTTCCAATTCTAGAACTAGTAAAAGATATCGAAGGTTTTGCTCGTACACTCACGGTTGAAGAAGTTGAAAAGAACACTATCAGATCAAGATCCATAAGAATACTGCTGGATTTCATGTAAAAATCAAACGAAAAATTTAAATCCCTCAAATAAATATTATAAAACAACATCCAAATTCATCGAAGACAATCCAGATATTATAATAGGAAGATCATTTAAAGATGATACTACAGTAGTCAAGTATGAAGAAAGAGGAGTAAACTACAGAATTCGAATTAGACTTGTAAGATCGAACAAACAAATTTCAAGGAAAACCCAACAAATTCTTCAAAACACTCAGAGATATCAGCATAACAGAAATAAATTACGAACATCTAATGAAACATAAAAGTCGACATCCACAACTGAACTGCTTGAGGAATACACATAAACAGGTAATCAGCTTTAAGCTTATTGTGAGTTGCATAGCTATGCTGGCTATAATGATGGCTTTTTTCTGCATAAAATTTACTAAATAGTGTACTTTCCTCATCAAGATTCAGGGTAAAAGACTTGTTCTCCATTGTGGAAGAACTAGAAACAATTCAAGGTTCCACTAACTACGAACTCTCGATGTCTTATCTCTCATTACGAATATACCGAAATAGGTGGTTTTTAGATAAATTATTGAAAATGGAACACTACAGGGTGAGTCAGCAAGGCGTACGGCTAAAATAGCGCCTAAACTGTACTTTGTGGAAAAAACTTATGTGGCATGGCTATAAGGCTGACGAAAATCTAAAAACTAAAAATAATTTTACATATACAGGGTGCGTGAAAAAAGTTATAAAAAAATAGGTGGAACAGCATATGAAAGGACGCATTAATCGGTTGAAATCGTCGAGATCATCACCCTCACAAATTAACCCCGTTTCCGAGAACAAAACATATACAGGGTGAGTCAAGCTGAACGCCTCAGACTCTCGTGGCCAAAGGTTAGGTATATGGATATTTTTGCGAAGTCCACTTATTTTTCCTCAGAGAATTCGAAAACTCAAGAATATACAGAGTGTTCCATATAAAAAAAACATAACTTTGATATGTCACGCTCTCCTCAAACACCTTGTATTAAAGTCATTATTTTTGAAGTGTAGTTCAAGTCGACATACATACTTCACAAGGCTGTTTACCGAAAAAATGTACCATTTGGCCACGAGAGTCCGAAGGGTTCAGCTTGGCTCACCCTGTATAAAACTTCCTGTTCACTGCGCGATTGCTTAGAACATCGAAGCTCTCCCTACTCAGTACCATTTCACACCTTCTTGGTTTTCCTTGGAGTCGACTAACTCTCTTCAGTAGACTAAAGTATACTGTTGCTATCATGTCCAACAGTGGTGGTTTATAAGGTAGACTGCGGCGTTTGTTGATTCATGCTACATAGGTGAAACGAAGCAATATTTGAAAAAGATTACATATATCAACACCAATATGATATCAGATGTGACAACGAGTATCATTCGGGTTTGGCTCATCACTCATTAATTACGGGTCATAAATTCAAATTCGAGGAAACACGCATTTTACACCGATGTATGCCCTTTCTATAAAAAAAGACTAAGCCTTGAGTCTTTGCACATCCACGTCAAGCCCAATAACGTCGACTGCAGGACGAAGGTTGCGGATTTAAGACAACAAAAATTGCTTTTAGATTTTTATTTCCCTTCTTTATTTGTTTATTGGAAGTTAGGTAAGACCACAGAGACTTGACGCAGTTCTCGATATATTTGTTCTTTTTATTGTTGATATCACACCTAAGCTTATATAGATGTTGACATTATTTCACCTCTCTCTCTCTTTGGTTTTCAACGGTCAAGATGCAATAATCTGGCCTTTTAATGTATTTCCTTTTATTTTGAGTCAATATACAGGGTCTTTCACACCCTTGCCCTAAAGTGGATATTAACTCAGAAAATATCCATTTTAGGGCAAGGGTGTGATGCATACACTCACATTATTTTTTAACGTAGATTCAATATCTGCCATAAAAAAATGGGGTTCTAATTTGAAAAAATTGATTTTTCACGATTTTGTCATCCCTAACTTTGAAAGCAATTTTGTCACCCCCTGTATCATGAATCGCGATTTCGATTCTGAAAGTGGATACATCAATCTTACATCTTGAAAAATCCCAAAAATGAAAATTTTCCATCCAAAAACCTCGAAGTTATTCTTGTTTCAGCGGAGCTCTATTTTCGATTTTTTTTTCGAATTTTCCCGCTCAGAGAGAATTTTCCAACCAAAACTGAAAAATGTTACATCAAAATAACTTGAAATTTTCTAAGGAATCTATTTCTGCAATGAAAAAATGGTGTTCTAATTTGAAAAACGGAAGTTGACGTCATTTCCGGAAAAACCGGAGGTGCTCATGCCTTGAAAATATTTTAGATTTCATCAGCATCGTGAAATACTTATAAGTGCTGAATTTCATGAAAATACGTTCAGTAGTTTTCCGTATAAATATGGGTGAGGTTCCTCGTGAAAGACCCTGTAGATGACAGGACGATGAAAGTAAAGAATATTGCCGACTAGTATTTTACCCGGAAATGTACAGACTATATGATGTATTCACACAGTGTGATTGCACTGCATAATTTTTTTTCTCATTCTTGACAGTAGTAGAAGATTCTTCAATGGAATAAAAGACAAGGTTCCTCCAGATAAATTACCTATTGTATTGTATTAGATTGCCTGCTGGAATTGTATGTGCATCCAAAAAGAAATAGTGTGACTTCAATTGGTGTGTGCGTTTTTCCCGAAAGAATTATTCTTGTTACAGATACTCTTAAACTCTCATGTCCCCACGTACAATCTCTTACTTCCATCTTACCTCTATTGTAAGAAAAAAATTGTGCATAGATATTAGAAGTTACCAACTCAACTAATTTACCCAAGACATAGATTCTGGCATCAGTCTCGATAGAACATGATCCGCTTTCAATCAAAAGCATTGTACCAAGTTCTGACAACAGAAGTGACGGAGCTCAACGCTCAACGCTCAGAGCTTCGAGAACGAAAGAAATGGAAGAAAAGATGATACACTGAACTTCTGCAATTTCTGAATGGAAATCAAATTTCTGAATACAATAGATGAGTGGGAATGTCGTGGGAATAAGATAGCTGGAACAATTTGTTCATACTTTGAGAAGTCCCTGAATTTGCAGGTGGGTGTAATACTTTATTTGAAAAGATGAGGAAATTTCATCTTCCTTCTATATAAGTTCGAAAGCTGCACTGTTGTTCGGAATGATAATAATTGTTTCAGAAGTTTTGTTGATATTCCCTCCACGGAAGGTTCAGTTCGATACAACATCTTTCATTCATGTCATCTAACACTATAGCATGCTCAAGCCTCCTAATTATAGATATTTGTCAGCTTATTCTGATGAAATGACAAACTTGAATTTTTCATCAAACTAACCACTTTAGTTTAGTGGACCGGAGGCATGTTCAAAAAGTTCTTGGTTGGATTATGTTTTCACAGTATTCTCATGCAACATTGGAATTAGCTTGGTCCCTCGAGCGATCATCTTTTGTAATGATACTTTGAACAATATATGTGCAGAGTGATCGAATGATCAATACATCAAAAATATCGCAGTATGGTGTGAGATGTTTGCAGAATAAATTTATTTACAGGATGGGTAAAATCCGTTGTCTACCTGAGGGATAGCAGCTAGAAAAAAACTGTCAACTCATAATAAATAGATTTTTTTTCATCTCAAGAACAAACGATGACAAATCAATCATAGAAATGATAAAAATTATTCAGAAGTCGGTGATTCTAACCATAGAGGCTCGACTTCACAAAGGATAATGCATATTCAACGGTCGCTATGGCAATACCAGTATACTTATAATTCAACTATTATTCGAAAAGCAGGACGAAAGTATTACATTTCTTTTTCATTTTGATACTCCAACATAGTTTTCGAGATATTCTCATTTTAACTATCTTTCAACTAATTATTCTTTCAGAAGAACTTCTACACCGTGGTAAACTGGGTGACTGTCGAATCATACCTAAAATTTTCTACCTCAGTGCGAAAACTTTTCCAGCGATTTGAGTGCCACCATCTAACGAAGAAAAAATGAATTCGAGAAATTTGGAGCAGGCACTTTGATTTGATCTACTGGCTCTTAAGCCATGTTGACAAATTGTCGGGATGGAAAATCTTGTTAGATAGTTATACATGTGGCAGTAAGTAGACAATGTTCTCGAATACCTACAATAGCAGACAAATAGATTGGACGATAATTCTCCGAGACTTCGACCCTGCCTTTTTCATGAACCGGTCTATAATGATTTTTTTTCTCTGTAACAGTACAGTTGGAAATTGACCTGAAGTAAAAGAGATGTTGATAAAAGTTGAAAAATGCCCCGCAATAATGGGAGAAATATATTTGAGTACTTATAGTCCATCCAAGAATGATTGACATCTCGGGGGGCTTTGGAAAATCGAAATTTTGTTGGTAATGCCCATTCAGTAATATTTTGAGTTGCAAAATTCAGGTTGGTGTTGGAAATAACATTGAAATTTTGTTGTGTCATTAATGTTTCGAACGAATTTGGCAAATAATTGAGCAAGTGAAATAAATATCTTTGGAATGAAGCTCTTGAAGAGTGTACAATAAATGGAAAGCCTGCACAGAGCACGTAGAAAAAGAAATGAGAGAAGATTAGTCAAAATATAAGGAATGTTATGATATATTGCTGATAAAAACTTTCATTATGAACATGACGAGTTCAGGCCAGATATGGAAAAAATAACATGTTGTGGTTGTTGAAACAGAATGATAGGAATATTTATATTTTTCATATTTCATATTTTACAGCTTCATTGTTCACAAATATTGAAAGTAACAATGTCATGACAAACTTCTTCATATATTAAATAGATCCATTGGTTGAGTTTTGTTTCTGTCTTGATATCTATCACAAATTTCACAATCAATTCACATTGCAGTAACACGCTTCAAATTATCAACTAGATTTTTTCGGTTTAGCGAATATTCATATTGAACATTGAAAAGGGCCGTGCTATTTAATCAACCACGATATTTTTCGTTATCGAACCAGAATTTCCAGGCTGCATGCTCCTATAATTGATCCAAAGATCGAAAATGAGTTAATATCCACTTTAGGGCAAGGGTGTGATGCATACATACACATTATTTTTTAACGTAGATTCAATATCTGCCATAAAAAAATGGGGTTCTAATTTGAAAAAATTGATTTTTCACGATTTTGTCATCCCTAAGTTTGAAAGCGATTTTTTCACCCCCTGTATCATGAATCGCGATTTCGATTCATCAGTCTTACATATTGAAAAATCCCAAAAATGAAAATTTTCCATCCAAAAACCTCGAAGTTATTCTTGTTTCAGCGGAGCTCGTTTTTCGATTTTTTTTTCGAATTTTCCCGCTCAGAGCGAATTTTCCAACCAAAACTGAAAAATGTTACATCAAAATAACTTGAAATTTTCTAAGGAATCTATTTCTGCAATAAAAAAATGGTGTTCTAATTTGAAAAACGGAAGTTGACGTCATTTCCGGAAAAACCGGAGGTGCTCATGCCTTGAAAATATTTTAGATTTCATTAGCAACGTGAAATACTTTTAAGTGCTGAATTTCATGAAAATACGTTCAGTAGTTTCCCGTATAAATGGGTGAGGTTCCTCGTGAAAGATCCTGTATTTGAATGTCAAATTCATAGCCGACTTTCATAACAGTTTCATTGCGCTTGGCACGAGAATCATCATTTGTCTTTCTGAGAAGCGCATGACGTATTCATATTCGCGCACCCTAAACCGGTTTGCAAGCAACCGGTTAGTGTTATTTTAGCTAGGCGTCCACATGTCCGCACCGGACGGATCGGATCAAACGGATTTCGGTATTCTTTGTATAGAAACTCGTGCAAGCCCGTCCACAGACCAGCACTAGGGGTGTCCACTTAGAAAATACATGGATGTTTTTTTTCGATGCCATGCATCGAGAGTGTGCATCGATGTTTTCCGATGCATCGGTTGAAGACATCGATGTTTTCTAAAAATCGAATTTTTTTTTCTAATATCACACAAAACTGTATTAAATCCCCTGAATGTAGGGAAGATGACATTTATGAAAAAAGTATATTCCTTTTTACACAAAGTAGGTATGAAGAAAAAATATTCCACAATCTATACTAAGTTATCTAATATATGAAAATATTGTAATGTAAAGTTCTACTTCCAGTGTTTATTTGGAAGACTTTGTAAAAACAAAAGTTGATTCAATCGTTTCCCTTCAAGTCTATATTTCGTTGCTGATTGACGATTTGTGCTGCTTTGGAAAATAGACGCTCAGATGGAACTGAGGTCCCTACGACAGTTAGATATTTATAAGCAATTGAATGAAGTTTTGGAAGCTGAATTTTGAGATCACTCCAAATTTCCAATGGGTTCTCATTGAGTCTCCCCACTGGACTTCTCAAATAAATGGACAACTCATCCGAAATTGCATCAGCATACTTCGCCGTTTTCCAACTTTTGTCTGCCAATTTATGATGATCATCCCACAATAACGAAAAGCTTTCTTCTGCTTTGTCAGAAAGATCTGAAGCATCAGATTCCACAGCCTCATCTTGTAGGATAGTTCTCATCAGCTCCTTGACTTTTGCCACAGCCGAGGAGCAAGCAAGTGGGTCCGTGAAATGCATTTTTTTGAACCGAGGGTCCAATAATGTGGCTACAGCCAGGGGAGTCACTCTCTATTACACCCATTCTCCTGTCAATCTCTTTCAGGACCAGTGAATGCATTTCTTTGGCAAGAGAATCTTTGAGCTTAAGAGGTTTAATTTTCAAAAGAAGGCAATGGATTAGTGGTATTACTTTACTGCTAGTGCAGTACTTATCACCTGACACCTCCTTGGTTGCAGCTTCAATTGGTCGTAGAACATGTAATACTGAAGAAAGAATCGATAGTTCTGATGCAGTGAGCATTGGTGGTGCATTTTTATGGCGAAAGATTATGTCGTTTACAATGGTACGAAGTTCCAAAAATCTCTCGATCATAAAGTAAGTACTGTTCCATCTGGTCTGGACGTCTTGTATCAATTTTGTTCCTTTCTGGGTTGCTTTGCTTAATTCGCTACTAGCTAAATTGCTCTGTTTGAACCATGTAACAATATCTTTGACTTTAGATATCAAGTTTCGCAGCTCTGTGCACTGCTGCAAAGAATTTTGTACAACCAAATTTAAAGTATGTGCAAAACATGGGATATATTTTTTCCCAAAAGCTCAATATACAGCCTTTACCATGTTCGCTGCGTTGTCTGTCACTACAGCTGAAACTTTATCTCTGTAGATACCCCAGTCACTACAAGTTTTCAACAGCATTTCAGCTATGTGTTCTGAAG
Organism: Adalia bipunctata; assembly: GCA_910592335.1. NCBI lineage: Eukaryota > Metazoa > Arthropoda > Insecta > Coleoptera > Coccinellidae > Adalia > Adalia bipunctata. The sequence goes on from OU342948.1 coordinate 44,753,170, forward strand.
TATGTCGTTCAGTTGACTGGTAAACTCCAAAGGTAATTGAAAATAGTTCAATACCAATAACAAAGTGAGCTGTTACTCCCAAAAAACTTCTCATGCTCATTGTCTCGGACCACATGTCAGTTGTAGGTGTAACATTATCAATTTTAGACAACTTTTCCTTGAAAACTATTGATAATGCTGCGTATTTATCATCAACCCATCGAGTCAACGTCGTCTTACTTGGATGTTTATAATGTGGATATAACTTTAATCATATTGCGAAAACCCTCATTTTCAACAATTGTAAATGGTTGATTGAAATGGACGATAGCGAATCAGCAACTTTAGGGAATAATTGTGTGGTTTTTTTGTTTTATCTCTGTCCACCTCTGAATTTTTTTTTCACTATCTAACTCACGAAAAGCAGCCTTATGAACATTTTTTATGTGACCAATTGAGTTAGTTGTATTTCCACTAGATTTTATAGTTTTTTGACAAAGTCTACATTTTGCACAATTACTGTCCCCTTCATATTTATCAAAAAACTTCCATACACTCCTCTTCTCGGAAGGTGCCATCTCATTATCCAATCAATTTGCAAAAATAAACAGCAGAAATTAAAAAAAATAATATTTTTCACAAGAGAAATGAGTTAACATTATCTGCTCTATTTAAATCTCTTCAAGCTCCAGCCCTGTCCAATCAAACATGAAACTGATAATTTACTCTAATGAGTAAGTATAATCTCAATATATCGACCACAAAACACAAATAATATCCACTCAACATGTACAAATTTTTTCGTTCTGTAAAGTGTTATTCAAAATTTAACGTATTCCGGTTTTTGTTCCAAATCAAACATAACCAAGCAAGCTTACGCTCACGGAATCAGTCATGCTGTGTACACCATAGAATATAAAATTCTTCTTTATTCTGAGGTGTACACTGTACAGAAACAGATAACCTGATAACAGATTGCAGAACCATTGCGACTGTGGCTCGTTCGTCTTGAGATAGCTGTGGAAATTAGCGCCACCTACCACATAGTGTCTCAACCAATTTGAATTTGGTAACGCAAATTCGTAGATTCTTCTATCTACGCTCACAAGAGCAGGGAACTGAATCAATTGGATATTTTATTAAAAACATCGATACATCGAGTAAATCTATAGCTTTCCTAAACATCGGATAGATTCGATGCATCGTTTTGTAAACATCGAGTGAATTCGATGCATCGATGTATGTATAATAGAATATCCCTAACCCGCACCGGACGCATCGGAGCATCGGCATTTCTGCAATGGAGGTCCGATCCGTCTGATGCGTCCGGTGCGGACATGTGGACGCTTAGCTTTTGGCGATATTGTCTTTGGTTGAGTGAGCGTTTTTTTGTATGGAGCATGATCAATGGAAAACTATTAGTTCTTGAATTTTGAGTGATTAACACGCTGTTTTAGTCGAAATAAAATTGAATTGAAAATTTCACAAAATCTGTGAATTTTAGGGGCTATATCATATCAGATATTAACAAAAATTGTAGGAATAAAGTAGTTCTTCAAAACGGCCACGAAACATACTGGATGTTCTATTTAAAAATATTCAGTTTTTGATATTCGAAGTTTGTCAAGTTTATGCCTCTGTATAAAGGTCCCTTTTGAGTGATGTAATTTTCAGTCCATAACGACAATTCATCTCACTCTTGGTGTTGCATGTTTCAAACAATTCTGCTTAAATTTCATCCATATCTTTTTTATGATGGCATTCGTGGTGGTCTGTTTTTCCGAAGATTTTCTTACTTTCGACAAAAACTTGACAACGGCGCAAAATTTTCGAAAAAAAGGAAATATCTCCTTATTTGAAACATGTTGCTCAATTCACGGGGAGTTTCATTTGATGAAATGATGATTTTTATTGCCCCGCTCCGAATGAACACTCTGTATATTCCAAAGTATTTTCAAAATATGCGACATCTATCTTTTATGTGAAACATTGCATCACACTTCTCATTATAGGCGAGAGACTGCACTATCCACACTAATGGGCCACCCTGTATATAAATATGTATATGAAAGTCCAGGAATCCCTCTTATAATACTTTCTCCATGGTTCATTATATTCTACGAGGAAAAATATAAGAGCAATTATGAAGAAACCTGGAAACCGCATGATTGGATATTCTTTAATAAACAACCCCAACATCCCTTTCGTGATAAATTCATCTGCGTCCACTCAAATTATGTGAAGAACAGCTAAAGGTCCTATAGTTTCGAGCCCTTCTTCAATGTTGTAAACTACCAATTTCATCCAGAATCAGAGAAAGGCCATGGAGATAGGCGGTCCTCGATCGTAAAAGCGAAATTTGACGTCAAACTAATTACGACAGTAAATCCCAGCTTGCATCAACAGGGTCGAAAAGTAAATCAATCCGTTACAACGCCAGGATTACTGTGTTAGTCCCGGTGGAATTATACGAATATGGAAACATATTCACTTGTTGGAAGGATTGCTGGAGGAAAACCATGTCGACAGCCAATAAATCATGAAAGCAACAGAATAATACTACATGTTATTATAATTGGATTATTTCTAACATGAGTGTCCAATAATTCGTGTTTGATTTCTATCTGCTGATACTGCATTTTTAGTTTTTGGCGACTGGCGTTCGAGGGAAAGAATAAAATTATGACGGTAAAAATTATCAATTATACATTTTCACCCAGTTTTCATCCAACAGCACCATAAGATTATGAAAAGGAGTTTTTGAATATGTGTGTCTAGGAACTAACAAACCCGAAACTCACGTGTGTGAATGTTCCTAGGTTTTTCATTCTTTTTTGCTGAATTATAAAATTTGTGGGTACTCAGTTTGCAAGAAGTGGTAATTAATTCCTCAAGAATGGCCATACAAATGACATACACAGTATACGGACATAACTACAGAGGTATTTCAGCTGAATTACATAGCAGTTTTAGGCATCATCAGCAAAAATAGAACCAGGAATTGTCTCAAAATATTCAGAACGGAAACATTTATCTGCGGTTAATAAAGGCGATGTAAGGAGATTTTTCCATTCCCTAAAGCACAATTCATATTAGATGGACAAGGCAAACGTAAGCCGAAGACTCGACGAACGTTTGTAGTACCTGCTTAGTTTCAATTTCTGCACCTAATATGTTTGCAATCTAATATATACACTATACAGGGTGTCCCAGTAATAGCGCACCCCATTGAGGGGATCGGAAATGGAAAATATTCTGAGCCCAAAAATTCATGTGTGAAATTTTTTCATGACGTAGTTAATTATGTAGTAATTTATTAATGAAAGTGACCAATGAGAAGCGCCCTACAGAAGAATAAGAAGGCAGTGTGGACGCGAGAGTGAAACGCCTGTCTCGGTTTACTGCGTGAAAAGCCGGCAGCAGCTCTGGCGTCTCACTCTCGCGTCCCCACTTTTTCGATAGCGTAGTTAATCAGTAATTAATTAACGAAAGTGACCAATTAACTACGTTATCGAAAAAGTTCAAACAATGATTTTTGGGCTTAGAATATTTTCCACTCTCGATCCCCTCAACGGGGTGCGCGACTTCTTGGACACCCTGTATAATTCTCGTGTCACGCTGTTAGTGGTTGAACTCCTCCGAAACGGCTTAAGCGATTTTCGTGAAATTATGTGTGCATATCGGGTAGGACTGAGAATCGGCCAACATCTATTTTTCATCCCCCTAAATATTGAGGGTGGTCCACCCAAAAATTTTCTTTCAATTTTTCTGCACAAAATTTCTTATTTTAATTTTTTTATGATACAGCAGATAAAAATATATGAAACTCCAAATTTTCACCCCTCTACGATCAACCCCTATTCCTAACCTAACCTAAACTCTTTTCATTTCGACCAACATCTATTTTTCATCTTTGGCCAACATCTATTTTTCCTCCAATGTAAAGGGTTGTACACTCTTGAATTTTTTTTAATTTTTTTGGTCAATTTTTTTCAACCCCTCATTTTCACTCCTCAACCCCTCTATGATGAAACCCTATTTTTCATTTGTAAATTAATGTTTTTGGACTTACAATAGGAAATTACATATCACTTTCTTTTTCTCTCTCATACGATCAACCCCTATTTTTATTTTTTCCATTCTATCCACAGATCCGCAATAGGGTTGCAAGATGGTAATTATAATTGTAGTGCGATGAGTTCTTATTCAGAGTTAATAATTTTCAATTCAATTCGATCTCCCGCCCTCGCCCTCGACAACTGATCAAGTATCAATTGTTCAGTTATCCCCGCCAGATGTCCTCACACATCCAGCCAAACGAAGCAGGTGTCCTGTACGTCTTACTCACTATTTGTGTATCAATCGTAGCAGTGACTGTTATACCAGTGCAATAATTACTTGATTACTCTGACAAAGACAGTTCAAACCATTGCAAAACGAAAAGAAAACGTGTACGTGGTTGATAAATACAGGGTTTTCATTTCAAAACTTGCCACCCCTATTATTTCCATATATATATATATATATATATATATGTATGTAGATCGTCAAGTTTGGGGACATTTTTAAGGTGCCGTTTTTTTTGTATACATCGGTATACATTCGTATATATGACCTATTTGACCGCCGAAAACCCTGAAAAACACATGTTTACAAGTTTGGGGTCATTTCCATATTTGATATTTTTTAGCATATTGCGGTATACATAGGTGTAATTTCTAGTCTAGAGTCAGAAAAACCGCAAACACCAAAAAAAAATCGAATTTTAGAAAGTTAAGAAGGTCATAGGAAGAGTAATCGGCCAGCGCCTCGCTTTTGATTGAATATTTGCGTTGCGTTGCGTCAAAAAGTGCGCCCATCTGTCATTGTCCTAAGGCCATTGTCAGGCTTCTTCATGAAATGTTATTTTGAACGCAAGCATGAATAATTTTGTGCGGAAAGCAAACCCTCGTTTTTTTGGGGGGGGGAAGGGTATTTTAAGTGACAACTTTTTCACCTTTCATTATTCTATAAGTTAACATCAAATCGGTTTGAAACGTTCGCTCCGTTCACTATTCAATGCTCGTTAAAAGAAAGAATCATAACGAAATGAGTGGAAATATTAATTACTCTTACTAGATCTCAATCATTCCATGAAAGCTTCACCTTCTAGAACGATGAAAACGAAATCATTTGATTCACCTAAATGTTTTTCATATTTCACTTTATTATCTATTATTCTTTAGATAACGAGCATTAAATAGTGAAGTTTCAAATCGATTTTTCTCAAAATCGGATCCATTGGGCTATATCACACAAGGGCATCTTCTTTCAAGAAAAAATATCAGAGTTTGTAAATTTGATGTATAACTTGTAGTATAATGAAAGCTATAAAAGTTGTCTCTGTACATACCCTTCGCCTCCCGAAAATGATACAATTATGTTTGAGATGAAAAAAATCCACTCAAGCCATTCGGTGCGTATTCTTGATATTAGCCAAAGTGTAAAATTTCGACACTTCAAGTGGCACCGTTTTGGAAATATGTGACAAAAAGTGTTGCCTGGATGTCGTTTTCAGAGGGCTCTAGCTCTTCAACGAAGAATTTTTGTTTTTGTATTATATGATTTTGGTCGAAAGTGTTTCCAATGATGTCTACTAGAAGTTTGTGGGTTTAATTATGGGATATCCTGTATGTATATTTGCAAAAAGTAAAAAATATCCAACAAAGATAAACTATGAAAAACTCCTTAATCGAATAAAAATATGTCCATAGACTGTTCTTAAATACATTCATAGAAAACGCACTCAAAATATTATTTCATATTGATATGATATGAATGAAGTTATTATTTTCGAAAGAACTAGAGTTCCTACATATTTCCATTTGCCGAAAATTCACCACTCCTATTTCGGTGTAACAGATATCGATTTATCCAATGAAATTAATTTAATCCACTCATCATGATCACGATACTTTGAAAATATTGATGACCCCAAACTTATCATAACATAACAAAGAAGGTTCCCAAACTTATCGCTTTGCAAACGTATAAAAGAATATACCAAAGACTGTAGAGAATAATAGACCTTTCCCAGAATACGTAGAACAAAGATGAAAGATGTGAACTAAACCAGGATGAGAGAGAAACAGGTATATTTCATGCGCAACTTGTGGGCAGCTTTAAAAGATGCGCAAACCTTAGTGCGAGAAAGAAGAGAAAGAGAGAGAGGGAAGCAATGAAATGAGATTCTACTGTTTTTATCGTACCGTGACCCTTACTTAGTAACACAACATTGTTGAGGCATAATAAAATATAAACAATACAACAAATAACATCCACATCCAAAACGTCGACTGCGTAAAATAATAATATCAATTTTCAAATTTCAACGATTTAAGGGGGGAAATTTTGACGACCAATAATATTCATTCTTAGCCCACAAGTGACGCGCGCAACTGTCACCTGCGCAGGTAATTCTGGAAAGGTCTATTATTCACTTCTCGCTCTGCAGACATAAATTTGTAGTCTATGATATTAGGCCTGTCCAACGTCCTAACCTAACGCCCTAAATTGTGGAGGACAAACAAACGTGTTCGTGATATTCCATTGTTATTCCGTGCTTTTAGATAAGTACTTACAGTAGTGTTTCTTCATTATTAATTAAGATTGAGAAGTGTTTTCTTGAATTTATAAAGACTAAATATACGTTTCAACGTATTTATTTACGTTGTCCTTCAGAATTTGACGTCTATCTGACAGCGGGTTGGAGTGGCCTATAAGGACGTAAATTATTTTTTGTTTAACAGATATCGATTTATTCAATAAAATTAATTTCATTCACTCATCATAATATGATCACGATACTTTGAAAATATTGATGACCCCAAACTTATCATGACATAACAAAGAAGGTTCCCAAACTTATCGCTTTGCAAACGTATAAAAGAATATACCAGAGACTGTAGGGAATAATTCACTACTCGCTCTGCAGACATAAATTTGTAGTCTATGATCCCAGGGTATGTGGACGAAATTTATTTTGTCCACGACAACTCTTCAATCCGTACATTTAGTATGATCTTTCAGGAATATAATGATAGTCATAATTCACCGTAACCGGTGAAATTATGAATAATGATCCATTATTCACTATACAAATAGAAAAAGAAAATTTTGAAATTGCCAGGATTCGAAACGGGAACCTATCGCGTGGAAAGGCTGACTGCTAACCTTCACTACATTTACGTCCTGATAAATAGTATTAAAAATATCCATTTAATGTTATTTTCTATGATTTCACATTCAGATTGACAGACTGAAAATATTTGAAATCAGAGTGAGAGAATGGAATGGAATCGATACCAAGTGAAATTTTCGGCGTTAACGCATAGAACTTATAGTACATGGAATGCTATTACCAGATCAAAAAGTGGGTAAACATCTCAAGTTGGAGGAATCTCTAAATTTCCATGTTCCCATGGATACGACCTGTCACACCGAACAGAAACACAGTTTGCCGAAATGCCAAGTGAATCGGATCTTGACGATTAAATTCATAGTATTTCTGTGTTTCTGTTCTGTATGACAAGTCGTAACTATGGCAACATGGAAATTTCAGTATTCCTCCAACTGGAGATGTTTATCCACTTTTTTAAGCTGAGCAGCAACACTAATGGCATTCCATGTACTATAAGTTCTATGCGTTAACGTCATCTTGGAATATCCAGTGCGAACACAGAAAATATTATGTCAAAACTTTTGATAACTATCTTATTGTTGAAAATGCAGATTTTGCCGAGGAAGTCGTGGACTAAGTATAGTATTCAATCCGCACATAATTACTAATATTCAGTCGGGTGAATTGCGCCACTCGACTCGCTCGTGGCGCAAACTTTACCCTCGTGAATAATAGTACATAATCATATGTGTTCATTAAAAATATATCATTTTGCTTAACAGATATCGATTTATTCAATAAAATTAATTTCATTCACTGATCAGTGATCATATGATCGCAATACTCTGAAAATATTGATGTCCCCAAACTTATCATTACACAAAAGAGAAGGTTCCCAAACTCATCACTCTGCAAACGTATAAAAGAATATAAAGACCATTATCCCAGGGACTTCTCGCTGCTCAGACATAAATTTGTAGTCTATGATCCCAGAGTATGCGGACGAAAATTATTTTTTGTTTAACAGATATCGATTTATTCAATAATAGTTATTTATCTACTCCCATAGAATAATATATCCATTATTCAACTGAATTTGATCTGTAATAGTTTCTATAAACCAATAGTGTGAGGTAATAATAACTCACGCCTATAACTCACTCTAATACAAATAGGAAAAATGTAGCTTACGAAACGAATAAAAAAGTTGGGTCAATGGGGAACTCTATTTCAGACATCAAGGTAACGTTCACGCCATCCATTTCTACATTTTCTTAGGTCTGAATATCCAAAAATTGCATTTGGAAAACGTAAAATTTTTGACGTTTTCTACGGGATCCGATATCGATTCGATTTTCGCCCACAGAAATCGCTCTTGACAACTGTTGTCAATTTTGAAAATGCAGATTAATTCGAATTTTACTGAAGAAGTCGAAGATAAAGTATAGTGTTCCATTCGCGGTAATGGTCATAACACACTTGATGAATTACACCCCTCGCCTGACGACTCGGGCTGCAAAATTCATCTGCGTGTGTTATGACTTACATTACCGCTCATAGAACAATATACTATTAATCAACTAGTTTATTAATGACAGCGATTAATGGTCGAGTTATTTTAACGCCTTAGCGGAGCGGAGGCGTTAATCTTCAAGACCATCGCTAGATTAATAAACGAGTTGATTACAAGATTTTTCCGTCGACCCCATACTGATTTTGATATAAGGAAGCCTTAATTGAAAAAACGTATTTTCCATTATATGATTGACAAATCCTACAATATCAAAGTTCTGTGTGTGCATTTCAATACATTTATGATTATGTTGTCAACTTCAGAATACTTCTCTGTTCGGTTGCTAAGGACATCAATAAGAAATTATTATCATGCATTAAAATAGGTTATTAAAGGATGATTTTGAGTGCGTTAAAAGGAGCTTTTCTTCTATGGTCGACGGAAAAATTAATTTCATCCACTGATCATATGATCGCGATAGACCATTATCCCAAAGACTGTAGAAATGAATTTGCCTCTCGCTCTACACACATATAAATCTATAGTCTAGGAGTACGATCCCAGGGTAGGTATGCGGAAGAAAAATATTTTCGCAATCTCACTTCTTGGATACGATTTTTTCAGTGATTATTCGAATCGATAGGAGGATATCGATTACCAAATATGGTGATGCTCCGGCTCAGGGTTTCAGTTATATAGGACTTTGAATAATAGGGGAAATATATTGGATGAAGAAGCACCCCCTGAATCCCGCTGCTAAGATGTGATTTTTTCAGTGATTACTTGCATCGATAAGAGGTTTTCTCATACCAAAAATGGTGATGCTCCGGCCGACGGTTTCATTAATATGGGATTTTGATTATAAGGAATGAAAACTAACCCTCTGAATCTCACTTGTTCGATTCGATTTTTTCAGTGATTATTCGCATCGATGGGAGGATATCGATAACCAAACTAACATAAAATTCACCCCAAATTGTTTAACTGTAATATTATTTGCAAAGTAATCTTCAACTGCGAGAACTTTTTCTTCGTATTCTCTCAACATTCGTTTAATACTGAATCAAGATATGCTAAAGTAAATTCGAGTTATCAAGAATTTGAATTATTCAAACAAAAAACAATGTAATTATGTAAAATTTGTTTCGAGTTATCTATTCATAGAATTCAGCTGTATTTCCTCCTTAATCTCGTCGCTTCTCATAATGAAATCAGATTTTATTTCGATAAATTTTGCACAAATAGGAATTTCATGCCAGAATTATGAACTTTTTTTCACCAAAACCGGATTCATCAATAATTGATTATTTAAAAAATCTCTGAAAGCGTGCTATATTACGATATACGAATACAACGTGAGTCGTGATGAAAATCGCAAATCATAAACATAACATTCAGGCGCGTAACGAGGGGGGGGGGGTTGGTGCAAAAAATCTGAGAGAGAAATATTCTTGTCCCCAAACTGATCATATCATAACGAAAAACGTCCTCAAACTTTACGATTTACACACATATATAAATTTGTAGTTCAAAATTCTACGTCCTCCACAATTGATTAATTAAATATAATGAATAAACCTTACCATACACAATACACAGGGTGTCCAATTCGTTTTGTCCTATCCCCTTATATAGGAACTCAAACGTGTTAGAAAAAAGTTTCAAATAAAAGTTGTTCGTAATAACGTAATCTTTTATTGTATAATAATTTCAAAATGGCGTCGAGCTTTTATACAGGGTGGTGACATAAAGTTATAATTTCTTAAATGGAACACCCTATATATAATTATACTTTTGAAAAGAGCTCAAAAACACGATTTCATTCATGTATAACATTAATAGTCTATAATGTTCTGTTCCGGATTTATGGCTAGTTTTCAGTGAAAATGGGTCCAACTTTGGACTGCAATAAAAAAGTCTCTATAGAATGGATTCGAATGAAACTTGTAATGAGAGTTTTTCAATTTAGATGTCTTTTATATTTAATCGCCAACAATTTGATAGACAGCGAATAAAATCAATGCGATTGTCTTTCTTCAACCTCCAAATATCTCGAATTATTATTTGAGAAATTATAACTTTATGTCACCATCTTGTATATAAGCTCGACGCCGTTTTGAAATTATTATACAATAAAATATCACATTAATACGAACAACTCTTATTTGAAACGTTTTTCGATTATATGTGTGAGTTCCTATATAAGGGGATAGGACAAAACGAATGGGACACCCTGTACTATGTATAATAAATCGAAAAACAGAAATTAATTTTCAATGATCCTAGTCGCATTCTTACAAATTATGCGATATGATTATTCATTATCTGGCTAGTACGTTATAAGTAAAAAATATTTTTATAGCAGCCAATAAGGTCACTTTGAAAAAAAATATAGGTATGTGAGAGTGCATAGTCGAGTTTATTCATTATATTATTTTATTAATCAATTGTTGAGGTCTTAGAATCTTGGACTACAAATTTATATGTGTGTAAATCGTAAAGTTTGAGGACGTTATTCGTTATGGTATGATCAATTTGGGGACAAGAATATTTCAGTGTCTGTCTTAGATTTTGTTCTCAATTCAAAATCTTCTGAATGTTATCGATACAAATAGAATCTGCTATAATATAGTTACAGCCTGACAAAATGTTCAACAAAGTTCATGATGCTTCAAAAAATTTCAAATACTATTTGGTTTCCAGAAACGCCTTGTGTGAATTACTTGGTTTGGTGGCACAAAAAAGAATGGAATTGAAAAATTATTCCTATTCCTAATGATAAACCAAGTAAGACAAATGGAATTTATTGAACTTCGTAACGTTTTGGAATCTATATCAGACTTCTTCATCAGACGAATACATCGAAAATCTTTGAAATTGTGATTTTTGTGTTTATCTATTGACAGAAGACATAATTATATTATCATAGTTGATTAATTGTTATAGGCACAATTTTTTCATAACTGATTTTCTCCTGACAAATAATAAGTACAAGAATTCACGCAGGAGTATTATCAACATCCTTTTTCGATAAAATATATTAACTGACAAAGAAAGTGAAACAACCAGAAAGAACTGTTTAAATTTTAATTTTTTTTTGATAAAACATAGAAAGTATAGCAAGGAGTAAATGATTGAAATTTGAAGAAAAAAAAACGAAGGGGTTTACAATTTTTTTTTAATAAATTTGTTAATAATGTGTTTGTCCACCGCGATTATCTATACACTCCCCAACACGTCTTGGAATTGATGCAATAAGATGGACTATTTCTTCTTGAGGTATACTATCCCAAGCTACCTGTAGTCCATGTCTCAGAGCCGCCAAAGTCCATGGGAGATGGGATAAATTTCTAAGAGTTCTACCCATGATGTCCCAAACATGCTCTATGGGCGAAAGATCGGGGGATCTGGGCGGACATGGCAAAAGATTCACATGGCTCGCTTAAAAAAAAATTAAACTAACTCTGGCAACACGCGGTCGAGTCGAGCATTATCTTGCTGAAATATTCGATTCTTGAGCCGGTTAAGGTAAGGGAGAACATATGGCTCCACTATTTCTTGAAGGTAACGCAGCGCTGTCATGTTACCTCGTACAGAGAGTACAGAGACTAAAGGTGACCTTCTTGCATGTGCAATAGCAGCCCATACCATAACGAATACTGTCCAGTGTACAGGGTGTCCCAAATTGCTTGATTTTGGCTGTTTCTGGTACTTCTAGGCTAGATAGGTAAAAATGTTGAAAGGAATTCTGGGCTCGATTTTTGTGGAAACTCCGTTAGTGAAAACCCTTTCACGGTATATTAGATAGATATAACCACCTAATATTGATATTTTGTCGATTTCAAAAAGTGCCATAACTTCTTTATTTTTGAAAATATCCATAGATATGGCATATTGTAGAAATTTCCATGGAATGAGCTATCTGATGATGCAACAATATACCGGGTGTGCCATTTGAAATAAGAACATAGTATACCGTTTCCGGTACAAACGGAAGTTGCAGAGCAATTCATTGCTGAAAACCCCCAAATACAAATTTTCTGCACAAAATTATGATTAGTTTCGGACAGTTACAGTCTTGGACTACAAATTTATATGACGTGTGTAAATCGTAAAGTTTGAGGACGTTTTTCGTTATGATATAATCAGTTTGGGGAAGAGAATATTTTTCTCTTAGATTTTGTGCTGAATTCACATTTTCCAAATGTTATCGATATAAATATCATCTGGGAGGTTCTGCATTTTCTGAAACATTTTGGGGTTTTCACTCCCAGCTTCTGAAAAAGATCAATAAAAAAATTTAAACATCATAATATGAGCAACATTTACGAAATCCTCATTCGAAACAAACAATCTTGGGAGAAGAAAGGAATCTTATATCTGTATTCTCAGATTAATTAGGCATTTTCGAAACCAATCATGACAAAAAGGTTGTAACATAAACTATTATATTCGATAACTGAAACTACATATTCAATCGATGCAATTATCGAGATGATACTGATGAACAATAACGAAACGGGCCAATAATTAAATGAAAAATTAATTCTTCGAACTAAATATTGATTTCAGTCTCTAAGAGAACTAATTAAACATCACTTGAGCGATAATCATTATTCTACAAAACAGTTTATGCATTTGAGGATGAAATTTTGAGACACGACCTCAAACTAACCATTTAAACAATTTCTGAAAAAGTTTGGGGACACGTCCCCAAACTAACCAATTAGCAGAAGAAAAGTTTGAGGGCCGACCCCAAAGTTGACAAATGTCTCCGAACTGACCATTTAACAAACAGAAAAGTCCCCAAACTCATCGATTTAAATACATATTTTTTTTTTTTTTTTTTTTTTTTTTTTTTTTTTTAATTCACACTAAAAGTGGAAACTTCTTTTACGACAGCCCGGGATTTTTAATCCAAGAGCTGGCGTAGTAGTCACCGGGGAAAAACTACTTGTCTGATTATAGCCACCGTTCCCAGCACGACAGCCTTCTGCATCCATGTGAGGGTGTCATTAGGTAGCTGGAGCTCGGCCAGGTGCTTCACAGTATTAACATGTACGAGGCCATTGGAGCTAATTATGAGTGGGTATATTTCAATTTTCTTAAGTCCCCATAAAATTTTTAATTCTCTACTCAATTCTGTATAGTTGTTAATTTTGGTTGTGTATGTTTGAGCCATGTTATGGTCAAGGGGCACCGCAAAATCTATGATCACTGCACGCCGCTCCTGCTTGCACCACAGAACCATGTCAGGACGGTTGTGCTCCAATGGTCTGTCCGCAACGAAGGGGAAGTCCCAGTATATTTTTGCCAGGTTGTTTTCGGCCAGTCCCACCGGCGTGTACTTATATATATATATATATATATATATATATATATCTATAATATAAAGTTGCTCTCAAATAGGGTGAGATGGATTTTGAAAAATCAGAAGCTGTCCCGTGCTGAACTAGAAATCATCAAAGCCAGCTGCTACCCATCTGAGATATCACAGCAACAGAACGATAGCGCACAAGAACTTGCGCTACGAAGGTCATCTCCGAGAGTTCGAAGGAGCGGAATATTCAACAGGGAAGAAAATAATTGTGCCGTCGAATGTTGCTTTGTGACCAACTTGTTGAGGTTCTCGGGAATGGCTGCCGAGAATAGGCCAAGGATCCCTCGCGTACAGCATTCCAAAGGGGTTTTCAATACAATCAAATCCCTGAACACCATACTTCCAAAACATCTGGAAAATGTTCATACACTGGAGGAGGTGGTGGACCTTGTGTATGCGGCAGCGGCTACAACCTGCGAACTGCATGGACGACTGGTGGGACAGCAGAGTGCACCAAAACCATCTACTTCACCTCCCTGGAAGATACGATTGGACGCTAAAATAACCACAATAAGGAAAAAAGTCGGAGTTCTACATGCTTACCTGAATACGCCTAATCCATCTACAAAGGTTCTGAAAGCTGTCAGAAGGGTGGCATCCGAATTTAGAATAAAGCGAAGGGATCCTTCCTTCCGAGATAAAATCTCCTATGTGTGCGATACCCTGAAACAAAAGATCAAAGCATTAGGCAATCGAATCAGGCGTTACAATGAAAGAGTCAAACGGTACAGGAATAATAAGATCTTTTTCCAAAATCAGAAGCAGTTTTTCCGGGATCTTGAGCGAGACAGTGAAGAGGCGGCTGATCATGTTGAGCCTGACATAGCTCACAAGTTCTGGAGCGAGGTATGGTCTGAGAATGTCAGCCATAACGATCATGCTCATTGGATTGAGGAAGCGCAATCACAAATTCCGAGTGTTCATATGGAGAACATACATATCACCGAGACGGACATAAGGGAGGCACTTAAAGGGTCTAACAATTGGGCTTCGCCAGGGCCTGATAAGTTGCATAATTACTGGTGGAAATACCTCACCAGTGTGCACGGAATTTTATCCAGGCTGCTGCATGGTTCTTTGTCGGACCCCTCAGTGATACCAGATTTTTTTACCCTGGGAACAACACATCTTATACACAAAGATGGAGATCCGAAGAATCCTAAACACTACCGTCCGATAACATGTCTTCCTTCTGTTTACAAGATCCTCACGGCAGTTCTCACCAGATATATAAGTAAACATCTGAGGGATAATAACCTGATGGCCCAAGAGCAGAACGGCGGCCGCATTAGAACTAAAGGCTGCAAGGAACTATTGGTAATCGACTACATACTAACAAAACAAGCCCGGAAGAAGTTGAGAAATATATCTGTAGCTTGGGTTGATTACCGAAAAGCCTTCGATTCTGTCCCTCACTCCTGGTTGCTGAGAGTTTTGAAAATGCACGGAGTTAACGAACAAGTAAGTAATCTCCTGGGGTGCCTTATGCGAACCTGGAGAACATCTCTTCTGATCCGGACAGGAGATGATACGATGGAGTCGAAGATTATTAAAATAAACCGTGGCATATTTCAGGGAGACACTTTGAGCCCCATCTGGTTTTGCCTAGCGCTCAATCCCCTCAGCATGCTGCTGAACAATACCATCTATGGCTATACTATCAGTAAAGGACGGAACATTCGTATCAATCATCATTTATATATGGATGATCTGAAGCTGTATGCTGCTAACCCGGACCAACTAAAGCGGCAATTGGAGATAGTGTCTTCGTTCAGCGATTCCATCAGAATGCAGATGGGGGTGGACAAATGCGCGGTGCTCGATGTGAAAAGAGGAAAAATTCAGAACACAGAACATGGAACAACATTGATGAATAACACCACAATTCCCGCTTTGAATAAGAATGAATCCTACAGATACCTGGGGATAAAGCAAGCGCTGGACATCAAGACATCAGAAATGAAGGTGCTGTTCAAAGAGAAACTATATAAGAGAGTTAGTCTTTTGCTAAAATCGAAACTCAACTCGAGGTCTCTGTTCACTGCTATTAATATCTGGGCTATACCGAGCATAGCCTACTCCTTCGGCGTTTTGACCTGGTCGGTAACGGAACTTCGAGAAATAGATAGAGCCTTAAGAGTCCTACTCACAAAATATGGTGTGCATCATCCTCACTCGTCGACCATACGGCTATATCTTCCACGACAACAGGGAGGTCGAGGACTACTTAACCTAGAGACCATGCATGATGAAGCTGTGGAGGCGCTGAGAAAATACTTCTTAAAAAAAACTCACCTTTATTTCTGGCCATCCGTGAAGCAGATGAAAAATCCTCGGCGCTAAAACTGTCGGAGCCAGAGCTGAGAAATTCTAGGCGTTCGATGGAGGAGTTGATCAATGATTGGAACGCCAAAGCTCTGCATGGCCGATACCCTGGACACCTGAAAAGAGAAGATGTGGATAAAGTGGAATCGCTTACCTACCTGCGTGCGGGATACCTTTTTCCTGAAACTGAGGGGCGGCTCATGGCAATCCAAGACCAAGTCATGCCAACTAGATCGTACCTCAAGCATATCGCAAAGCGGAACATCCCCACGGACCGATGTCGAAAATGCTCCCAAGCACCTGAATCTATCCAGCACATTACGTCATCGTGCTCGATATTGGCCCCAAGGGATTACCTTGACAGGCACAACGCCATGGCTAAAATCTATCACCAGCAGATGGCACTGAAACTAGGTCTACTCCAGCAAGAAGTCCCGCAACATCTTTACCAACCAAAAACGCTTCTTCAGAACAATCGGTACAAACTATACTGGGACGCGACACTTATAACAGATAGAGGTGTCGCGCACAACAGACCAGACTTGACCCTTTTTGACTTGGAAAGGGAAACCTGCTTCCTCCTGGATGTCTCCATTCCGGCCGATGATAACATCTCTAAGGCATACAGTGAAAAAATAACCAAGTATGCTGATCTAGCTTTCCAGCTTCGTGAACTCCATAGCCTGAAATCAATCAGTATTATGCCTCTGATAGTCTCGGTTAATGGGTTGGTTGAGCGGCACTTACTGGAGAACACACGAAGATTGAGCTTGGACCGTGATATCATCTCCACCTCGCAGAAACAGGTCATGCTGGGCACCGCTAGAATTGTACGAAAGTTCTTGCAGGGTCCGTAGCCACAACACTTGCCTTGACAAACTGTCCGGCATATGTTCGAAAACCCGTTGAAAATACGGTGCGGTTAAAAAAAAAAAAAAAAAAAAAAAAAAAAAAAAAAAAATTTAAAAATGAATCGCAAAATGTGTTGTAAGCGCATAACTCAACAACGCCTCGACCAATTTGGCCAAATCTTTTTTTAAAATGTTCGTTGAAGTTCAAGGATGGTTTTTACGGCGAGAAAAATTAGAATTATTGCTGGAAAAACCCTAAAAATAGCCCTTTTCTTTTTTAATAAAAGGCGATCTATGGTTGGTTCATAACTTCGAAATGCCATATTGACATTTGGACAAAGGTTAGTTTTTCTTCCACAGAATCGCATGTCAAGTGAATAGTAGGTCTAACCACAGAATACCTAACAACGGTATAAGAATATTCTATGGTAGAACGAAGTTTCTCGGTATTCAATAGAAATGCAATAATAAAATAGAACGAGAGAAATGGACTCGCTATTTTCGATAAAATAGAACGTTGTGAAGTTATAAGCCATGAAGTTGTCTGGCAACGGTGGATTTCATTTTCTTGAAGGGTAGGAAATTCAGAAATGGTAGACTAGACTAGAGTATGAATGGCGATGTATACAATTATTGTGTAATTTGCATAGAACTTATAATAACATGGAAGGCTATTATCAGATCAAGTTGGTGGAACAGTGAATTTTTACCGAAATGTAAAGTAAATCGGATTGTGACGATCAGCATCAATCGTGAATTGTCCATTTTCATCTTTTCTCTATATTTTTGAAATGTTTTTGATTTATGTTTGGGTAATAAATATATTTGCGGAAATAACTGAATTCAAAATTGCCCATAATTAGTAATTGACATATTATTTTTGTATTTCTGTTTTTTTTTATGGCATGTGTCTCGAAAAGGCAACAAGGAACAGATCATTCAAACAAACATATTGATCCATTCCCCGCTCCTAATCTCAGTATTAGCAGAGGAATGTCAAATGGGGCACCATACATTTCTGCGTATGATGCAAGAGCACAGATAAAAACCTCAGCAAAAACTCTGTCTCCCCGTATAAGTGTAGGGTTATTGGATTTGTTTTCAGATATTCATATTGAAGGGCATCTTCTTCTACGAATGTACTTCTTTTTTCATTTCTTCAAAGAGGTTGACAAAGCATTTTTAAAATCTGTAACAGCTCCATTTCATAAGAATATATATATATATATATATTTCTGCTTTGTGTGACAGCTCATATCCATGGAAAAGATGACGTTTGACAGATGACATTTGACAGATGACGTTTGACAGATGACATTTGACAGATGACGTTTGACAGATGACGTTTGAGAGATGACATTTGACAGATGACATTTGACAGATTTCATTTGACAGATGAACAGATGACAGATGACATTTGACAGATGACATTTTACAGATGACGTTTGACAGATGACGTTGGACAGATGACGTTTGACAGATGACATTTGACAGATGACGTTTGACAGTTGACAGATGACATTTGACAGAACTTTTATTATGCCTAATTTATCTCCTGCTTGAAAAAATTGCAATGGTAAGTTTATACAACTTTAACGGGGGTTTCACAAAGCATATCACCGGTGATCGGAGCTTGATCTAGAATACTCGATTTGACAGTTCAGAAATCTAACCAAGCCGTTGATCTTCGATCCCTGGTGATTGCGTTGTGAAATCTACTGTAAGTATAGGCACGGCCTTCTTAAGATAAAGATGGCTATGGTATAGGTGATAGGTATTATTTAGGCGAAACAAAGTTCGCCGGGCCAGCTAGTATATATATATAATATAATGGATAAGGGATGTCGACCATAAATCTAAAAGACTGTTGGTTTACTCTTTATTCATAAGCCTAGCTTTCGAAACTGCTCCGTTTCTTCATCAGGGCGACTGCAATTACAAACAAAAATAGAATTCATAATTGAGTACAACACAATATCTTACCGAATGTGAGGTTAAGATTACATCAAGAAAGGAATAAAAACAAACACGATTCAGGTCTGAATGACAACATTCACTAGAAAACAAACTCAAATCTTTGAAGAAATCAAATGGAACGCACATTAATTTCAGTTAAACAATATAAAATTACAACTATTGGTTTTCGTGAACATCAAACAACCGATTTTTTTATATTAAAATTACTTCCTCATATTATGTCAAAGTCATGATTGTGTCAAAAATACATTAAAACCACAGAAGTTCTCAATCCCAACGGTGGAACTGAAGTGTTCGAATTCATCCATCTACAGGACCGTCGTAAAATGGTGTACTGGCGTATTCTAATAGGTAAGAGTAGATGGGGCTCAAGCCATGCGTGTCCGTTTTTTTATTTATTTCACATCCTCGATCTTTGATATGTATCATCTCTAAAATGCATCTCTTCCTGTAATTCTTATTCACATCTACAATTTTTACGTTTTCGAAGTCCACAGTATGGGAAAGACGGTTGGCGTGGATGGATAAAGCACATCTCGGGTTGTTCGTTTTTATATCGCTTTTGTGTAGGGTTAATCTATTTTTTAGCCATTGGGATGTTTGGCCTACATATGTTTGGTGACAATCTGAGCATTCTATTTCATATATTAAGTTCGATTTCAATCTATCCGGTACAGGGTCTTTTAGTCTGGAGTAAAGGGTCGATACTTTTTTCTTGCATTGTCCTACTATTTTTATTGATTTTTTATCTTGGAAACAGTTTCTTATTCGCCTCGTTAGACAAGGAATATTTGGTAGGCATCGATAGACGATTGGTTCTCTGCCCTCCACAATATCAGTTTTTAATGTGTCTCTGTCTGATGACGAAAACAAAAGTTTTCTCAACATTGCTTTGGGGTACGAATTTTCTAACAGCAAGTTGTACAATTTATGAATGTTGGTGTCTACAAATATTGGATCACATATCTTCACAATTCTTCTTTTCTGTTCTTTAATAAAATTTATTTTCATATTTATTGGGTGGTCCGACAGGAAATGTATGAATCTACCAGATGCGGTTCCCTTTCGGTACCAATTAAGCTTCACTATGTTATCGATTCTACACACTCTGGTATCCAAGAATGGAACAGAGTTGTTTCCATCTTCTGTCTCGACTGTGAATTTTAGGTGACGATCGAAGTCATTAAATATTTCCAAAATAGTATTAATCCCTGTAGATGGTAGAGCCAGGATAAGATCGTCCACGTATTTTTTAATAAACGCAAGTTTGAAAGGTAATTTTGGTATGCATGTGTTAAGCAGGTAGTCCATCACATAAAGTGATAATATCGGGCTGAGTCTAGACCCCATAGTGCATCCAAACTGTTGAACATAAAACTTCCCATCAAACATAAAATATCCTGACTCTAGAAGAAATGTGATAATTTCCTTGAATTTTTCCTGTGCTATCTTACAGTGTGTTTTAATTTTTTCCCAGCTAACATCCAAAGCAGCAACAACAAGTTCCTTTGAAATATTTCCAAACAGGTTGACAACATCCAAAGAAATAAGGACGTAATTGGGTGGCAGTACAAAGTTGTTAATCTTTGTTGAAAAGTCGAAAGAGTCTTTGACATAGTATACGTTATCTTGATCATATGCGTTAGTAAGAAGTTGTGCTATATATTTGGACAGTTCACAAGTGGGACCCTGTACATCCGATACAATTGGTCTCATTGGTACACCTTCCTTGTGAATCTTAGGATTACCATACATTCTGGGACTTACAGAATTGTATGACCTCATCGATTTTGCATGCTTTTTATCTAAAATATTCTGATTTTCTAGTGTACTCACAATTTTGTTGCTCTTGGTCTGTATTGTTGTTGTCGGGTCTCTTGGTATTTGTTTGAAGTTCTCAGTGTTTACAATTGCATACATCTTTTCGAGGTAGTCAGATCTATCCATGAGGACTGTTACAGAGCCTTTATCACTATTGAGTACCAATAGGTGGTCATTGGTTTTCAAAAACTGTTTAGTTGCGTTGTACAATTTATCTGTGTAGTGGGTTACATTATTATTATTTTTATGTAAATAGCTTGTGATGATGCTGGTTATTTTCGCTCTGAGAGGGTCTCTTTTATCTGGTTCAACTAAATCTAGGATGTTCTCTACATCTGCTATTAGATCTTTGATTTTTATTTCTTTGGGGTTAATAGGCATATTAAATTTTGAACCTAACGATAACACTGTTTTGACATCGACAGGTATCTCCGTATTAGACAAATTTTTAAACCACTTTTCTTGGATTTTATAATTAATATTCACTGACTTTTTTTGAAGATTTTGTATTTTCTTTAGGTTACTTGTCTTCACCCGATGGAATATTCTATTAAATAAGATTTGTTGGCGTCTGAAAAATTCCTGTAAAGTATCCTCTGGTATTACATTTTGTAATTCCCTATGTATGTTGTCGTTTTTCTTTCTCATAAATGCGATTTTTAGATGGGTGTGTTCAATTTCCAAGGAAAGTAACTTGTTGACCAGATTGTTATTGAAATTTGCAATTTTTTGGTTGAATCTCCTTCCGGTTTGAAACTCGAACAAACTAAGAACGCTCTTGATACCTGCTCCTATGTGGTTTGGTATTAAACCCTGTCTCTTACATTCCAATAAGAATATTCTCCTGTTGAGCAAGTTTGCCAGTTTCCTGCTGTTACCGCTCCATTCCTTCATCGTACTGGATGTTTCTCTGCCATATAAAGTCGATATTACTTGAAAAAATCCCATTTTATTGACAATAATTTTGAAGTAAAGGTCGTTGTAAATGTAATATAATGGATAAGGGATGTCGACCATAAATCTAAAAGACTGTTGGTTTACTCTTTATTCATAAGCCTAGCTTTCGAAACTGCTCCGTTTCTTCATCAGGGCGACTGCAATTACAAACAAAAATAGAATTCATAATTGAGTACAACACAATATCTTACCGAATGTGAGGTTAAGATTACATCAAGAAAGGAATAAAAACAAACACGATTCAGGTCTGAATGACAACATTCACTAGAAAACAAACTCAAATCTTTGAAGAAATCAAATGGAACGCACATTAATTTCAGTTAAACAATATAAAATTACAACTATTGGTTTTCGTGAACATCAAACAACCGATTTTTTTATATTAAAATTACTTCCTCATATTATGTCAAAGTCATGATTGTGTCAAAAATACATTAAAACCACAGAAGTTCTCAATCCCAACGGTGGAACTGAAGTGTTCGAATTCATCCATCTACAGGACCGTCGTAAAATGGTGTACTGGCGTATTCTAATAGGTAAGAGTAGATGGGGCTCAAGCCATGCGTGTCCGTTTTTTTATTTATTTCACATCCTCGATCTTTGATATGTATCATCTCTAAAATGCATCTCTTCCTGTAATTCTTATTCACATCTACAATTTTTACGTTTTCGAAGTCCACAGTATGGGAAAGACGGTTGGCGTGGATGGATAAAGCACATCTCGGGTTGTTCGTTTTTATATCGCTTTTGTGTAGGGTTAATCTATTTTTTAGCCATTGGGATGTTTGGCCTACATATGTTTGGTGACAATCTGAGCATTCTATTTCATATATTAAGTTCGATTTCAATCTATCCGGTACAGGGTCTTTTAGTCTGGAGTAAAGGGTCGATACTTTTTTCTTGCATTGTCCTACTATTTTTATTGATTTTTTATCTTGGAAACAGTTTCTTATTCGCCTCGTTAGACAAGGAATATTTGGTAGGCATCGATAGACGATTGGTTCTCTGCCCTCCACAATATCAGTTTTTAATGTGTCTCTGTCTGATGACGAAAACAAAAGTTTTCTCAACATTGCTTTGGGGTACGAATTTTCTAACAGCAAGTTGTACAATTTATGAATGTTGGTGTCTACAAATATTGGATCACATATCTTCACAATTCTTCTTTTCTGTTCTTTAATAAAATTTATTTTCATATTTATTGGGTGGTCCGACAGGAAATGTATGAATCTACCAGATGCGGTTCCCTTTCGGTACCAATTAAGCTTCACTATGTTATCGATTCTACACACTCTGGTATCCAAGAATGGAACAGAGTTGTTTCCATCTTCTGTCTCGACTGTGAATTTTAGGTGACGATCGAAGTCATTAAATATTTCCAAAATAGTATTAATCCCTGTAGATGGTAGAGCCAGGATAAGATCGTCCACGTATTTTTTAATAAACGCAAGTTTGAAAGGTAATTTTGGTATGCATGTGTTAAGCAGGTAGTCCATCACATAAAGTGATAATATCGGGCTGAGTCTAGACCCCATAGTGCATCCAAACTGTTGAACATAAAACTTCCCATCAAACATAAAATATCCTGACTCTAGAAGAAATGTGATAATTTCCTTGAATTTTTCCTGTGCTATCTTACAGTGTGTTTTAATTTTTTCCCAGCTAACATCCAAAGCAGCAACAACAAGTTCCTTTGAAATATTTCCAAACAGGTTGACAACATCCAAAGAAATAAGGACGTAATTGGGTGGCAGTACAAAGTTGTTAATCTTTGTTGAAAAGTCGAAAGAGTCTTTGACATAGTATACGTTATCTTGATCATATGCGTTAGTAAGAAGTTGTGCTATATATTTGGACAGTTCACAAGTGGGACCCTGTACATCCGATACAATTGGTCTCATTGGTACACCTTCCTTGTGAATCTTAGGATTACCATACATTCTGGGACTTACAGAATTGTATGACCTCATCGATTTTGCATGCTTTTTATCTAAAATATTCTGATTTTCTAGTGTACTCACAATTTTGTTGCTCTTGGTCTGTATTGTTGTTGTCGGGTCTCTTGGTATTTGTTTGAAGTTCTCAGTGTTTACAATTGCATACATCTTTTCGAGGTAGTCAGATCTATCCATGAGGACTGTTACAGAGCCTTTATCACTATTGAGTACCAATAGGTGGTCATTGGTTTTCAAAAACTGTTTAGTTGCGTTGTACAATTTATCTGTGTAGTGGGTTACATTATTATTATTTTTATGTAAATAGCTTGTGATGATGCTGGTTATTTTCGCTCTGAGAGGGTCTCTTTTATCTGGTTCAACTAAATCTAGGATGTTCTCTACATCTGCTATTAGATCTTTGATTTTTATTTCTTTGGGGTTAATAGGCATATTAAATTTTGAACCTAACGATAACACTGTTTTGACATCGACAGGTATCTCCGTATTAGACAAATTTTTAAACCACTTTTCTTGGATTTTATAATTAATATTCACTGACTTTTTTTGAAGATTTTGTATTTTCTTTAGGTTACTTGTCTTCACCCGATGGAATATTCTATTAAATAAGATTTGTTGGCGTCTGAAAAATTCCTGTAAAGTATCCTCTGGTATTACATTTTGTAATTCCCTATGTATGTTGTCGTTTTTCTTTCTCATAAATGCGATTTTTAGATGGGTGTGTTCAATTTCCAAGGAAAGTAACTTGTTGACCAGATTGTTATTGAAATTTGCAATTTTTTGGTTGAATCTCCTTCCGGTTTGAAACTCGAACAAACTAAGAACGCTCTTGATACCTGCTCCTATGTGGTTTGGTATTAAACCCTGTCTCTTACATTCCAATAAGAATATTCTCCTGTTGAGCAAGTTTGCCAGTTTCCTGCTGTTACCGCTCCATTCCTTCATCGTACTGGATGTTTCTCTGCCATATAAAGTCGATATTACTTGAAAAAATCCCATTTTATTGACAATAATTTTGAAGTAAAGGTCGTTGTAAATGTAATATAATGGATAAGGGATGTCGACCATAAATCTAAAAGACTGTTGGTTTACTCTTTATTCATAAGCCTAGCTTTCGAAACTGCTCCGTTTCTTCATCAGGGCGACTGCAATTATAAACAAAAATAGAATTCATAATTGAGTACAACACAATATCTTACCGAATGTGAGGTTAAGATTACATCAAGAAAGGAATAAAAACAAACACGATTCAGGTCTGAATGACAACATTCACTAGAAAACAAACTCAAATCTTTGAAGAAATCAAATGGAACGCACATTAATTTCAGTTAAACAATATAAAATTACAACTATTGGTTTTCGTGAACATCAAACAACCGATTTTTTTATATTAAAATTACTTCCTCATATTATGTCAAAGTCATGATTGTGTCAAAAATACATTAAAACCACAGAAGTTCTCAATCCCAACGGTGGAACTGAAGTGTTCGAATTCATCCATCTACAGGACCGTCGTAAAATGGTGTACTGGCGTATTCTAATAGGTAAGAGTAGATGGGGCTCAAGCCATGCGTGTCCGTTTTTTTATTTATTTCACATCCTCGATCTTTGATATGTATCATCTCTAAAATGCATCTCTTCCTGTAATTCTTATTCACATCTACAATTTTTACGTTTTCGAAGTCCACAGTATGGGAAAGACGGTTGGCGTGGATGGATAAAGCACATCTCGGGTTGTTCGTTTTTATATCGCTTTTGTGTAGGGTTAATCTATTTTTTAGCCATTGGGATGTTTGGCCTACATATGTTTGGTGACAATCTGAGCATTCTATTTCATATATTAAGTTCGATTTCAATCTATCCGGTACAGGGTCTTTTAGTCTGGAGAATATTTTAGATAAAAAGCATGCAAAATCGATGAGGTCATACAATTCTGTAAGTCCCAGAATGTATGGTAATCCTAAGATTCACAAGGAAGGTGTACCAATGAGACCAATTGTATCGGATGTACAGGGTCCCACTTGTGAACTGTCCAAATATATAGCACAACTTCTTACTAACGCATATGATCAAGATAACGTATACTATGTCAAAGACTCTTTCGACTTTTCAACAAAGATTAACAACTTTGTACTGCCACCCAATTACGTCCTTATTTCTTTGGATGTTGTCAACCTGTTTGGAAATATTTCAAAGGAACTTGTTGTTGCTGCTTTGGATGTTAGCTGGGAAAAAAATTAAAACACACTGTAAGATAGCACAGGAAAAATTCAAGGAAATTATCACATTTCTTCTAGAGTCAGGATATTTTATGTTTGATGGGAAGTTTTATGTTCAACAGTTTGGATGCACTATGGGGTCTAGACTCAGCCCGATATTATCACTTTATGTGATGGACTACCTGCTTAACACATGCATACCAAAATTACCTTTCAAACTTGCGTTTATTAAAAAATACGTGGACGATCTTATCCTGGCTCTACCATCTACAGGGATTAATACTATTTTGGAAATATTTAATGACTTCGATCGTCACCTAAAATTCACAGTCGAGACAGAAGATGGAAACAACTCTGTTCCATTCTTGGATACCAGAGTGTGTAGAATCGATAACATAGTGAAGCTTAATTGGTACCGAAAGGGAACCGCATCTGGTAGATTCATACATTTCCTGTCGGACCACCCAATAAATATGAAAATAAATTTTATTAAAGAACAGAAAAGAAGAATTGTGAAGATATGTGATCCAATATTTGTAGACACCAACATTCATAAATTGTACAACTTGCTGTTAGAAAATTCGTACCCCAAAGCAATGTTGAGAAAACTTTTGTTTTCGTCATCAGACAGAGACACATTAAAAACTGATATTGTGGAGGGCAGAGAACCAATCGTCTATCGATGCCTACCAAATATTCCTTGTCTAACGAGGCGAATAAGAAACTGTTTCCAAGATAAAAAATCAATAAAAATAGTAGGACAATGCAAGAAAAAAGTATCGACCCTTTACTCCAGACTAAAAGACCCTGTACCGGATAGATTGAAATCGAACTTAATATATGAAATAGAATGCTCAGATTGTCACCAAACATATGTAGGCCAAACATCCCAATGGCTAAAAAATAGATTAACCCTACACAAAAGCGATATAAAAACGAACAACCCGAGATGTGCTTTATCCATCCACGCCAACCGTCTTTCCCATACTGTGGACTTCGAAAACGTAAAAATTGTAGATGTGAATAAGAATTACAGGAAGAGATGCATTTTAGAGATGATACATATCAAAGATCGAGGATGTGAAATAAATAAAAAAACGGACACGCATGGCTTGAGCCCCATCTACTCTTACCTATTAGAATACGCCAGTACACCATTTTACGACGGTCCTGTAGATGGATGAATTCGAACACTTCAGTTCCACCGTTGGGATTGAGAACTTCTGTGGTTTTAATGTATTTTTGACACAATCATGACTTTGACATAATATGAGGAAGTAATTTTAATATAAAAAAATCGGTTGTTTGATGTTCACGAAAACCAATAGTTGTAATTTTATATTGTTTAACTGAAATTAATGTGCGTTCCATTTGATTTCTTCAAAGATTTGAGTTTGTTTTCTAGTGAATGTTGTCATTCAGACCTGAATCGTGTTTGTTTTTATTCCTTTCTTGATGTAATCTTAACCTCACATTCGGTAAGATATTGTGTTGTACTCAATTATGAATTCTATTTTTGTTTGTAATTGCAGTCGCCCTGATGAAGAAACGGAGCAGTTTCGAAAGCTAGGCTTATGAATAAAGAGTAAACCAACAGTCTTTTAGATTTATGGTCGACATCCCTTATCCATTATATTACATTTACAACGACCTTTACTTCAAAATTATTATATATATATATATATATATATATATCATTCTTCAACTTGGGTATCTAGGTTAGGAATTACTTTCGAGAAATTTATTTCGTATAAACGTTTCGGCGCATATCTGCCTTCTTCAGTATACATACAATTTAAACATTACATCTAAAAACAAACATAATATATTAATACAATGGAATTATGGTTATGTAAACATCTCACTATCTGTTTTCGTCATCGTCTTGATTTCGTCTGGCGGGTGTTGTTCTGTCATCTATGTCATCTTCTTGAATGTCAACCGAGTCTTGTCCTCTTCTTTTATTTGATGGTCTTCGTAATATTGGTCTATATATATGACTTAAAAATTTTGTGTCCTGTTTGTCATTTACTACATTTTCATTGTTCACTTGTATGTGAATCATTTCCAATATTTCTCTCCGTTTTTGTTGGGGTTCGATTCCTAGAATTCTTGTGTCATCGTAATTGAACTCATGTTTGTTGGATGTCTTGTGTTTATTGAGTGCTGTGGTTGCGTTTTTCGTATATTTATGTGCGTTTAGTCTATCTTTTAGTCTTTGTGAGGTCTGACCAATGTATTGTTTGTCACAGTCCTTGCATGGTATGCTATATACGACTTGTGATTTCTTAGTTTTGGGCGTTGGTGCTTTCAATTTACTAAAAATATTTCCCACTTGGTTGCAAGGCCTATACACTACTTCACGGTTGTACGGTTTCATTATATTATTTATCTTTTGTGATAGCCCCTGTATAAATGGTAATTGTATTCGTTTTGTGGCCTCTGTAGTTGGCTTCTTCGTATGTTGTGTATTGTATAGTCGGTGTGTTCTTTGTTTTATGAGATTTTTTATTAAGTTTGCAGGGTAGTGATTATCCATCAATAGTTCTTCCACCTCTGCTAATGTTTCTCTTCTGAGTATCGGTGATGTTAGCGTCAATGCCCTGTCTATGTATCCTATAGCTGTGCCCTTCTTTTGTGAGTGATGGTGTTGGGAGTTGTAGTCTAAGATGTGTCCGGTATTTTGCTCTTTTCTGTACCATCGGGTCATCAGTTCTTTATTTTTTCTTATAAGTGTCATGTCTAGAAAGTTTAAGCTGCTGTCTTTTTCTTCTTCGAGTGTGAATTGTAATGATTCATTCACATTGTTGAAACGATTTAGGATTGTGTGTACTTCGGATGGTGTTGTTATTAGTAGACAGTCATCTACATAGCGTTTGTAAAATGTTGTTTCATGGTCTCTCATAATTTCTTCTTCTATCATCTCCAGTACTAACTGTGCTATTGTGCCTGATATTGGGTTACCCATGGCTACACCTTTAATCTGTTTGTAAAAATATTCTTCATATTGAAAATAGCTATTATTTATTATATACTCAATTGTTTGTATGAATTCATCTCTAGGTATAAGTGTGTGTTGTTTCATTGTTTCCCAATTGTTTTCAATTGCTTGTTTTATTAGCTCTGTGGGAATGTTGGTGTACAGAGATTTTACATCCAATGAGTACAGACGATGGTTGTTTTGTATCTTAATATTTGTCAATGAATCTTTCAGACTAAATGAGTTCTTTATGTAGTATTGATTGTTATTTGTGGTTTTAGATAGAACATTTGCCATATATTTAGACAGTTTATATAAAGGAGATTGGGTGCATGATACTATCGGTCTTAGTGGTATATCTGTTTTATGGACTTTGGGTAATCCATATATTTTTGGAATTTTACTATTATGGGTTAATAATGCCCTTTCATCCTGTTTAGTAATAAAATTCTTCTGTTGCCAGTACTTGATGATTCTGTTGTTTTCTTTCTCTAATGTGACTGTCATGTCTCGTTTTATCCGTTTGTAAGTTGTTTTCTCATCTAATAGTTTGTGCATTTTCTCGTTGTATTCGTTTTTTGTTATTACAACTATTTTGTTTCCTTTGTCAGCTCTGATGATTTGTAGATCATTGTGGCTTTTTAGAAATGTTTTGGTTTTTTTTAAATTGGATTTAATCGTGTTATGTCTCTGTTTCTTTCCTTTTAGTTGTTTCTGATGAGTATTTAAAGCTTGTGTGATATTAGCTCGGATATTATCTTGGTCATCCCTTGACAACTTATCAATAGAATGTTCTATCTGTGTTATTATGTTGTATGTTGGGATTTGGTCTTCATTGTCTATTTCCATGGCGTATTTGGGGCCTAAGTTGAGTGTTTTTATCACGAAGTCTGGTAGCACTGTTTTTGATAGGTTTTCTATTCTTGTTTGACCGTTGTCTTTGTTTACATCACCTGTTTGTGTCTCAATTAATTTCTGTATCTTCTTGTTGTGAATGGTTTTATGTTTGGTAGTGATGTAGTACAATCTATTATTTATATGATATTCCAGGTTTTCTCTTGAGTGTTTCCCTCCGTGATTTTCAGTGTTGTCAAGAATTCTTCGGATTCTACCTTCCAGTATATTTATTTTCTTTGTTGTGTCGGTTATCAACAAGTTGATGGAACGAAAAGTGAAATTCTTCTTCAGTTTATTATATTTTTCAGTGAGATATCTACAATCATAAGTTATGTGTTCTGTCTTCAATTTTAAAAAAGTAGGACATAATTGATGTTGTTTGCACTTGAGTAAAAATATTCTTCTGGTCTTTGCTTTAGCAAGTTTATCTACTAGATTTTGTATGTTCTTATCTTAGACTTCACATCTTAGACTACAACTCCCAACACCATCACTCACAAAAGAAGGGCACAGCTATAGGATACATAGACAGGGCATTGACGCTAACATCACCGATACTCAGAAGAGAAACATTAGCAGAGGTGAAAGAACTATTGATGGATAATCACTACCCTGCAAACTTAATAAAAAATCTCATAAAACAAAGAACACACCGACTATACAATACACAACATACGAAGAAGCCAACTACAGAGGCCACAAAACGAATACAATTACCATTTATACAGGGGCTATCACAAAAGATAAATAATATAATGAAACCGTACAACCGTGAAGTAGTGTATAGGCCTTGCAACCAAGTGGGAAATATTTTTAGTAAATTGAAAGCACCACCGCCCAAAACTAAGAAATCACAAGTCGTATATAGTATACCATGCAAGGACTGTGACAAACAATACATTGGTCAGACCTCACAAAGACTAAAAGATAGACTAAACGCACATAAATATACGAAAAACGCAACCACAGCACTCAATAAACACAAGACATCCAACAAACATGAGTTCAATTACGATGACACAAGAATTCTAGGAATCGAACCCCAACAAAAACGGAGAGAAATATTGGAAATGATTCACATACAAGTGAACAATGAAAATGTAGTAAATGACAAACAGGACACAAAATTTTTAAGTCATATATATAGACCAATATTACGAAGACCATCAAATAAAAGAAGAGGACAAGACTCGGTTGACATTCAAGAAGATGACATAGATGACAGAACAACACCCGCCAGACGAAATCAAGACGATGACGAAAACAGATAGTGAGATGTTTACATAACCATAATTCCATTGTATTAATATATTATGTTTGTTTTTAGATGTAATGTTTAAATTGTATGTATACTGAAGAAGGCAGATATGCGCCGAAACGTTTATAC
This sequence comes from Adalia bipunctata, assembly GCA_910592335.1. Lineage (NCBI taxonomy): Eukaryota > Metazoa > Arthropoda > Insecta > Coleoptera > Coccinellidae > Adalia > Adalia bipunctata. The sequence goes on from OU342948.1 coordinate 44,784,570, forward strand.
GAAATAAATTTCTCTAAAGTAATTCCTAATCTAGATACCCAAGTTGAAGAATGATACATATACAAAACTAGGTAAAAAAACAAAACGTATTCTATATATATATATATATATATATATATATATATACTCACTAATTTTTTAAGGGCGATTCGACTACAGGTAGGGCATCTCCAATAACCAGTCAAACTGTACTAAAGGCTCTATATTTCGTCTAACATTTCAGACATCATCAGGAGCTAACTATAATATAAAATAAGTTACAACCAAAAACAAAGGCCATGAGGTCATTTATTACTTACGATACTATGACTTAAAAACTGGAAGGGAAACATCTAAATAGACCTCCAAAATCATGTACATCAAAACAGTATTCTCTTGTTAAACATTACGTTACAAACACTTTAAAATCTACATTGAAACGAAAAGCGTGATTTACTTGCCGCCATTTACAATAACGTTCTTTTTGAGAGCGTGCGCAGTAGTCTTGTGCGCCGTCGAATTGTCATTGCTTGACAGTTACACAGAATGAAAATTTTCTTCTTCTTCTTCAGAAGGACATATAGTGTTACCTCAATATGCTGAGGTTAGTACCCAAGCTACCTACTTATAGGGTATCCGCGGCTTACTACAGTGGAGACGGGGGGGTTCTTAATTGAAAAGAAAAGTAGATCTTAAACTGGGCGCCAGGTAAATTTCTACCCCGGAAAATACCCTCCGGAACAGTTACAACTCTAAAATTTACCAAACGAGTTGTATTAATAAAAGGTTTATTCAGGTAGCAAAGATTACAGCTGCTTATGTATTTGGAACAATATAATAAGAGAAACAGTCGCAAATTGAACGGCAAAGGGGGGGGTGATCGTCAACGAAAAAGGGGGAATTTGAAACAATTAAACCGAGACGCGTCGCTTGAGCTCAGGCGCATGCGCGTAATTCTATAAGAATATGCGGTAACCTTACAATGAAACGTTCAATGAGAACTTCACAGTTCACAGTAAAATAGCTTAAGAGTGAGGCTCTTTATCAGTACATATAACGATAAATCAATAAGGTGTACTCTATATATATAAATGACAAATTCCAAGTCAAACTTGCGTGTATCTCCCTGAATTCTTCTATTTCCTCAACCTTGGATGGTTCCTCCAAGATCGGATTCTCCAAATCACACCTCAACTCCCAAATTCTAAGTTGGCTGTCCCTTAGAATTGGCTTCCCTTCCACAAGGCGTCGATAGTTCGGTACCCACCAGCTCCACCAATCAACATCTACAAAGGCACTCTGCAAGGATGCTCGACGAGGGTGCTCCACCAGACCCTTACTTGAATCTTGTCTATTAGAATGCCTGTTATTTGGATCCTACTCTACAGAAATCCGCTATACTAGAATTCCTCTTTCCTACAATTCCAGTTATTCGGGGGCAAACAGTGAAAGTTCTCCACTTCGTGAAATTCGTCAGTGATCTCACCGAAATTCCAAAATGCAGTTCGATATTACGGCAATGGCTGTTAAAGAAAGAATATCACTCATATGATAAACATTCCACGGGTCGTACAATACGAAACATACCTGATCAACGGAAAATTCGAGGTTTCCCACGTGCAATAAGGGTAGAAAATCCCTCAACAATCCTCCTTCCAGAGATATACTAGCGTCGATGATACGAAAATGATCCAGAATCGGCTCCACAGAATGCACAATATTCGATTTCGAAATAAATCCCACAATTGGACGACTTTGAGTCGAAAATTCGAGAAATCAAAAATGAACACCTCCAAGCTTAACAAAATGGCCATGAAAAATCACCAAAAAATATCCACTTGTCATATTTCCCAAATTCTGTGAAACTTCGAAAATCCATGATTGACCACAGCAGAGAACCATGCGCAAGCCATGAACGAGCGTCAACCTGGCAACACCGCGAGAGTATCAAATTTTGAAACAACAACATAACTCACAAGTGCCGGAAATTATCACGTGAAATTTGAACACGTAACAATAGATTTAAACTTCAACCAGCTAAAGGTAATAGAAAGAGATGCAAAGTAAACAACTACAAAGGCCAACAAAACCACCGCTGTCAGGTGCGGAGCACCGATGAGGAAAGAGCTGTTACAAAATATTACATTTAATATTATCTTTCAAAGGGGAGTCATATTGAAAAATTCATTTGGTAGAAAATCTAGAGAATCTGATGTGAGATTTTTTTCTTATATAAAGACAAAAAGGCAACGTACCCTCATTAGGGGGAGAAAAAGGGCTTATGGAAGGTCACCCCTCATAATATTTAACATACTAAGCGAGACATCTTCGTAGATGAAAGCAAACAATAAAGGGGAGGAGACAGGTGCCAGACAACAACGACTTATTTTCTCAGTTATTTATCGCAAGTTAAAAGGAAACTATATATTGTGCTGAGGTTGTTAGTATCAGCCTTGGTGTTCATTGTGTTATTTTTATTAATGTGACACATTTCTAGGAAAAGTCTTTTGTGATGGTTCTCCTCATGTTCTAGGATACGAGGGTTTTCAAAATCTACGGCGTGACCTGTGTTTCTTGTGTGTTGTCCTAAAGCACATCTGTCAGGTCTAAGCCTGGAGTCGCTTTTGTGTAGCGCCAGCCTCCTTCCTAAGGCCTGAGAAGTCTGACCTATATATACTAAGGGGCAGTGTCTACAATGAAGTTGGTATACTACATTTTTCATATTTTCAGATTTTAATTTATCTTTGGCACTCTTATATAGAGACCTGGCAGCAACGAGATTGTATTTACCTACTTTAACATTAGTGAATCTTTTGAAGAGTTTTGTTAGCTCACAAGTTAATTCTTTGATATAAGGCAATTTGGCGAAAATGACACGGTTTTCTTCGTGGTTGGGCGTGTGTGGGATTTCTATGAGTCCAGCACTATCAAATTGTTCAGAAGGGCGTGGGGCATCCTGTTCTGGATCTTGTAGGGTTGCGACAACCTCGGTTCTTTCTGGAGGCATGGGAGAGCTGTATATAATCTTCTTAAGGAAAACACTGCTGTAGCCATTATCTTTCATGAGACGATAAAATCTATCAAATCATCAGATTCCTAAAGAAGTAAATACAATGTTAGCATTGGGCCCAAAATTCACTTTGCCTCCTAAGAATAGCCAGGTATCCTTTTTCAAATTGTTAGCTGATTCGGAGCACATTATTAACAAGATCAGTTCTGATGTCAGAGATAACGTAAGAGCTCAGGCTACCAATATAATTACAAATTTCTTTTTTAAAAATACGGCACAAACAAAGTTTGTTAATCAACTTTTTGAGAAGACCAAACAATTTCTCAAATCTAATGATGATCTACTAATCATGAATTCAGACAAGGGTAATGTTAGTGTGGTGATGGACAGGGTTCAGTACTTTCAAAAATGTGACCTGCTCGTCGAGGACACTGATATCTACGAAAGATTGAACAAGGACCCCACTTCCAGGATAGAAAAGGAGAACAACTGCAGGATCAAACTCCTGAAAGATAGAAATTATGTCGACAATGCAACAGCAAAGAAGTTGATGTGTTATGGTTGCAACCCCCCAAGATTATATGGACTTCCAAAAATCCATAAAGAAGGAGTGCCCATGAGACCTATAGTGAGCACCATCCTATCTCCAACCTCTAATATCAGCAAATATATGGCGGATATCCTAAAAACATCCTTCAGTCAGTATAATGAATATTCAATCATCAACTCTAAGGAATTTGCCACCAAAGTTAATGGACAGTTATTACCTGCTGGCCATGAAATTGTCTCCTTGGACGTGGTGTCCCTCTTTACAAACATCTCCTTGGAAACTACTATTTACGTCATTGAAGAATATTGGCACCTGATCGAACCTAACACAGAGATTCCTGAGGAGGATTTCATCCACATTATCGAGTTCCTGTTTCACTCAAATTATTTCCTATACAATGGAAATTACTACAAACAAAAGTTCGGCTGTCCCATGGGGAGTTCCTTAAGTCCCATTCTTGCCAACATAGTGATGACCACACTCATCAAAACAGCCCTCAACAAACTTACGTTCGTTCCAGCCCTCCTATATCAATATGTGGATGACCTAATACTTTCCATACCATCAGACAGGGAAGATGAAACCTTGGAAGCCTTCAACAGTTTCGACGAGCACATCAAGTTCACCATTGAAAGGGAAACTAACAATAGTGTACCCTTCCTCGACACAAGAGTACACAGGGATAACAACAATCAAATCAAATTAGATTGGTACAGAAAACCTAGCAGTTCAGGCAGGTACATCAATAATGCCTCGTATCATGACATACGCATGAGAACCAACGTCATCCTTGGATTAAAACAGAGGATAATAGATATCACACATCCTTCCTTAAAAAATTCTGCCTTGAACAGGCTTTATCGTCTCATGAAAGATAATGGCTACAGCAGTGTTTTCCTTAAGAAGATTATATACAGCTCTCCCATGCCTCCAGAAAGAACCGAGGTTGTCGCAACCCTACAAGATCCAGAACAGGATGCCCCACGCCCCTCTGAACAATTTGATAGTGCTGGACTCATAGAAATCCCACACACGCGCAACCACGAAGAAAACCGTGTCATTTTCGCCAAATTGCCTTATATCAAAGAATTAACTTGTGAGCTAACAAAACTCTTCAAAAGATTCACTAATGTTAAAGTAGGTAAATACAATCTCGTTGCTGCCAGGTCTCTATATAAGAGTGCCAAAGATAAATTAAAATCTGAAAATATGAAAAATGTAGTATACCAACTTCATTGTAGACACTGCCCCTTAGTATATATAGGTCAGACTTCTCAGGCCTTAGGAAGGAGGCTGGCGCTACACAAAAGCGACTCCAGGCTAAAGGTGAATACAGACTATTCTGACGTGACGTGATTTCACGTCACGTCAGGAGCGTGCAGTGCTCACATTGGCCTAATATCAATGTGAACGCACAGAACGATGTGTTGCATTTTTATGCATTTTTATATCACTCACTATTTTGACGTGGGCCCACATGTAACCACGTCACGTCAGAATAGTTTGTATTCACCTTTAGACCTGACAGATGTGCTTTAGGACAACACACAAGAAACACAGGTCACGCCGTAGATTTTGAAAACCCTCGTATCCTAGAACATGAGGAGAACCATCACAAAAGACTTTTCCTAGAAATGTGTCACATTAATAAAAATAACACAATGAACACCAAGGCTGATACTAACAACCTCAGCACAATATATAGTTTCCTTTTAACTTGCGATAAATAACTGAGAAAATAAGTCGTTGTTGTCTGGCACCTGTCTCCTCCCCTTTATTGTTTGCTTTCATCTACGAAGATGTCTCGCTTAGTATGTTAAATATTATGAGGGGTGACCTTCCATAAGCCCTTTTTCTCCCCCTAATGAGGGTACGTTGCCTTTTTGTCTTTATATAAGAAAAAAATCTCACATCAGATTCTCTAGATTTTCTACCAAATGAATTTTTCAATATGACTCCCCTTTGAAAGATAATATTAAATGTAATATTTTGTAACAGCTCTTTCCTCATCGGTGCTCCGCACCTGACAGCGGTGGTTTTGTTGGCCTTTGTAGTTGTTTACTTTGCATCTCTTTCTATTACCTTTAGCTGGTTGAAGTTTAAATCTATATGTCCTTCTGAAGAAGAAGAAGAAAATTTTCATTCTGTGTAACTGTCAAGCAATGACAATTCGACGGCGCACAAGACTACTGCGCACGCTCTCAAAAAGAACGTTATTGTAAATGGCGGCAAGTAAATCACGCTTTTCGTTTCAATGTAGATTTTAAAGTGTTTGTAACGTAATGTTTAACAAGAGAATACTGTTTTGATGTACATGATTTTGGAGGTCTATTTAGATGTTTCCCTTCCAGTTTTTAAGTCATAGTATCGTAAGTAATAAATGACCTCATGGCCTTTGTTTTTGGTTGTAACTTATTTTATATTATAGTTAGCTCCTGATGATGTCTGAAATGTTAGACGAAATATAGAGCCTTTAGTACAGTTTGACTGGTTATTGGAGATGCCCTACCTGTAGTCGAATCGCCCTTAAAAAATTAGTGAGAATATTGTTCTTAACGACTAGTACTCCGTTCCTTTCAATATCTATATATATATATATATATATATTTTTTTTTAAATCGCCGAGACCCGCCAATTTTGTTTTTGAGGGGGAACAATTTTGACGTATAAATTAGCTCTCCTCCTTTAACCCCCTACCCTCCAGAGCCACCCCTACAAAAATCTTAAATGAGAAAGGGGGTCGAGTGATACATCATTTTAAAGGGCTTTTTATTCTCTATATTTTGGCATATTATTTTTCAAATTTGGGTGTTGCGTTCCGAGTTAGGCGTGTGTCAATTTGAAAAGTTCCCACCACCTATTATTACACTATTTTTATAAAACAGCAAAAAAATGAGAATATGTTTTTCTTGTAACTCGACGATACATGTAAATAAATATTTTCGACATAAAAAAGTTGTTTTTTTATGCGACTGATAAGCGTACGCATACTTACTTACACTCTACGTACGAGCTCACTCGATGCATCAACGCGATCTTGCGCCTAACGCAACACCCAAATTTGAAAAATAATATGCCAAAATATAGAGAATAAAAAGCTCTTTGAAATGAAGTATCACTCGACCCCCTTTCTCATTTAAGATTTTTGTAGGTGTGGCTCTGGAGGGTAGGGGGTTAAAGGGGGAGAGCTAATTTATACGTCAAAATTGTTCCCCCTCAAAAACAAAATTGACGGGTCTCGGCGATTTAAAAAAAAATATATATATATGGAAATAATAGGGGTGGCAAGTTTTGAAATGAAAACCCTGTATACGTGTTTTATTATTGTGAAAGATGAGTCAAATAAGCAGTTTTGTTATACCACGTGTTCCCGTTACCGTTAGGTTAGGTTAGGTTAGGTCATCAATGCCACAAAAACGCAAAGGGGCCAATTTGAGTGGTCAAACGTTCCATTCTAGAATCATGCGAGATATAACAATGCAAATTTGCGTGACAGGAAGGTGCCACTGGAACGGGTGAAATGTGGTATAACAGAAAATGCTCATTTATTGCCTCTTAGGCGGAACGGAGTTCGCCGGATCAGCTAGTAAAATAAAAAAAGAGCTGATACACTGAACGTCAAAAAGTGTTGTGTCATCGCTAAAATTAACCCAACAATGCCCTATTGGATCGACGCATGAAGTTACCATGGATTCTGACGTGTCCTGGTCTATCCATGTAACAGCTATTGAGCCCGCTCCACACTCATGGCAAGAAACTCGGCCAATACCGCGAACGCGAGTGTGGATAACTTTCTTGTGTCACGTTCACGCTTCGCGGCGTTCTCCGTTTCGTTGCGGTCTAATGTCCCGCGACAAAGGCTTCGCGCCTAAGCACAAATGTTCCATCCACACTCACAGGCGTTCACGGTATCAGCGCAGTAATGATTTCATGCTTGTCAGTGGCGGATCCAGCTCTCGAGAAAGGGGGGGGGGGGTCACGGTCAGGTGGATTACATACCCGCCAATTGATTTTTTTTTTATCAAACACAAGATTTGAGGGTTCGTCCAGTCCAGGGGGGGGGTCATGACCCCCATGACCCCCCCCTGGATCCGCGCTTGATGCTTGTTCACTGACTTTATTCGCTTTTGAAATGAGTGGTTTTCTTGTAGCAATGAAGTGGAATTAGATTAGATTCAGAGGAGATGAGTGAAAAGAGAATTTCTTGATTTTTATCAGAATGAATCTTTTTTATAGGGCGGAAAGTCTTCGCAGACAGCGAGGATGCCGTGAACCAAAGTGCGAATATTTGTGTGAGTGTGGATGACTTATTTGGCCGCGAATTCTTGGCAAGATTCGCGCCATGAGTGTGTATACGGAAAACGCGAAACACATGCCATACTTATTCTGAAAATCTTCGTATGGGCCTACCACACGCTCAAGCTTCACCACAGTTTGGCTTGCGCAGGCATCTCGTACGTAAAGATTGAACACAACAGTTCCTACCATACGGCACAGTTAAGTACGGCAAGCCTCTTCCTTTGCGAAGTCGTCGACACGATAACAATGCGTCCGAACGAAGAACTATTGCGCAAGATGGGCTTGCACAGGCAAAATTTCAAGCAGGTCGAAAATACTCGAGCCAAGCCGTGGGGTTTGCGCGGTATACAGTTTTCCCAACCACACGCTCAGTGTTCAGTGTTCAAGCCGGTTTGCGCAAGCAAAACTGTGGTGAAGCTTGAACGTGTGACAGGCCTATGAGAACTTTGATATCACGACGTGGAGGTTCCTTTATAGAACTCATATACATACCACGCATAATGGAGTATGCTGGACAGGTCTGGTGGTCATCAACCAAATTCGATGAAAATTTACTGGAATCTGTTCAGCGTTGGGTTACACGCATACCATACCCGACATATTCATACTAACGCCCTTCCTATGAAGAACGCTTTCTCATTTTCGACTTGCCCACTTTTGCCAAACGTCGTAAAAGAGGTAATCTCATTTTCACATTTCGAGCTCTGAATGGCCATTTTGGATGAGAGATCAGAAACATTTTCCCCCTGAACACGAACAATGTGCCTGGACATCGATTCAAGCATTAAAATCTTCGCTACGTCAGATGTTCACCCCAAATAAGGAATTCATCCAGTGAAACCAACTGCCATCTGTGGTTGTAGAGGCTCGTTCTGCTTGGATATATGGGGCTCTATCCCAAGATGATGTCTGCGTCAATCAAGTGGTCCTTATATGATTGTTCCTTTCGAAATTGTAATTTATATTTTTTTATGGGTTTATAGGTCATGCTTCACCCTTGCAATGAATCGATCAAATAAATGAATACCTCCTCCAAGGAAAACGAGACATGGCGTCATTAAGTGCATAAAGGCATTATTCGAAGAAGACGATGAAGAACGAAATGTTGATAGCAACTTCCGAGATGATGAAGACGACTGCCATGTATCTATTGGTCACATGCATTTTGTTCTGATGTTTCGAGAAGAGCCAAGCGTTTAATTTGTAGACTACGTCAGTTGTTCAGTTCTGTAACAATAGGTACAGGACTATACAGGGGGTTTCATTGAAAGTATTCGAGGAAGGAATTTTGATACGAATTCAAGATTCTGTATTTTTGTTCAAGAGTACATGAGCATGAATTGTAAAATATTTTCAAGCGGAATCTTCTTCCGATTCTACCGGAAACGAATGTGAAGTTCGTTATCTCGAATGAAACAACCTGTATATTCATACATATTTGAATTTTTCGTTTAATTTGATTTGATGTATGATATGCGCAACCACTTCAAGCGATTGTTATAGAGTTATAGCCTGATTGTCAAATTTGTCGACAGAAAGAGTCCCACAAATTAGTGGCCACAGTGGAATAACAAAAGAAAGTATGCTGATACTGCGTCTTGTATAAATGGGGTGTCTGAAACAGGGCTTCAACGTGAGCCTCAATGAAACTATGAAATTTAATTTTTGCAAATGGGAACCATATAATTTTGTAATTCCGATCGATTGCTCGTCAAAAAATAGTAAGAGTGTGCCAAACATTCCCTTTATTTAAAATCAGTAGTTTTGCCGTTATTGAATGAAATTCGAATTTCACGACTAAATAAAGCCTGGTTAGGCTCAGTCAAATTCAGTGGTATGCTCGTCTATTTTCAAAGTAGGCTACGTTAGGAATTGCCATATTCTCTCTTCTTTTTATTATTGATCCAGCACTATGCAAAACAAGCAATAATAAAAAGGTACACCAGAATGATATATCGAAAGTCTGCCCTTTATTTGCGGCGAATGTGACAAATAAACAAAACAAATAATGAATGATGACTAAAAAAATCTCAGTTTAAAACTGACATATTCTTTCTATTGACATAGCCTACTTGAAAATTATCAAACCTGATGTTCAGACTAACAGGGCCGATCCTAGCAGGTGTGCAGCGGGTGCTCCGCACGCGGGCGGCCGCGGGCCGCCACCTTTATATGCCAGTTTGTGAAAAATATGATTTTCAAAAAATCTTGAAGAGATAAATGTTTTTAATTATTGATTTACTCTAATCGTCCAAATTTGGAATGAGACGACAAAAAAATTCAATGAAACTAAATTTTTGAGTCTTGTCAAATGAAATATTCCTTGTTTCCCTTCACCGAAAAAAGAAACCAAGGAATGCTTGCTTCAGAAGAACCTGATGCAAAGATCGAAAAAAACTTTCATCTGAGAGCAATTATCGTTATCGATGGGGTCCTCGAAATAGAAATGTTTAGGAATCGCGTCGTTGTAAAAACGAAAACGGATGGGGTGCAATTATGATGGTTTGTATTGATGCTTTCTGCAGTTTATTTCTCGTTGCCACCTTTCTGGGTTCCGGTCTCTTCCGTATGGAAATTAATTTTAATCCTCCTGTTACATACTAATATACAAATTCGAACTTGTGAACTTCGTTATTTCAAATGTGACAACCTGTATATTTATACATATTTGAATTCTTCGTTTAATTCTGCATTGATTTGATGTATGATATGCGCAACCACTTCAAGCGATTGTTGAGTTACAGCCTGATTGTCAAGTTTGTTGACAGAAAGAGTGTCACAAATTAGTGTTTATATCTCCGAAATCCCTCATTGTAAGAAAATTTTTTCACCACAGCGGAACGAGAGAAAGTACGCTGATACTGCTTCTTGTATAAATGACAAGCAGCCCGTCCCAGCTTCGCCGGGGTAGAAATTTGTTTCATCAATATTTTGCGATGAACTCAGAGTAAATCTACAACATTTATTCTATTTATAAAATCGTCGCGAGTCTGAAAGTTGATCCACGCGGTAACTCTTTTATAGATATGCATGTCTCCCTCTCACACTTCGGTGCCCTCTACAACCTGCCTACCTAGCAAGGAGACGCATTTAGGTCCGGTCGTGCGGTATCATCTTCATCACTTCAACCTGCCATTTCTTTTGATGTATTCGTTGTAATGGTTCGATGTATAGGGCAATTTCGTTCTAAATTAAATACTGGGGATAAATAACGTATTAAGTTGGATGAGGATGAATACCCTATTTAAAAAACGCACTCCCAAATGATGCATGATTTTGGATAACATCTGTGTACCGTAAACAGGTAAGAGCAAGTCAATCTTGAGAGATAGGTGTATGCTATCGCGGAATTTTTTGTAGAACTATTTGAGAGGTACATTTCCGTCATACATTGCAACAACGTGAGTCTCACGGCTCTTGCAGGGCACGTGAAAATAGCTGATTATGGCTGATTTTTTGTAGTAATTGAAGTTATAGTAGGTATCCTCAATTTTTTCGGGTGAAAAGTATAGCCTATGTCACTCAGGCATAATGTAGCTTCCTAAGGGTGAAAGAAGAATTTCTGAAATCGGTCCAGCAGTTTTTGAGCCAAGTCGTATCAAACACACAAAAATACAAATATTTCCTCTTTATAATCTATATATATAAAACAGAGTTGTTGGTTACACCATTTATAAATCGAGATCGGATGAACTGATTGTTATGAAAATTCATTTATGGATTCGTATACGGCCTTGTTATTATAAAATACATTGAAACCATGAAAAATTTGTTTATGTAGGAAATGCTTTACCTCCTTTTGAATAAGGCCACTAGGTGTCGCTACGGTTAATGGCTCTTATCTAGACACTGTACCATAGTCATGAAGGTACTATAGTTGATATTATCGCCACTAGATGACGATGTATGATGTATACAATTATTGTGTAATTTGCATAGAACTTATAATAACATGGAAGGCTATTTTACCAGATCAAAAAGCGGGTAAACGTATTAAGTTGGTGGAACAGTGAATTTTTACCGGAATGTCAAGTAAATCGGATTTTGACGATCAGCATCAATCGTGAGTTGTCCATTTTCATCTTTTCTCTATATTTCTGAGATGTTTTTGATTTGTTTGGGTGATAAATATATTTGAGGAAATAACTGAATTCAAAATTGCCCATAATTAGTAATTGACATATTATTTTTGTGTTTCTGTTTTGTGTGACAGCTCATATCCATGGAAAATATGACAGTTGACCGGTGACATTTGACAGATGACATTTGACAGATGACATTTGACAGTAGACAGATGACATTTTACAGAATTTTTATTATGCCTAATTTATCTCCTGCTTGAAAAAATAGCAATGGTGAGTTTATACAACTTTAACGGTGGGTTTCACAAAGAATTTCACCGGTGATCGGAGCTTGATCTAGAATCAACTCGAGGTGACAGTTCAGAAATCTAACCAAGCCGTTGATCTCCGATCACTGGTGATTACGATTTGTGAAATCCACCGTAAGTATAGGGCATTTAGGCGAAACAAAGTTCGCCGGGCCAGCTAGTATTAGTATAGATATATATATATATATATATATATATATATATATGTAGGGGTAGTCGCGACTGACAGTTAGGAATTGAATAGATAATCGTGGGATAGCAGTCAAGGTTCAATAAGAAGACTCTTTTATCCTATGCTCGAGCTTTCGAAACTATATTGTTTCTTCTTCAGGAGTGCTACAAATTTTACACAAATCAATAGGTGAAACAGCTTACGTCATACTTCTTACTTACGATAGTGAGATTCAATATAAAAAGGTGTTCATCAAATTTTAACAAAATTAATATTTCCGACCACATGGCTCAGCTCACACATACGAGGCAGTACAAATAGGTCATCAATGACAGTAGTCATTATAAAGCAAAATTGGTAGGTAAAAACGTAAACGTCAAACCTTGACAGCCAAGCATATGCGAACTACACCATAAGTCCTATCCTACCTACACTACGTCAAACCACATACTTCTACTTCTATGGTCAAACTAACCTAACCTGACGTAAACAAACAGAATGGACAAGTACTCAAAAGTAGCATCATGAAACTAACAAAAATATGCTAAGTGACACACAAATGTCGAAACAACAACTATCAGAAATTCAGTCAAAAATCCTATACATACAATGCCAATCACATGAAACATGACAATCCTATCGAAATTGAACACTAAAATAAACAATCACAAAGGTATTACTCCTTTACAGGTCTTACTTTAATCTTATACTATGCTAAAAGGTTTTCTTATGAAGTTAACACAGCCTAAGGACAAAAAGCTACACTATGTTATATCACTTTGAGCATTACGGGCAAAGATCTCAAACACTGTCAACCGCACTACTAATCAAGATACATAAAATGATATTATTCCTCCTTTTCAACAAGTCCACATTATGAGCCCAATCGAGTCAATCGAATGACTAACCATTACTATTATCTGAGAAGGAATTATCGGTCATACTTCTCGTTTTCTCAAGAGAAATCAAATATGAGTACATCGTGCTCAGGGAGTCAATGTCTCTCCTTGAGTTCATGGGATTATCACATTGTGCTATTCTCACCATTTCCATGAATGTACGCCTCTTATAATTTGGTTCGGAGTCTAAGACACATACGTTGTCATAATCAGGGTGGTGATCTTCTGAGATCACGTGCTGAGCCAGGGCACATACATTCTTCAATGTTCTGATATTGCTTTTATGTAGTGTGATTCTTTGTTGAAGTTTAGTTTAATACTCCGATGAATGCGGCACCACTACAAGTAGCAACTGATGAACAGGTATTAGCTGAACCAGCAGAACAGCCAAGGTTGGTGTATCTGACGTTACCTTACCTGGAATCTCTTTCACGTAATCTCATGCGAATACTACCGCGTGATACAATTAAAGTTGCAACAAAAAATGTTAAACCTGTCAAGTCTATATTCACTAGTTTGAAAGACAAGGACAGCCCCTTAGCAAAGTCCAATGTTGTTTACAGCATTCCATGTAAAGATTGTGATCGGAGATACATAGGTCAAACGTCCACTAAACTTCAACAAAGAATCACACTACATAAAAGCAATATCAGAACATTGAAGAATGTATGTGCCCTGGCTCAGCACGTGATCTCAGAAGATCACCACCCTGATTATGACAACGTATGTGTCTTAGACTCCGAACCAAATTATAAGAGGCGTACATTCATGGAAATGGTGAGAATAGCACAATGTGATAATCCCATGAACTCAAGGAGAGACATTGACTCCCTGAGCACGATGTACTCATATTTGATTTCTCTTGAGAAAACGAGAAGTATGACCGATAATTCCTTCTCAGATAATAGTAATGGTTAGTCATTCGATTGACTCGATTGGGCTCATAATGTGGACTTGTTGAAAAGGAGGAATAATATCATTTTATGTATCTTGATTAGTAGTGCGGTTGACAGTGTTTGAGATCTTTGCCCGTAATGCTCAAAGTGATATAACATAGTGTAGCTTTTTGTCCTTAGGCTGTGTTAACTTCATAAGAAAACCTTTTAGCATAGTATAAGATTAAAGTAAGACCTGTAAAGGAGTAATACCTTTGTGATTGTTTATTTTAGTGTTCAATTTCGATAGGATTGTCATGTTTCATGTGATTGGCATTGTATTAACTTTCTCTCCATCTTCAAGGAATGTCTTAATAGGGCCTGCCCTTTAAAAAAGCTACCAATTCGAAAATATACCTATAAAAATAAAGACCTTGATCCAAATATAGAAGAAATAAAAAAGAAATTAGATGTATTGTTGGTGATAAGTAGAAGAGATCCATCATATCAGAGTGAGTACAATGTCCTGAAAAAAACGTATGACAGATCACTTATCAGCCGTAAAAAGCTCTCTCTTCAAAATCAAATAGAAAGGTCAGATAATAAAAATAAAACAACGTGGTCAATTGTCAAATCACTAACAAATAGAGATAATGAATATAAGTTTCCAATTGAAGGTAATCTTCAACACATTTCAAATGAATTAAATAAATTTTTTGTTAACATTGCAACAGTATTAACAAGGCATATACCCCAGGATAATATCCCGTTTGACGAAGTCGCTATGGTAAATGAATCTCTATATTTGAAATATGTTAGTTTAGAAGAACTCAAAACTATAATAAAATCCCTAAAGAATAAACACACAAGTGGAGTTGATGGTATATCAAATAATATCATCAAAAAAACTTCGGATGAGATCATAGAACCCATACAAATTATCCTAAACAATTCAATGAGGCGGGGAGTTTTCCCTGATGAGTTAAAATCTGCAATAGTCAAACCAATTTATAAGAAAGGTGATGTAAACGAGTATGGAAACTATAGACCAATTAGCATATTACCTTCTCTCTCAAAGATCTTTGAAATAGCCTTCTGCAATAGAATTATGGAGTTTCTGGTGAGGAACAAAATGTTCACAGTCAACCAACATGGCTATCTGAAGGGAAGATCCATTCAAACGGCCATATTCCAGTTTATTAAGGGAATCACTGATGCATTGGAGAACAACAACCTGCCCCTTGGACTGTTTCTCGATTTGTCCAAGGCATATGACTGCATTAACTCTGGGAGACTTCTGAATAAACTCCAAGATTATGGAATTAGGGGTCCAGCCCTTGAGTGGGTAAGGTCGTATTTCACAAATAGATCCCAAATAGTGGAGATATGTTCAAATGGACAGATAGTAAGATCTGATCTTGAATATCTGAAACTGGGAGTAGCCCAAGGGAGTATTGCGGGACCTTTGTTTTTCCTCATCTATATAAATGACTTCAGCACTGGACTTCAATGGAATGAAAGTAGAGTAACAAATGTTAACTATGTGGATGACACTAATCTACTCATAGTTGACTCACTTTGGCCAGATCTCCAAGTGACAGCACAGCAAGTTCTAGAATATACCGAAACATGGTTTGCCAATAACAACATGATCCTCAACAGAGATAAAACCAACTTGATCCTTTTCCATCCTCCACACTCTAACATGGAGATTTCCAGCACTGTCAGATTGGGGGCAACACGTTTTGATACAGCACATTCCACTAAATTTTTGGGACTCTACATCGAGGAAGACATGAGTTGGAAAGAACACATAACCAACCTTAATGGAAAATTGGGTTCATCGATTTATGCTTTTCGGGTAGTCTGTAAATATTTGAGTTCAAATATCATAAAAGTAGTATATCATGCCAGCATAGAGTCAAAGTTAAGATTTGGTTTATTATTTTATGGATCAGGCAATGTTTCATCCTTGTTCATACTTCAGAAAAAAGCGGTTAGAATTTGGAACAGTTTAACACATAAACAGTCTTGTAGGGGCTATTTTAAAAAACAAGGTATTCTAACTTTATATGCATTGTACATACAGGAATGCTTGTTATTTGTACATAAAAACAAAGTCTTGTTCAGTCAACATAAAAATATGAAATTAAGATATGATACAAGAAACCTTGCATATAATTTCCCAAAATGTAGATTAACAACAACTCAAAAACAAGCTGAATATAGATGTCTGACATTTTTCAACAAATTGCCAAACGATATAAAAAGAATTGAAGATTATAAGTTGTTTAAAAATAAAATATTTCATTTATTGCTAAATATGGAACCGTATACACTTGATGATTTTTTGTGTTAGTTAAGGTTTTTTTTTGACACTATTTCTTTTCATGTTCATGTTATTCTGTGTAGCCTGAAGTGATTATGAAATAAAGAGCTGTTATTATTATTATTATTATTATGTATAGGATTTTTGACTGAATTTCTGATAGTTGTTGTTTCGACATTTGTGTGTCACTTAGCATATTTTTGTTAGTTTCATGATGCTACTTTTGAGTACTTGTCCATTCTGTTTGTTTACGTCAGGTTAGGTTAGTTTGACCATAGAAGTAGAAGTATGTGGTTTGACGTAGTGTAGGTAGGATAGGACTTATGGTGTAGTTCGCATATGCTTGGCTGTCAAGGTTTGACGTTTACGTTTTTACCTACCAATTTTGCTTTATAATGACTACTGTCATTGATGACCTATTTGTACTGCCTCGTATGTGTGAGCTGAGCCATGTGGTCGGAAATATTAATTTTGTTAAAATTTGATGAACACCTTTTTATATTGAATCTCACTATCGTAAGTAAGAAGTATGACGTAAGCTGTTTCACCTATTGATTTGTGTAAAATTTGTAGCACTCCTGAAGAAGAAACAATATAGTTTCGAAAGCTCGAGCATAGGATAAAAGAGTCTTCTTATTGAACCTTGACTGCTATCCCACGATTATCTATTCAATATATATATATATATATATATATAACTTCAATTTTCATCGTGGTAGGGTTATGTTGTCCTGATGAGATCAGTAAAAAGATCGAAACCTAGGTCGGCATCTACCCACTTCGATGAGATTGGAACTTTCGTTAGTTTCTGGATGATGATATGTGGCAAGTTCGAGTCGGATCCATGGCGATGGTTGATATTTATATCAATTGTCGCGATGTATCTGATTAATCGAGAATATATTTGATATATTATAATTTCCCTCTGGGATACTTCCTTCTGGAATAAACCTTCGTTGATATCTGATACGGGCTTTCCCCGCACTGAACGATTCTCACGCTCCCAGCTTGCATGTTGGTGTGAAATCTCGCACTCTTGACTATTCTTTGAATCTTGCTGATGGAGAAAACGAGAGATATGCCATCTATCATCTTCTAGAACTACGAGAGGGAATTGGTTGTCTGACTCTTAACTAGATGTCGCCTTTACGTACACTGTACCTTAAAGACTTCGTCTAGTTTTGTTAAGAGGACCTCCGTTCCACTTCAATTTTCATCGTGGTAGGGTTATGTTGTCCTGATGAGATCAGTAAAAAGATCGAAACCTAGGTCGGCATCTACCCACTTCGATGAGATTGGAACTTTCGTTAGTTTCTGGATGATGATATGTGGCAAGTTCGAGTCGGATCCATGGCGATGGTTGATATTTATATCAATTGTCGCGATGTATCTGATTAATCGAGAATATATTTGATATATTATAATTTCCCTCTGGGATACTTCCTTCTGGAATAAACCTTCGTTCATATATATATATATATATATATTCTTTTGAATTAGAGAGCTAGAATAATACAATACATAGTGATACAAAAAGGTCCTAGTATAGATGAGTAAATATTACGCAGGGTGCCTGAAACAGGGCTTGAAAGTGAGCCCCAATGAAACTATGAAATCTCATTTTTTTCAAATGGGAAGCCTATGGTTGTGTAATTCCGATTGATAACTCTTTAAAAACAAGTTGAATTGTTCCAAGTTCCAAAATCAGTAGTTTTGCTGTTATTGAATGGAATTCGAATTTCACGACTTAAGCCAGGTTTCTCTGTCTAAACATCAGGTTTATTATTTAGTAAATATGTAGCTAATGACCTCTGTTTATTAATTGAATTGATTATTGGTTAAAAGGTCTAGTCTAGGCAATATGGTTTCCGTCATCAGAGATCCACTGGTGACTTGCTCGCTTATGTCTCACATATATGGCAGCTATCTACCGAGAAATATGGTGAAACCCTAGCCGTAGCACTGGATATCTCCAAGGCATTCGATCGAGTCTGGCATCAGGGACTCCTCGCCAAGCTTCCATCTTATGGCGTGCCCCCAAAGCTATGTTCTCTGCTAGCTAGTTTTCTCTCAAACAGATCTCTCCATGTAGTGGTCGATGGAGTTTCGTCTGACTCTCTACCCATAAATGCTGGTGTTCCGCAGGGATCAGTTCTGGCTCCAACGCTGTTTCTGCTTCACATCAACGATTTGCTGGAAGCAACTTCGTGTCCAGTGCACAGCTTCGCGGATGATAGTACTCTCCATACCGCCTTTTCTTCTAGGGCTCCAATACCAGCCCGCCAAATCAAAAACGAACGAGGAAGAAATGTTAACAACATAAATATGGACTTGGCAACAATTCTTGAATGGGGATCTAATAACTTGGTAGAATTCAACGCAAACAAAACACAAGCATGTCTTTTCTCTAGAAAAGCCGATCTTACTGTGCCCAGCATAAAATTGTCGGGAGTGACCATACCATTGAAGTCATCCATTTCGATGCTTGGCATTACTGTCGGCAGTAACCTTTCCTGGGAGAATCACGTGAGATCCATTGCTAAAAGTGCATCCCAAAAACTTGGTTTTCTGTTTCGTGCCAGGAGCTATTTCACCCCAGGTCAGCTGCTTATGATCTATAAGGCACAGATTCGACCTGTCCTGGAATACTGTTCCCATGTTTGGAGTGCTGCACCTAAACACACCCTAAAGCTCTTGGATTCCGTACAAAAAAGGGCAATTCGTCTCGTGGGTGATGCATCGCTTACAAGCTCGCTCACTTCTCTGGAACACCGTAGAAAAGTGGGCGATCTGTCTCTATTTTATAGATATTTCCATGGGCGATGCTCTTCTGAATTATCAGCAATCGTTCCCCCTCTGGCAGTCTCTTCAAGACTAACCCGTCAAGTTAAGTCTTCACACCCCTTCGTGGTAACTTTGGAGACCTGCAGAAGATCTCTCTTCAAAGACTCGTTCATCCAACGAACAGCGAGGCTTTGGAACACATTGCCTAGGGAGGTGTTCCCCGAGGCATATAACCTCCAGAAATTCAAGAAGAACACCAATTCCTACCTGCTTGCACTTGGTTCTCACGATGTTCTCTGAACATTACAGGATATTCCTTTTCGTGAAAATCACAACATTAAAAAAAAAAAAAAAAAAAAAAAAAGTAGGATTTAAAGAAAACCAACTCAATAAAATGCCGACAGTTTCGGTCTATATTTAGACCATCTTCAGGGCTATTATTCTCTGGTTTTCCGTGTTCTCATTTTCAAATTCAAAGAACATAACAGTGCAGTGGAATTGAATATACCAGCAGGTATATTTTGAATTTGGAAATGAGAACACGGAAAACCAGAGAATTAATAGCCCTGAAGATGGTCTAAATATAGACCGAAACTGTCGGCATTTTATTGAGTTGGTTTTCTTTAAATCCTACTAGACCTTTAAACCCATAATCAATTCAATTTATTATTTAGTTTTGCTTTTTGCGTGCATATTATATCTTTTTCTGATGGGAATAATCCAAAAATTATAATCAAACCTGGTCAACTTACGAATCACGAAACATGAAGTAAGGTGAGAACATTTTTGAAAAACACAAGAACTGTTGATTTTCGATTATCATTAAATAAGGCCCAAACGATAGGAAATGATTCTAACAACTCTTCCAAGATCCACGTCTAATTTGGAAACACCCTGTATATTTTGACAATGAAATTGTACATCCTTTGAGCTGCTAAAGAATGAAGAAACAAATTGCGATCATGAACTCTCTGAGCTCAGCATTTCGGTGTAACCTAAATAAGCTATTTCAGCTAACTAAGTTTGCATAGTAGCTTTGGCTGGAAAATGGAATGCATGATGTAATTAACTTTGGCAACCGCTATTCATCCTTACAACTTGGGGCTCGCAGATTTTTGCAGTTCATTATTATGAATTACATCGAAAGTTCTCCTAAGTTTCTATTTACTCAATCCCCTTTATAATCCGTTATGGTTGGAAAGCGATATATATGTTACAATATGTTTCGTATACAGTTAGAAAGCTTATGTAATGGAAATAATGCAAATAATTATGTCTTTCATTCTAAGCTTGATTGAGATCTAAATTAAAGTCAGAATTGCTTGTTTTCGCGCGGATGAGGTGATTCAGTCAATCAGAGACAAGTGCCAAGTGAAAATAAATAGAAGTGCAAATAAATCAGCGGAAATAAATTGTACAGATTTTTGTTACAATAAGTTCATTAGTTGTTAATCATTAATGTTATACGTAGTGTAAATAAATAGTTCATTGAACCTGGACGTTTTACTAACGAAGAAAACGTTACAATATCTTTCACTAGGAATGTCAAAACCTTCGCATTCAATTACACTAATAATCAATTAATAAAACAAGAAGATGCTGTGAGAGATCTGGAGTTCTGGACTCAAAGTTAACATTTGACGTGCATATCAACGGAGTTATTGAGTCATCGAATATGATGAAGAGGAAAAAAGTCTATAAAGCACTTCAATGGTGGAACCTTGTATTCAAATCATCCGGTTACATGTTTCGGCTCACGCCATTATCAAACCAAGGATTCTGAAAGTTGTTACTTGTAAGTACAAAATATGAGGTTGAGCAAAACTTATGAGATTATCGAATATAATGCTCGGGTTTACTTTCAGGCATGAGAAATTGTTGAAGAAAAATCAAACTTTATTGACTCTTTACTATTGATTTGTTTTCAGTAGGCTTAATTGTGCAACATCAATATGGAATACACAGTATAGATGTTATATTAGTAGGATAGAAAGTGAACAACATAAGTTCTCGAGGTTCTTGAAATTCAACAAAGTTTTAAAATAATAAACATGGAAAATCTTAGAAGACTGAATGATATGTGTCTGCCATGAATTGGTTTAGTGTCCATAATTGACTACTTTTTTGGACACAACTTTATTGGACTCGACTGTCACAGTCTTCTCTCGATTCTGCAATTTTCTTCGTTCCACATCACTTGTTATAAGCCTCATACATTTTCATGAGCACTTTTAGTGGGTAGGAGAGATTCTTTGGCATTTGCGGCTGAATTTTTTACGTTTTTCTCTCCCGAACTATTCATTTTTTGGAATATTATGACAGAATTAACGAAGTAAACAACTTTGTTTAGTGAGGTTGCTATGATCACTGATGGTTACTAAGATAAGACAAGCAGAAGCACACTTAATGTTTTCTTGAAATGAAGCGACTTGCCCAAATTTTTTGTCTCGCTCGCTTTGCTCACTGTGCCATAAACTTTTGGACTCGTCCATAAAGACCTAAATTATGTACTTGTTTCATAAATAGCTATTATTGTGAGACTATGATCCCATGAGTAATTAGTGGTTCTATTCCATAGAATTGATATAACCAAAAATTCGTCACTCTGTAGAATGAGGTCAACATTTAATTCATCTTCTTTTGGTGTTGATATTTTCAATGTTCAACTACATGAATTGAAAAGATTTTTCAAATTGAGATTGCCCTATGTTTTTCAATATGTTTATTCATAGAATCCCATTCTGAAGAGTTGGTGTAGAAAGGATAATAAAAGTATAATATCTCGTCCATGTGTGGAACCTTTATTGTTTATTCAGGGCTTGACATGTTTCGGCATCTATGCCATTTTAATGGCAAGCCCTGAATAAACAATAAAGGTTCCACACAAATAGAAGAGATATATTAGACTTTTATTATCGTTTCATTATACTTTCAGTATGTTGTTAGTGTTCAGTTTATGTAATGTTCAATTTTTAGTTCATAGCAATAGCATAGCTTAATTTTGTTTCCATTTTTTCAAAATCTTGTATAATATACTATGTAATTGACAAACTGTGAATGCTGTTTTGGGTTTCACCTGTTTGTATTCCTATTTGTTTTAAATGAATAAATGAATAAATATTGCAAATATCTATCAATTTCAAGCTTTTCGTTGAAATAAGATTTCGGTTGATATTTCGGCAATTGTTTTAAAGGCTGAAACTCTTGTATTATATATTTTTCTCAACATGATGGCATGTATCATCGAGAGAAATCGATTTCAAACACTACGCCGTTTTGGGTGAAGGTGTTGACGACGGTGTCGAACGCCCCTCTTTATTTCCCTGTTGGAAAATCAGGTCTATTGTTTTATTAACTCCCAGGCTTCCAGGCAGAAGAAAATTGCTCCGAAATTGAATTGATAGAAAGAAATACACAGTCGAAAGTCTTGGGCTAATCAACTCTCAATTTGTTGAATATAGCATGACAATTTTTCGTGGTTGGAATCTTCACTATCTTTTCAGCGAGTATTGTAAATTTTGAGAATATTCCGTGCAAAATGCCGTGACATCCAATTTCTCAGTTCGACCAGGCAAGAATAATAGCCCTTCATCAAGAATCACGCGATTGCCCCACTTCTGAATATTACACGGACTTCGGTAAGGCGCATATAGTGGCCTTTTTCCTGGAAAACGGCAGCGTTGCACAGAGACCGATGCTTGTTCGACCCAGAGTAACATCTGCTAGGAAGGACCATTATATTGCAAATTTCACTCGAAGGAATAGAACGGTATCTGTGAAAGCCCTTCGAAGTAATTTTTCGAGGACCTATAGACGGGTACGGGTAGTGTCAACCAGCACCATAAGGACACGGTTGCGTTCCTCGAATTGAATAGTACCTCAGCTATCACCTGGACCCGTCGGAAATGGGCAGAACACCACCAAGGCTGGCTTATACGACAATGGCGCAACGTTTACAAAGTGATGTCGACGAGAAAAGGTTTGAAGAGGTCGAGGCAGGCTACAGCGACTCACTTCCGTGTGCACTTCGGAGGCGGATCAATACTTTATAAGCCTTAAGACCCAAATCCTTATGCAAAATACGGTTTTCGGAATGCCGAATTCCAAAGAACGACGAGGAATATACAAACCTAGGTTTTTTTCAACACTTTAGGCTACAGCATCAATATTCTCGGCTGGTCTTGAGCGACGTGCACAGGTTTTATTCTTCACCTCACTTCGCAGTAGCTGAAAATTGTTCAAGAATTTTTGTATTGCGGTTCGACAAAAATGTTCAAGTTTTACGAACCGTCTCTGCCAAACATTTTTATAGTGAATTTTAATAATTTCGATGGGTTTTTGAAGCGGGTACAGTTCCATTCTTATGGAGTAGTTTTACTTGAAAATGTCGAAATATGGCAGCTTCAAAATTGACATCAACCGAAATATCGGGCTATTCAAAATAAGATCTCTTATTGGAAATACCTTTACTGAACAAGCAGACATTTATACTTTCGATAGAGCTTCAAACATGTATAATTGGGCCCCTGTTGAGCTTACTTCATTCGGAAGCTTGTTCGTAGATTAGTCGAGTAGCGAGTAATTTAGCTATTTCCTGTGTGCAAACGCCACAAACGAGTCGTGTAGAGTCACAGTATGATGTACCTGCTTCAGTGGCGGCTCGTAAACTTTTATCTTGGGTCGGCAGATATACAGGGTGTCCCACTATAGTGCCGCAATGGACGACATACGCGTAACGGACTGAGTTTGTCAAAATTTTTTAATGAAGACTTGATATACTCCAAGAAGGGCACATCCTAAAAATATTTTCGAATATATCGGGTGGCCCACAAAAGAGGAATAGCGGGTGACTTTGTTTTTTCAAATGGGACACCCTATATTCAATAGTGTTTTTCAATTCTCTGAAACTTCCTACATGCTTTCGTATACTTTTCACATATTTTTATTCGATAGTTTTCGAAATATTGGCCATTTTGACAAAAAAATGATACTTGTAGAGGCTATGTTATCCAATTATATTTCACGAACCCTTGCATATACCAATAACAGTTTTATATGGATTGAAAGACAAGACTTCAAAGTATCCTACCCAGCTATAATAAAGCATCTCCAGCATATAGAGTCCACAAAAAGACTATCAGCATGACGAATTTCAAATGGATTTTTCTTCTTTTTTCAAATGCCTTGCATATTATTTTTTTTCTGCATTATAATCACCATTCATTTTACTCCATTTTTTGTCAAATACATGATTTATGCACATCTCTACCAGAATAGGAATTTTTTGAGTTCGCGTAAAATAATTAATTTCCTGGAAGAAACGATCCAACCACTCACCCCGTTAAGAACCAAACAAACGAACACTGAAGGCTCCTGTCCTGTAGGCTCCTGTAGCCGCATCCCGCAATTCAAACGAAAACAATCCCCGATCCGATCATTCCTCGTGTCGAGGCATTTCAGGTACGGCATAATCCCATTTGCCGACCCTGAGATGTGTTGAGCCTGATATAAGAGTTTAGCGGCTACTGTTCAGCATTTTGTTTCTCGGCTAAAAATTTCGGGAAATGGTGGAAATGGGCGGAAATTCATATAAGTACTATCATATTCGATATCCTCGTCTATAAAAGTACGAAATACGACAAAAATTCGTTTTAAGCAACATTTATCTCTTGAAATTTGTGAGGTGGAACGAACAACGAAAACATCGCATTTTCGATTTTGAAAGATCATTAACTAGGAGGCGAATATAATATTTATCATTATCTGAATAAAATTCCAACAGAAAACAGTCGAGTTAAAATTATTTCGCCTCATTCGTATTCGCATTTCATTGAAACGTCGAATCAGGACCGGCATGCCGTACTTGGTCGCTAGAAAGCGTTCGATGCTTGGCGCTTTCGTCTTCCCGTACATATTTCAATTCTCGGAGTCTCGGACTGATTTGAGTAGACGGAAACGGCGCGGCGTTGAGATTGGAAGAGCGTATTTCCAAGAAGTTGAAATATATCAGTGATATACAAATATGATTTATAGAATTTTATTTACACAGGTCTTGGAAATACAATAATTATAATAAATTTGGTAATTCAACAGAAGAAAGAGTAATTTAAATTTTGGCTGGACATAAAATATATAGGGTCGGCATTGCCGACCCTGCCGTCCCTGACGAGCCGCCACTGACCTGCTTCCTTATACTGTCGATGAGTCTTTGATACTGTGGTAGACTAGTCAGTGTGCGAGTCGACTCTCCACTCGACTTAACTACTGGCCTAGTCCGAACAAGCCTTATCATACGAGTGGTAAGATGAGTTTTTCGGGAACTTATATTATGATGTTGATGGACAAAGCTCACCAGGTAAGTACAAAGACAGAAGGTATGGTAAGTATCCTTTCACTCTTATAGACCTCTCTACAGCTCTCTGTTTCGCCCATACCGAATAATGCTCTGATTGCTTTTTTTGTTGTGGGAAGACTCTCTGAGCATCGCCTGGTTGTGAAACGCAGAGAAATAGGTAAGCTTCGTCGCTTCAATTTTTGCTATTTGTTTCATTCTGCGAATCATAAATATAGCAGTTGACAATTTTTTACGCACTGTATCAATGTGGTTACTCCAATCCAACGAGGACTGGTATATTGGTATACAGAAGAGTCTGTGTTTTCTCCGTATTCATCAGGGCATTTGCTTGTTTGATGGCCGCATGCCTCGAACTATTTAAAAACACTGTGTCATCCGCATAAATACAAATTTTTCCCGCTTTTACGTTATTGAAGATATCTTTTGTGAAGATGATGAACAGCACGGGCCCCAATATGGACCCCTGCGGAACTCCAGCTCTCAACTCCTCAAGGTCAGACACACCAACATTCCACCTAACAGCCTGCAACCTACCCTGCAAATTAGATGTAAATAATCTATGGGCTTCACCCCTCACTCCATAAAAGCTTTTCCAGCAAGATGTGTGGCAAACGGTATCGAAAGCCCTACTCAGGTCAATGCTGATCATCTCTGTGTCCTCACCATCATTCTAGGCCTCAGTCACAGTTTCAAGAACATCCATCATTAAAGTTGATTTTTTTTTGCCTAAATCCATGTTGAGCGTCATTGAGAAGAAAGCGTCTCTCAAGAAAATCCATTAAACGGTTCTTTAGAGCCAGTTCAACATTTTTGAAAAAGTAGGCAGAACTGATATAGGCCTATAACTCGAGAAATCTTGGTCATCCCCCTTCTTGAACACAGGTGTAACAATGGGAGTTTTTAATTTACCCGGAAACACACCCTGTTCAATACAATTATTGAGCACCCTACTCAAAGGTTCCTTTATAATTTATATGGAATGATTGATTCTCTTCAGCAACGAAACAGACATACCGTACATATCTTTTGAGTTTTTATTTTTTGAACAGGAAGCTAATTTCATTATTTCGGATTCAGTGATAGGAAAAATGAAAAATGACTTCGAGCAGTCTGACTTACAGTTTTTCAGCATGTTGGACGATATGGGACAAGATGACATGACTTGATTTCTCAATCCAACTGAGGTGAAATGGTCGTTCAGGTCATCCGCTGCAATAGCATCTCCACCCATCGAATCGGTTCTCTTGACTTTTTTCCCTGTTTCCTGACCGATCAACCTCCAGACAGCTTGGGCTTTATTCGTTTCCCCATTTAGTTGTTTGTCGTTTTTTGCTTGCTTTGACTCTGTGATATTTTTTTCAAGCAAGTATTTTAACTGATTGTAGAGTTCTATACTGCGTTCATCTGTTTTACTCTAGAAATGGTAAATGCAGCTTCTACTTTATTTTTCAGGTCTTCAATTCGTTTTGTTGTATCATATTCTTCACCTTAATTTTTGTTTCAGGAAAGCAAAGATGGAACAGTTCCACCAGTCTATCATGAAATCGATCAAATTGTTCTTCAGCGACTTCCGTATACAGTGTGTTCCAGTTTTCAGATTTCAGATACACTATGAATTGGTGATGATTCTTTTCATTAATTATTCTGACTATTTTGAATTTTTTATTTGCAGGTTCCGTGTGTAAAATTGGAGCCCTGACCACCTGTGCACCGTGGTCTGAGATATGCGGTCCATGAGTAGCCCTCTCGCAATCCTCCTGATGTATATTGGTTAACACATTATCGATACACCTATTCTTACGTGTTGGTTGACTGAATATATAATCAAGAAGATTATAGGATTGAATAACTTCAAGTAGTTCGCTTCTCTCGGTTCAAGAAAATCACCCGCAATAAAGATTGTATCATTGCTATATTGGCTTGAGCACTTTTCTAGAACTTCATTCAGTATTGAAAGAAACTTTGATAGATTATGGGATGGTGGTCTATACATCGCTACAACAATAAAATTGCATTGTTTTATTCTCACTACTGCAATCTCAATGGTTTTGTCTACTGATAAATTCCGAAGTTGGATAAGTTCATCAGAGAGTTGGTATATTGTTCTTCAGGATAATTGCTGCACCACCATGCCGTGAAGATGCTCTGCAGTATGAACTTGCGACAACATAGTTGTCTGAGTCTATTCCCTCAAGAATTCCAGTGCCAGTGCTCTGTCATACATGCCAAATCAACATTTTGCTGATGTGAGAAGTCCTTAAAAATATCTATTTTATTTGCCAAAGACTGAAGGTTTAGATTAGCCAAAGTAAGATAAATGTAGTTATTTTTTTTGTTTTTGTTAGAGGAGTCTGCTCGAAAAAACGAAAATTTGTAGACGGTTACACCGCTAGGACTGTTTTCACTATTGTAGAGCTCATTTAGTAAGTCAATGTCACCGCCAATCTTAAAGGACATGCTGTTTGATTCATGGTGGGTTTGTAATGCTTTTAGTATGAAACACCGTCCTGGAAATATTTCCTGCAGGTGATTTCTTATTTCTTCTTCAGATGTCTTCAATTTTACTTTTCCCATATGAAGCCAGGCTCTTTGTTTTACACCAACAAAACTTGATCGTTCATTTTGAATTGCTCGTGTGCCTCTTACTGTCTTGTTCCGAAAAGATTTCGTTCGTTTTCCAGGTCTTATTTCATTCTTCAATATATCATTGTGATCGGTTACTCGATCATCAGCTGATTCAATATTGATCCTTTCGGATTGTATATGGGGAGGTTGTTGACCTGAACACCTGTTTGCCGGGATTCCAATCTTATCATTTGAAACATTTTGTTTTGTCGTTGATGCGATCATCTGGTTTCTTGTTTATGTTTTCATGCCTTGGAGTTCTGAAACTCTTCATAATATTATTTCTATCATCTTCTAGTACACTCAATTTGAACACAAGCAAATTATTTTTGTCATTCATTTCTTTAATGAGTTTCTTCAGGAGTGAGTTTTCAGTCAGCCATTTTTTATTTTCTCTAGTGAGTTCTGAGATAATATTTTCGTTAGATTTAATCAAATCGTTCACGTCGACTATTTTATTCGTTTAAGTACCGAGCTCTTCGTTTTCACTTTGCAGGTTATTTTCACGCTAGAAATCACAACACTTTATATATTATGGTCCTTGTCAATTTCCAAAATGTCAATGTAGTACTTAAGGCACCCCGGGTGCATAAAGGTTCCACAATTAACAAATTGAAATTCATTATTTGGTGTATTATGGCACTTTTTGAATCTTTTCACCGAAAGATTTAAACTGCGTACTGAACCGGCGGCCATCTTGAATATCTGTTCAACCCCCCTTCGACAAGTAGAATGCCAAATTCTTCAAATAGTTATAAGAATCAAAGGTCCGTATTTATAAAAATGAAGCATTTACTTACAATTAAAAGCAGAAGACAGAAGTAATGGGTTTTGCTTCAATTTGTATTTATACACACAAAAAAGACTGTGCTAACGGCAATAGTAGATATTTCATTGACATCGTTTCAGTTGGCCCAATAAAACTTCTTGTTATATCAATAAATTATTTTTGAAGTAATTAAATTCAGATAATTCATTGAATAATACGGCTGTCATTCAATTATAGTCAGAATAATATTGAAATAAGGAAGAACTGCATATTCGTTAAATAAGACTTCTATTTGAATGAATCGATCAGAATAATATTGAAATAAAAAAGAACTATATTTGCTTTGAATACAACCTTTATTTGAATGAATTGATTCATTTCATTCAATAGCTAAAAAAAGTAACGGAACAATAACTAGATTTATTGCAATGAAGCCTATGATTGATTCAAAAATAGTAAATAAAGCTACGAAGACGACTGCATCAAGACAAGACGCGACAGGATTTTGATTTAGTATTTAGTTGCGCGTTGCGTGTGTGTGTTACTGCGAAAAAAGAGTTTGAAAATGGAAGAGCTATTAAATAAGTGGGGAATGGAATCTCTAGTTCCACATTTTCAGGGTAAGTACCTTCATATTCATATAAAAATGTCTCAAAGCCTTCCGTTTTATTGTGAATGTGTGCCATAAACGAAAGACAATCTAATAATGGTACTTATTTTACCGATAGTTGCTAGGATGTTAGTTATTTCACTATTTCAACCCCTTAAGTTAAAACTTGGTGCACCATCGCTTTCGAAGGAGGGACATCCAATTTCAAGATTAAATTGAACCAAATCTTAGTGGTTGCTTTTGATATACCTGGGCCTGTTTCATAAAACTAGTTATAAGTTAACAGGCAGATATTCTGAGAGTTGTAAGTTTTTTGTCCAATATCCGCTCCATAAAAATAACTAACTAAGAACTAAGGTAACTATACCGATTGAATTTATTCGTAAAATTGTAATCCAACTAAAAGTGGGAGCAGTATTTGGTGAAATTCACTTGTTTTCAATGTGCATTACAAGTACTTTTACTTGTAAAATTGTAACTTGTTTTTTCATGAAACTGGGTATTGATCATACAACTATGTCCCACAGTTATCCACTACTTACAGAGTTTGATGTTAGTAAAAATTTTATCGAGTCTCTAACATTCATTCTATTTTCAAACAAGGTTTTGCTTATGTAGATTTTTGAGGTTTAGAAAATCGAAAAGAAAAATATCCCTTAAGATCCCTATTTAATATTGTCGCTTATTATCACAGTACCATAACTATGTTCAAATTAGAGGAAATAAGTTATTCAAGTATTATAATATCGATTACGAAACTCAAATTGATGTTTTAGGTATCGGGTGCAGTAATCACATATAATTCAGATCAATCTCTTTATTGTATCGATCCTAGCTTTCGATCTGAATTATATGTGATTACTGCACCCGATACCTAAAACATCGAAATAAGTTATTGTTTTGTTATGCATATTAGTATGTTACTGTTTACTTATTGTTATTGTGTTCTTGAGACTACATTTATGATTTTGTTGATAAAATAATAAACAAATGTAAAACATTCAAAATAGTTTTATTTGATCCATCTTATCATTCAATCAATAAATTAAAGAGTTAAATTAACAATGATAAACTTTCAATTCAAATATAGTAAAATATTTCTAACAACTGCATCATATTGATTCAATTGATGTAGTTTCTTTCTCCAATATGAAGTTTATTTAAATCAAAATCAAGCATTCGCTCTTTTTATAGTAAACTACCTTTCAAGAAATTACATCTTGTTTCAGTTTCAATATATCCTACATTTAAAACAATCCAAATGTATAGTTATTCAATAATATATTTATTTTCCTGAAATATTATAGTTAATTGATAGAAAAAAAGTTGGGTTTGTTTTAATTGTATTCTTTCATTGAAACTAACTAACGCTTTTCTTGTCCCAATTATAGCATTTCACTGAATACTTTTACCGCTTAGATCAAATCAATGAGACCTATAATTGAATCAAAAATAGGCAGCATTGGCATATAGGAAGAACAAGATAAGCATTGAATTGAATATAGTAATCATTCAGGAATAGGGAATACAGTATATCATTGATTCAATGGTTATGCCATTGTTTCTACTAACAGTGTTTTTTGTGTGTAATGTACGCCTTCTCCTTGCAAGGAAATGCTTCGGATAAGTGTGGTAAAAGGTACAGCGATTTACGTATTCGTCTCCAAATACTCCTTTTAATACGAATACCGAAAAGAGTGAGAAAAGTTGTTTTGAACCAATTTTGGAAGCAAATCCTGTAGTTTTTGAGCAAATTTTCCTTTCTATAAATACGGCGAACGTATAACCTTTTACTGCAAAGCAAACTCCTCGAAGCAAAACCTTTTCATTCAATTCTTTTTATGCATATACCTTGAAGTAATTGCTTCATTTTTTGAAAATAAGAGGTGAGGCTTCTTTATAAATACGGCCTATTAAGAAAATCGTGGGAAGTATTGGTACATATGCGTCGGAGCTGTGGAAGATAACCAAGCCAAACGAAAAACGAATAAATGATGTTGAGATGCATCATTGGAGACGAAGCTGTTGACCCGTATGGATAGGGTGAGGAATGAACGAATTAGAGAACGAATTGAGGGTGGATATACCAATTAAGGAAACACTCGAGTGCAAACAGTTGAAGTACGGGCATATGACAAGAATGAACGATACAAGATGGCCAAAGCGATTATGGGATTGGATACCACATAAAGGGTTTTCCAATTTCCAATAAGAGGTGCATTTTGGAATAGCCCGCTATTTCGGTAGATATCACTTTTGAAACTGTCATTTTTTGACATTTGACAAGTAGAGACTACACCATCAATGAATATAAAACGATACACGCTTCAACAACGCATTGAAATTATTGAAATTCACAATAAAAGTGGTGTGAATTTGGCAGAGGAGGTTCGTAAAACTCGGACGTTTTGGGGTCGTCGTGAAGCAGTTTGTCAAACAGAAAAATATTAGAGCTGTTGGGACAAGTAAGTTATGTGAAGTATAAAACCTGCGCACGTCGCTCAAGAACAGCCGAGAATATTGCAGCTGTAGCCAAAAGTGTTGAAGAAAATCCAGGTTCGTCCATTTCTCGTTGTTCTTGGGAATTAAGCATTTCATCTTATTTTGCATGGAGATATCGGTCTCAAGGCTCATTAAGTTCAGTTAACGCAAGAACTCGAACCGGCCGATCATCAACAACGTCGTGTCTTTGCTGATTGCATGAAAATGATCCGGAATTCCATCGAAAAATTTTCATGAGTGATGAGACACATTTCCATGTTGGTGGTTTCGTCAACAAGCAGAATTGTCAAATCTGGGGCTCGGAAAACCCAAGAGTTATTTTCGAAAAGCACCTCTATTCTCAACGAGTGACTGTTCGGTGCGGTTTATGGTCCAGCGCGGTCATGGGACCTGTCTTTTTTGAGAATGAGACTAGATCAACATAAGTTACGGTGAATGGATTGCGCTATCGAGAGACGATTAATGATGTGATCTGGTCTTTTTTCGAGCATTTCGGCCGTCGAAATTGAACGAACCACGACGGCCAAAATGCTCGAAAAAAGAACAGATCACATCAAACGATGGCCGCGAAAGCCTCAACGAACGATTAATGATTTTTTATGGCCGGAATTGGCTGGTATTGATCTGGACAACGTTTACTTTCAATCAGACGGCGCTACGTGCCACACAAGAAAAGGAACCATTGATCTTTCACGAAAAAAGTTTCCGGAACGTGTAATCTCTCGAAGAGGTGATCACAATCGACCACCGGTCTTGTGATTTAACACCTTGCGACTTCTTCCTTTGGGGCCATGTGGAAGAGAAGGCTACGCCAAGAGCCCTGCGTCGATTCAAGACCTCAAGTCTGGAATTCTTGAGGCTATTCAGGACATAGGTAAAATGAAGAAAAATTAAACTCTAAATTTTCGACGTATTTCAGCAATTTATTCCAATTATTCGGTTTGGCTTTTCCACACTGTATAACAAGATCGTGAAGTGAAAACCTCATATCCTTCCCTTTCAGAGTAATATGAATAAAACATGAAAGGGAAGATTCTGCGTATATATCCATTCATCTCTTTCGCACGAAGTGATTGATTGCTACAGCAACCTGTTACTTCCGAGTTCCCGACGAACTGAAAAAGATATGAAAGTTGGCATCACTGGTTTATTGGATCGGGAAAGCATTCCGATGGTTTGTAGGATATTTATGTCGTGAAACGAGTCATAGAACATCAATACTTGGCGTAGTGATTGGAATCCAAACGAAAAAATTCCATGAAATCTAATAAAAAGTTTTTGGTGAACGTCGATGGATATCTGCAATTGTGCAAAATAACAATTTAAGATTTGACAAATTATTTGGTAAATTATTTTGGTAAATACTCACGTTGTGAAATGTGTGTGTGTGTGTGTGTGTGTGTGTGTGTATGTTTGCCCCACCTAAAAAAGATACCGGGCTACTACGGTCTGATTGGCTCTAGGTCAGGCCTCGTCTTACAACCCGATATCCTGTTCTATTCGAGCAGGCCAACCCAAACACTCACGACAATGGCAGGCTTCACTCCCAATGGTCAATCTGATGAGTCCTGTGAGCGGAGCTTGGACGAAATGTTAACCCCAGCACGATACACAATCTATAGCAACACGTTATGATATCATCATGTCTGTATTTTTAGAATTTTTAGCCGAAAAGGATCTCATTCGATGAGGTTGGACTTAACGATTACGAATCCGGGGTCAAATTCAATTCTGTCCATCCGTCCGTAGACACAATAATTCTTGAACAGAGAAATCTGGAGACTTTGAAACTCGAGATATTTTTTTCCTGACGCTAGCTACATATTGACAAAAAATCCCAAAATTTCGGTGAAACATATCTGAGATGATGGACGATCATTTTGACAGCTGTCGAAAAAAAATGCTTTGGGTTCTTGTTTTCTAACGTTCTTTTCAGTTCTAATCATTGACCGAGAATCCGTGGTTGAATTAAGTTCTATTTATATGGATTAACGGATAAACCTAGAAAATAGAAGTTTTCAGGGCAGGTTTGGATTTGGAATGTAGCAGCTGGGTCAGGAATATTATTGAAGGAGGAGTTCAAAAGAAATAATCAAATGAATAAATTATTCGAAAAAAAATAATTTCTTGATAATGCGCATAAATTGATTATATGACGAGGCAATAAGGAATACAGGTTTCAGAATGTATAGAAGTATTCACCTTACATATCTAACAGAAAAAATTTCACAGCAGGATAACTTCAAACTTGAACAGTGGCTTTCTCACACTGGCAAATGCGAATCTTCCTCCAAGGAAGATTTATCTACAATTCTACAAGGTGAATCTACCTACAAGGGGAATGCTTCATTTTTGTGTTATAGGTACCCCCACAAAAAACATCATTTTATTGT
Source organism: Adalia bipunctata (assembly GCA_910592335.1). NCBI lineage: Eukaryota > Metazoa > Arthropoda > Insecta > Coleoptera > Coccinellidae > Adalia > Adalia bipunctata. Next base: position 44,819,111 of record OU342948.1, read on the forward strand.
GGAAATTCAATCTACAAATACTGAGTTTTCACAGAGTAAAGTTGGTGGAACAATTACCTACTCTCTAATACCTGTCATCTTAAACCCTACCAATTCCCAAGAAACAAGTGCTCAGTCGGCCTCAGCTATTCGGTATGGAGTGTTGAAAATTCATCGTCCACTCCAGTTCGCCTCTCCATTTCTAGATGGCCCCTGCGCCTGCTGCATCTCTCCAGTGCATAATTGAGGTATGCAACCAAGGTTACATTTTATAAAGAATCATAACCTTTTCCACTCTCACTGTCAAATTCGCTGTAATTTCCTGCTGCATTCTTGTCAGAAAATGAATTGCTTCCTGCTTCTGTTAAGAACAAGCTTTTTTTTTCTTTGCTCACTTCTGTTTTTAAGTTCATCTCGCCACATAAGTGTTATAATTTTGTTCATCTAGTTTAATCTTGGTAACAAAATGAAGTGCCCATCTTAAGTTATTTAACTATTAATATTTAAATGCCTTATTGACAAATTCTTAATGTTTTTTAATCACAGATCAATTCATGTCATCTCGTGGTCAATTGAATCCTTACTTTCAATTGACATCCTCGCATTGTCCAACTCATAACTCAAGCCTTTCTCTGTACAATTGAATTGATAATTTCACTGTTAATTTGTTCCATCTCTAGTTCACTCCATACTTTCTGTGATTGATATGAATTTTCAGCCCAATTTGTAATGTTTACCACAATAAGAACATGTGCTAATACTGTTCTCGAGTTTCAGATAAATTATGCCCTCCTATTAACTCCAGGGATGGAGCCTGGAGTGGGCCAACTGGACCAGGCGGTATGATTCTCAGACTTCTCGTTGGAGTTTTTCCAGTTCACACTTCTTTGCCACGTCTGGCCAGCTGTCTCGCTCCATGGGTTCGATCCTGATAGGCCATCTCTTCGTTTGGTATAAGATTTCAATTATTACTTGTAATCTCATATATTCACTCATTCATTCATGTATATTCACTCACTCGTTCATGTATTTTCATTCACTCGCTTGAGACCACGTATTGCATTTCACTCACCGTTAAACTCAGATCTCTTTTACACAAATCTACTCGGTACATCTCTAAATTTATCAACTAAGTTTCCTATTTTTCTGATAGAATAGAACTTCTCATGCTCATTTCCCTACGCACTCTATCACTGTAAATGCTAATTTGGTTGATAGATATGTACACTTCATGAACACATTCATACATTACAATTACACTCTGAATTAAATACTTTATTACAACTCTAGACTTCTCATTATAGTTTATCATACAAACCTTCTGTTTTTCTGGTTAAATCGAACCACTCGTCGTTAACTGTAAACGTTGTGTGAACTTAGTCCATTTCATGATTCATCTCTTTTCTTTTGAACACTCTGAATCATTTCACACTCTCGAATATTTATATAATATTTAATTATGAATCATTTTCATTTAGACTATAAACTCTTCGCACACTCATCACTCATACTTCATCCATAAATGAATTTGTATCATCTCATGAACGAATTCTTATTTTAGTGAATACTATATCCCTGTTTAGATGTTGTTAGTATTTATTATGAATTTATTGTATTGTTAACTTCATGCGAGTATATTATTCATGATGTTCGTAAATAATGTATAATAAATATTCAACACTTTCATCTCTAACTCAATTATCTGGCACCAGTCCACAACAGTAATTAGCCAAAGTCAGTACACCTCGATTTTGAACATGGAGAGAATCTCGTAAAAAAATGTTTGAAATTACCACAATATCATATGTGTCAGTTTTCATTTTGTGTATAACAATATTGAATTTATTTGGAATACCATTTCGAATACAGCTGTTTATTTATACCCAGTTTCAATACTTTGTATACTTATATGGGAAAGTATGGAGTCTGTCTAGTTGAATCATTAATGTCTGAAGTAATGAAAAGCCTTCGTTTTCAAATCCAACCTGTATTGTAGAATAGACTAATTTTCCATTCGAAATTCGATTCACGAAGAACTAGAATGAACGAGGTCTTCTCGACTCTATACAGATCTATATGACGAAAACGAAAAGTAAGACTTTCTTCAATGTGACGTGAGCAACTGCAGGACTGACAAAAAATTTTCAAATATTGAGAGTGAAGTTGCTATAATATAATGGAAACATTTCTTTTTTCCGAATGCTTAAATGTAAAAATTTTCAATTGGCAACCATTATTCTTATTATTGTTGGATAGAGGGTATCCACATACCACATACTCAGGATTTCCTATTCCTGAATAATATATTTTTCAACATTGATATTGTGATTTCTCCCAATAGTCTCTATGTTTCGTGAACTATGGAATTCATTTTAAACTAGCTCAATCGACCATGGATTAATCGGGGCTATTCACTAAGCGAAGTTGTTATGGATAGCAACTGTTAATCGTCGTTATCCCATGTAATAAGGATAACGACGATTTACAGTTGCTATCCATAACAACTTTGCTTAGTGAATAGCCTCGAATGTCATTCACTGAATCACTGGTGTGTTCACGCAAAGTGAACGGTTCAAAAAATTTTACTGAATTTGCAAAATTCTCATTAACTTCAGACTAGTTTCTCTATACCTACTGGGAAATTCCCATATGGAGTTGTCATTTATGTAGGTGCGAAAAGAATAATGATAATAGCTAATTCTGTTTTCTTTCGTGAATTCGGAAAATTTCAGTCTTTCCTGTGATTCACAGTTTGAGTGATTTCGATTTCATCGAATTACTTTCATTTGAAAATATGTACTTTCATTTGAAAATACTTTCATTTGTGCGAATTATTCCGAACAAAAATACTGTTACCAGTGGCGTGGTTATTTCATAATACCACAAGGATAAGTGTGCACAATTTGACATTTTTAGCAACGGATCTTCACGTCAGCTTTATTCCATGTTCGTTTGTCGAGCTCTATCACTCTGAACATTGGATTAGGAGTCATCGACAGGATCCAGTTGACTGTTTTGCTGATATAGGTAAGACTATATTAATACTGTTATTTTGGGTACATTTATCCTATCTTTTGTGTTGGGTTTCAATTGAATTTCATATACATATGCAGTCCATATACATATACAGTCCACTAGCCGTATTTTTTATTCTCATTCAGAAATTTATATCTTGACAATTTCAAATTGAATAGAATAGGACCACACTTCAGTTGGTTAACTGAAACTCTACGCAACATGATGAAAAATTGTAATACCGATTAAATTTCACCTTGGACAATAATTTGACTTTATTACATAACTGTGCAGAATTAGGCACTACCAACGTACCAAGTACTTTCCACAAATTCGCTGAAAAATATGCCCATAAACAGATGTTCATAAACATCGAAACATATTTCAGAAAATTTGACCAATTATGACAATATGAAAACTGCATTATGGAACGATTTCTGGGAAATTTTTTGTCTTTGACTCCTCCAAACTTTATCCGCCTTTCTTCAGACATTTTACACGCCTCCTAATCCAGTGGCTTTCTTGATAATTTCAGCAGAGAGGTTTTTAAATTCTCCTTCAATTCTGCTCGAGTAATTTTTATAGTTGAGAGTTGAGGGTTTAATCAAAACCCTAGTGTTGATTGTACCCCAGGGGCTACGTATCTAGATAGGCAGTACGGGGATCGCCAGACCCGAGATACCCGATTGAGCTGATGGGTTCACTCACCCTGTACACGCCAAAAGTATGTCACATCTATACGGATGGGGAGCTTAGCTTGACCACCCGACCCAAAGAGAAGTTATTTTCTGAAAATCTCCAATCTGAATCGTGAAAGTTGCTGATGAACGCATTGCCAGAAAAGAGCCAGCTCTCAAGACTTTCTCACCACACAGGCTCGGTGCCCGTATGAGACATGTAGCCTATTCCCAGTGTGGGCGCACTGGTGGGAGTTGTCACATACACACAACCAAACTTATATGGAATCACCCTGTTATTTGGAAAAAACGAATTTTAATTAAAAAAAGTCGCTGAAAAGTGAAGAGCAGTTTTCCCAAAACAAGTTTATTACAAAAATAATATAAATTATTAAAAGATTATTTTTATAATAGAACAGAAAATTAAAAGTGTAAATTTCTCCAAAAATAATTTTTATGTAACTGAGAATTGAACAATAAAGAAAACGATTTTAACAAATCAATAATCAGTATTACCACCCCTGGCATTGATACAAGCTTGAATTCGACGAGGCATGCTTTCTATTAAGTTGTTAATTTCTTCTTCTGTAACATTTGCCCATTCCTCTAAAGCCGCTTGTATAAGTTGCTCTGCGTTACCAGGATTATTTTGACGAGCTCTAATTTTTTTTTTGATCCTATCCCACAAGTGCTCGATAGGATTAAGGTCCGGTGAACAAGAAGGCCACTCTAAAACAGTCACACCTTCTGTTTCGAAATTTTTTTGCAATTCTGCTGGTATGTGGAGGTGCATAATCCTGCATAAATAGGAAATAATCTCCAAAAGCACCTCGCCAGAGCCTCACTACAGGTTGTAGCACTAGATCAACATACCTAGGCCCTGTCAGAGATTGTCTAATAGGAATTAAAGGAGTTTTCTCACCAAACATAATTCCGCCCCAAAACATTACAGTACCTCCTTTGTATTTAGGGATCGGTCTTGCAGCTTGGAGCCTAGCTTGCCTCCCTCTACCTCTTAAAATGCGAGCACGCCGGACGTCTGATCGTAGGCCAATTCGGGTCTCATCCGAAAATAAGACATTTTTCCAATCTTCAATAGTCCAATTTTCATGCTCTTAACACCAATTAAAACGGTCAACTTTATTTTGCCTTGATAGTTCTGGAACTCTTAACGCTCTTCTCTTGAATAATTCCCGAGCGCGAAGTCTTTTTCTGATAGTTTCGACAGAAACACTAACACCTGTAGCTTGCAAAAATTGCCTTTGAAGCTCCGAATGAGATACTGCGGGATTTCTTTTTGCTGTTTGGGCTAAAAAGCGATCCTGTAGTTACTCTTCCACGACTTCTTCTCGGCCTATTCTTTAGGGTTCCTAACTCCAGAAACCTTGCATAGGTTTTTGAAACAACCCCTTGTGTAACCCCCACCGTTCTTGCAATCTGTCTTTGTGACATACCTTGTTCTGCCATAGTAATAATTCTTCCACTTTGGACTTCCGATAACCCCACATAAGGCATTTTTTTTAAAACTTCGCAAAAAAACAAAATATAAATTCACTGCGACGTTCGAACGAAATGGTAAAATCGACACTGCAAAGCCAAATCTTATCAGTGCTTATGAACCTAACTGTTTTTGTGAGTAAACACATGCACTTTTTATTTGCTTCTAACGAAAAAGATATCAAAATAATATTTCATCTTAATACTGGGTGATTCCATATAAGTTTGGTTGTGTGTATTACAACCCAACGCGTAGGCTGAATTATGGATTGTGAAAATTCAATTAGGTACTGAAGGGGTTAGAGATTTTTCAGAATGACGATAGGGTCAATGGAGTACGATATATACAGGGTGGCCCACCCCAGACGCGGTTCTCATTTTGAGGCAGTAAATGAAGAAATTTTGAAAATTTTTTTTTCGTGAAATGTAAAGGACAATCAGATGCACAATTTAAAATTGTTTTCACATATACAGGGTGTTCGATAACAAAGATATAGATCAAAGTTACACTTTTTTAAATGGAATACCCTATATATGAATTCAAAAATTGAATGGCGAGCTCAAATTATGATGAGTTTATAAAGACCATTTTATGCCTTAGAAGAACCATTGTGGAGAAAATGGCGAAAAATCGAAAAAAAGGAGTATTTTTAATTTGCAATTAATGAATAAACCCTTCAAGCCAACTAGACAGACAATGTTTCTTCGTGTAGACATATTGGCTACCCTTATGCAGAAGAAAAAAATTTAACTCTGGAATATACTGAGTGATCAAAATTAATGTTCAAACATTAACTACAAATAATGGTCAAAAACTTTCTAATTTCAAATGGCACACCCAGTATTTCTGTACCTTGTTGAACGTAAAAATTAATATCGAAACTATCTTCATTGGGTTTCCCTATACCTAAACCTAATAGTTTTCAAGTAATTCTCGATTTTTAATTCAACTAGTTAACCTACTATTATGTTTAGCGATATTCTTAGAAATACTTGGAAATATTTGTGGGGAACTGCTCACAATATTATTTGAAATCTGAAAAACTCATATGAAGATCTCAATAATGGTGTTGCGGTCACGCAAGATTTATTATTCCTTTATAAATGATTAGGTATCTACTGTTTTTCTGAATATCAATTATTTTTTCAATTATTTTCAAATTAATTTCGCCTAGAAGGTATTAAGTGTCATTATCATTCAATCTTTTTCGGTACATGCCCTTAAATTTTTCTTTATTCCGATCGTTTTGATTTGAAGTTAAGCCATACGTTCAAAGAATCATGTAACCGTACGATTCATTTGAAAAAATATTTGTTCAGGTTATGAACCTGTGCTCCAGTCCAACATTTCCCTATTCTTCACATTTTCAATATTTTGAAGACTTTTAGAGATTTTCAAAAGAGATCTGTGATAGTGAACCTCTGGCCAGAGAGTGAGTTGAGTACCGAGTGGAACGAGTTTCACCAGCATAAGGACATTCAGTTCAGTAGTAAGGTAGTATTTGAAGGTATTTTGTGAACATCTTTGAATCTTTGAGTCTACTAATACTCAATCCAACAATTGGAGTTAACAAGTATGAAGAATCAAAGGTTCACCGCCTGAGCAAATATTTTTTTAAATGAATCGTTTGTTACATGATTCTTTGAACGTATGGCTTAACTTCAAAACGATAAGAATAAAGAAAAATTTAAGGGCATGTACCGAAAAAGATTGAATGATAATGACACTTAATACCTTCTAGGCGAAATTAATTTGAAAATAATTGAAAAAAGAATTGATATTCAGAAAAACAGTAGATACCTAATCATTTATAAAGGAATAATAAATCTTGCGTGACCGCAACACCATTATTGAGATCTTCATATGAGTTTTTCAGATTTCAAATAATATTGTGATCATTTCCTCACAAATATTTCCAAATATTTCTATGAATATCGCTAATCATAATAGTAGGTTAACTAGTTGAATCAAAAATCGAGAATTACTTGAAAACTATTAGGTTTAGGTATAGGGAAACCCAATGAAGATAGTTTCGATATTAATTTTTACGTTCAACAAGGTACAGAAATACTGGGTGTGCCATTTGAAATAAGAAAGTTTTTGACCATTATTTGTAGTTAATGTTTGAACATTAATTATGATCACTCAGTATATTCCAGAGTTAAATTTTTTTCTTCTGCATAAGGGTAGCCAATATGTCTACACGAAAAAACATTGTCTGTCCCGTTGGCTTGAAGGGTTTATTCATTAATTGCAAATTAAAAATACTCCTTTTTTTCGATTTTTCGCCATTTTCTCCACAATGGTTCTTCTAAGGCATAAAATGGTCTTTATAAACTCATCATAATTTGAGCTCGCCATTCAATTTTTGAATTCATATATAGGGTATTCCATTTAAAAAAGTGTAACTTTGATCTATATCTTTGTTATCGAACACCCTGTATATGTGAAAACAATTTTAAATTGTGCATCTGATTGTCCTTTACATTTCACGAAAAAAAAATTTTCAAAATGTCTTCATTTACTGCCTCAAAATGAGAACCGCGTCTGGGGTGGGCCACCCTGTATATACGGCTTATCCGCCGCCGAATGAACGAGGTGAGGGAGAAGGTTAGAGAGTAGGGGAAGTACGTACAAAATGACATAGGGTTTTATTTCAGAGGCATAACTTGTTAGTAGTGAATCACAGTAATGTCATATTCGACACCTCTGATCTTTGGTCATTTCTTCACAAAATCCAATCAACCTTTATGAAATAGAAGTACCAAGAAATAAAATATTCTTAGATAAATTGGGATAAACGACATTCATTTTGCTCGCATGCTATGGACAAAATGACATACCGGCAATAGGCAACTGTATTTTTCTACTTATAGTTACAAAACTACTGACAAAGTTCACAAATGAAACGCTTGGTTCTTCTAGGAACATCAGCACAAGATGCGTGAGCCCAATGCAAGCAATGCATGCACCGTAACCAGTCTTCTTCAGGGCTAATCCTGGAGAAGATATAAATCGGGAAAAAAGGTCTCATAACAATAGATAGATGGACACTGCCCACTGGACAGTCGTCTTCATGATCTCGAAAGTTGCTAGGAACATTTTCTTCTTCATTGTCTTCATTAAATAATGCCCTAGGGACTTGTCTCCTTGTTTTTGGAGGAGGTATTGGTTCTTTTTTGATTTGATTGCAATCTTATTAGGTGTAGAAGTTGAAACTAAGTAGGTGTCGAGTCCTCGGTTCACATATAAATCGTCCTTTAGGGATTGGAGAAACCTCCTCATAGGATCAGCAAGAGTAGGTTAAGATGCATTGCCTTTATTAGCCGCAGATGAAGATTTTGTTATGAATATGTTAAGACAAGTACTGATTCTTTGTTTGCTGATGGAGCCTGAGATGGATTATCTTGGTTTCGTCCGGTAGATACGGTTAATTCAGCTGAAATACCTATGTCATTTTGTCCGTTCACTGTATGTGTCATTTTGTCCATATAGCGTTATAAAACTAGAAATGTATCGAATTAATACAAAAAGTATATTCAACATACAAAAAGCTCCATGAATACAATGGCAAATAAGTAAAGTTTGAATTGAATGCAATTTGAATGAGAAAAATGGTTAAAACTGGCCATTTCTTCTTGAAATTTGGCGCAATGAAACAAAACTCGTGACCTATTGATTTCTGTTATCACTCATAAAGACCGAATGAACCAGAGTAGCTCTTGCTAATTTTCAGAGGTTAATTTAAGCCTCTCGGGTCGTGTAATGTGGTAGGCAGTTCCGCATTCCATACCTCCGAACTCAAGTTATGATGCCTATGTCATTTTGTCCATATATGTCATTTTGTACGTATTTCCCCTACGTCGTCAACGTCTTCAACGACTTCAACAACCCATGAAATTTGAAAGAGCGCGACTGCTTTTCTGTTATCGAAGGAAGCTTCACGATGAGAATATAATAGACGGCATAGTGAATGAGAGAGAGTGCGAGGGAGGATGCGGGATGTCCTCCTTGAGAAGGAAAAGTGGGAGGCACGAGTGCTCAAGGGAAGATCTTGATACGAGTACCAGAACGTCTGAGGTGAAGAGGACGGAGTGTCGAGGGCAGTAAGCGCCTCTCCTGCGAGAGCTCGGAGTATATTAGTATAAGGGTCAATACCATGAAGTGGACTTTTCCCAGGAGTCACGTCTGTGTTGTCAAAGACACATGAGGTGATTTTGGGAGTGAGGTTATTGAGAAGAGGGCGCTAAGGAAGGTGAGTTCTGACCCCAACGTCAGAGTAACGGCGTTGAGGAATTGTGAGGATGGTAATAGAGCAGTCATCGAGATCACAGCCGAAGGAACTTCAGTGCCTGAAAGAGTCGGAGAAACCCCAGAAGAAATCCCAGACTCCCAGGCAGAATGCACTGATATATGATGTATATTCTAGAGTGACTGAGGAAGAGGTCATAAATGAACTCCACAGCAAGAAAACCGTAGGCATGACTGACGAAGACTTTCACAAGAACATCAGAATTGGAAATAGAGAAATTCTAAGGATGAGGTGGGAAATGTAGTAGTGGAAGTACCAACCAGATTGAGGGAAGCATGGGTGCCTGAATGAATTTTTGCAAAAGAGGACCTCTGCCTGCCAAACCATGACGATATGATGGAAACACTGCAGAGCGTGCTCACAGGAACAATCCTGTTTGCCGAAATTGGGTATGATTTTGTGGGGGCTGTGCTTGAGAGAACGAATGCTGGTCTAAAGGAGCCTATCTCATCGGTGTGTGAGTGTCAAATAAGTCCAATAAGGGTAAAATAACCAGTAATCTGTTTTTCCCAGACTCCACCTCTTTGACTCACCCTGTAGCCAGTCAGTTGTATCCCTGCCCTAAGTGAGTACTAGCCATGATCCTTCGTGCAGTGTTCGGTTCAAATTTGATGTGTTGGCAAATGTTTGTATTGCATATTGGAGGGAGAACAAATAAGACTGATTGCAGAAGCGATACGAAATGATTCCGCTTCTGATGTTATTTGCACAGTTGAAATTAGGGTATGGCCAATTAACCGTTTCGTGTTTATTTCTCGAAAGTCAGATGTGAATCCTTCAAGATTTCCTCTTTTCCACCTCATTTACTGGATTATAAGGTCAGGGAAAATAAGGAGCAGAATGTCGAGAGGTGAATGTGAACGAAACTTAACATAATAGGTTTGAATAACCTTTGATTTTGCCTGTAAGATATCCTGATATTTTGAAAAGGTTCATTTGAATTTCCCATCCAGAAATTCATTGGATCAAATTGGTTAGCAGTCAATTCTACATGCTGGTTTCTGTTTTGAGAGGAAACAATTTATCTGCATTTTTCTTCGCATTTTGAACTTCAAGCACTTACCGAAGAAGAGTAGGTTCATCCTCCTGATTTCAGAAAGGAAATGTAATTTAAAAAGAAATAACACATTGAAATTTCAAGTCAAAAAGATTCAGACGAAAGCTTGGTGAATAAATTGAAAACGCGAAAATCAGTTCGAAATATCGTGAAACTAGAACCAGCAAGAAAATTTATGAAAAGGATCTACATATGGGTGTAGGTATTTGTTGTTGAGTTTCTAATAGGTATAAGAAAATGAAATTATTCCAATCAGATACATATGCGTTCAGCAAATACATATCCATTTTCTCCATTCACTCTGTCCCATGTAGACGCATAGGACGTAGGACGAGGACGGAGTGAAACGGGTGAACGGATATGAAGAGTACACCGGACTACCGGAGTAACGATCAGGGTCCACTGACCACTTTTGGTCGAAACTTAACTGTTAGCACCATCTGGTAAAGTTTTTCAAAAGCTTTCTTTCGGTTTTCACCAATTTATGAGATCATACTCATTGTCCAAGTTATAAACGTTTAAATTATCACTGGTTCTCACAAAAACGATCATAGTTCACACGCAACTCTACAAAAATGATATCAGTCCAACCTAGTTTTTGCTTAACAATATATCTTAGTCAAATACATAACTTGAATCTATAGAAATCCACCCTATCAGCGTGATTTGAATGCAAGTTTTGAGTGTGTTAAATTTCGAATCCTGCGAATTGTAGGTTTTGTGACTCTGATCGTTATTCCCGTGTACTCTTCATGATATGTAGTTGCCGATCCCGCTGCCTGATGCATGGAAACTTCAGTAACATCAATCGTGATAATATAAGAACGAGAGACGTAAGACGAAACCAGGGTCCGGAAACTTCCTTTCCCCCACTATTCAACAAGTTTTATTTTTGGGTGCAACCGCTATGAGCGCTGCAAGCGGCAATAGACGGCGCCGTATCTGTCGTTTCTTTCCTTGTTTTGTTTTGATTGTAGCCAAAGATGGCGATGATCATAACAGCTTACGCTATTACCTTCGTTGAATAAATATTCTCAGACGGAAAATAAGCCAAAGAAAATTAATCGTTTAGGTAGGTAACAGATCCTTATAACATTGTTTTTCAGACTTTTATCTAATATTAATCAGTTGGGAGCTGTCATCCCAGAATATGGTTCAAAATTACTAACTCCTAGTCATAATTGTTTCTTTTAGGTCCTCATAGTATGCTGAGAAAAGGCAATAATATGGTCATGAGCAAGTTGCAAAGTAAGAACAAAGTTTTCCAAAAACCGTTGGCTTGTGCAGAAAAAAATTACATTGTCATACACGAAATACTAGGTACTACTTACAATTTTAAAATGTCAGATCAGTCAAACTGCTTGCAAGAAGATTCACTATAGAACAGAAAATACTAGCATTAACTCTTCATAAGTCAAGTCCTAAGGGCTACCGATTACTTGGCAAGATATTTGTCCTCCCTTCTAGCAGAGCTTTACAGAGGCTACTTAGAAAGTTACTTGAATAATAAACATAATCATTGAAACAGATATATGAAAGTAGTGTAATTATAATTATGAAAAAACCGCAGTTCTAGAAATGGACTTGATGGAATCTTTTAGATTTTTGGTGCTACGTATGTAAAATTCTTAGGGCTATGTTTTTCAAATTGACAGGTAATTCAATTTCTTGTTTGTTTGACTTCTTGTTGTTTGTTCATGACATACATATAAAACTGATGACTCCTATATTTTAATGAACATAGGGGCAGATTTTCAATATAAATATACACATTTTGTACACTACTTGCCTTTGATGAGTATAGAAGTCTTGTACGATATAATCTGTCAACATCATATATTATTTTGAAAGGGTATTCATGTTCAACTACTAATTTATAATATAGTGTCTTGTTGTAAAGTCCTCATTACAAAAGTCGAATAATATCCAAGTATTGATTCCGCTAGGTATTTATTAACTAAGATGAGAAAGTTTGTTCTCAGAATGTTCTTAATACAGTAAATTATTATTATTATTTTTCAATCACCATTATGGCGGTAAATTATATGTATCAGATATTCATTTCCAATATTTATATATTATTTCAAATAAAGGCGACCCCGTTACTGTAGAAATTTGTATGTATACATAATATATAGGTGAAAAGCATATTTTTGTATTCGATGTGTGTCCTTATGAATGAATAACTAATTATATCATTAACAGAAATTTTCTTTACTATTCAAAATTCCACCTATACATTTAGAAATTCATTCTCAATGTAATTTAGACAACTTCAACAAAATTTTGACAAAATTGTTGGAGATTGTTGATTACATTGAAAATGAATTTATACGAACTTCAAGATACATATTTTTTTACCTCCAAGAACCTAAAAGCAAATTCAAATTTTAGCGCCATTCATCGGTAATGCAGTTTTCTATATCTCTATTTATATACTGCAAAAGTTCGGATCGCAACCGCGCTACGAAAATAGCGCCTAACTATATTCCGCCTATTAGAAGGGGAGTGTCGAATCTATATACTTCTTTAATCTATATGGACGTAACGAGGATTCAAATGGTGATATTGCAAGATGTTGAAGTTTGGTACAAAATTTGTGCGCAATAGACTTTCATAGTACCGCAGATAACGAATTTATTATACGAGCCTTATAAACCTCCAATGTGTTTCTCCTTCTTTAGAACGGAAACTCGATTTATAATCCGAGGGCAGCGGCACTGAAACTTCCGTGCGTCGTATAAATGCGAGCTGTTAGCTTTGATTCATGCGTATTATCCTTTCATAAATATTTTTTTTTTCTCAAAAATCGTGACCTCAAGCAAGAAATAACAACAGAATTTATTTGTTGAAAACGAATCAACTATTCGAATTTATATTTTTCCTTGTGAAATATATGAATATGAAGAAAGTTTCTTGCAAAAGAATTTTTAGTGGTGGCTTCTTCTACTATTTACAACCATAATGGAACACCACCGAAAGTTTTTTGAGTGCCTCGGCAATTTTTCATTCCTGAAAAAAAATTGAAAACTGGTTTTCAGGCGCTATATAGGGGCCTGTAATTAAGCAGCGGGGTTCGAAAAAGTTTAAATGTAAAATTACATGTAAGCAATTTAACATCCTCTTTAAGATTTTTTCCTTTAAGAGTCTCTTTAGATGGCCTCCAACCGGAATACTACAGAAGTAGTCTATACCAGGACTTGAATAAAAAGTGATCTTCACCAGGAATCAATTCATAACTCTTCAAAGCTAGTCTCTATCAGGAATAATCGACAACTCCTAAAAACAGGTCTCTACCAATGACAACTTCAGAAATCTTCAAAACCGGTCTCTATATGGAGGCACTAAAACGCAAACGTTCAATTCAAACCAAGCAGGCCTGTGTCCAGCGAAAGCTAGAAATGGACTCATAGAGTAAGATCCCAGAGCAATCAGACTTATTTTCACACGGATGAAACCTGAAGTTTTCAGTAGCGTCTCGTGTGCCTTGAATACCTACGCGCTTTGTGGAACTTGCCGAGTGACACCTGGGCAGGTACCAGGTGAGAAAGGTAACTAAAAATAGGAATTATTTAACTTTAATTCACATGGCTGATTTTTATATATGTCATGTAGAATATTATTTTAAAGTAATATCATAAGTGTCAGACACTTTTGATGGACCGGAGCTTTTGTCGGACGCTTTAAAGCTACCCAAAAAATAAATGAACTTTACTTATTTTCACATGGCTGATTTTTATATATGTCATGTAGAATATTATTTTAAAGTAATATCATAAGTGTCAGACACTTTTGATGGACCGGAGCTTTTGTCAGACGCTTTAAAGCTACCCAAAACATAAATGAACTTTACTTATTTTCACATGTCTGATTTTTTGATATGTTATTGAAGTATTTAATTAAAAGTTATATTCAATATAAATGAATTTTAACGTCTGTGTGAATAATTAGGTAAAGATTTAACGGCATGCAGACAAATTTTTGAAAAAGTCACACACCGAGCAGGACTCGAACCTGCGGCCTTCCACTTGACGGGCGGATGCTCTCCCTCTGAGCTACCAGTGTGTGTGATACCTTTTCCGGAATTCAGTAATACGGTTCACCTCGTATGTAGTGAGAGGGGGGGTTCCTAGGTGGGGAGCACTGATTCGTCATCATTAGCCAGAGGACTCCATTTATCCTTCACTTTACGTCATCGAATTTTTCGATTTCTTTCCTAGCTCGGGATTGAACCTTTGAACCTTTGGGTCCGAATTCCAACGCTCTACCACTGAGCCAGGGGCACTCATATTATTCACACAGACGTTAAAATTCGTTCATATTGAATATAACTTTTAAATAAATACTTCAATAACATATCAAAAAAACAGACATGTGAAAATAAGTAAAGTTCATTTATTTTTTGGGTAGCTTTAAAGCGTCTGACGAAAGCTCCGGTCCATCAGAAGTGTATGACACTTATGATATTACTTTAAAATAATATTCTACATGACATATATAAAAATCAGCCATGTGAAAATAAGTAAAGTTCATTTATTTTTTGGGTAGCTTTAAAGCGTCTGACAAAAGCTCCGGTCCATCAAAAGTGTCTGACACTTATGATATTACTTTAAAATAATATTATACATGACATATATAAAAATCAGCCATGTGAATTTAAGTTAAATAATTCCTATTTTTAGTTACCTTTCTCACCTGGTACCTGCCCAGGTGTCACTCGGCACACGAGACGCTACTGAAAACTTCAGGTTTCATCCGTGTGAAAATATGTTATGTCTGATTGCTCTGGGATCTTGGACTATCACTGAAGACGCAATAGCGCCAAGAGATTTCGTGAGCTAACCAAGCGTTCCTTGAATGCGTAGTACTCCAAAAGAATTCTCGTATTGCGTGAAACGATATTTTTTGATCCATATTTACACTCTATCAGATCTTATCGGTTACTTCGAATCGAACGGAGTTCAGTTCAGCTAAAGACGCTACCGGAGCAAGCCACGGGATATAAGTATATTGTTCTATGACCGGTAATGTGAGTCATAACACACGCAGATGAATTTTGCAGTCCGAGCTGTCAGGCGAGAAGTATGACCATTACCGCGAATTGAACACTTTTCTAGGTACATTTTTCCTATTTGTATTAGAGTGAGTTATAGGCGTGAGTTATTACTTATTACCTCAAACTATAGGTTTATAGACTATTACAGATCAAATTCAGTTGAATATTGGATGTATTATTCTATGGGAGATTGGGAGTAGATAAAGTTCTATATCCCACAGTTGACATCGCCACCATGTATTAAATGCAGACGATTTTGTAACAGAATGTGTTTCCAACATTGATAATGCTGAATGATGACAAATTATATCAGTTTGAATATAAGCTCGAAATTAACCCATTATATTATCTGGATCTTACAGGGTGTTTCACCATAAACTGGACAAGCATAATATATAGCCGTGTAAATGACACCTAGAAAGTTATTGTTGCCCTATGACACATATCCCTCAGATACAGAGTTTTTAATGTCAACTTTGAGCAATATTCTGATAACTGTGTTAAGTTATACGTGTCCTTTGAAATAACGGTTTCCGGTCACATCTTTGTAATTTTTAGTGTTCAATTTAATTGTGATGTAGAATTCTGCAAAGTTGAGAATTTTTTTCTCGGTTGCCACTTTGAAAAGCATCATTCCAACGTATTCGATTCTCTAAGATTTTCCGGGTGAACATTTTCCCAAAACTCGAACTGAACTGTTTTTTACATGTCTTCGATGAAGGAAAAAATTCACCAAATTTGTTGAAACTTTTGATGGTGAAACTATCATACATGTAAAAACCAAAGATTACGCTCGGTATACTTTCATAATTTTCATTCAAACAACGGAGGCCTTACGTAGGCCAAAATTGTGCTGATGGGCTGCCAGAATGACCCGGTAGAAATATGAATTTATAAACTAAAAAATTGTTTCCAAAAAAACTTTGATTTGAATCGAACTGTCCACTTTCGATTATCTAGCATTGCTTTAGAAACGGACATTTTTTAAGGATTAGAATAAATCGATCTCATACTTGTAGTGACTTCAATACCTACCAAAGTTTTTTGAAACTTTTGTTTGGTTTATAAATTTATTTTTCTATCCGAGTCATTCTGGCAGCCTATTAGCACAATTTTGTCTTTCGTATGGACTCCAGTTATTTGAATAGAAATTATGAAAAGACGCCCAGTGTAATCTTTGGAAGGCTACAAAAAACCAATGGATATTTCTTCATTCTGTTTTCAACTCAGTATTCAGAATATTCTGTTACGTAATAATTATTTACAAATTTCAAGAGGTGAAAAACCCAATTCATAATAATAAAACGAAACTATCATTCAATGAAAGACAAATAAAATGATTATTCGAAAGTGAATGATGAACGTTAATGAAGAAAGTGTTCGAAATGTCCACCATTTTGTAAAATCAACTTTGAATGACATGGTATGATGTACCGTTGAATTCAGCGTTGAAAGTGATTTCGAAAAGTTTCATAAAATATGCAGGTTCGTATTGAAAAAAATGGGGTAGAGAAATTACGAAACGTTGGAAACGAAATCTGATTATGACAATTTGAGGATAATTTACTGTCGAATAAAAAATTCATTCCTGTAACATTTTTCGATATTATTTGAAATAATGTGGGAAAAAATAAAAATCAAATTGACAGAATTTACTTTTCTCATGATTTCTCAATAATCGGTCCTGATAATCTCGATTTGTTTGAACTGCTTGACAATGCTTTTATGAATGCAACCTTTTCTCCATTGGACCGACCTTCTAATTCTTATGGTTTAAAAGTTACCAATACGATCCCATTGAAGAAGTGGCCACTCCGTATACTCTAAAATGATTCTATACTCGAAGGTTGCCAGTTTTCAGAATAAAATAAGTTGTCAATAGGCATGGAGAATGGACTGAGCAAAAATGGTGAATATGCCGAAAATTATAGTTATTTTTTTAAATTGAATTTACGTGAAATAATAACAAATTATTTCAACAAATTTCTTCTTCTACTGGAAAATCGTTCAGAGTGGGAAAAATATGTGGGTGCCATTTGGAAAAAATATCTGGGGTAGTTTTTTCGGGGTGTTAATTAGAAACAGAATTTCAACGACGGTTCCTGGTTGAGTTTTTGATACCATTTAAAAAACTTTCTGTTTGAACTTTCTACCTTGTGTGAGAGCCGAGATATTGGCTTTTTGGACCATCTTGGGACACCCTGTATATGTTTGTTCAGCTTAATATGATGAAATACCCTGTATTTCAGAAGGAGGACCGATCCACCATATGCCTCTCCTGAGCAGAGCGACCCTTGACTATCACACATAATGCGGGTAAAATTTTATCTTCATTCAGAGGAATTCAGCATATGCTATTGATGTAAAACCGAGTTTCTTTCCCTATGCTATAAATTTAAAAGGATTTCGAAAATTACTGATCACACGGCGATTCAACCCACTCTCCACTTTGGCCACAAACATTCTCTCAACCAAGTCAGTTCCCATTTTCTTTTTAATCAGCCGTCTAGATGAAGCAGAAAGAATTTAAAAACGGAATGATTTCATTGGGTCATTTCATCAACTGGCATAATCGGAATGCATCAGAATATAAGGAATAGGGGTGCAATAGTATCGTTAGTATATTGGAAACTCAATTTCAATCGTTTGCATCACTCTGAATGTGAACGAGAATGGGGCTTTACAGTAAGGTAGGAACTATTCTCTGCCAAAATATCAAGTGGATCGAATCTGCCAATTTTCCCATTTTCTCCTCATTTTTGAAGTGTTTTCGAAATGCTGTTACAATAAATTTATTGGCGAAAATTATTGAAGCCGAAATTGCCCATAACATTGAGTTTAAATATACATAGAGGTACATCGTCTTTGAACGATTTGATGCAAAAAATTCAACTTTTTTTATTTATACGAAACGAAATATTTGATCTCCAAAAAAAGAGAAAAATTCCTACTGACGAAGAGAACATTACCTTTTTCTTGGTCCTCTCTGTCTCTCTCACCCTCTTATCAGTAATGTAGTAGGTACAATTTAAAAGAAACACATCTGGGGTTAGCATTCGCCTTATACCTTCACATATCTCAACCATAAATGGAATAGATTCTCAAGGTTGAAAGAAACCTTTTTTATTTTGAATTTTTCCATTTTTAAAAAAAATTTTGGTGGGTGTTCAGGAAGCAGTAGCAAAGGAAATACTTAGAATATGTTATTTTTGAAACAATAGCAAGTGCATACATTCAATCCCCTCAGTTCTAGCTTTATCAGAACAAATTGTGAAAAAAGATTATGTGGGAAACACGATCGAAGATTTGCCGCATGTTTTCCTTCGAAATGTCGGGTGTTTTTTTTGGAGTGATAGAATTTTCGATAAGGATAACATAGATGCATAGAATGTGTTGGCACTGATTAGATTTCGTTTAAGACTTTCTTGTCGATCGAAAATCTGCGTATTTGTCCTGCTTTCCATTTCTGCCGGAAGGGGCCACGATTTTCTTCCATAACCACAATCTTTTACGATATTCCAAATTAATCCATGTTTTGATGCAATTTATGACACAATGAAAACATCTGTCATCTCTCTAAAAACATAACATGTCATTAAAAAAATACCGCCACGACCGTTAAATATTGCGGATTATTCCGGAAGTAGCACCAGTACTGAATGCTAGAGTGCCGTTTGAATCTTCAAATTTTTAGTGATGCGTCGTTGCACCAGGTATTCTATGCATCTATGGGATAACTGTGACTCGACAGATAGTAGGAGCCATGTTGTTTTGACATTTCTGTTCAGTACTTTCTCCCCTCGATGAAACATCAACAAGATGAAGAACTTTACGTACAGAAGAAAATATAGCTGCTGTGAGTGATAGTGTTAATGAAGATCCAGATTTGTCGACGTTCGCAACAAGCTGTGCATTCACCACATATGGAAAATTCTGCATAAAGGTATTGGTCTTCGCCCATACAAGATCCAACTGATTCAAGAACTGAAGCCATTTGACCATAATGAGCTGATTGGGCCTCAGAATAGCTTGAAGTTGATCTACTTTTTTTATCGAAAAATTGTGTTTGGTGATGAAGCTCATTTCTCGTTGAACGGCTACGTCAACAAGCAAAATTGCCGTATATGGAGTGAAAACAAACCTCAAGAAACTCTGCAAGTTCCATTGCATCATGAGAAATTTATTGTATGGTGTGCTTTACATGCTGGAGGCATCATCGGTCCATATTTCTTTGAAAACGAGCTAATGTTACAGTGAATAGTGCTCATTACAGATCGATGATCAATGATTATTTGATTCAAAATTTGACTGGTACCGACCCAGAAGTGTTTTGGTTTCATCAAGAGGATGATACACCTCATGCTGCTACCGTAACAATTGATTTATTGAAAGGAAGATTCGGCGATAACATTATTTCGAGAGAAGGTACAATTAATTGGCCTTCCAGTCCAGATCATGCGACGTAACTCCAATGGATTATTTTATCTGACGTTATATCGTGTCATTGGTTTATGCTGATAATCCACAAACAAAAGTCGCTTTGGAAGCCAACATAAAGGTGGATTTATACAGCAACTAAAATAAAATAAGAACTAAATTAAAATAAAATAAGAAATAAGAGCAGACAACATAGGTTTATAGAGATCACTAGAATAAAATAAGAAATAAGAATGAACCAATCAAATCGCAGATTTTTTGACAATGACTTTTGTGTAAGTTTAGAAAATCGCCTATTCCGCCTTTTATTCAAGGCTTGTCATCAATAACAACATCGCTCCCATCATGATTTCCTGGTCATCCATATTAAATATATCATCAATAATGATTTAAAAAAATATTCATTCAATTTTAGGTTAGAAAACTAGAACTTGTCAAAAGTATTAATACGGAAAAGATTGGGGAGTGGATTTGGGTCATGCGCACTATCATTTTCCAAATAAAATAAGCGAGAAAGATAAAAGTTGACCATCTCTTATTCTAATTCTTATTCCTTATTTTAGCTTATTTCCTGTATAAACGCTGTCATTGAAATGCATGAAGTGAACATTCTTATTTTATTTTATTTTAGTTCTTATTTTATTTTAGTTGCTGTATAAATCCACCTTAACTCGTGTTATTACTGAAATAAGGCGTGAATTACTCGAATAGGTGGCCCAAAATTGGTCTTGTCGAATGCGGTTTCACAGAGCTAGTCGTTGAGCACATATGCCAAAACTTATTTTTAAAACATAAATAAATGTCATAATAATAGCTATTTATGTAACAAGTACATAAATTAGGTCTTTATGGACAAGTCCGAAAGTTTATGGCAGAGCGAGCAAAGCGAGCGAGGCCAATAATTTGAGCGAGTCCATAAGCCTAATTATGTACGAGTAGCATACAAAGCTTTATGTTTGACTGCAATACACAAATTTTATTTTCTGAAATGGCAATTATTAGATTTTTCGCTTCATTACTGGAAAACATAAAGTATGCTTTTGCTTTTCTTACCTTAGTAACCATCAGCGACCTTAGCAACCTCACAGAACAAAGTTGTTTACTTCGTTAATTCTGTGACAAACGTCATGATAATCCAAAAAATGGATAGTTCGGGGGAGGAAAGCGTAAAAAATTTAGTCGCAAGCGCCAAAGAATCTCTCTTACCCACTGAAAGTGCTTATGGAAATTTGTATGCGGCCTATAACAAGTGTTGTGAAACGAAGAAAATTGCAAAATCGAGCCAATTATGAACACTTAACGAACTCATAAATCGAGTGTTTGTGAGGCAGTCGAACATTAAAAGAAATTGTTCAATAAATTCTGATCTAAATGTGTTTTATTTCCATTTAAAGTTTCATCACTCTCACTGATAGGTATAGTTCGAGATGATTTAATAATAATATAAAAATTGCGAAAATAATTTTTCTGTAATTCTCGAACCCAATGTAACTACAATTGGTACCATTCCGAGACTGTATAATTTATGATGAAATAATAGTAATGGTTTTATGGATAATTCAACCGATTATAAAAGTCAAAGTTTATTATTACACGAGCGGTAATGAAGGTCATAACACACGCAGATGAATTTTGCATCAAGTGTGTTATGACCATTACCGCGAATCGAATAGTATACTTAATCTGAGACTACTTCTGTAAAATTTGAAATAATCTGCATTTTAAAAATTGAGAACAGTTGTCGAAAGCGATCTCTGTTGTCAAACAGCGTAAAAAACGTCAAAAATTCACGTTTTCCAAAAACAATTTTTGATGTCCGAAATGGACTTTCCGATCCATCTGACTTGTTTTATTGAATTCGTAAGCAATTTCATTTTTCCTATTTGTATAAGAGTCAGTTATAGTCACGAGTTATTGTGACTCTCTCTTTTGGATGAGATACTATCACAGCTCAAAATCAGTTGAATAATGGATATGTTATTCTATGGCAGTGGATAAAAAAAATCTCAGATAATTATATCAGAAATAAATAATGTAGTTACACAAGGAGTGGAACTTTCATGAAGTTGAATTGTTCGAATTCAAAATCATTGGCGTATTCGCCATTTCGTATTCAAGTCATATTTTATTGATGAGTGAACCAGAAATTGCATTAAACAGACACATGAAATGTAAACTTCTGATATATTCATCCCACGTTTGAAAGTTATGAGAGATTGTCCCAGTTTAAAACCAATCAATTTCGATCCGAACCCAAACGGTGTTGGATGTTGTTTTGAGATTGCCCTGGAGCATTCGCCATCTTGCAACCAAGTATAAGTGCATACTTATACACGGAATTTGCTGAAACATCACCTTCATTTGCATTGATCTTCAAGATGCAAATTGAATTCCAGAATTAAAAATTGGCAAATGGAAAAAACTTTTAACGGCCCCTCATAACAATACCGTATTTTTATGAAAAAACATCTATATTAATAAAAGAGGATCTATGGTTGGTTCAAAACTTCGAAATGCCATATTGTTCAATCGATCGCACCAAATTGGACAATTCTTTTTTTGTTGTGTTTATTATTGTTAGGGCAAGGTTTATATAACAAAATATTCCCAAAAAAATCCTACAGAAAAGAAAAAAAAAAGCCTTCCTTTATCTTACCACCCATAGAATTATGTGTTACCACCAATCGAGCAATCATAGACATTTGGACAAAGGAGGTTAGTTTTTCTTCCACAGAATCGCATGTCAAGTGAATAGTTAAAAGTGCAGGAGGTCTTACCAACGGTATAAGAATGGGGATTTATAGTAGTAGAACGAAGTTCCACGGTATTCAATAGAAATGCAATAATAAAATAGAACGTTGTGAAGATATGAGCCATGAAGTAGTCTGGCAACGGTGCATTTCATTTTCTTGAAGGGTAGGAAATTCAGAAATGGTATAGACTAGAGTATGAATGGCGATGTATACAATTATTGTGTAATAAATGGACATGAATATTACAGAATTATTGTGTAATTTGCATAGAACTTATAATAACATGGAAGGCTATTATCAGAACAAAAGCGGGCAGAGATCTCAAGTTGGTGGAACAGTGAATTTTCACCGGAATGTGAAGTAAATGTGACGATCAGCATCAATCGTGAGTTGTCCATTTTCATCTTTTCTGTATATTTCTGAAATGTTTTTGATTTATGTTTGGGTGATAAATATATTTGCGGAAATAACTGAATTCAAAATTGCTCATAATTAGTAATTGACATATTATTTTTGTATTTCTGTTTTTTGTGACAGCTCATACCCGTGAAAAAGATGACAGTTGACAGATGACATTTGATAGATGACATTCGACAGATGACATTTGACAGATGACAGTTGACAGATGACCTTTGACAGATGACATTTGACAGCTGACATTTGACAGATGACATTTGACAGATGACGTTTGATAGATGACGTTTGACAGATGACGTTCGACAGATGACATTTGATAGATGACGTTTGACAGATGACGTTCGACAGATGAAATTTGACAGATGAAATTTGACAGATGAAATTTGACAGATGAAATTTGACAGATGACATTTGACAGATGACATTTGACAGATGACTTTTGATAGATGACATTTGACAGAACTTTCATTATGCCTAATTTATCTCCTGCTTGAAAAAATAGCAATGCTAAGTTTATACAACTTAAACGGGGGTTTCACAAAGCATATCACCGGTGATCGGAACTCGATTTGACAGTTCAGAAATCTAACCAAGCCGTTGATCTCCGATCACTGGTGATAACGATTTGTGAAATCCACAGTAAGTATAGGCACGGCCTTCTTAAGATAAAGATGGCTATGGTATAGGTATCATTTAGGCGAAACAAAGTTCGCCGGGCCAGCTAGTATAGAATATACAGGGTGTCCCACTAGTGCCGCAGTGGACGATATATGCGTAACGGTCTGAGATTGGCAAAATTTTTTGATGTAGACTTGATATACTACAAGAAGAGCACAACCTTAAAATATTTTCGAATATATCGGGTGGCCCACAAAAGAGGAATAGCGGGTGACTTTGTTTTTTCAAATGGGACACCCTATATTCCATAGTGTTTTTCCATTCTCTGAAACATCCTGCATGCTTCCGTATACTTTTCACATATTTTTATTCGACAGTTTTCGAAATATTGGCCATTTTGACAAAAAAATGATACTTGTAGAGGCTATGTTATTCAAATATATTTCACGAACGCTTGCACATACCAATAACAGTTTTATATGGATTGAAAGACAAGACTTCAAAGTATCCTACCCAGCTATAATAAGGCATCTTCAGCATACAGAGTGTCCACAAAAAGACTATCAAAATGACGAATTTCAAATCGATTTTTCTTCATTTTTTCAAATGCAATGCATATAATTTTTTTTCATCATTGTAGTCACCATTCATTTTACTTTATTTTTTGTCAAATACATAATATGCATATCTCTAACGGAATAGGATTTTTAAGCGCTTTTTCGAAATGTTTCCCTTAAATTCACATATACCTTCGAATTCAAATAGCAGATTTGGCTTTTCTGTGGTTATTAAGAACTGTCAAAATATTCCACCCAGAATAAGCATTTATGAAGCTTCAATTCATATTATAGCGAAATGAGGAACTAGAAAGTTTTGATGTATCTACTCAAAAATGTGATGAAATCAGTTACTGAAGAAAGAAACTTGCTTTCTGTACCCATTTTTCAAAATGCATTTTTGAAAATTTTCTATGTTTCTACTTGAAACGTCGAATCTTCCAAAAATTTCAAACAAGCTTTGAGCTTGGGAGCTTGAAGATCTGCGTGCGTGCCTGTGAAACTTATGAATATAATTTTTTCGAAGAAAGTTGTATAAGGATAAGAGTGGGCACTTTTTTGTAACCTGAAGTTTTGAAACTCGTTTTTTTGAAGCATTCATAACTTGTACATTCAAACTTATCAAAATCATTGGTATTTTACGAATTTTTACAACATTGTGTGAGTATTCATCCAATCCGTAAAATCTATGATGATTTGAATTGAAGCTGCAATGATGGTAATTTTGAATAGAATAATTTGACAGTTCCCAATAACCACAGAAAAGCCAAATCTGCTTTTTGAATTCGAAAGTAAATGTGAATTTGGAGGAAAAACTCTAAAAAATCCTATTCCGTTAGAGATATGCATATTATGTATATGACGAAAAATGAAGTAAAATGAATGGTGATTACAATGATGAAAAAAAATTATATGCATTGCATTTGAAAAAATGAAGAAAAATCGATTTGAAATTCGTCATGTTGATAGTCTTTTTGTGGACACTCTGTATGCTGAAGATGCCTTATTATAGCTGGGTAGGATATTTTAAAGTCTTGTCTTTCAATCCATATAAAACTGTTATTGGTATGTGCAAGCGTTCGTGAAATATAATTGAATAACATAGCCTCTACAAGTATCATTTTTTTGTCAAAATGGCCAATATTTCGAAAACTGTCGAATAAAAATATGTAAAAAGTATACGGAAACATGCAGAATGTTTCAGAGAATGGAAAAACACTATTGAATATAGGGTGTCCCATTTGAAAAAACAAAGTCACCCGCTATTCCTCTTTTGTGGGCCACCCGATATATTCGAAAATATTTTTAGGTTGTGCTCTTCCTGTAGTATATCAAGTCTGCATCAAAAAATTTCGCAAAACGCAGTCCGTTACGCGTATATCGTCCGCTGCGGCACTAGTGGGACACCCTGTATATCATTCATTTATATTCATACTGAACTAAAAATGAGGTTGATGTTGGTATTTCAAACGTGGCAGTAAACGATAATAGGATAAAGAACAAAAAAAAGAATAAACCTTGCTGAACTGGAACTGATATGAGTTTATCCTCCTTTTCTGGTATTCCGCGGCGAGCACGGGTTCATATGGGTCCTGTTGGCAAAACTGTGAATGAGTCGCAAATCAAAATCCACATAAAGGAACTTCTTCCGTATAAGGATAATTGGAATGAGAAATTGCCTGAAAGAAATGAATCAACAAGTGTATCGATGTCAATAATGTTAGCAGTGGCAATTTCGAGAAAAAAAACGAAACCTATAGCATTAATTCTCGAATAATTATCGAGAATCTGTTGTGACAGAAAAAAATTTTTCGCGCCGTTAGTTTTTTCACGGGGTGGCTTGGCTTACTTAACAATTAAGTTAGCAGAACCAATTTCTCAATGTAGATGAAATATCAGAAAAATGATTATAAATAATACAAATAACACAAAATTTCTTGCCTTATATACCTCATTTTACTCTTTTTCCCGCGATTTTGTGATATTTCTGAAAAGATCAAATTTTTGGAAACAGCGCATTCGTTAAGGACTTCTTATCTATCGCATTATCCGTCGAATATCTGTTTTGGATTAGTCGTAAAAAGAATTGTCACGTCCTAAATTTTTTAACGAGGTAGCTTTGCAATCTCAACATGAAGTTAGCAGAACTACTTTCTTCATATAGGACGAATAGCATTAAATCTATTCCTTATAGCTTAACTTCATGTTTAGTTAACGAAGTCTCCTCAAAGAAGAAAACTAAATACGCGACAATTTTTTTTCTGTCATGACAAATTCGAGAAACGATTAATGCTAATGATGGGAAGTCACCTAAAAATGCACTGTTGCAAAAAATGCGATATTTCCAGGAATATCGCGAAATCTTGGGAAAAAGACACAAAATGTGCTTTGTATTAGGAATGCATTTTTTGTGTGTTTTAACTTCATTCGAACATCGATAACTACTCAACAATTATTCATAATTCATTTCATGATATTCGATATATATTCAGAAATTTGTTCTGCTAACTTTATGCTAAGGGCTTGTTCGCGCTGTTGTGAAATATGCGAAATTTCCAGAAATATCACGAAATCGCGGGAAAAAGCGTTGAAGTGCTATAAAGAATGGTTTTTTGTGTGTTTCCTAGTTCTTATAGACATTGACAATTACTCAAAAATTATTTATAGCTATTGTAATGATATTCGATATTCAGAGTCAGTCTTCGACTTGTACATCAATTATAAATAAAAAAAAACTTATTTTCTATACCATTTTACGAAATTCGGTTTCGTTTGAAAGAAACAGGGTGTCGGTTATCTTTATATATTTCACCTGGTGTGGATGTAAATGACTCATAAATCCACCCCAAACAATTATAAAACTACTTGAAAAGGATGAACGGTTTATATTCACGAAAGAATCAATTTTAGAAAATAAACGTACCTATATACAGGGTGAGTCTTTGACTTGTACATATATTTTAACTGTAGATTCTTTAGGCCAAAATAAACCTTTTTTTCATTTTCCATTTTTCCGAATTCGGCTCTGATAAAAAGATATAGCCATTTGAAAAAAAAAATTGTGCTAAATGCGTCCCTGATATTATTCTCTACAAACACCTCAAAGTTCATATTTTTCAATTGAAATTGATGTGATTATTAGATATTCTGGGTGATACATTTAGAAAATACTCGAGCACTAACCTTATTTGAATAAGAATGTTACAAACTGCACGATATTTCCTAACAAAAACGCTAAGCTTTGTCCATCATTTCTGCAATTGAAATACCATATTTCTCACACCAAAATAAGTTCCTCCTTCGATTTTCCTGAAGAGTAGTTTGTAAACACTAATAATTTGTTCATATTTTCCCCGATTTTCTGGAACGATCTAATCAAAAGTGGTTTCAACTAACCTATCCTAACTCCATCAACCTAAGTCATATGATTCGAGGTCAATGACCTAACCTAACTCATCTTCTGTGATATTATATTCCACAGAACTCTACAGAAGACGATGCCAGATTGTCTATTTTCTCTTCAAACAATGGTATAGTCGAAACCAAGGGAGCGGTACGTACATAGAACTTATATTACATGGAATGCTATTACCAGATCAAAAAGTGGGTAAACATCTCAAGTTGGAGGAATCTCTAAATTTCCATGTTTCCATGGATACGACTTGTCACACCGATCAGAAACACAGAAATGTTTGCCGAAATGCCAAGTGAATCGGATCTTGACGATTAAATTCATAGTATTTCTGTGTTTCTATTTTGTATGACAAGTCGTATCCATGGGAACATGTAAATTTCGGTATTCCTCCAACTTGAGATGTTTATCCACTTTTTTAAGCTGAGCAGCAAGGCTAATGGCATTCCATGTACTATAAGTTCTATGGGTACGTACCCCAGAAGAACTATCGCATTTATCGCAAGGGCACCAGTTTTGTTTACTTTTCGCTAAAGGCGTCTAGGCGTTGCTCTTCGGAAACGCTACAGTGACTTTATCATTGATAGAGTTTGATATTAGAGTCACTGTAGGAAACGCCAAACGAGTAGTTCTGATTCTCGCCGATATAGCGCTACGTTCTTTGCCGGCTGCGATGTAGCACGGGCCACGGCCTACTCTTCCCTTCTGATGCTTCTGAAGGCTGTGGAGTGGATGTAGCCGCCACGCAAGACATACAGAGTTTCTGTGTCTCTAACCTCCAACGTTAGTCAGTGACTTCGATTTATTTATTAATTGCATTGATGTAGAATATTCTAGGTTAATGATTAATTGACAGAGAATAAAGCAAAAAGGTGATGATTCTGTAAATGACTTAGTGAATTGGTGTAATAGTAGTGTCGTCTGGTGTCGAGTTATATTGTTTTGAAAATTTTTTTGCTGAAGGACCGGTAACAATGAAATTTCAATAGAAACTGCCTATAACATGTATAATTTCATGCTTCTTAGAATTCAATTTCATCTCCCACATTTGTGGGATTTTATTATTACATATCTCTACATCAAACTTTTTTCATCATAGAGATTTCGTCTTGACAAAGTTGATAAACTGATAATAATTCTGACAACATTGTTGAATTTTGAGAGACCAGAGAAGAAATAATATTCGATGAGATTTAACTCAGGACAGCATTCAGATTATTCTTGAAATTCATGATTTTTTCCTCAAATTTAATCTTAGACAATTAAGAATAACTTGAGAACGACGCGTTTTATTGAAAAAACATAAGAATACTTTTATTTTCTAAACCGATTAGTTCTTTCGAAAATGTGAACCGTTTATTCTTTTCAAGTGATTTGATAGTGTTTTTGCATGAATTTATGAGTCGACCACCCTGTAACTTTCAAACTAGGAGAGATATTGAATAAGTTTCGATTGAGTAATATGCACCACGAATAGAGTAAAAAATCAACCAAAATTCAGTTCATTTGAAATAACGGTTCCGAAGATATAAACAGGAAAGTGTTTTTTTCGTGGATTTTCGACACCCTGTATCTTCCAAACGAAACCGAATTTTGAAAAATGGTATGGGAAAAAAGTGTTTCGTTTGATGAGAGGAATCTACAGTTGAAATATATGTACAAGTCAAAGACTCACCCTGTATGGACAATTACTCGACAATTATTTATAATCCTTTTTCTGAACTTCGATTCATATTGAGAAAGTGGTTCTGCTCACTTTGTGTGAGTAAGCAAAGCCACACCGTCGAGAAAAAAACTAAGTACGCGACAAATTTTCAACAATTATTAGAGAATTAATGCAATGGGTGTCATTGATTTTCTCGCGAGTCGCACTGCTAACTTCAAAGATATAGTGCATCGTTTTAGGTAGGAGTCAGCTTATGGCTTGTAGAGGAAATTTTTAAGCCCCATTGGAAGTGACGATTTCGATTTTTCCGGGAAATAAAATGAAGAATCATGTGGAAAACACCAGAAGCAACAAGGGTGACTGAATCTCCAATATTAACATATAATCAATAGGTAACAAACTGAATATGTTCATTTTTCTATTTAACATGAAAAATTTGCTTTCATAACCTAACACTGCATGATGAATGACGATCAGTTGACCAGCGTCAACATTCCTAATTAAAAAATTGCGACGACTTTTACCCGTCAATGTTCAAAGCACGCAGGGAGCTTACTTCCTACAGAAGAAAACTTCAAAGGGCTTTCAGTGAGCTCACTAGATGAGCTGTCAGTCGAAAATGTCGAATGTCGAAATGTGTGCTGTATTATAAAAATTAACGAAAACTTATTATTTATGTGTTACAGGCCTGCGCGAGGTAATTCGAATTACGGATTATGTTTCAGATCTAATGCATTAGCTAGGCACACACGAAAGGGAAATCTGTGAGATCTGATCCGCAGTCCAGATTTGTTACAGATCCCGCCGATCTGGTCTGTCGGGATCATTGAGATATATGATCCGCGACAGACCAGATCGGCGGTAGCGATCCCATCCGCAGTCCAGATCTGTAACAAATCTGGACTGCGGATCAGATCTCACAGATTTCCCTTTCGTGTGTGCCTTGCTATTATAATGTTCTGATAGCGGGTGTTGGTTTCACTTGAAAATACATTCTGGGTCTTACGTTCATTTTGACTTCTTCTATCATTTATTTTTTTGCATTCTATTCTGTTCTATTCCATTTTAACAACGTATATTTCGACGTAACGAAAAATGCGAGAATACAAATTGGGGAATTGTTATCTTCATACGTTAGAAAATACGGAGAAAACACAGAGTTTGGTCATCACCACAAGGCAGCAAATTGAGGATAGTATCTCCTTACTGGATGTAACAATCAGCGGAAACTTGACATGGACGCAGCATGTGAATAGGTAATGTGAAAAGCTCTCTTCTACAACATTAGCCATAGGACAGAGTAAAAGAATACTATCCGAGAAAGAAGCTCTAACGGACTACAATGCTCAGTTTCATGCACGTATGGACTGAAGTCGGTATAATTCTGTGAGGATCGTCCCCAGATGCACATGGAGTTTTTGTGGAGCAGAAAAATGCTTTGAGGTTGATAGCGAATAGAGAATAAGCTGCAGGTCATTCTTAATCAAATACAGAATACTGGACTTGTACGTTCACTGGAATAGGAGTACGTTTGTGAAGATGTACAGGGTGGGCAAAATTGGTGCTACATGAACTGAAACTTTTTAACCCGAGGAGGTAGAAAAAAACGAATGGCACCTTGTAGTCCTCTTTTTTCGAGAAACTGATTATGCCATCAACTGCATTGCTCTATCTTCTCTCGTTTCCGAGTTATAGGCCAAAATTGAAATTTGGGCGATTTCATTTTTGGTCATTATCTCCGTTTCTGTGTATGCTAGGATGTTGAAATAAAAACATTATACAGGCACTTTTCTGATAGCAACCCAGTGGCGTACTCTGATTTTTTCTAAGAGGTTTATTTGCTGTGTTATAACATAAAGTTGTGTTTTTTCTTATGGAAACAGTAGTTTGAAATGACTTAGAAAGAATCGCCATTTTTTTTCCGTTTCAGAAATGTATCATATGTCATACATCGCCCTCAGATTCGTTAAGATATTATGAAAAATATGGTTTGTATATGGAATTCGAATTATTGAGTATTAAGTAGACTGAATCATAGAATTATGTGTCTCTACGCATGGTGTAATTATTATTTCACGGTTGAATACTTGATGGTGCGACCTCTGTTTGAAACAACTGTCAGTTATTAAAATTTGAAGTAATCGTTGGCGGCATTAGGCGCATTCGGTGAGCGAGAGAAAACGGACACAGAAATATAATAAATACGGATCTCTCTTTCCCTCTTTCAGCCCGAGAGAGAGAGATCCAAATTATTATATTTCTGTGTCCGTTTTCTCTCGCTCCTCTCCCGGATTGGTAATAACGAACGCAGTAATCATGGAGATATTCCAAAATTACGAAAAATATGATATGTTAAAATGTTTCATTTTAGCGAATGAGAATAGTGGGGCAGCAAGTGATTCATATTTTCAATGCTTCCCCGAACGTCTTCAACCAACTATTGAATATTTTAAACATTTGGCAGATACTTGGTTGTGTTTGGCTCTTTTAAGAAGCCACGTTCGAAGAAATATTTAAAAAAGAACCATGATGAGGAGACCGAAGAAATTATAAGGGCTGTGACCATCAAGTATTCAATTGTGAAATAATAATTACACCATGCGTAGAGACACATAATTCTATGATTCAGCCTACTTAATACCACAGAATACCTAATTCTGTGTTAATACTCAATAATTTGAATTCCATATACGAACCATATATCTTTACGAATCGGAGGGCGATGTATAACATATGATACATTTCTGAAACGAGAAAAAAATGGCGATTCTTTATGAGTCATTTCAAACTACTGTTTCTATAAGAAAAAACACAACTTTATGTTATAACTCAGCAAATTAACCTCTTAGAAAAAATCAGAGTATGCCACTGGATTGCTATCTGAAGAGTGCCTGTATAATGTTTTTATTTCAACATCCTGGCATAAACAGAAACGGAGATAATGACCAAAGTTTAAATCGCCAAAATTTCAATTTTTGCCTATAACTCGGAAACGAAAGAAGATAGAGGAATGCAGTTGGTGGCATTATCAGTTTCTCGAAAAAAGAGGACTATAAGGTGCCATTCATTTTTCTCTATCTCCTCGGGTTAAAAAGTTTCAGTTCATGTAACACCAATTTTGCCCACCCTGTACAGATTCAGGACCATCAGGAATAAATTTGTGGCCCCAATGCGTAATTCAACAGACACGGTACACGCAAATTTATAATTCGCTCAGTAGTGTTGCTTTCCGGAGGAGAATCGAGGCTCTGCTTACCGACAACGGATTTCACTTAGTGAAAGAGTTCATGGAGTACGAATTTAACACAGGTGTATGCCTACATTGTATTTTAGTTGTGATGACTTTGTAGCTGATAGTTTCATTTTTATTTTCTTATAATCATTTGGAAGTAATTGTAGCGACATGTCCTATAAATTATTGAGGAAAGAGTAAAGATATTAGATAAATCATATATTCGATATTTTCTGAAATTCAAATAATTTTACCAGACTGACTCCTTTTTTCATACCACAGGCTTTAAAAAAATAAATCTTCCAGATGATAATTCGAGAAAAAACCAAAATGTATTTTAAACCAGTTACCACCTTTGTTGTAGGTGCTGCAACCTACAGGGTGTTGTTCATTTTGGGTGAGAACAGATTCACATTTATACACTCCGTATATAATTAAATTCAACTCTCAGTCAACACTCAAACCTCTTCACAGTGGAACATATCTTTCGCAAGAAGAATCCTCCAAATTAAATGATCAGTTCAAGAGATAGACTTTCGAAAATATGTCAAATTTAATGCAAAATCAGAGTAGTTCCATTACCATATTATTTTTCAACTGATCCTACCGTCTGAATCATGTAGAATTAATCTGATGGATACATGAATGCAAACAATTTTAGTGCCATTTTAGTGCATTCGCAACTGTTGAAAGCAAAAAGCTGGAATTGAATGAAAATATTCGAAACGAAATCAAAAATATTCAGAAAAACTCGAAGGTTTTCTTGATTTATCCATGGATAGACTTGAAGAATTCCATATTCGAATGCTATGAAATTTTCCACTGATTCCCCGATAATTTCGAATGATATTAATATGAACTCATGAAAACTCTAGTCATCACATTAGGCGTTGGTCTGTCATTCAAACAAAGCTGTATTCTACACAGATAGGTAGAGCGAAACAATTTTGATAATTCAATGTTTTCGTTTATGATCCCTTATTTTCTCTAATGTTGTTGACTAAATACGCATATAATTCAACTTTGAACAAGAATTCCATTCCAAATCACATAACGGCTTCAAGTTCAACAGATCTTCTTTTCATATTTATTGACTATTGAACAGTCTGACCTAAAATAATGTGACCTAGATAATAAAGGGACCCTATTTTTTTCTCTAAACCCCATGGATGAATTGGAACCCTTATAATTCAGATCCATTTTATTCGAACCAAACCACGAGAAATTATAATTATCTGTTTGTTCAGAAGTTCATTCTATTGAAACAATAATATAACGTCTCAACAGAAAAACAAATATGTAGTAAAATTTTTACTGAAAATTTATTATTCTCCTTGTTAAGCATAAAAATTTCATTTTCTTTCGAATATTTCAAGAACTTAAGGGCAAAACAGAAACCAATATTCCCATATTTGTATTCCTCGATAAATTTTGAAAAGTTTTTCGAATGAACAAAAATCTAGACAGAAAAGGAAAACCTCATATTTCAAATTCATTTCAACTCGAACGGGATATTTCGAAAGCCTGAAAATAACACAAAATGATATCCGCTATTTCAAGCATCTAAAAATTATCTTCAATTCAGGCTGCTGTTAGAGAATATTGTTCATTTTCTCTTCTCTAAAATTTCATCAAAAATTGATACTGAGGTTTCAAATTCTTCGAGAATAATAATTAAGTCATTATACCACTCACCTCTCAGATAATTGCTGTCAGTGTGCACGTATTTCTACCGTAAAAAGTTCAAAAACTCGTTTTAATCAGAGAAATGAATTAGCCAACTAAGTAACTCCTCAAGCACAATCTATTACTGTAATATGTCGTTTATAATACCGTCAAACAGCGGACGCGATAACGCGAGAGCGAAAGAGATCGAGCGGGCTACCTGTTGCGATTATTCCTCGAAACGGGTAAGAACCTGTAGCGATGTTTTCGCAGATGACTAGATGAACTGCGCGAATATTCTGCTGCCCGGCCAGACCAGCCGATTCCCCGATCGCTACCTGCCACGCCAACGCGCTTGCTCTACGAGACCGATTCCCAACCAACCGCCGCCTCTGTGGCCGCCAGCGTCGTTTTCACCTGCCTGGGCCGACGTCACCGATTTTCCGAAATTATCAAGCAATCCGCTCTGATGTGGGTCAGTGGAAAACTGAGTCCTGTAAATGGGTCATGAGCAGAATCAGGCTGACCTTAGCCTGATTACAGGGGGTGATAATTTATGAGGCTCGATTTAGAGACCTGTTGAGCAACATCAGCTTCTGTTAGATCTATCAAGGCAACAACATTAACCGTTCGATAAGGAAATCGCAATTTGAAACTGCGTCGGCCGTCTGTTGTGAAAATTCAAATGAAAAAAAGGCTGTTTCAAGCTGAATCGTTTTTTTTTTTGAGGAAAAGGCACCATACAAACATTCAATTGTCCTTATACGGAACAGTCCGTAGCACGTTATGAGACCTCTTTTCCTATATTTGTATAAACAAAAGTGCGGAAGTGTAAATAGCCAGAATAACATATTCGATGACCCTGACTGAACTGTGAGAGTTAAACAAAAATAAAGTCGATTTTCCGATTTTTGTTAATGAATATCGAACGCTACTATCCGAATCTTGTTCCAATCTCAAAGAAATCAAAATGATCTAATTCAGAAATTATGAAAGTGTGCAACCATATATCTAATAACATCAATATGGCTTATAGGTACCTCTGCTATTCACATACACAGTGTGAAGTCAAATCGTTGGTAACAATTGAATTGTACGCATGCGTCAACTGGAAATGTAAAAATTAAGGGAAACGTAGAGGTTATGTATATCTCGAGTGTCAACAAAAAAACAGATATCGCGAATGAAAATATGTCACTTAAATATTTTCAGTTTGATTAAACACATACTCCATTCACAATTATGAAATCGCAACTCGGGCCTTGGAAATTTGACACATTCCACTCTGTATCGAAGTTATGGTCCAATTCAAATTTGCCGTTCGTACTCACGCCAGAAGTCGTGAAAGGAAAAAATGACACTTGCACGAAATTTCTCATATCGACGGAAAACTTCTTCTGGACGACGAAGAACGGAAAAATAGGCGAGATTTCCTATCAATATTTCGCCCCAAAATCGCCGATCGATTCGAACTAACAACATGTGGAATATCTTTGATACTTTTACTTTGATGTGAACAAAGAAACTGGCAAAGTTGTTTTGTCATTAACGATATATTCTGTGCGCGCACAGACTCCTCATCAGCTGCACCAACTCCTGAAAACGAAACCATGACCTCCTATGTGAATAAAAGTGAATGGAGTATATGAATGTCCCATTCATGCTAAGTCCCCTAACAATGATATTCAGGGACTTGAAGAAAAAGGTATGAAGCGATTGAAACATTTCCCATGAAATTGTTAGAATATGATCGATAGTATTCACTAGGAGCATAGTATAACGGAGGGAAGGCTTCATAAGCTCGACAGATCATTTTGAACTTCCAATGACGGCGGAGGTTACAGTTTCGTGTGACGCCCGTTAGATAAAGTTGTGATCGTTTATAGGGCTACATGCATACATCTACTAATACCAATATGGATTATACCCCTGCTTTTCACAGTCACAGAGTGAAGCCAAATCTTCGGTAAGGATTGAGTAGTACGCTTGCGTCAACTGGAAATTCAAAAATTGCGAGAAATTTAGAGGTTATGTTTATTCTGAAAGACAACAAGAAAATAGATATCCAGAATGAAAATATGTCACTTAAATACTTTCAGTTAAATTTTAGAATATGAATAGGAGTTTACAATGATATTAAGGACTTGAAGAAAACGGAATAAAGCGATTGAAAGATTTCACGTTGAATTGTGAGGTTACGATCGAAACTATTCACATGAAGTTGAGAATGACAAACGTTTCACGACATAATACGATGTGTCAGAGAGAGATAGATTAAAAAAAATTATTCTCAATATTGCCGCACAAGCGCAGATCTGGATTGTAGGATACATTAAAAGTGGAGAACCGTGCCGTAATTCGACCAATAAGAAGCAGGCATCTGTCTTTCGTTTGATTCTTCTCTACGTCATACATCAACTGAGTCGACGTGTAGAAAATCGATAAAATTAATTCAGTTTGGGTTAGGATGTTGATTGTTGACTATTGTGTCAAGTCAAAGACGAGTCTTTGTTTATGTTGTGTTGGATGATTGCCAAATAAGAATGAACTTTTGGAAAGTTATCAATAATATCAATTCGGTATTTGATAATTGCATATAGTTATAGTGAAAAGAGGTTACAGTCAAGATAATTGCATAGATGAATTTATTGTAATTTGTCGTTGTTTGGATAGAATGAATGTGAATTATATTCCATACAAAGTTATGGATCATTCAATATTTTTTAATTTGGGTATTGGGTGAGAAGGGTTTTGTATTCAGGCTTTTACTTTTATTGGTGATTATTATTTATTTTCAGCCAAATTTGAAATGGGTATATGTATATTATTGATGTTCTCAATACTGAAGAAATCACTTGATAGGAAGCAAGTTATCAAGAGTAAACTTCTAAATAATTCCAAGAGGATGTTATAGGGATGTTCATAAGATGTCATTTTTGCTGAAATATCCTTTTATAGATTATAGATCACCAAGTGGTGACTTCAAATTGTTTTTGAACAAATCTTATAATTTGCTAAATAAATGCACAAAGTTGAGTAGGTACCTGTTTTTTTTGCGGGTATTTTAATGTAAAGTTATTCACAGACAGCAGAGAAAAGCAATCCCTGCTCCTGCTGGAGCTGTTAAATTGTTTTGGCTTGGAGCTCACATCATTGTCGCCGACTAGAGTTTATTATGACGGTCTTGGAATTTTGAAGGAACAAAAGTTGGATTACTTGACGACTAATATTGTAAATGTGGGAACATCTAGGGTTGTACAGCCTAATCTTGTTGATCATTTAGGAATAATCTGTGAATTACCGGTGGTTGGTTCGGTGGAATCCAATGAAATAAATCGTAGGACTAAATACTTGGCGGTAGACTATAGCATGGCGAGAGCTGCACTGAGCGGAGGTGCATTTGATGGGTTACATGAAATTAGTGATATTAACGAAAAATATAACACGTTTATGGGAATATTAGACTGGGCGATTCAAACAAATTATACCGAACGATATAAAAATGAATATACTAACAATTAACTAACGGAATTAGGATTAAGAGTAAGGAACTTAAGAATTTGCTTTGGCTTTCGAGAGATCTGGGTGATTCTACACTTCATAACTTCATAACCGTAAAAAAGAATACAATTTAATTCTTGAATCAGCCAAGGAAAGTTATCATAGGAGAATACTCAGAAACAGTGACAATGTTCCAAAAAGTATATGGAGAAGCGTGAATTCGGAATTGGGAAGATTAAAATCAACTAATATAGGTCGAATATGGATAAAAGAAAAAGACCGAACAACTGAAGATCCAGCGGAAGTGGCTGAAATATTCGGTCAGCACTTCTCAACTGCAGCGAATATAGCATTAATTACTAAATAAACCCAATAGGAATGTTGACACATGTTACAAATTCATAAAAATTGAGGTTTTCCACATTGAAGGTAGTTTTTGAAATACTGAAACAATATTTTAGTGATCTAATTACTCTCATTGAATTAAATAAAATCGATTTAAAATGTGTAAACTATTACAGTTTATCACGTGACTGCAAACACGAAAGGGAATACGTGACATCACTTTTCGGTAAACAAGCTAACCTATAACCTTACTGTCATCACGAGTACGAACTTAGGAAGAACAGAAGAGGGTAAAACGTATCACCAGCGAACTATTTCACAATTATTTGTTATTACGCAAACGAATTGTTCGCGAGAAATAACGCAAGATCAGTTCGCTCTGACAGACGGCGAAGTCTGTTTACCGTATGGTGACGTCATCATAATCACTTCGTTTCAGCGGCAATTTTGAAAACTATTTTTTCTACAACCGGGCCTAACTAACTACTTTCCCGCATTGTTTTAGATTCGGAAAGTGTCACTTTCCCGCACTAGTGCGGGAAAGTAAATATGTGTTGAATTTGGGTATAATGATACTTTTAACATGAAATCTCTTAGTCTACTTGCTTATATATTTAGTTAAATATTTAAAATTATGCAGTTTCATCCATGTCAAACTAATTAGTAATCCAGATTTCCGTTTGAAAATTATTGCATTTTCAAAGAGAACTTGACATCCTTCAAAAATTATGACTGTCATACATGGATCTGTGTATTTATTTCTATGTCACGGTCTATGATTTTCCGCATAGAATCCCAAACTCCTTAATTAATGTGTCAAAACGAATATTCGAGTTGTGTAGCAGTTTTTTTTTCATTTTATAATACGGTTGTAGAAAAAATATTGTTCCTATCTTGAGCGTCGTTCGGGCAACGGCAATCTAGTGCGGGAAAGTACAGGGTATCCCATTTTGGGCACTTTCACGGGATATCTCCGTTATTTTTAACGTTAGCGGGATGCGGTTTTCGCGACAGTGTGCTACTTTTTTGTGAAACTAAAGATGGCGCAATCAGTTTTTGCATAGCCCTCTTAGTTTTTGCTATACAGGCTGGAAATGAAAAGTATCACTTTTTAATCACCCCCCATATCTCAGTTGTGCTTGAACTTGGAGAAATGCTTGAAACGCATTCCTATAGATTTTTTTCCGTGGAATCCAGTGGCGTAGTCAGTTTTTCAATTTCACTTTCTGTTTTTGAGTTATTGAGCAAACATATGTTTTTTTAAATGGGACACCCTGTATATTATTTTTTATTCTTATTAAGCACAATCTTAGCTTTTCAAAAACATATTATTTTATGCATTTATTTTCGAATTATTTGAATTTTCAAAAAATTGCAAATTAAATTAAGTTAAATATTAGATCATGTGATGTAGATATTATGTTAACATTATTTTCGATTTCTAACGAAATCTTGACATTAATTTTTTGTTTTTAATAAACAGTCATAGCCTACTACTTAGTTATTGACGATTGAATTACAAAATGCATAAAATAATATGTTTTTGAAAAGCTGACATTGTGCTTAATAAGAATAAAAAATAATATACAGGGTGTCCCATTTAAAAAAACATATGTTTGCTCAATAACTTAAAAACAGAAAGTGAAATTGAAAAACTGACTACGCCACTGGATTCCACGGAAAAAAATCTATAGGAATGCGTTTCAACCATTTCTCCAAGTTCAAGCACAACTGAGATATGGGGGGTGATTAAAAAGTGATACTTTTCATTTCCAGCCTGTATAGCAAAAACTAAGAGGGCTATGCAAAAACTGATTGCGTTATCTTGAGTTTCACAAAAAAGTAGCACACTGTCGCGAAAACCACATCCCGCTAACGTTAAAAATAACGGAGATATCCCGTAAAAGTGCCCAAAATGGGATACCCTGTACAACTTTCCGTCCTTGATAGGAAAATAACTATTTATTTACGCATTTTTTCTTGGTATTTGCTATATTTTTTCCATGAAAATATTTTTTTCATCTTTGTATAGGGCTTATCTACAAATTAAAATTATTTCCAAAAAATAGTCAACATCCCTATTGTCAAGTATGTGTACGACTCCTCATGCTACATATGTAAACAGTCTGTTTGTGACTCATGTTGAGGAAAGTGAAATCATGTCAATAGTACGGAAAACTAAAAATAAGAATTCATCTGGTACTGATAGGATGACGGTTAAATTATTGAAATCTTTATCTGACATATTGGTTAAGCCCTTAACACATTTGATGAATTCGATATTAGAACATGGAACTTTTCTAGACGCGCTCAAGGTCGGGCTTGTGATACCCATTTTTAAGAAAGGTCTAAAAGATGATACAAATAATTATAGGCCTATCACGCTGCTTAATGTGTTTAGCGAAATATTTGAACGTATCGTTTATGATAAGATTGTTGGATTTCTGGAACATTATGACATTTTAACATCCAGTCAGCATGGCTTTCGCTCGGGTAGATCGGTGGAGACCGCTGTGATTGGTTTCATTGAGGATGTCCACATTAGGTTGGACAGGGGTGAGTATGTCGCAGCCCTCTTCTTCGACCTCTATAAGGCATTCGATAGCGTAGATTTGGACTTCTTTCTTAATCAATAAGTTGTACTGTTATGGTATTCGTGGTAAAATGCTGAACTTACTGGAGTCCTATAAAGGTGCTAGGAGAATGTGTGTGAGGGTTGGTGACAGTGTGTCGGGAGAATACTTTTTGAATATGGGAGTTCCCCAGGGATCTGTGTTGGGACCACTACTTTTTCTGATTTTTGTGAATGAAATACCTCAATATTTGAAAAACTGCAATGTTATTATGTTTGTCGATGACACGTCAGTATTGGTCTCGGCGGGGTCCCTGGAGGAACTAGAGGCGGCTCTGGTTGAGGTCCTGGGTGAGTTTAGTTCGTGGTGTGCTAATAATAATATTATTATAAATCTAGAGAAGACAGTTTGCATGAATTTCGGAAATAGATTGACGAGCACTATAAAGTTGCCTAGTGGAGTGTTAATAGCGAGCAACACTAAATTTTTGGGGTTGAGAATTGATGAGTCTCTATAGCATGAAGAGATCATGTAGATCATGTCTGTTCTAAGTTGGGCTCGGGGTACTATGCCATCAATAGGCTGAGAAGAACAGCCGATATTGAAACGATCTTTATGGTCTATTACTCTCTAATATATTGCCATCTGACTCAAAATGTAATTTTGTCGGGTAATAGTGTAGATGTTGGGAGGGCATTTAGGTTGCAAAAGAGGATACTGCGTTTGATGTTTGGTCTTGGGTGTACTGAATCTTGTAGATCCTACTTCAGAAAACATAATGTGATGTCTTTTCCTTCAATTTATATATATATATATATATATTTGCATCACGGCACCTATAGGTCTTCCCTATATGATCCGGCAATAGGTCTTCTACCAGAACCAGTGAATGTATAAAAGATTTCTCTGCGTATATTGGTTATTTGATGAGGATCGAACATGAATCCGCTCTGACAATACTCAAGAAAATTAAAAAATCCTTCCCATTTTACCATGTTTAGATCCTCCGATAGAAAAAACGACATTGACTCCTCCATACGTGTATATTTTTATCCATTTTACAGTTCTTTAGTCTTCCGCTTTATACGGCATAACCAAATTACGGCGGATAGTTCCTCCAACGTATAATATTCCTTCCATTCCAAAGTGGATTGCTCCTCCAGCAGTGTTGCCGGAATTAATGCCGTTAAAAATTGGCGGTTTTAGTACTCTATTCATCTCTTCAGAAGTTTTGTCAGTAGTGAATCATGTAGTAGTGTCCATGCTTCGAGAGTATTTCAGCTCTGTAGAGTATAGCGAACAATATCCTAATCCCAATTTTCAGATTTCACATAGATTCACTTCTCCGAAATCGCCTAATAGACATTCGAACTTGAAACACCCTGCATAATATGTAGTAAAAATGTGTATCTTGAATAGGCCAAAAAAAGTCTTGCAAAACCATCTATGAACTTTTATAGGTGCGTTAAAAAGCAGAAACTGTTTTTAGATTGATCAACTTTTAAATATCATAACTCCAAAATTATCAGTTTATTGTAGTTGAAAATGGTGTCAATGTATTTGTATTGTAAAAATGAATCATAAAAGTCATTTCTAAAGTGTAATCTGAAAAAGAAAAATTTTCTCGTTACTCCGAAATCACTGGGTCGATTTTACCGAATAACGAACTTAGCCGAGATTTTCAACCCATTATGAAAATTTCAGCATAGAATCAATTTTGACCACTGATTCTCCATAAGTGACGATTGATACCATTTTCGCCCAAAATTTGGAAAATCACAGATATTTGGGCAAATTGATAAGTACTCTGTTCAGGGGAAAATAGCGCTAAAAAGTGATTAAAATGTTAACTTTAGCTTCAATTTGTTCTTATCATAAATCTAAAACTGAAATTAAGTATTAAAAATATGCTAATATCTTTGAGTTATGTCATGAACAGAGGGCTTTTCAGTAACTGAAATTGCTTTCCGTTTTCCCAGAGGAGATCAATACCTTATTCTAAAATTTTAGACATTTGGGCTAATTAATGAGCTCTGTTCAGGTGAACAAGGTTGGCAAAAAAAAGTGCTTTCCTAAAAAAATTGACTGCCAGAATTGTAAGATAAATATTCATAATTTTCACGGAGGGCTTAAACTGAGTATAAGTTTTCACTTCAAATCTCATTTTATTTCCTTTCGTGAAACTATATTTCGAAGGATACAGAAAAGATTTCTGTCGGCAGAATTGAAAAATTATTGATCTCGACATTGTTATTAACAATTCACCTCGGTGAAAAATTTGAATAGATCCCGAAAATACATTTTTTTTAAATCATATTTATTCGACTTCTTATCAAAAAAGTGTGCCTAAGATTATTTTTTCTAATTTATCGTTTGAAGAATTGTATGAAAAAAAACGTTTTTCAATAAAAATTTGACATTTTTCTATGCATTTATAATCTTTGATGTAAATTATGATTCAAGATAAAAACTTTTTTTGGTTAAAAAGGGTTTTGTTAATTAATAATTTTTTTGACTTATATTTTATATTACACTAGTGAAAAAAATTAAGGGATCAAAAAAAAAATCCAAATTTTTTGAGGTTTTTCAAATGGCTGTAGGTATCACCCTTAAAAATGGTCGCACTGGAATTTAAAAAAGAGGATTATCAAGCTCGAAGTTTCTCGTTTTGAGATCTCTACGATGAATTTTTTTTTTCATGCAACGTGTTCCGCTCACTTATAATGAATACCAAAAAAAATTTTTTCGAAATTCTTCCGGTTCTTTTTTTTTGGTCTACGAAGTTGGAACAATTTTTTCCAGCTCAACCACTAATGGACTTGATAACTTGTTCATTCAGATTAAATTTGCTTTTTAAAAAAGTTTGATACGACCTCTTCTCGCTAAGATATCGAACATTGAATGGAAAAGGGTCCTTTTGTATTTTACCATCCATATCTCAGCAACCGCTGATCGCACAAAAAAATTTAGGCAGGTTTCGAAATCTTGAATAAAACCCCAACAATAATCAGGTGCGGCTTTTTGAAAAAAAAAATTTTTTATTCTTAACGTTGATTTGAAAAATCAAGATAAAAAGGGCTTTTGGGATAATCAGGCGCTGAGTTGGAAATATCGAGAAAACCAGTAATGTTGAGTGTGCCTTTTAGAGTTCAATATGCCTACAAAATCTACACAAATTTTCGATTTAATCCATCGAGCCGTTCTCTTGTTTTATACGATCGAATTTGAAAAAAAATTGAAGGATCACGAATTTGACTTTAAATGATCATAATATTTAACAAAGTGCAGAAAAAAAATGTTTTTCTCAGTTTTTTATACATTTTTATTGATAAAATGTTAGAATTCATGGAAAAAAAAAATATATAAAAAAATAAAAAAAAATTGTTTTGAAAAATTTTGGATTTTCTTCAATGACTCCAAAAATTTGAAAACAAAAACTTCAGTAATCAGCATTACCCAAAGCGTACCACGTGGAGGTTGCCTGATCGGATTTACGCTTTGTGTGTGTGTGTGTGTGTGTGTGTGTGTGTGTGT
The DNA here is from genome assembly GCA_910592335.1 of Adalia bipunctata. Classification (NCBI taxonomy): domain Eukaryota; kingdom Metazoa; phylum Arthropoda; class Insecta; order Coleoptera; family Coccinellidae; genus Adalia; species Adalia bipunctata. Next base: position 44,863,415 of record OU342948.1, read on the forward strand.
GTGTGTGTGTGTTTCTTGAGGAGAAATGAGACCAGGAGGTTCGTCAGTTCCTCCGTATTTAATGACTTCAAAGTCATTCTCCAAAGTGTTCTGTGTGTGTGTGTGCGCGCGTGAAGGAGAAAAAAAATCAGTTTTGTTAAGAACGGGTATTGCACAAACACACACACACACACACAAGAAGCGTAAGTTCGACCGGGTAACCTCCACTTGGTATGCTGTGGGTAATGCTGAGGATGCGGTAGTTTTTGTTCACAAATTTGTGGAGCCATAAAAAAAACAAAAATTTTCAAAACAATTTTTTTTTTCCATGAATTCGAACATTTTTATGAATAAAATGCATAAAAAACTTAAAAAAACATTTTTTCGGCATTTTGTTGAAGGATCATTTAAAGTCAAATTCGTGATCCTTTAATTCTTTTTAAATTTGATCGAACAACACAAAAAAAACGGCTCGATGGGTTGAATCGAAAATTTGTGGGGATTTTGTAGGCATATTGAACAGTAAAAGGCACACTCAACATTACTGGTTTTCTCGATATTTCCAACTTAGCGCCTGATTATCCCAAAAGCCCTTTTTATCCTGATTTTTCAAATCAACGTAAAGAATAAAAAAAATTGTTTTCAAGAAGCCGCACCTGATTATTGTTGGGGGCTTATTCAAGATTTCAAAACCTGCCTTAATTTTCTTGTGCGATCAGCGGTTGCTGAGATGTTGATGGTAAAATACAAAAGGACCCTTTTCCATTCAATGTTCGATATCTTAGCGAGAAGTGGTCGTATCAAACTTTTTTTAAAGGCAAATTCAATCTGAATGAACAAGTTATCACATCCATATAGTGGTTAAGTTGTAAAAAATTGTTCCAACTTCATAGACAAAAAAAAAACCCAAAAAATATCCCAATTTTTTTTTTGGTATTCATTAGGATTGAGCGGAACACGTTGCTTGAAAAAATTTTTCATCGTTTGATTTCAAAACTACAAACTTTGAGCTTCAAAATATTTTTTCTTTCATTCCAGTACGACCATTTTTAAGGGAAATACAGGCACTTGAAAAACTTCAAAAAATTTGGAATATTTTTTTGATCCCTTAATTTTTTCCACTAGTTTAGAAACCATTTTTTTTAATCACAACTTTTTTTTTATTTTCATTTAATAAACAATTTTTTATCAACAATTACATGTTTGCACTATAAATTCGTTTCTTACTCTATAATATAATAAAACAAGAACAACAAACTATTGCTTGCGCATTAACGGATTTTTATTCCATCATCAATCCTGCTAGTGCATGAAATTTTTCAAAATTCATATTCAATGTGTAATAAGTTTGAATACCTGTTTGCGTGAGAATTTTGAGCCTACCATAAAATGTATAAGTCTTCATCAAACTAAAAAATATCTCAAGAACATTTGAATATTCAAGAAAAAACTAAATCACCCTCTTTTAGTTAACTGTTTATAATTTTTGAAATTTTTACGAGCGCATCTTGTATTTTGTCAAAACAGGACAAAATGGTGCGAAAAAGCAAAATTATATGCATTCTGAGAATCATCATTAAGTCATTTACTCCAAAACTCTATTCTGTGAAAATTATATTGGATTTGTTATATCCGTTAAAAATTTTGATGACTTCAGTGGTAAACTTGAAATCGCGCTGAATAATACGGAAGCGGAAAAAACACTGAGAATTTGATGATCCACTGGGTAGCCTCTATACGCGTGCTATTTCCCGTGACTACCCTGAATGGAGCCAGCAAACAAGATATCGAAAACGGAAAGTCATTAAATGATCCAACATCTGCACAAGGCCTCTGAACTGAATACAGTGTTGCCGAAAACGTGGAAGACCAACCTACTGTGTTATGAAAAATTCTGTATATCGGGGAGGACCGATCCTCTGTGAAACGTCCAAAAGTATACAGCTCAATATACGCGTGAAAGCGCCCTCGAGGTTAAGCGCGACAACTGCCGCAACTAAAGTATTCAAAATCGACAAAAATCAGCTCTGAGTCGTCCGGCTGAAATTTTGCCAGATGGTTGCCTATGTTATGAGGGAGCTTTTAACACGCGATGCGTTAGGTCCTCCGTATACGGAGGACGGATCGCAGCCGGAGGACGCATACCATGTAATCGGTCTATTAGAAGAGGACCTATTAACCGTAGGATAAATATATATATATATATATATATATATATGTCAATGCGTGGATAGCTGGACCGAAAAATTTGACAATCGTCGATGGCTGGACATTTCTGTGCATAGCTGGACGTCCAGCTATGCACACCATATATCTTTATGCCAATGCGTGTTTAACTGGACATGTTTTTCCCCCACCCAAATTCACGAATTTTGCAGTGTTGCCAGGTTGTGTTTTACCTATTTCAGTAGTTTGTCCAATCAGTTGTTATTATGTAGAATTTACACCTGATTTTGCGAATGGATATATTATCTCTGAAAGCATTCTTTTTGAATGGTGTTGTATTATTTCAATGTTATAAAAGGAAATGTTTGTCTGAATGATATCAAACTTGTCATGAAAAAACTCAAGGAAAAATGATGATGAGATCAAGAGCTCCAGCATGATTTTCCATTACATCATTTCATAAGGAAATTTTCTAAATATACGATTTTCGCAACCTGCACATAATTATAATCATTCTACATCAAAATAATATAACGTTTCTTCCGTATTATTTATTTTCGAATCATGAGGAACAATAAATGTCGAAAACCGCTCTTCCGATTTTAAGCATATTAAAACTCAACGTTGATATTTAGATCAATAACTTAGGTACTCTGGAGACCAGATCTCGAGAGATATGGTGTTAACGAACAGCAAAAAATGAGAATCGATATTGAAAATATACAGTGTGTGCCAGGTTTGGACGTTTCTGGTGAACTGGACATATTTGAAAATTGAGATTATAATAGTGTTCTAAATTCTCTACTGAGCTAAACTATTTTTGGAGACTGAGCACGCCCTTTCATACAAGGAGTTGAAATGAATCTGTGAAAAAAATTTTTTTTCAGTTTCTTCAATTCTGATATGGTTCACTCAATTCTGAATACATTACTATCGAAACTATTGTATTCAATTATAGAGTTTTTGCAATATCGAAAAAAAACGGAAAACAGTCAAATATTCGTATCTAGTCTGTTTTATGTTCATGTTTCTTGTTTTCAACATCCTGAGCGTGAACCGTTCTCATAGCATCGAAGTAGAAGACTGTTGAAAATTCATGCGTCTTTTGAATTTCAGGAATATCATCACAGGGTGTTTCAAATTTTGTGTCGGAAACTGTGGTAGAAAATTGGCCATAACTTGTTTTTTCGACTAAAAACCCTATTTTGATAACTGTGTTGGATTCTACAAAAAAAATAATGGTAGCTAATGTTTAATTTTTAATCAGTGCCAAAAATAATTCTTAAAAAGCATGGTTCAGCCTCTCACGTATATAGAAACATGTTTTATATTTGTTGATACGAGGATAGCTGGACCATGCACCATGGAACCATAAATCAGTTAGTCCAGCCATGCACGTACCTGTATATCCTCAACATATATTGATGCGTCCATGGATGGACTTAGTATATAAACGAGGTGGAAAACCAAAATGAAAAAAAAAATAGTGTGACGCGAAGACACTCTGTAGAAGTGTAACTTCTGTACCACACAGAAATATTTCGACGTTATATCTGGGTAAATATTCATGAATCACTTTTGTTTAGCACATAATGAATTAATTATTCATCAATTTGGATTAAATAATATACATATGTATCACCGTGCATCATCCCCTTCAATCTATAGAAAGAGTGGTTTGTGATAACTAAAATAAAATTCAGTTATACTTTAAAACACGGTTTCCTAGGAAGACTGTAGGTATAATTATGCAAGTCATAAATTGAGTTCATTGACCTTTCAATGTGAAAAAATAATGATAATAATAACTGTACTTCATTGACCGCAGTCAAAGGCGATCGACCGGAGTCCTTCAGCCTTCAGCCAATTCTGTGTAAAATTTGATTGCAAAATTATTTCAAAAAATTGTCTGTATGCCGTGAACTCTTGCTCTAGAATTATTTCACAGACGTAAAACCCATTTATATATAGTTATTCTCGGCTTAGTATTTGGTCGGAATCCGAAATCCGATCTGAACTGAAATCGAAAAATTCGATGACGTGAAGTGAAGGATAAGTGGAGTCGTCTGGCTAATAATGACGAATCAGTGCCCCCCACCTAGGAACCTCCTCTCTCACTACATATGAGGTGACTTCATCATATTGAATTCCAAGAGAATATCATACCCACTGGTAGCTCAGGGGCCAGAGCATCCGCCCGGCAAGTGGGAGACGCAGGTTCGATTCCTGCTCGGTGTGTAACTTTTTCCGGAAATTCAAAAAAAATTGTCTGTATGCCGTTAACTCTTGCTCTATTGTAAAATATTTTAATGAAGAATATCATTGCTGAAGAAAGAATCTTCGTGATTTCAGTTATGTGGACTAATTGTACAACGAATTTCTAACTTATAATCGGACAATTGAATGAACATGTTTTATTATCTCAGCGGTCTGAGTCGACCGCTCTGGTTTTATAAGTCGCCGGTGCTCGGTTTCAAATTTTATTTCTCATCAGTATTTAATAGCACAACATTCCTTATAGGATTCCGAAACAAAGTAAACATCATTACATCTTGAAAATTAAGAGATGTGTGATTTTCTGAAGACTTCATTTTTCAAAATATACCGCAGTTTTCACAATTTGAAACGTCCGTTGTTTTGGACAAGTATGTTTTCAAGGGACTAGGTTGGTATCAGGGAAAACGATTCCCTATCTAAGTACTTAATATTTCCGGTATAAGGCTTGGAAATCTCTTTTATTCATATTCGTTTATAAAAAAAGTTGTTCGATTGTTTCCGGATGAGTTGAGGAATTATTTTTCAAACTATTGTTGAAGTGAATATTAAAGGAACAAAAATATTCTGGTCTGTGGTACCTAGATGTAAATTCGTTATATCGCTCATAAGAAGAAAGCTACTATTTAATTTTTATTCAGTGCCAAATATATTTTCCAAAGAGCATAGTCCAGCCGTACACGTATCGAAATATGTTCGATTTATATGTCGATACATGGATAGCTGGACCATGCACTATGATTCCATCTATCGGATGGTCCAGCTATGCACGTATCTATTCATCCTCAACATATGTCTATACGTCCATAGCTGCTGGACTCAAAGTCCGTATATATATGGCTATATGGAAAAAATTGCCGATTTTGGTTTAGTAACCGAAAACGGCAATTATCTATGGATAATTTCGAACCTGATGAAATTCAAAAATACAGTGAAATTATTCATCGTTATCCCGATATTAGGTCCTTTCCAAAATTCAGTTACTTTTTGTGACATATGGTTCAGAGCACCTTTTCATCTTTTAATCGAGTAGGTAATTGTTTTAAAATCACATACGTATCACAAGTCCATGATTTCGAATTTAAAAATGAATCATAGTAAGTTAATACATGTCATTTTGTAATTGAAATTTAGACTAGTTCTGGTCCTTCAATAAGTATAATTCTTTTGAGTGACCGAGATAAGGAATTTGAGCATACTGTTTTAATTGTTACAAGCTTTTATTTAGTTTCACCTGTCCCGGTGTCTATCTGTCTGTAATCAAATCTTGCAAGTTAAATATGACACACTTCTAATGGTCCGATTGATTTGAAATTTGGCAGGTGTACATAATTCTCGTGACAATGCATCATGAAATATTTTTTATAGAAAAAAACAAAATGGCGGCTCCAAAATGGCGGATGAGTTTTGTAATTATCATCCGATTCCATTCAAAATTAGTATCTGGGGGTTTTTGGGTTCGACAATGATGATTCTTCTGTCAAAATTGAAAAATTCAAGATGGCGGCTACAATATGGATTATGGCGGACGAGTTTTGTAATTATGATCCGATTATCTTGAAAATTGGTATCTGGGGTTTTTCTGCGTCGGAAATTACGATTCTTCAAAATTGAGGAATTCAAGATGACGGCTTCAAAATGGCGGATTAGTGTTGTTATTATAAAAGCTTGTCTAAAAAAAGGAATTTTTATTTCATCTCTATACAGGGTGGCCCACCCCAGACGCGGTTCTCATTTTGAAGCAGTAAATGAAGACATTTTGAAAATTTTTTTTTCGTGAAATGTGAAGGACAATCAGATGCACAATTTAAAATTGTTTTCACATATATAGGGTGTTCGATAACAAAGATATAGACCAAAGTTACACTTTTTTAAATGGAATACCCTATATATGAATTCAAAAATTGAATGGCAAGCTCAAATAATGATGAGTTTATGAAGACCATTTTATGCCTTAGAAGAACCATTGTAGAGAAAATGGCGAAAAATCGAAAAAAAGGAGTATTTTTAATTTGCAATTAATGAATAAACCCTTCAAACCAACGAGACAGACAATTTTTTTTCGTGTGGACATATTGGCTACCCTTATGCAGAAGAAAAAAATTTAACTCTGGAATATACTGAGTGATCATAATTAATGTTCAAACATTAACTAAAAATAATGGTCAAAAACTTTCTTATTTCAAATGGCACACACAGTATTTCTGTACCTTGTTGAACGTAAAAATTAATATCGAAACTATCTTCATTGGGTTTCCCTATACCTAAACCTAATAGTTTTCCAGTAATTTTCGATTTTTAATTCAACTAGTTAACCTACCATTATGATTAGCGATATTCATAGAAATACTTGGAAATATTTGTGGGGAAATGCTTATTACAATATTATTTGAAATCTGAAAAACTCATATGAAGTTCTCAATAATGGTGTTGCGGTCACGCAAGATTTATTATTCCTTTATAAATGATTAGGTATCTACTGTTTTTCTGAATATCAATTCTTTTTTCAATTATTTTCAAATTAATTTCGCCTAAAAGGTATTCAGTGTCATTATCATTCAATCTTTTTAGGTACATGACCTTAAATTTTTCTTTATTCTTATCGTTTTGAAGTTAAGCCATACGTTCAAAGAATCATGTAACAAACGGTTCATTTAAAAAATATTTGCTCAGGCGATGAACCTTTGATTCTTCATACTTGTTATCTCCAATTGTTGGATTGAGTATAAGTAGACTCAAAGTTTCAAAATACCTTCAAATACTACCTTACTACTGAACTGAAAGTCCTTATGCTGGTGAAACTCGTTCCACTCGGTACTCAACTCACTCTCTGGCCAGAGGTTCACTATCACAGATCTCTTTTGAAAATCTCTAGAAGTCTTCAAAATATTGAAAATGTGAAGAATAGGAAAATGTTGGACTGGAGCACAGGTTCATCGCCTGAACAAATATTTTTTTAAATGAATCGTTTGTTACATGATTCTTTGAACGTATGGCTTAACTTCAAAACGATAAGAATAAAGAAAAATTTAAGGGCATGTACCGAAACAGATTGAAAGATAATGACACTTAATACCTTCTAGGCGAAATTAATTTGAAAGTAATTGAAAAAAGAATTGATATTCAGAAAAACAGTAGATACCTAATCATTTATAAAGGAATAATAAATCTTGCGTGACCGCAACACCATTATTGAGATCTTCATATGAGTTTTTCAGATTTCAAATAATATTGTGATCATTTCCCCACAAATATTTCCAAATATTTCTATGAATATCGCTAATCATAATAGTAGGTTAACTAGTTGAATTCAAAATCGAGAATTACTTGGAAACTATTAGGTTTAGGTATAGGGAAACCCAATGAAGATAGTTTCGATATTAAGTTTTACGTTCAACGACGTACAGAAATACTGGGTGTGCCATTTGAAATAAGAAAGTTTTTGACCATTATTTGTAGTTAATGTTTGAACATTAATTATGATCACTCAGTATATTCCAGAGTTAAATTTATTTTTTCTGCATAAGGGTAGCCAATATGTCTACACGAAAAAAAATTGTCTGTCTCGTTGGCTTGAAGGGTTTATTCGTTAATTGCAAATTAAAAATACTCCTTTTTTTCGATTTTTCGCCATTTTCTCTACAATGGTTCTTCTAAGACATAAAATGGTCTCTATAAACTCATCATTATTATAGCTTGCCATTCAATTTTCGAATTCATATATAGGGTATTCCATTTAAAAAAGTGTAACTTTGGTCTATATCTTTGTAATCGAACACCCTGTATATGTGAAAACAATTTTAAATTGTGCATCTGATTGTTCTTTACATTTCACGAAAAAAAAATTTTCAAAATGTCTTCATTTACTGCCTCAAAATGAGAACCGCGTCTGGGGTGGGCCACCCTGTATACTGTGCCCGTAAAGTATGGAACAAATTCATTTTTAGCTAAACAGGTCATTTTAAGAAATAATCCTGAAACACGTCGATTTTTGATGTTTATTTACCGTATTTTGAAATTATAATCTAATATACAGGGTGAATTACGTTCGAGTTATGACTTCACCGTCATTTTTTTTTAAATGGAACACCCCCGTTTTGTCTCAATTTTCGGATTACTCTAGCTGAGCTGATTCCAAAAATGTATCACATGTTGATTCCAATTGGAACAGGGTGGACAAAAATAGGTACAACAGTTTTGTGTGTGCTCATAAAGTATCGCGTAACATTCTTTATTAGGTGAATTAAAAATACTATCAAAAATACTTATTGTCTAGCGGTAATTGATTTGAATGTAACACCCTGTAGTTTGCTACATGTTTAAAGTAATAAAAATCAGCTGTTTCCGAACATGTTACTTTATGAGCACACACGAAACTATTGTATTTTTGTCCAATTGAAATCAACATGTGATAAATTTTTGTAATCAGCTCAGGTAGAGTAATCCGAAAATGGAGACAAAATGGGGGTGTTCCATTTAAAAAAAATGACGGTGACGTCATAACTCGAACGTAATACACCCTGTATATTAGATTATTATTTTAAAATACGGTAAATTAACATCAAAAATCGACGTGTTCAGGATTATTTCTTAAAATGACCTGTTTAGCTAAAAATGAATTTGTTCCATACTTTACGGACACAGTGTATATTGAGTTGAACTTTTGTTTCGTTCTGCAGTTGACATGTTGATGTGTATTTCAAATTCATTATGTCAACATCAATAACAGTAGTTTGACGAAAATGCTGAAGAATCAAGATTTAGGTACTCAAAAAGTTGCAAATGGGACTACTTTGGTGTTTTCTGAATTTGATTGGTTGGATTCCTTCAGAATCCCATCCAAAGTCTTGACTAATGGTACACACTGAACTTCTTGGATAAAATATCTGTGTATTCGAATACTACTGATCCAAAATTCCTAAATAACGAAGCTTTTCCAAAATCTTTACAATACGGCAGTCACCATAATAATTTAGGATTTTGGAGCTATACCGTTTGTGGTCGAAACTCATATCCTGACTAGTGGCAGTTGAAACTACAAGATATTTGAAATTTTGGGGGGGAGAAAACTGATGTCCAGCTAAACACGCCTGTACATGTTGAAAATTATTTAATTTTCGTAGGTAATATTCCGAGACTATGAAAAATATCTCGTGCAACGTGTATTTCAAGACAATTCAATTCGACCATATGAACATTAATAATCAAAAAATAACTCCCTCGAGCTAAAGCTCTCGGGAGTTATTCAGATTATTAATGTTCATATGGTCTTATTAAATTGCCGAAATACAAGACGCTCTCGATAGAATCATTTCGAAAATAATAGTCGCTTCTGTCATAGTCGAGTGATATTCAGGAAGATTATTTCATGAAAACGCTCCAAACGCTCGGATCTGCGGTCTTTTGTGTTTTCGGACTTATTTATAATTATTTTGCAAAAAATTGCTATCCCAACCAAGTTTCGTACTCGGGACATTTTCAATTTTGAATGAATGTTATGTCAAATTTTGACACTTCAAATAGACGTTGATATTTCTTTGTTTCCCTGAATAGCCGTCAATATTGCATATCGTGTGACCAAATTCGTGATTTTTCATTGGCGGAGCCATGTATGAATGAAATAATCGCCAGCAACACGCACGGTCCAGCGATTGACGCATGTATCTCGATACCGCCATGCACGTATCTATACTATAATATTATGAAGAGGAAAGATTTTTATTTTTGAGTGTTTGATACGACTAGGCTGGAAAACTACTGAACCGATTTCAGAAATTCTTTCACCATTAGTGACAGAGGTTATATTTTCCACCCTAAAAACATTAACTATAACTTCAATAATTACGAGAAAATCAGCCATAATCAGATATTTTCACGTGCGCTGCAAAAACCGTGAGACTTACGTGGATACAATGTATGACGGAAGTGTACCTCTGAAATAGTTCTACAAAAAAGTCCGTGATAGCATATATCTATCTCTCAAGATTGGCTTGCTATTACCTGTTCATGGTAATCAGATGTTTTCCAAAATTATGCACTATTTGGGAGTATGTTTTTATGAATTGGGTTTTGATCCTCATCCAACCTAATACGTTATTTATCCCCAATATTCAATTCAGAACGAAATTGCCCTTCAATCATACAATTACAACGAGTACATCAAAAGATATGGCAGGTTGAAGTGTTGAAGATGAAACCGCGGCGTGAAACAAATTTCTAAGAATGTTGAAAAGCGACATGAAGTCGAATTTGAGCGTTTGCTTTTCGACTGATATCGTTCAAACTCAAGCTTTTTCCTGATGAAAAAGAATTATATTTCAACTCTATTGAATCTGTAGTTCAGGAAATAGTGGGAAAAAATTCAATGCGTTTATCCAAGAAATTCATTGCATACAAAACAGGACCAATGTTAGAAAATGAACGTTATAACTTATGGAAGAAACAACTTAGAGACCCGAAATTAGTAGAAAAGGTTGAGAGCTAATCTAAGCATAACGAATCCTAGTGAAAAACACCTTCGAACCGAATATTCCCATGAGGGAATTTCTATATAAAAATATATGTTTTTCCAAAAAATCAGTAATTTGATAAGTCATCATCCGGTTGCATCCCAATTCCTTTAGCGCGTCGATTTGGGTGTGAAAAACACCCTCGAACCGAATATTCACATGGAGGATTTCCGATATCGAAATGGAGTTTCTTCATATATTCAGTCATTTAATGAGCCTTCATTCAGTTACATCCGAATTTCTCAGCGCAGCAATTAGGGGGTGAAAAACACCCCCGAACCGGATATTCACATGAAGAACTTTGCATATCAGAAGTGATGTTTTTTCATATATTCAGTCATTTGATCAGCCATCATTCAGTTGCATCCGAATTTCTTAGAGCGGCAATTTGGGGGTGAAAAACACCCTCGAACCGTATATTCACATGAAGGACTTCCGATATCAAAAAAGGAGTTTTTTCAAAAATTCCGTGATTTGATAAGCCATCATTCGGTTGCATCCGAATTTTTCAGCGCGGCGATTTGGGGGTGAAAAATACCCCCGAACCGAATTTTCATATGAAGGACTTTCGTTATCAAAATGGGAGTTTTTAAAAAAATTCAGTAATTTGATAAGCCATCACAGAACACAACTGCTTACTCCGAACTCGGCACAAGTTACAAGCTTCGAAGCTTGTAGTTTCAAAGGGGTCTCCTCAGGAGACCTAGGAGTAATCATATCATATCATATCATATCATATCATATCATATCATATCATATCATATCATATCATATCATATCATATCATATCATATCATATCATATCATATCATATCATATCATATCATATCATATCATATCATATCATATCATATCATATCATATCATATCATATCATATCATATCATATCATATCATATCATATCATATCATATCATATCATATCATATCATATCATATCATATCATATCATATCATATCATATCATATCATATCATATCATATCATATCATATCATATCATATCATATCATATCATATCATATCATATCATATCATATCATATCATATCATATCATATCATATCATATCATATCATATCATATCATATCATATCATATATCATATCATATCATATCATATCATATCATATCATATCATATCATATCATATCATATATCATATCATATCATATCATATCATATCATATCATATCATATCATATCATATCATATCATATCATATCATTCAGTTGCATCCGATTTAGGGTGAAGAACACCCTCACACCGAATATTCACATGAATAACTTCCGCTTCAAAAATGGCATGTATCGAGTGTTCACGTGCTCAGAATGGATTTTGACCAGACATTTCTCATCAGCGAGTCCAACCAAAACGATTTATACCATTCTCGTCCAAAATTCGAAGATTACAGTCTTTTGGGTGAATTGATGAGCTTTCTGTTTAGGTGTTTAGGTGAACAAGAGCGCCAAAAATCGTGGATTGAATAATTGCGCTTAAATCTTTCCGCTTGTTCTAGTAAGGATTATATTACATGACGAGTAAGCAATCAAGAAATCCTGGTTTCCCGTCAATCATTTTCTAGTGTTCTTATCCACTAATAGCAGTCAGTGACTTACTGTTACCAAAGATTTACATCTTTTTTGAGTTCCCGTGAGAAGTTTATCCAAATTATTGAGATCTCTTTTAAATAAGCATTATCTACCATACCCTTGTCTAATATATAGATTATTTAAATGTGGATTCACGTTTTCCCCATTATCCAGATAACAGGCTCAATCTGGCAACGTTGCATCGATGTGGTCCAGCTATACCCGCTAAGACATAAAAATGTGATGTCCAGCTATGAACGGATACGCATATGGAACCTGCCGTCCAGCTATGCACGCCTTGTCGTAAATATATATATATATATATATATATATATATATATATATATATATATATTTATCCTACGGTTAATAGGTCCTCTTCTAATAGACCGATTACATGGTATGCGTCCTCCGGCTGCGATCCGTCCTCCGTATACGGAGGACCTAACGCATCGCGTGTTAAAAGCTCCCTCATAACATAGGCAACCATCTGGCAAAATTTCAGCCGGACGACTCAGAGCTGATTTTTGTCGATTTTGAATACTTTAGTTGCGGCAGTTGTCGCGCTTAACCTCGAGGGCGCTTTCACGCGTATATTGAGCTGTATACTTTTGGACGTTTCACAGAGGATCGGTCCTCCCCGATATACAGAATTTTTCATAACACAGTAGGTTGGTCTTCCACGTTTTCGGCAACACTGTATTCAGTTCAGAGGCCTTGTGCATATGTTGGATCATTTCATGACTTTCCGTTTTCGATATCTTGTTCGCTGGCTCCATTCAGGGTAGTCACGGGAAATAGCACGCGTACCTATAGAGGCTACCCAGTGGATCATCAAATTCTCAGTGTTTTTTTCGCTTCCGTATTATTCAGCGCGATTTCAAGTTTACCACTGAAGTCATCAAAAATTTTAACGGATATAACAAATCCAATATAATTTTCACAGAATAGAGTTTTGGAGTAAATGACTTAATGATGATTCTCAGAATGCATATAATTTTGCTTTTTCGTACCATTTTGTCCTGTTTTGACAAAATACAAGATGCGCTCGTAAAAATTTCAAAAATTATAAACAGTTAACTGAAAGAGGGTGATTTAGTTTTTTCTTGAATATTCAAATGTTCTTGAGATATTTTTCAGTTTGATGAAGACTTATACATTTTATGGTAGGCTCAAAATTCTCACGCAAACAGGTATTCAAACTTATTACACATTGAATATGAATTTTGAAAAATTTCATGCACTAGCAGGATTGATGATGGAATAAAAATCCGTTAATGAGCAAGCAATAGTTTGTTGTTCTTGTTTTATTATATTATAGAGTAAGAAACGAATTTATAGTGCAAACATTTAATTGTTGATAAAAAATTGTTTATTAAATGAAAATAAAAAAAAAGTTGTGATTAAAAAAAATGGTTTCTAAACTAGTAGAAAAAATTAAGGGATCAAAAAAATATTCCAAATTTTTTGAAGTTTTTCAAGTGCCTGTATTTCCCTTAAAAATGGTCGTACTGGAATGAAAAAAAAAATATTTTGAAGCTCAAAGTTTGTAGTTTTGAGATCAAACGATGAAAAATTTTTTCAAGCAACGTGTTCCGCTCAATCCTAATGAATACCAAAAAAAAAATTTGGGATATTATTTCGGTTCTTTTTTTTGTCTACGAAGTTGGAACAATTTTTTACAACTTAACCACTATATGGATGTGATAACTTGTTCATTCAGATTAAATTTGCCTTTCAAAAAAGTTTGATACGACCACTTCTCGCGAAGATATCGAACATTGAATGGAAAAGGGTGCTTTTGTATTTTACCATCAACATCTCAGCAACCGCTGATCGCACAAGAAAATTAAGGCAGGTTTTGAAATCTTGAATAAACCCCCAACAATAATCAGGTGCGGCTTCTTGAAAACAATTTTTTTTATTCTTTACGTCGATTTGAAAAATCAGGATAAAAAGGGCTTTTGGGATAATCAGGCGCTAAGTTGAAAATATCGAGAAAACCAGTAATGTTGAGTGTGCCTTTTACTGTTCAATATGCCTACAAAATCCCCACAAATTTTCGATTCAACCCATCGAGCCGTTTTTTTTGTGTTGTTCGATCAAATTTAAAAAAAATTAAAGGATCACGAATTTGACTTTAAATGATCCTTCAACAAAATGCCGAAAAAATGTTTTTTTAAGTTTTTTATGCATTTTATTCATAAAAATGTTCGAATTCATGGAAAAAAAAATTGTTTTGAAAATTTTTGTTTTTTTATGGCTCCACAAAGGACCCCACACACTCACTTAGGAAAATCGGGTCCAGTGAATTTTCCCCATTTTTACATGTTATATTTATATCAACCTTTAGAACAATATATCAGATTTTCACGAAGGTCTTACATCCGGTTTGGTCTATAGGGCGTTCCAAAATTGCAGCTACGGAAAAATGAATCTTTGAATTTTGATGATAATTCTTCTAATTTTCAGAATTTCATCATGATGCCTTGGGTTCTGAATGACAAGATATCACAGATATCCAAACACCGCCCACCACGTTAAGTTTCGTTATACAGGCTGTTCCATGAAGCTATATAAGTAACTGAATGTAACTTTGTTAGTGACTTTGGGACCACCCTGAGTTTTTCAAAATATGATACTATGATGTATGTCCACCTCCGTAGGAAGTTTCATCAATGTACAAAGAACAGTTGCAAAATTATTCAGGTTCAAATTCGGATTTCATACAATTTTTCTTTAAAACTTATCTGTAGTGGAGATTGCTGTCAAGGAATATAGGTTTTCATTCAGTATACATAATTATTATGATAGGTATTGACGGTCGGTCCAAAGGTGTTTTTATTCAGGAATGTACAGGATGAACATAATTCGGTGTCACTAATCTCCTCATTTCGCTATCTCAAAATCTGTTTATATAGAAAAACAGTATTATCATTCCAGTTATTTGTATCTTCGAGCACTCTAAGGATGCATATTTTTTTAAATATTATACCATAAAAGTATGTCGACCTTTGTGAAAAATTTCACTCGTGTATAAATAATTAAAAGATTGTTGCCAAATCATTCAGGTTTTAGTTCAATATACACCATTACTTGAAATAATAATTATCAACAAATTACATAAAAATGTATTAGCACAAAATATGAAATCTAATAATTCCAATCTTGAAATAGGGTTATTAACACGACTGATTAAACAATTGAAAGACTGAAGATTTTAGCTTTATATTTGTTACACCACTATAAAATCTAGGACAGTTACTAAAAAAAGTCATGGAATAATCACTCCTGCATTCAAGATATTCAAGAGTTGAGTACCTGAGGGGTACTTAATATTTCGTATATGTCGTATCCAAGAAACCAGAGTACGCTTGTTATGTGAGAACATGTCCCCAGGGTTCTGGCTCCAGTAATGGTGTATAATGAACTAAAACCTGAATGATTTTGGCAACAATCTTTTAATTATTTATACACGAGTGAGATTTTTCACAAAGGTCGACATACTTGTATGGTATAATCTTTAAAAAAATATGCATCTTTAGAGTGCTCAAAGATACAACAACCTGGAATGATAATACTGTTTTTCTATATAAACAGATTTTGAGATAGCGAAATGAGGAGATGAGTGACACCGAATTACGTCCATCCTGTACATTCTTAAATAAAAACACCTTCGGACCGACCGTCAATACCTATCATACCGCTTTTCCTAAGTAAGTGTGCGGGGTCCTTTGTGAACAAAAACTACCGCATCCCCAGCATTACCCACAGCATACCAAGTGGAGGTTACCCGGTCGAACTTACGCTTCTTGTGTGTGTGTGTGTGTGTGTGTTTGTGCAATACCCGTTCTTAACAAAACTGATTTTTTTTTCTCCTTCACGCGCGCACACACACACACAGAACACTTTGGAGAATGACTTTGAAGTCATTAAATACGGAGGAACTGACGAACCTCCTGGTCTCATTTCTCCTCAACACACACACACACACACACACACACACACACACACACACACACACACACACACACACACACACACGAAGCGTAAATCCGATCAGGCAACCTCCACGTGGTACGCTTTGGGTACCTAATGCTGATTACTGAAGTTTTTGTTTTCAAATTTTTGGAGTCATTGAAGAAAATCCAAAATTTTTCAAAACAATTTTTTTTTATTTTTTATATAGTTTTTTTCCATGAATTCTAACATTTTATCAATAAAAATGTATAAAAAACTGAGAAAAACATTTTTTTCTGCACCTTGTTAAATATTATGATCATTTAAAGTCAAATTCGTGATCCTTTAATTTTTTTTTCAAATTCGATCGTATAAAACAAGAGAACGGCTCGATGGATTAAATCGAAAATTTGTGTAGATTTTGTAGGCATATTGAACTCTAAAAGGCACACTCAACATTACTGGTTTTCTCGATATTTCCAACTCAGCGCCTGATTATCCCAAAAGCCCTTTTTATCTTGATTTTTCAAATCAACGTTAAGAATAAAAGAAATTTTTTTTCAAAAAGCCGCACCTGATTATTGTTGGGGTTTTATTCAAGATTTCAAAACCTGCCTAAATTTTTTTGTGCGATCAGCGGTTGCTGAGATATGGATGGTAAAATACAAAAGGACCCTTTTCCATTGTTCGATATCTTAGCGAGAAGAGGTCGTATCAAACTTTTTTAAAAAGCAAATTTAATCTGAATGAACAAGTTATCAAGTCCATTAGTGGTTGAGTTGGAAAAAATTGTTCCAACTTCGTAGACCAAAAAAAAAGAACCGAAAGAATTTCGAAAAAATTTTTTTGGTATTCATTATAAGTGAGCGGAACACGTTGCATGAAAAAAAAATTCATCGTAGAGATCTCAAAACGAGAAACTTCGAGCTTGATAATCTTCTATTTTAAATTCTAGTGCGACCATTTTTAAGGGTGATACCTACAGCCATTTGAAAAACCTCAAAAAATTTGGATTTTTTTTTGATCCCTTAATTTTTTTCACTAGTGTAATATAAAATATAAGTCAAAAAAATTGTTAATTAACAAAACCCTTTTTAACCAAAAAAAGTTTTTATCTTGAATCATAATTTACATCAAAGATTATAAATGCATAGAAAAATGTCAAATTTTTATTGAAAAACGTTTTTTTTTTCATACAATTCTTCAAACGATAAATTAGAAAAAATAATCTTAGGCACACTTTTTTGATAAGAAGTCGAATAAATATGATTTAAAAAAAATGTATTTTCGGGATCTATTCAAATTTTTCACCGAGGTGAATTGTTAATAACAATGTCGAGATCAATAATTTTTCAATTCTGCCGACAGAAATCTTTTCTGTATCCTTCGAAATATAGTTTCACGAAAGGAAATAAAATGAGATTTGAAGTGAAAACTTATACTCAGTTCAAGCCCTCCGTGAAAATTATGAATATTTATCTTACAATTCTGGCAGTCAATTTTTTTTAGGAAAGCACTTTTTTTTGCCAACCTTGTTCACCTGAACAGAGCTCATTAATTAGCCCAAATGTCTAAAATTTTAGAATAAGGTATTGACCCCTTCTGGGAAAACGGAAAGCACGGCAATTTCAGTTACTGAAAAGCCCTCTGTTCATGACATAACTCAAAGATATTAGCATAGGCTAGGAAAGTTTTTAAACCTATTTGAAATCCTGTATAGCTTTTCGTCTGGCAGAATCACTATGCAGAGTTTCGAAATCAGTGTGAAATGAACTACTATTTTCAGTTTCCATTGGCCCATATTATTCTTTTATTATTTTTGTGTTGTGAAAAATATTTTTAATACTTAATTTCAGTTTTAGATTTATGATAAGAACAAATTGAAGCTAAAGTTAACATTTTAATCACTTTTGAGCGCTATTTTCCCCTGAACAGAGTACTTATCAATTTGCCCAAATATCTGTAATTTTCCAAATTTTGGGCGAAAATGGTATCAATCGTCACTTATGGAGAATCAGTGGTCAAAATTGATTCTATGCAAACGTCTGTAAGCGCGATAAGATCCGAACGGAAAAAGCTAGAGAGCTGAAATTTTCATAATGGGTTGAAAATCTCGGCTAAGTTCGTTATTCGGTCAAATCGACCCAGTGATTTCGGAGTAACGAGAAAATTTTTCTTTTTCAGATTACACTTTAGAAATGACTTTTTTATGATTCAGTTTTACAATACAAATACATTGACACCATTTTCAACTACAATAAACTGATAATTTCGGAGTTATGATCTTTAAAAGTTTTTCAATCTAAAAACAGTTTCTGCTTTTTAACGCACCTATAAAAGTTCATAGATGGTTTTGCAAGACTTTTTTTGGCCTATTCAAGATACACATTTTTACTACATATTATGCAGGGTGTTTCAAGTTCGAATGTCTATTAGGCGATTTCGGAGAAGTGAATCTATGTGAAATCTGAAAATTGGGATTAGGATATTGTTCGCTATACTCTACAGAGCTGAAATACTCTCGAAGCATGGACACTACTACATGATTCACTACTGACAAAACTTCTGAAGAGATGAATAGAGTACTAAAACCGCCAATTTTTAACGGCATTAATTCCGGCAACACTGCTGGAGGAGCAATCCACTTTGGAATGGAAGGAATATTATACGACGGAGGAACTATCCGCCGTAATTTGGTTATGCCGTATAAAGCGGAAGACTAAAGAACTGTAAAATGGATAAAAATATACACGTATGGAGGAGTCAATGTCGTTTTTTCTATCGGAGGATCTAAACATGGTAAAATGGGAAGGATTTTTTAATTTTCTTGAGTATTGTCAGAGCGGATTCATGTTCGATCCTCATCAAATAACCAATATACGCAGAGAAATCTTTTATACATTCACTGGTTCTGGTAGAAGACCTATTGCCGGATCATATAGGGAAGACCTATAGGTGCCGTGATGCAAATATATATATATATATATATATATATATATATATGCAATGGCGCCGAAGAGACGGTCCAACATCTTTCGTCAGGATGCTCCCAAATAGCAGGCACCAAGTATTTGTCCCGTCACAATAACATGGGGAAAGTGGTCCATCAGTTGGTGTGTCTGAGAGAACAGCTTCTCAATCACTTCACTCCACATCACTTGTATATCCCAAACACTGTATTGGAGGACGAAAACATTAAAGTCTACTGGGATCTGACAGTGATAACTGATAGAGGAGTGGAGCATAATCGACCGGACATGATAGTATGGGACAAAACAAAGAAGACCGCCCAAATCATTGATTTTGCTGTGCCACAGGACTACAATCTGTCAAAAGCATATGGCGAGAAGATATCAAAATATGAAGCACTGGCACGGCAGATGAAGGATATGTGGAAACTGACAAGCGTCACGATAATGCCCCTCATTATAAGCTCCAATGGACTAGTACACCGAAGAACTGTGAAACATATTGAAGAATTGAACCTGCCCCCTAACACCATCATGTGGATGCAGAAGGCCGTGATTCTGGGAACCGTCAGCATAATACGGCAGATTGTCTTTCCTCACTAACACGTTGGATTGCTCTTGGCGCTCGCGCCCGGGCAGTCTAAGCAAATCCACGAACGTGTGAAATTAAAAAAAAAAAAAAAAAAAAAAAAAAAAAAAAAAAAAAAAAAAAAAAAAAAAAAAAAAAAAAAAAAAAAAAAAAAAAAAAAAATATATATATATATATAAGTATGCCAAACTATTACTTCGGGGACATTTATCGTATATAGAAACATTTTATACTGTCCTCGAAATGATAGTTTTATGCACCATATATAGCAATATAAAATCTGTATAAACTTATATACTGTCCTCAAAGTTATAATTTCGTGCTCCATATAAAAAATGTATATACTGTCCCCATAATAATACTTTGGTAAACAAATAAACTTTTTATACTGTCCTCGAAATCATACTTTTGTGAATCGTATAAAATCGTATAAATGTATATACTGTCCCCGAAGTTTTCGTATATCATAGGATCTCTCACATCATTATTATGTTGCCTTGCTTCGACTGAAATTTCTATTTTTCATATGATACGTATCGTGAAGGTGTTTTATCTCAAGGAAGGGTTGGCATTATATAGAAAGGTGAATTCTTATTGGTTTTATGCTTATGTATTTGATTTAAATGATAATGAATGGATTTTATAATTAAATTTTCCTTGGAAGGAGGTCATGAAAAAAAGAATGGATTTTGATTGTCTAGTAAAATGGCATCGATCATTATTCTTAGGTTAAAAATGCATGTGTATGGTCTCTTTAGTACCCCTAAAATTTCAATATGATTGTCTGGATGTAACTACATATTTAGTGAATTGCAAGATCTGACTCATTTCTTCGACGCTGCGATACTTCAACCGATGCACATAAAGGTCAATATCTGTTATCTATACTTTTCTATTTTAATATTATAAAGAGGAAAGATTTGTATTTTTGTGTGTTTGATACGACTTGGCTCAAAAACTACTAGACTGATTTCAGAAATTCTCTCATCCTTAGAAAGCTACTTTATCTCTGGCTATACTTTCCACCTACTATAACTTCAATAATTACAGAAAAATCAGACATAATCAGCTATTTTCACGTGCGCTGCAAAAACCGTAAGACTTAAGTGGATACAATGTCTGACGGAAATGTTCCTCTCAAATAGTTCTACAAAAAACTCCGCGATAGCATATATTATCTATCTCTCAAGATTCCCTTGCTGCCACCTGTTTATGGTAATCAGATGTTGCCCTTTACATTATACAATTAGTATGAGTACATCAAAAGATATGGCAGGTTAAAGTGATGAAGATGAAACCGCACGACCGGACCAAACTGAGTCTCCGTGCTAAGTGGGCGGGTAGGAGAGGGCACCGAAGTGTGAGAGGGGGACATACATATCTATAAAAGAGTAGCCGCGTGGATCAACTTTCAGACACGCGACGATTTTATAAACAGAATAAATGTTGTAGATGAACTTAGGGTAAACCCTAAGTTCATCGCAAAATTTTAATGAAACAAAGTTCTACCCGGACGAAGCTGGGACGGGCTGCTTGTTGATAATAAGTATGTAATACCTTTGAACGATAGATACCTATGGGTAACGAATGTCATTTTTTAAACATTCGCGAATGCGAATGCAAATGTCTGCTACTGACATTCGCGAATGCGAATGTAGAAATTGGCGCCAATTGTCTATGGCTTGTCGTGCGTTCAGTTTGTGATTATTTAAACATAAAAAAGTTATATACAGGGTGAATTCTGTTGAACTGTACATGCTTCCCCCAGAGGTAGAGGACACTTAGCCGGTTCCAAAAATACCCCACATGTTGAGTCTTTAGTCACTCGTTTGGATTACACAGGGCGATTTCACGTTTTGGGTCATATTTTCAAAATGCTGTATTGGACGAACGAATAATCACAAATCCACCAAATTTGGTACGTAGGAGGACTGTATCAATCCCCATATAGCTGAGTTAACAGATTATCAGTTTCTAGGACCGGACTCTATTTTTCTGATATTATCGGAATTTATAAAGAAAATCATCCTGTAGATGAAAAAGTCAATAAACCTGTCATGGCAGCTCAAACTACACTGAATACTCTTCAATAAAGAGTAATAAAATCACGTGGCACACCTACAGATTTAGAGAAAAAACATATTGAATATGCGTACTAGGAGATACATTTTTTTTGGACGGCCTATTTCACAAAGAAAATCATACCCAGATGTATCAAAAGTTGACGACAGGAGAATATTATCAGTTTGAATCCTCTCGATATTCAAGTATTCCAATATGCAGGTAATTTGTGGGGTATTTTTGGAACCGGCTAATGTCGCGGCCACACCGAGCGCTACGTACGCTATGTTCGCTATGTTCGCGATGCATCTCAAAATTAGCCATCGGTATTTTAAATGTACCCGGCCACACCGATACTGGTACGCTATGTCCGAACATCGCATACGTAGCGTCCATAGCATAGCGCTCGGTGTGGCCTCGACATAAGTGTCCTATATCTCTGTGGGAAGCATGTACAGTTCAACAGGATTCACCCTGTATAAAGACTGATGTTTCATAGTTTTTTTTCTCATATTCAAATTCGCAAAACATTCGCAGTAATTTTGTGGATGCGAATGCATATACGAATATCCAAACATATGCGAATATCCGCGAATGCGAATATTCGTTACAACTCTACTATGGACTATAATATTGATCACGTAAAGTGGAAAATTAATTAGTGATGGTCGATATTGAAGCGATTTATAAATGGATTTATAATTGTTACTATTATTGAGCATTGTCCATATCTATAAATGGTGTTAAAAATCCATATGTTTCATCAAGATTTGTGACATTCATAAATCACGTATGAGCGTAAAATCACTAGTAATTTATGGTATATTAGACTTTAGTCTGAGTAGAGAATGTCTATTCATTCTGAAACGTCATCAATTTGTTCGTGGAACTTGAAATTGTGATTATTTCACGAATTATTATTTTCGAAAGTCGTCGGCAAAAATGAATATTCTACTCGCATGAAATGGCTATTATTCCGAGAACCAGAGAATATCAATAGAAAATTGATCAGAGAATGCTTTGAAATGTCATGTGAAAAGTCGGCAATTTGTGCGAGAAACTAAAAGTAGTGATCATTTGAAAAATAATTATTCAAAAGTATTATGGCACTTATCAGCCATTCCAATTTCTCTGTATAGGATTTTTATTATACTGATAACTCTTCAGCTTGTAAAGCTTGTGCGAGATAGGAGAATAAGTTGTATTCTGTGCAGGCACAACATTTTACGCACAACGCGGTTAATTTTTGACCGTCTGACTAAAAAATTTTTCTCCTAGTTTTGGGTTTGAACTCGGACCTCCCTAGATCTAGATTAACGTCCGAACCTAGCTGCAAGCGGCACACTAATATGTCAAAGATGCCAACCTCAGTCAGGAAAATTATTGAATAATATTATTATATCGACATGTGAATCTGAATCAGAATGTTTCCAGAGTCGATAAATATAAATAGAAACACAATAATTATTCCAATCGATCGATTTTCCAATTGCGTGGTGGCTGCAAATTTCAAACAGAGTCAACAAACAACGCCCAGCTTCAGTTACCATTGGCTCATTCCCCATATAAGAATTATTAGATTTATGATTACAGCTATTTGATATATAATTCATTCGATAGTCGAATTTTTTGACCGTCTGACAAAAAAAAATCCCAGACTTGGGATTGAACTTGCACCTCTCGTTTGGTAGTATGGTGTCCTTCCATCTAAGATAGTGGTAGTCGTGTATTATAACTGATAGATATTTCATTTGAATAGCAAATTCTATATCTTATAATTGATAGCTGAGTAACCACTCAAGTTGACGTGAATATACGGAATCCTAACATTACAGCTATTTGATATATAATTCATTCGAAGTAGAATTTTTTGTTCGTCTGACAAAAAAAAAAGATTTTCAAACCTCGGGATTGAACTCGGACCTCCCGGTTATTGGTTTAACGTCCGACGTTCTAGGCTAGTCGCCGATGTGTAACAACACTAATAGATTCGTTTCGATACCACATGTTATATAGGACAGGACGAAATATATTATAATTAATATATTAATTGATTGAATATAGATTTAGCGAAAAATGCATTGCGGTAATGAATCTATCTATCGGATTTCGAGGAGAAAATATGTTGAATTAGAGAAATTGTTGAAGTACTTATTGTATTATTTCCAAATCCAGTATATCGATGTTGAATTCAGCAAGTTTCCAATTTCAATAAAAACAATTAGAAATACATTTCTTATTACAAATTCTTCGATGAATCTATGAATCCATTTTCTTATTGGCGTGGTTGCGGCCAGTGTTGCCGGGTTGAAAGCGGTTGACATGACCAAAAAATAGTAGATTTAAAAATGAAACGGTAGATATGCCCTTAGACGATATAAAATAATGCCCTTACTCTATTTGAGCCGAAAATACAGCTGTACATAGAATCCGAACTAAGAGTAAAACAAAACCCTATTTCAAATTAACAAAAAACTATCAAACAATTTAATTGAGTGCATAATACAAAATAAAAGTAGATTCAAAATTGAAAGTTAGAGGTACTCATTCAGAATCAACTTCTCCGATTTTTTGTACATATGATTTGATAACAATTGTTGGTCAATTCTCAAATTGAAAGATTCACTCTCCATATTTTTTTTAAGTCATCACACGAACAATACCTACTATTTGTGAATAAATATTTTCTTCATTCAGTTTTCATTACGAACGCGGTGGTCATAATACATATGTAGGTATTTGGTATTGTTGGATGTATGTAGTTTCAAAACAATAAAATGATTTGGAATAGTTATACATATCTACATTGGGAGTTATTTTCAAGAATCGTCTACAATATCATTTTAATAAATTCAATTAATCATATCGTGTACTATTTAGCGGTAGAAAATTACATGGAAAACGGTAGCTGATACAACAACAGTAGGTAATAGGTATATCTACCGCTAAAACGCTGGACTTGTAGTGGAGTAGGGGCGCTAAACGGCCGTCGGCGCGTCGGCCATTATCAAAGAGAATATAAACAATAAACACACGTGTGCGGTTGGTATCTAGCAGCTGGCTTCGTTTGCGTGTGTTTTTTATTTAAAGGTCGTTCTGATATCGCATCTTCGATTTGAGACCACGAAAATATCCTATCCTAGTGAATTCACTTTGTGGACTTTCCGAATTCATTGAAATCAAATCGAACTAGGCAACTAGGTATACCAAATTGTCGTGTACGAACTTCGAAATCAATTTCGACAAGTACACGATATTGGAAATCGAATATGGAAAAAACTACACATCCCATGTTGGTTAAGATTTTCGTTCCATGTCATTTTTGTTTTGCGGTAATGTGCCGTTTTCAAGATGGTCACTTCGGAAATCTCATATTATCATAGCGATGGTTCAAAAAGAGCTTATTAATTATTCATTGAACTGAATCTCGACATGATGACAATAGAATTTTGCGGAATGGGGTTGTTGCCAGGTTAAGAGAACTAACAATGTTTTAGACAAAATTAAGGATACCTACTAACTATCGGGTGGAAAATTTCAGTCAAAATCTGAATTTCAATAAGCTAAATGATTTTTATTTATCGTAAACGCGTTCTTATATACCAAGTTAGTTACAATTGATAGGGATGCTATTTGAACGGCAAGAATGGGCACTAAATATTTTGGAATCTTGAGCATTGTTCAGAATTTGTGCTTATATTCTTATTTTAAGTACAATTCGACAGTTTCAATCACGTGGTAGAACTCTCTCTTAGTACACATAATAATTAATAAATATTTAACCATTCGTATTGGGTACATTACACCATTTTGTTTCATTGATCAAGAATTATACAAAATTAAGAACTGAAGTGAATGTAACAGATTTCCAATTGACGATGTGAGATTAGGAAATAATGAAAAAAATTTTGTAATGAAAATTTGTTATCAAATGATTCATCTTGATATTTCTAAATCAACTTCTTTCAAGCATAAGAGTAGTTCCATTGTTCTTATAACGAGTATCGAATAAATTGAGTATGTAGTTACATACACTCCATTCACTTTCATAAAGTAGGAGGCGGTTGGCCATGATTTAAGTTTAACAAATTCTTTTACTTAATATTGACGAAGGTTGGCACTCGTGAAAGTCAAATAATTCTGAGAGATGTTGCCGATGCTATTTTCTATTTTCTCTTTTTCAACTTTGTGAATGGATTTAGTCTCTTTAAGGTTTAACTCATTAACTGTGACACAGGTTTCGTACTAGGTACTACTACATTTTCATACTGGAGTATTTCAAGTTGTGCAAAAAGGTATTTTAATGTCTTCTTTCTGTAGGCTTATTTCTTGAGAATTTTGAAAAGTGGGGAGTTCCACTGTTCGCTCATAAGTATTTCTGGTTGGGTTATTCGAGTTCTTCCATTCTTTTTCAGAATGAACTATCACAAAGTGAAACGGACTATTCTGACCATTATTTCAGTAAAATTCCAACACTCGATTCTTGATTTCCGTACAAGAAACTGTCATAACTGAATCTTCCAACCATGTTAATATACGTGAAATATTTCTGGTATTAACAGAGAATCAACGAGTTTCTTCATCAGCGCCAGTTCTTGGGAATGATTGAATCCACATACCTAATATTTTCTCAAATTCATTATTTTTCCCAAAGAGTAAATGAACATTATGATACTACGATCTCTATGTAGGAACGACAACGTTGCGCATGTATCTGACAGGAAAATGACTATAACCTAACATTTTCAAAATATACACGGTGAAATGTGTCAGAATTTCATGGCCAACCGGGATAATTCATAAAATTGAATAGAGTATACCATAGACATATTATCCTAAGTCTATGGAGTATACCTAAAAAGTTGTGTGCCGTGAGATGTCACAGATAGTGTTCTGTGAAATTTCATTGCGCACAATCATATTCGGTCTTTAATCAGTTAATAATAATTCTACTTTTGACTAAATTATATATCAAATAGCTGTAATGTTTGAATTCCATATATTCACGTGATCCACTAAAGCGGCATTCAGTTATTATATTTTGCCTTCTCCTATATAAAATTCCTATTCCAATGACACTATTAGGTAAACAAAATGATTGCCACTAGCGTAAAAGTTAGGAACTAGGATACTTGTGTCCGGAAAATCCGAGTTCAATCCCGGGGCTTGGAAGAAAATTTTTTTAGTCGGACGTTCAAAAAATTCTACTATCGAATGAGATGTACATACGTATATTCACGTCAACTTTAGTCGTCACTCAGCTATTAATTATAAGGTATTTCGACCTCTCCTATATAAAATTTGCTATTCAGATTAATCTATTAGCAATTTAACATGATTACCAGTAGCCCAGAAGGAAGGAGACAATACTACCAACCGGGAAGTCCAAGTTCAAATCCGAGGCTGTAAAAATTTTACTTTTAGTCAGACGGTCAAAAAATTACACTTCGAATGAATTATATAATCAAATAAACTCCATTCACTTTCATAAAGTATCTCGATTAGCCATGATTAGGTAGTTCACTGGGTTTATCAAGTTCTTTCTTTTAAAACTGACGCAGGTTGGTAGTCGTGAAAATCAAGCGACATTGCCAAGTCTACTTTCTATTTAATCTTTTTTAGCTTTGTAAATGGAGTAAGTTCTTCTGAGTTTTAACTGTGACTCAGGTTTCGTAGAACTACTACATTTTCATACTGGAGTATTTCAAGTTGTGCAAAGAGGTATTCAAATGGCTTCTGTAGGTATTTCTTGAGAATTTTGAAAAGTGGAGAATTCCATAGGTTCGTCTGTTCCGTTCGTTTTTCTGGGTTATTCGAGTACTTTTATTCTTTTTCCGAATGAACTATCACAAAGTAACGAACTATTCTGTCCATTATTTTTCAGTAACATTTCAACACTCGTTTCTTGATTTCCGTTTAAGAATAGAGCATAACTGAATCTTCCAACCATTTTCGTATTACGTGAAATATTTCCAGTTTTAACAGAGAAAAATTCTCTTCAGCATTCGCCAGATCTTTGAAATTACTGAATTCATATAAAATATTCATTAATTTCCCAAAGTAAATGAACATTTTGATAAATACGTAATTACTATGATTTTTTAGCAGAAACGACAACGTTGTGGGCGTATCTGACAGTGGAATGACCATAACCTAACATTTTCTAAATATTCGCAGTGAAATTTGTCAGAATTTCATGGCAAACTTTATAAAAGTGAATGTTGAATTAGGAATATTGTTTAAGAATACTTATTATTACAATTAGAAATATGTACATTATTTATCATTACAAATTATTCGATGAATCTTCAGAATCTATGAATCAATTTTCCTATTGGCGTGGTTGCGGCCGGTGTTGTCGGGTTGAAAGCGGTTGACATGACCAAAAAAAGAGTGGATTGGAAAATAAAATGGTAGATATGTTATAAGTACAGCTGTACATAGAATCTGAAATAAGAGTAAAAGAAAACCCTATTTTCATTCAAAAAAAAATATCAATTGATCTATTGCATACCTAATAGGTACAAAATAAAAGATTCAAAATAGAAAGGTAGAGCGGTAGAGGTACCTCCTATTCAGAATCGACGGGCTCAACGGCTCCGATTTTTTGTACATATGATATGATAACAATTATTGGTCAATTTTCAAATTGAAACATTCACTCTCCGCATTTTTTTTCAATTCATCAAAAGAACAATATTATTTGTGAATAAATATTTTCTTCATTTAGTTTTCATTACGAACGCGGTAACAATACATAATTGGTTTTGTTTGATGTAGTGTCGAAACAATAGAATAATTTGGAATAGTTATACATATACAGTATTGCACTATTGCGAAAGCTTGGTTAGAAAAAAAGAGTAGTTCTTTTCCTGAAGTCTTGAGTCGTTAAACCCTTCATGTCAATATTGTTATACATATCTACATTGGAAGTTTCAACAATCGTCTACAATATCATGTTAATAATTTAATCATATCGTTATTATTAGCGGCAGAAAATTACGTGGAAGAGGGTAGGTTTAAAACGGTATATCTGGGGCTGAAACGTTAGATCTGGCAACGCGCAGTGGCGGCAAACGGCCAGTATCAAACACGTGTGCGGAGTATTGCAGGCTGCAGCATTTGCAGCTGCTTCGTTCGCATGTGTTTTTCATCATAACATAAGGTCGTACCGACAGTGGACACCGCATCTTTGATTTTACACGACGAAATTTCCTGGTGAATTTATTCCACTTTGAATTTGTGGACCTTCCGAATTCCAACTAGATATAAATAATTGTCAAATTGTCTTTGTCTGGATTCAATTTCGTCAGGTAAAAGTTCGCGTTATTGGAAATTGAATATGGAAAAAACTACACATCGCTTATTGGTCAAGATTTTCGTACCATGTCATTTCTGTTCTGCGGTAATGTGCCGGTTTCAAGATGCGGGCACTTCGGAAATATGATATTATGGCGATGGTTCCAAATGAGGCAAATGAGCATATCAATTATGTATTAATAACTATTCATTGAACTGAATATCGACATGATAATAATAGAACTTTGCGGAATGGAGTTATTGCAAGGTTATGAGAACTAAAAATGTTTTAGACAAAATTTATGAACTATCGGCAAATTTCAGTAAAAATCTTAATTTCAATACGCCTAATGATTTATATTTGTCGTAAACGGGTTTTTATATACCAAGTAACTTACATACAATGAGAAGAGAACACGTCATAGTAATTACACCTTATCTAGAAGTGTAAACAAAATATTCATTCAAGTTGTATGGCTCTAAATTCAACAGAAACTCTAAAGTCAGTTTCTTGAATTTTTTAATGAATCAACTGACTGAATTAATAATACTGGATGGGAATTGAAAATTTTCATACACATAAACTCAACGTTATTCTTGCTGAGAGTAAGCGTGATCAACGGATATAAGTAAAGGTGAATACAGACTATTCTGACGTGACGTGGTTACATGTGGGTCCACGTCAAAATGTGCGTGATAAAAAAATGCATAAAAATGCATTACAACGTTCTGTGCGTTCACGTTCATATTAGGCCAATGTGAGCACTGCACGGTTCTGACGTGACGTGAAATCACGTCACGTCAGAATAATCTGTATTCACCTTAAGGTTGCATGTGTCTGATGCGTTGTGATGTATTGACTAAAGAAGTCATTGTTCTTTTACATGAAGAGAAGACATTTATATTTATATTTATAGTCCATCCAAGAATTATTGACATCAGAGCTGGCCTTGGAATTCCAGTCGCAGCTTTAATTCTAGTTACGAAAAAGTAACTCTCGAATGAAATATTTTTGAATTAATTTTTTAAATGTAAATCAACGATCGAAGAAAAAATAGTTCGTATAATTCATGGGAAAAGCATATTCCCAAACTCCTGTGTTACCAGACTCGTCGCTACGCTCTTCGTCTGGTGATTATGACAGTCGTTTGGGAATATTATGCTTTACCCACTAATTATACAATATAATATTTTGAGCGTCCTTTGTAAATTCAGTTTGTGGTCAATCATACATAGATTGTCAATGGATTCAGAATCACTTGGTGTATTAACTCACGCAAGTACATCTGTTTGCGCCTCGACGGAGACCGGGGACCCAGACCTTAGGTCGAGATCGGTCGTCAGTCGAGCCGTGATACGAGTTCGAGACCGAATCCATTACTTGACCAAAGGCCATGCTAAGTGTCCGGTTCGCGCATAGACCTAGACCAGAGATCAATTTCTACGATATCTGTCTCAAGTCTCGGTGCGAACTGACACCTTGACATATAATCTAGACATCGATCTCCGGTCTTGATCACCTGTCGAACGCACCGAGTGATACGAGACCAGAAACAGAGACTGGAGACGGAATCCACTATTTGACCAAATAATTTCGTATTCGGCTTAGTTTGTCTATGGTGTTCGGTTCGCGCGGAGATCGACTTCTGCGGTATCTAACACTTGCCCTGGTCTCAGGCCTCACTGGTCTCAGTCTCCTGTCTCTGTCGCAGTGCGGACAGGCACCTTGGGGAAAGCTCATGGTTAAGAAGTGAATTCGGCCTACAGACTCTGTCTTTGCTCTCAGTCTTCGCGCGAACTGCAACCTAAGTTCAGACGTTTTTTAGAACAAGTTTCTGGTTCGGAGAAAATGACGTCATCCGACTTTTCATGTGCTCACGTTATAAATGCATATATTGCTTTTCGTGTATTATTCGGTAAAAAATAGCTGATAGCTATAAGTCACGCGGATGAGGTTTACCTGACGAGACGAAGTAAATTTATATGAATCCTCATATTAAATAATAGCCATAATCAACCATTCCAAGTAAACCAGGAAAGTGTTCAAAAACTGAATAACTTATTGGATGGAAATAAAGTTCCATATGATCGAAATAGGTGTCTCCAACAGTGGCGCACCCAGGGGGGGGGGGGTCTTTGTGGCTGCAGCCCCCCCAAAGCTACCAAAAGTTTCGATTTTTCGCAGTTCATTTCCAAACAAACGTCGAGCATTATTCAGTTCAGCCCCCCCATAACAAAATCAGCCCCCCATAAAAAATCCTGGGTGCGCCACTGGTCTCCAAACTTGTGAAATCATTTCACAAGTTTGGGGACAGTGATGCAAGTTTGGGGACATCAACTTCGGGGACATTTCAAGTCCCCAAACTTGAGTCACTGTCCCCAAACTTGTATTTGCTGTCCTCAAAAACTCATTTGCTGTCCCCGAAATGATAATGTCCCCAAACTTATAGTATGACATATCTTTAAATTTTGGGGACAGTCCCCAAAGTTGCATTTTGTCCCCGAAATGATAGTTTGACATATAATATGTCCCCAAAGTGATAGTTTGGCATACTTATACATATATATATATATATATACAGAATCCAGCCTTACGAGAGCCATACATTGCGGTTTTACCATCATTTCGACGTCCGCTTGCAATCCGGCGTCCGATATACGGACGTCGAATTATCTTGCTCAATTCTCAGTGTATTTTGACGTAATGGCACGTCCTGAGTCCGTATGCCAATTTTTGCCGATGACGTCAGTTACTCTCATCGTGTACAAAATCGTATATTTCAGTTCAACCAACGCACGATCGTGGCGCTGACTAGCACTTTTCGAGTATATGTTATATACATCTTCCATATTTCATATTGAGAGCATTTGGGGACATGAAGTTTGGCAACATAGTCTTATAACAATTCTTATACAGTGCGATTAATGGACGTCCGTTATACTCGATGAAGTGTTCGGTGCTGCAATTGTGAATACCTATAAAAATCTTCTATCCAGATATCGCCGTGTGATAAACTTTGGGAAGGAAGGGGATCATAGTATGTGGATTTACTGATTGACTTCGTTTTCATTACTCCCAAACTATAGGGTGTCCCAATTTCGAGTGGCTAATAGACGTTTCTGGAGAACTGGATATATTTGAAATCTGAAGATTGGCATTATGATATTCGAAATTCTCTACAGACCTAAAATATTTTTGGAGCCTGAGCACCTCCGGTTATACAAGGAGTGAAAATAAATTTGTCGGAAATTTTTTTGTTCATTTATACGTTTATGATATTTTTGAGTATTCAATGCTGGATACATTTCTGGTGAAACTATTGTATTCATTCAAATGGTTTTCAAAATATCGAAACAAAACCTGAAAGAATGTCAAATATTCATAGTCAGTATTATGTTCATTTTTCTTGTTTTAAACATCCCGAGTGTAAACCGTTCTCACAACGTCAAAGTAGAAGCATGTAGAAAGGTCATGCATTTTTTGAATTTCATAAATATCATCACAGGTTGTTTTAAATTTTGTTTCGAAAACTTTGATAAAAAATTGGCCATTACTTCTGTTTTTCAAATCAGAACCCTATTTTTTTAAGATTGCGTTGGATTCTGCGAAGACAAATAGTGATAGCACTCTAAGATGCTATTGCTCCTAAATACAGTATTTTCTGTGTTATTTGAGATTTTCTGAATAAATATCATGCCAATTTTTATATTCCTAATATGTATATCCAGTTCTCCAGAAACGTCTTATAGGCACTCGAACTTGGGACAGTCTCTATAAATGATGCTGTATTATTTTCTTTCTTTCGTTTTGAAAATTGTTGATCTGCTATATAAATCATTTTCAGTCAATTTTATGCATATTAAATCAAAAATAACGAATAATAAGTGTGTGAGGATGAAATCCATCATAGAAATTGAAATGAAGTCGATAAAAGCAAAGAACACGGATCAATGATTCTCTAAATTTATTTAGACTATTTCACTCATTTCAAAAACTGACCAATCGCAGTCCAAAAACAGCTCGTATTATCGCGATAATACCAACTGTCTCTGAATTATGATTGGTTTGACAACTTCGGTGTTTTCAGCGATTGAACCACATACTAATATGTGATTGAACTATAGATACCAACGGTTTCGTGAAATAACCTTATAAAATATCACACGAGATTGAATTTACCTCATAAGTCTACAGGGTGTTTCACCATAAACTGGACAAACATATATAGCCGTGTAGTTGACACCGAGAAAGTCATTTTTGCCTTATGACATATACCCCGTTTTCGACGCATAAGCGAGATACAGGGTGCTTAATGTCAACTTTGAGCAATATTCTGATAACTGTTGTGAGTTACGCGTGATATTTGAAATAACGGTTTCTAGTCACATTTTAGTACTTTTGAGGGCTCAATTGAATTGTGGTGTAGAATTTTACGAAAAAAAATTCAATATGGCGGAAAACCTGCAAAGTTGGAATTTTTTTTTCTCGGTTGCTAATTTGGAAAGCATAATCTCAACGTACTCGATATTCTAAGATTTTCCGTAAAAAAAAATTTTCAAAATTCGAACTCAACTTTTTTTTTACATGTCTTCAGTGAAAAAAAAAATTCGGCCAAAATTTTTGGAATTTTTCATGCTTGAACTATCTTCAATTCTGAATACTTGGGTGAAACCAGAATGAAAAAATATCAATTGGTTTTCTTTTGGTAGCCTTCCGAAGATTACGCTCGGTGTACTTTCTTAATTTTTATTTGAGAAACCGGAGGCCGTACGGAGGTCAAAATTGTGCTGATGGGCTGCCAGAATGATCTGGATAAAAATATGAAGTTATAAACCAAAAAAAATTTTTTCAAAAAATTTTGGTAGGAATCGAACTCTACGAGTATGAATTGGATTAATTCTAATCCTATGAATCACCGTTACCAAAGCAACACTAGTTAATCGAGAGTGTAGAGTTCGAACCTCAACAGAGTTTTTTGGAAAAATAAAAAAAAATAAATTCTTTTTTTAAAATTTTTTTTTTTATTTTTTCGAAAAATTTTTTTTTTGTTATAATTTCATATTTTAATCTGGGTCATTCTGGCAGCCCAGCAGCACAATTTTGACCTCCGTACGGCCTCCAGTTCCTCAAATAAAAATTAGGAAAGTACATCTAGCGTAATCTTCGGAAGGCTACAAAAAGAAAATCAATTGATATTTTTTCATTCTGTTTCTACCCAAGTATTCAGAATCAAAGATAGTTCAACCATGGAAAATTCCAAAAATTTTGGGCGAAATTTTTTTTTCACTGAAGACATGTAAAAAAAAAGTTGAGTTCGAAATTTGAAAAAATTTTTTCACGGAAAATCTTAGAAAATCGAGTACGTTGAGATTATGCTTTCCAAATTGGCAACCGAGAAAAAAAAATTCCGACTTTGCAGGTTTTCCGCCATTTTGAATTTTTTTTTGCAAAATTCTACACCACAATTCAATTGAGCCCCCAAAAATACTAAGATGTGACCAGGAACCGTTATTTCAAATATCACGCGTAACTCACAACAGTTATCAGAATATTGCTCACAGTTGACATTAAGCACCCTGTATCTCGATTATGCGTCGAAAACGGGGTATATGTCATAAGGCAAAAATGACTTTCTCGGTGTCAACTACACGGCTATATATGTTTGTCCAGTTTATGGTGAAACACCCTGTATCTTTTATTTCCAAACACAAATGAGCTTTTTGGAAACACCAACTCATTTTCGTTTGAAAGTAAATCGATAGACTTATCACGGAAATTCAATCTCCTGTGATATTACTACTGATAATTCAATTATTGAAGCAATATCGATATTTGTTTATTTATTCATTATTTATTATATTCAGCAATATATAGGATGTTTCCAGTTCAAGTGCCTAACAGACGTTTCTGGGGATCTGGACATATTTTGAATCTGGAAATTGGGATTGTGGTATCGTTTGGAATTCCCTACTAAGCTTCAATATTTTTGGATCGTGAGCATTCCCGGTTATACAAGGAGTAAAAATAACTTTGTTCGAAATTATTTTTTTCAATGTTTTCGGTTCGGTTTCATAACCGAGTTAAAAGCTCAATACATTTTCATTAAAGCCATTGAAATATCGAAAAAAAGCGAAAATAAAAGTCAATGATTCGTAGTTATTACTATGTTCATTTTTCTTATCATGAACATACCGAGCGTAGACCTTTCTCCTAACATCAAAGCAGTTCAATGTCGAAAGGAAATATGATCATAGGGTGTTTCAAATTTTTTGTCGGAAACTGTGATCAAAAATTGACATTACTTCTGTTTTTCAAAGTTGAACCCTATTTTTCATGATTGATTTGAATTCTGCGAAGAAAAACAGGAAAAAGATGTTCTGGCTCCTTTCATTGAAGTAATATAATTATTTTTCCTCCAGAATCCAACGCAATCATAATTTTTTTTTATTTGAAAATGAAACCAGACCATTCACGTGCTAATTCGCCACATTCGTTGAAAACACCGAGGAAGGTTTTTCGTTGGAGGGGGACACTCTTTGGCGCATAATTCATTAGTGAAATAGCCACCCCCTGAACTGAATGGCTCCAAACCCTCAAATTTTAAATAGAGAAGATAGGTTGTGTGATACCTCATATAAAAGCTTATGACGTCAGCTTTCCATTTTGGTACTTTTTTCGAGTATTGGATTTGAATTTGAAAAAATGTTTATAATATTGTGTATTTCCTGGTCCGCGATAAGACATCGACATTTTCTTGAAATTTTCATTATTTCTTCAACTATAATTTCTTAGAAATTGTCTTCAAGAAGTGAGTGGCTATCCCTTTCGAATTTTCAATAATAATTGGTCATGTGATATATAATTTGAGATCAATTGTACAAAGAGATGAAGTGATGATCTTTTCATTGATGTATTACATGGCCAATCCTCTCTATTCAAAATTCAAGAGGGGTAGCCAACCCGCTTGGGGTGGCTATTTCTCATTTAAATGGCAATTTCTGAGAACCCATAGTTAAAAAAAAATAATGATCACAATTTCAAGAAAATATTCATGGCTTATCACCAATCAGAAAATATTTTCATGTACCTACTCAATATAATTATTAACATCCATCAATTGATCAAATTTGATCCGATTTTCCATTTTCATAGGAGTTATTATTACACATCCTATCTTCCCTATTCAAAATTTGAGGTTGGAGGCTGCCACGACAGAATTCATTAATTCAATCATTTCAACAAGTCAACGTTTCAGGAGAAAAGTGCAAAATTATTGTATTTGAATTCGAAGGAAAAGGAGTGGATTATTTCCAATACAAATTCGAATTCTTTTGGATTTGCATTGTTCGGAACAAAATTGATGTAGGTAATGAGTTCGGGTAATAAATTTATTTTAATACTTCACCATGCTTCAAATAATCGTAGTACCTACATCATAAAATTAATAGAAATCGAATAAGATATTCAAAAGTGTCAGCAAATCACTCAGTCGAATCTCTGTGGGTTTTTTTCAAAAACACGAAGAATCTATAGAGGCCCTTGTATAAATATTTACTTATTTTTATTAATCAAAAAAATATCGTTTGACTAGCGTATGTTATTATTTTTTTAATGACATTTATTAATTATTTACATATTTGAATGTTCACCGAATGGAATTTGGTGTCATCCTGAGATATGCTTTTATTTCTTCATCCAAGAAAACAATCTAACCATTCAAGAATATTTCAAAATTTGACGAAGTTGCTTCCCAACATTCTGTTTTGTTTTCGCACAAATTAATTAGATTCCACTTCACCAGATCTTGAATAAGTGAATTCAGGTCCGACTATTGTATTTACAGCGTACAGAGTTAGCTTTTTCGACGTCCATTACATGTGTGAATTTCTATTGGCTGCTTTTTGGACGTCCATATATACATGCCTAAATGATATTATGAATTGATTTATTATGATGACTTTCCCTGTGAAGTATTCTTAAAAAACATGAACGTGATAGCAACTGTTCTCATATTTGAAAATTAAACCCCAACTAGAATATATAAATTGAACAAAAATGGAATTGCATCATTTGAATCCTTGCGACGCACGATTCCTATCAGATTAAATCGGACTTGACCGAAGAAAAGCGAAATTTTAGCCGGAAAACGGCTAGAATTGAGGAGATCTAATAACATCGTTTCAATGTTGTTGTGTATGTTGGTATATGATCGTGCACACATATTATAATAACATACAGTACGTCCATAAATTTTTGCACCAGTTGGATTAAAATTCAGGTTTGAGGTTTTGAACGAAACGCTGCAACACATCAAGCTATGTATCAAAATGTGCACTTTTTGAGATCGAATTCATGCATACAGATTGTTTCATAAAGGCTGAACGTGGTCCTACTTTCTTATCTCAAATTTCAATTTTTATTATTTCATTTCTGCATTCTTTTTGAAATTCTCAATTATTTTTTATACAGCCTTTCGATAGCCTATTTCAAAATTGAATGGTTTTCCAGAGATCGGTGATTGAATATTGTAATTACACGAGTATGAAACAATAATATTTATTTTTGAGAGAAGGCTGAAGTACCCTTTGGAACACGTCAAAGGATTTATCGAAATGCGCATTTTTTGACACCGATTTCATGCATACTGGGTGATCCATAAAACCTGGGCGTGGTCCTACTTTATGAAAAAATACGAATCTTGATAAATACGTGTTTTAACGTATATTTCAATATTTGTGTCGAAAGTTATTATAATTGCTTAATAACAATATTCAATCATTCACATCCAGAAATTCCCTTTGATTTTGAAATAGGGTAATAAGGTAATAATATTTAGAATTTTAGAATTAATTTCGAATTGAAATTGAAAAAAAAATGGGGTGCCTCTTTGAAATAAGAAACTAGGACCGATCCCAGCCTTCATGGATCACACTGTAAGCAAAAAATCGGTATCAAACGTGTACATGCGATGATTCGTTTGACGTGTGTCAGAGTTTTGTTTCACAAGTTTATAGCTGAATTTATATCGAATTTGTGCAGACTTCATGGACGCACAGTAAAATAGGGTGGTAATATTATGTAATACCATCAAAGTTTAAATTCTTTCGCCAGAGTTACTCTATTTCAATATGGAAATAAGCAATAAATATTGAAAATATTCATGAAAAATTAAGACAAGAAATTTGCAAAACATAAATCATTGATGAAAATATAGAGATTCATGAAGGTTTCGAGAATGAAAAAATCAGATGGATTTTTTTCCCATTTCCTCAGAAAATAAATGATTTGATGAACTGAGTATTACAATAGGCCTTATTTCAAGTATGGAATAGAATGTTGAGGAAAAAAACTTCCAGTTCGAGAAAGATTTCAAACAAAAAAGCTTTATTTTTATGCAATTTCACCCTTAGAAAATATGGTAGTGGTATGATATGCATTTCGTCTTCATTTTCAGAGTAGAATATCGTCCATATAACAATCGAATAAAGTTCCTTCAGAATTATTGAGCTATCAGAAAAACAATGCAGGCATACCTATTTCCGAGCCTATTTCCTACTGCGTAATAGAAATAATAGAATAAAAACGTTAGGTCGTCAAATGAACTTATTCAATACAGTTGGATGTATATGCGAATTTGTGTCGATAGAATTAGAGCAGAAGCTCAAAGGCAACACTGTCGGACGTCTAAGAAACGCAGAATGTACGCATTATACGCTTTCGGTCGTCAACTTGAACGAGGATGAAAGGGTATGAGATAGCACTGGAACAACTGAAAAAAAAATTGGTGTAGAGAAAAACTGAGTATGGTTACTGAACCCACAGCGGCACTCTTTATTATATACTTCATGACATTCACAAGTATATGCCTATTTCTGATGGACGTTATAAGCCTGGATTTATACTGGACGTCTATCAGCACCAGGATTTATATATATATATATATATATATGTATGTAAATCGATGAGTTTGGGGACTTTTCTGTTTGTTAAATGGTCAGTTCGGAGACATTTGTCAACTTTGGGGTCGGCCCTCAAACTTTTCTTCTGCTAATTGGTTAGTTTGGGGACGTGTCCCCAAACTTTTTCAGAAATTGTTTAAATGGTTAGTTTGAGGTCGTGTCTCAAAATTTCATCCTCAAATGCATAAACTGTTTTGTAGAATAATGATTATCGCTCAAGTGATGTTTAATTAGTTCTCTTAGAGACTGAAATCAATATTTAGTTCGAAGAATTAATTTTTCATTTAATTATTGGCCCGTTTCGTTATTGTTCATCAGTATCATCTCGTTAATTGCATCGATTGAATATGTAGTTTCAGTTATCGAATATAATAGTTTATGTTACAACCTTTTTGTCATGATTGGTTTCGAAAATGCCTAATTAATCTGAGAATACAGATATAAGATTCCTTTCTTCTCCCAAGATTGTTTGTTTCGAATGAGGATTTCGTAAATGTTGCTCATATTATGATGTTTAAATTTTTTTATTGATTTTTTTTCAGAAGCTGGGAGTGAAAACCCCAAAATGTTTCAGAAAATGCAGAACCTCCCAGATGATATTTATATCGATAACATTTGGAAAATGTGAATTCAGCACAAAATCTAAGAGAAAAATATTCTCTTCCCCAAACTGATTATATCATAACGAAAAACGTCCTCAAACTTTACGATTCACACACGTCATATAAATTTGTAGTCCAAGACTGTAACTGTCCGAAACTAATCATAATTTTGTGCAGAAAATTTGTATTTGGGGGTTTTCGGCAATGAATTGCTCTGCAACTTCCGTTTGTACCGGAAACGGTATACTATGTTCTTATTTCAAATGGCACACCCGGTATATTGTTGCATCATCAGATAGCTCATTCCATGGAAATTTCTACAATATGCCATATCTATGGATATTTTCAAAAATAAAGAAGTTATGGCACTTTTTGAAATCGACAAAATATCAATATTAGGTGGTTATATCTATCTAATATACCGTGAAAGGGTTTTCACTAACGGAGTTTCCACAAAAATCGAGCCCAGAATTCCTTTCAACATTTTTACCTATCTAGCCTAGAAGTACCAGAAACAGCCAAAATCAAGCAATTTGGGACACCCTGTACACTGGACAGTATTCGTTATGGTATGGGCTGCTATTGCACATGCAAGAAGGTCACCTTTAGTCTCTGTACGAGGTAACATGACAGCGCTGCGTTACCTTCAAGAAATAGTGGAGCCATATGTTCTCCCTTACCTTAACCGGCTCAAGAATCGAATATTTCAGCAAGATAATGCTCGACTCGACCGCGTGTTGCCAGAGTTAGTTTAATTTTTTTTGAAGCGAGCCATGTGAATCTTTTGCCATGTCCGCCCAGATCCCCCGATCTTTCGCCCATAGAGCATGTTTGGGACATCATGGGTAGAACTCTTAGAAATTTATTCCATCTCCCATGGACTTTGGCGGCTCTGAGACATGGACTACAGGTAGCTTGGGATAGTATACCTCAAGAAGAAATAGTCCATCTTATTGCATCAATTCCAAGACGTGTTGGGGAGTGTATAGATAATCGCGGTGGACAAACACATTATTAACAAATTTATTAAAAAAAAATTGTAAACCCCTTCGTTTTTTTTTCTTCAAATTTCAATCATTTACTCCTTGCTATACTTTCTATGTTTTATCAAAAAAAAATTAAAATTTAAACAGTTCTTTCTGGTTGTTTCACTTCCTTTGTCAGTTAATATATTTTATCGAAAAAGGATGTTGATAATACTCCTGCGTGAATTCTTGTACTTATTATTTGTCAGGAGAAAATCAGTTATGAAAAAATTGTGCCTATCCTATAACAATTAATCAACTATGATAATATAATTATGTCTTCTGTCAATAGATAAACACAAAAATCACAATTTCAAAGATTTTCGATGTATTCGTCTGATGAAGAAGTCTGATATAGATTCCAAAACGTTACGAAGTTCAATAAATTCCATTTGTCTTACTTGGTTTATCATTAGGAATAGGAATAATTTTTCAATTCCATTCTTTTTTGTGCCACCAAACCAAGTAATTCACACAAGGCGTTTCTGGAAACCAAATAGTATTTGAAATTTTTTGAAGCATCATGAACTTTGTTGAACATTTTGTCAGGCTGTAACTATATTATAGCAGATTATATTTGTATCGATAACATTCAGAAGATTTTGAATTGAGAACAAAATCTAAGACAGACACTGAAATATTCTTGTCCCCAAATTGATCATACCATAACGAATAACGTCCTCAAACTTTACGATTTACACACATATAAATTTGTAGTCCAAGATTCTAAGACCTCAACAATTGATTAATAAAATATAATGAATAAACTCGACTATGCACTCTCACATACCTATATTTTTTTTCAAAGTGACCTTATTGGCTGCTATAAAAAAAAATTTTACTTATAACGTACTAGCCAGATAATGAATAATCATATCGCATAATTTGTAAGAATGCGACTAGGATCATTGAAAATTAATTTCTGTTTTTCTATTTATTATACATAGTACAGGGTGTCCCATTCGTTTTGTCCTATCCCCTTATATAGGAACTCACACATGTAATCGAAAAACGTTTCAAATAAGAGTTGTTCGTATTAATGTGATCTTTTATTGTATAATAATTTCAAAACGGCGTCGAGCTTATATACAAGGTGGTGACATAAAGTTATAATTTCTCAAATAATAATTCGAGATATTTGGAGGTTGAAGAAAGACAATCGCATTGATTTTAATCGCTGTCTATCAAATTGTTGGCGATTAAATATAAAAGACATCTAAATTGAAAAACTCTCATTACAAGTTTCATTCGAATCCATTCTATAGAGACTTTTTTATTGCAGTCCAAAGTTGGACCCATTTTCACTGAAAACTAGCCATAAATCCGGAACAGAACATTATAGACTATTAATGTTATACATGAATGAAATCGTGTTTTTGAGCTCTTTTCAAAAGTATAATTATATATAGGGTGTTCCATTTAAGAAATTATAACTTTATGTCACCACCCTGTATATAAGCTCGACGCCATTTTGAAATTATTATACAATAAAAGATTACGTTATTACGAACAACTTTTATTTGAAACTTTTTTCTAACACGTTTGAGTTCCTATATAAGGGGATAGGACAAAACGAATTGGACACCCTGTGTATTGTGTATGGTAAGGTTTATTCATTATATTTAATTAATCAATTGTGGAGGACGTAGAATTTTGAACTACAAATTTATATATGTGTGTAAATCGTAAAGTTTGAGGACGTAGAATCTTGGAGTACAAAATTATATGTGTGTAAATCGTAAAGTTTGAGGACGTTTTTCGTTATGATATGATCAGTTTGGGGACAAGAATATTTCTCTCTCAGATTTTTTGCACCAACCCCCCCCCCTCGTTACGCGCCTGAATGTTATGTTTATGATTTGCGATTTTCATCACGACTCACGTTGTATTCGTATATCGTAATATAGCACGCTTTCAGAGATTTTTTAAATAATCAATTATTGATGAATCCGGTTTTGGTGAAAAAAAGTTCATAATTCTGGCATGAAATTCCTATTTGTGCAAAATTTATCGAAATAAAATCTGATTTCATTATGAGAAGCGACGAGATTAAGGAGGAAATACAGCTGAATTCAATGAATAGATAACTCAAAACAAATTTTACATAATTACATTGTTTTTTGTTTGAATAATTCAAATTCTTGATAACTCGAATTTACTTTAGCATATCTTGATTCAGTATTAAACGAATGTTGAGAGAATACGAAGAAAAAGTTCTCGCAGTTGAAGATTACTTTGCAAATAATATTACAGTTAAACAATTTGGGGTGAATTTTATGTTAGTTTGGTTATCGATGTCCTCCCATCGATGCGAATAATCACTGAAAAAATCGAATCGAACAAGTGAGATTCAGAGGGTTAGTTTTCATCCCTTATAATCAAAATCCCATATTAATGAAACCGTTGGCCGGAGCATCACCATTTTTGGTATGAGAAAACCTCTTATCGATGCAAGTAATCACTGAAAAAATCACATCTTAGCAGAGGGATTCAGGGGGTGCTTCTTCATCCAATATATTTCCCCTATTATTCAAAGTCCTATATAACTGAAACCCTGAGCCGGAGCATCACCATATTTGGTAATCGATATCCTCCTATCGATTCGAATAATCACTGAAAAAATCGTATCCAAGAAGTGAGATTGCGAAAATATTTTTCTTCCGCATACCTACCCTGGGATCGTACTCCTAGACTATAGATTTATATGTGTGTAGAGCGAGAGGCAAATTCATTTCTACAGTCTTTGGGATAATGGTCTATCGCGATCATATGATCAGTGGATGAAATTAATTTTTCCGTCGAC
The DNA here is from genome assembly GCA_910592335.1 of Adalia bipunctata. Taxonomy (NCBI): domain Eukaryota; kingdom Metazoa; phylum Arthropoda; class Insecta; order Coleoptera; family Coccinellidae; genus Adalia; species Adalia bipunctata. The sequence goes on from OU342948.1 coordinate 44,907,201, forward strand.
CATAGAAGAAAAGCTCCTTTTAACGCACTCAAAATCATCCTTTAATAACCTATTTTAATGCATGATAATAATTTCTTATTTTAATGCATGATGTCCTTAGCAACCGAACAGAGAAGTATTCTGAAGTTGACAACATAATCATAAATGTATTGAAATGCACACACATAACTTTGATATTGTAAGATTTGTCAATCATAGAATGGAAAATACGTTTTTTCAATTAAGGATTCCTTATATCAAAATCAGTATGGGGTCGACGGAAAAATCTTGTAATCAACTCGTTTATTAATCTAGCGATTAATGGTCTTGAAGATTAACGCCTCCGCTCCGCTAAGGCGTTAAAATAACTCGACCATTAATCGCTGTCATTAATAAACTAGTTGATTAATAGTATATTGTTCTATGAGCGGTAATGTAAGTCATAACACACGCAGATGAATTTTGCAGCCCGAGCCGTCAGGCGAGGGGTGTAATTCATCAAGTGTGTTATGACCATTACCGCGAATTGAACACTATACTTTATCTTCGACTTCTTCAGTAAAATTCGAATTAATCTGCATTTTCAAAATTGACAACAGTTGTCAAGAGCGATTTCTGTGGGCGAAAATCGAATCGATATCGGATCCCGTAGAAAACGTCAAAAATTTTACGTTTTCCAAATGCAATTTTTGGATATTCAGACCTAAGAAAATGTAGAAATGGATGGCGTGAACGTTACCTTGATGTCTGAAATAGAGTTCCCCATTGACCCAACTTTTTTATTCATTTCGTAAGCTACATTTTTCCTATTTGTATTAGAGTGAGTTATAGGCTTGAGTTATTATTAACTCACACTATTGGTTTATAGAAACTATTACAGATCAAATTCAGTTGAATAATGGATATATTATTCCATGGGAGTAGATAAATAACTATTATTGAATAAATCGATATCTGTTAAACAAAAAATAATTTTCGTCCGCATACTCTGGGATCATAGACTACAAATTTATGTCTGAGCAGCGAGAAGTCCCTGGGATAATGGTCTTTATATTCTTTTATACGTTTGCAGAGTGATGAGTTTGGGAACCTTCTCTTTTGTGTAATGATAAGTTTGGAGACATCAATATTTTCAGAGTATTGCGATCATATGATCACTGATCAGTGAATGAAATTAATTTTATTGAATAAATCGATATCTGTTAAGCAAAATGATATATTTTTAATGAACACATATGATTATGTACTTTCACGAGGGTAAAGTTTGCGCCACGAGCGAGTCGAGTGGCGCAATTCACCCGACTGAATATTAGTAATTATGTGCGGATTGAATACTATACTTAGTCCACGACTTCCTCGGCAAAATCTGCATTTTCAACAATAAGATAGTTATCAAAAGTTTTGACATAATATTTTCTGTGTTCGCACTGGATATTCCAAGATGACGTTAACGCATAGAACTTATAGTACATGGAATGCCATTAGTGTTGCTGCTCAGCTTAAAAAAGTGGATAAACTTCTCCAGTTGGAGGAATACTGAAATTTCCATGTTGCCATAGTTACGACTTGTCATACAGAACAGAAACACAGAAATACTATGAATTTAATCGTCAAGATCCGATTCACTTGGCATTTCGGCAAACTGTGTTTCTGTTCGGTGTGACAGGTCGTATCCATGGGAACATGGAAATTTAGAGATTCCTCCAACTTGAGATGTTTACCCACTTTTTGATCTGGTAATAGCATTCCATGTACTATAAGTTCTATGCGTTAACGCCGAAAATTTCACTTGGTATCGATTCCATTCCATTCTCTCACTCTGATTTCAAATATTTTCAGTCTGTCAATCTGAATGTGAAATCATAGAAAATAACATTAAATGGATATTTTTAATACTATTTATCAGGACGTAAATGTAGTGAAGGTTAGCAGTCAGCCTTTCCACGCGAAAGGTTCCCGTTTCGAATCCTGGCAATTTCAAAATTTTCTTTTTCTATTTGTATAGTGAATAATGGATCATTATTCATAATTTCACTGGTTACGATGAATTATGACTATCATTATATTCCTGAAAGATCATACTAAATGTACGGATTGAAGAGTAGTCGTGGACAAAATAAATTTCGTCCACATACCCTAGGATCATAGACTACAAATTTATGTCTGCAGAGCGAGTAGTGAATTATTCCATACAGTCTCTGGTATATTATTTTATACGTTTGCAAAGCGATAAGTTTGGGAACCTTCTTTGTTATGTCATGATAAGTTTGGGGTCATCAATATTTTCAAAGTATCGTGATCATATTATGATGAGTGAATGAAATTAATTTTATTGAATAAATTGATATGTGTTAAACAAAAAATAATTTTCGTCCTTATAGGCCACTCCAACCCGCTGTCAGATAGACGTCAAATTCTGAAGGACAACGTAAATAAATACGTTGAAACGTATATTTAGTCTTTATAAATTCAAAAAAACACTTCTCAATCTTAATTAATAATGAAGAAACACTACTGTAATTAACTAAAAGCACGGAATAACAATGGAATATCACGAACACGTTTGTTTGTCCTCCACAATTTAGGGCGTTAGGTTAGGACGTTGGACAGGCCTATACCCTGGGATCATAGACTACAAATTTATGTCTGCAGAGCGAGAAGTGAATAATAGAGCTTTCCAGAATTACCTGCGCAGGTGACAGTTGCGCGCGTCACTTGTGGGCTAAGAATGAATATTATTGGTCGTCAAAATTTTCCCCCTTAAATCGTTGAAATTTGAAAATTGATATTATTATTTTACGCAGTCGACGTTTTGGATGTGGATGTTATTTGTTGTATTGTTTATATTTTATTATGCCTCAACAATGTTGTGTTACTAAGTAAGGGTCACGGTACGATAAAAACAGTAGAATCTCATTTCATTGCTTCCCTCTCTCTCTTTCTCTTCTTTCTCGCACTAAGGTTTGCGCATCTTTTAAAGCTGCCCACAAGTTGCGCATGAAATATACCTGTTTCTCTCTCATCCTGGTTTAGTTCACATCTTTCATCTTTGTTCTACGTATTCTGGAAAGGTCTATTATTCTCTACAGTCTTTGGTATATTCTTTTATACGTTTGCAAAGCGATAAGTTTGGGAACCTTCTTTGTTATGTTATGATAAGTTTGGGGTCATCAATATTTTCAAAGTATCGTGATCATGATGAGTGGATTAAATTAATTTCATTGGATAAATCGATATCTGTTACACCGAAATAGGAGTGGTGAATTTTCGGCAAATGGAAATATGTAGGAACTCTAGTTCTTTAGAAAATAATAACTTCATTCATATCATGCACATTTTCTCAATATGAAATAATATTTTGTGTGCGTTTTCTATGAATGTATTTAAGAACAGTCTATGGACATATTTTTATTCGATTAAGGAGTTTTTCATAGTTTATCTTTGTTGGATATTTTTTACTTTTTGCAAATATACATACAGGATATCCCATAATTAAACCCACAAACTTCTAGTAGACATCATTGGAAACACTTTCGACCAAAATCATATAATACAGAAACAAAAATTCTTCGTTGAAGAGCTAGAGCCCTCTGAAAACGACATCCAGGCAACACTTTTTGTCACATATTTCCAAAACGGTGCCACTTGAAGTGTCGAAATTTTACACTTTGGCTAATATCAAGAATACGCACCGAATGGCTTGAGTGGATTTTTTTCATCTCAAACATAATTGTATCATTTTCGGGAGGCGAAGGGTATGTACAGAGACAACTTTTATAGCTTTCATTATTCTACAAGTTATACATCAAATTTATAAACTCTGATATTTTTTCTTGAAAGAAGATGCCCTTCTGTGATATAGCCCAATGGATCCGATTTTGAGAAAAATCGATTTGAAACTTCGTTCACTATTTAATGCTCGTTATCTAAAGAATAATAGATAATAAAGTGAAATATGAAAAACATTTAGGTGAATCAAATGATTTCGTTTTCATCGTTCTAGAAGGTGAAGCTTTCATGGAATGATTGAGATCTAGTAAGAGTAATTAATATTTCCACTCATTTCGTTATGATTCTTTCTTTTAACGAGCATTGAATAGGGAACGGAGCGAACGTTTCAAACCAATTTGATGTTAACTTATAGAATAATGAAAGGTGAAAAAGTTGTCACTTAAAATACCCTCCCCCCCCCAAAAAAAACGAGGGTTTGCTTTCCGCACAAAATTATTCATGCTTGCGTTCAAAATAACATTTCATGAAGAAGCCTGACAATGGCCTTAGGACAATGACAGATGGGCGCACTTTTTGACGCAACGCAACGCAAATATTCAATCAAACGCGAGGCGCTGGCCGATTACTCTTCCTATGACCTTCTTAACTTTCTAAAATTCGATTTTTTTTTGGATGTTTGCGGTTTTTCTGACTCTAGACTAGAAATTACACCTATGTATACCGCAATATGCTAAAAAATATCAAATATGGAAATGACCCCAAACTTGTAAACATGTGTTTTTCAGGGTTTTCGGCGGTCAAATAGGTCATATATACGAATGTATACCGATGTATACAAAAAAAACGGCACCTTAAAAATGTCCCCAAACTTGACGATCTACATACATATATATATATATATATATATATATCAACGAAGGTTTATTCCAGAAGGAAGTATCCCAGAGGGGTATCTGATTAATCGAGAATGTATATATATATATAACTATATGGGATAAGGGTATTATCGATTCAATTAAGCAAACTCGTGTTACTCTTTTTTCTCAGCCAAGCTTTCGCAATCAGTTTATTGCTTCATCAGGGCTTCTACAATATAAAAAGTGTCACAAAAGCAACTTAGAATGGCATAAAACAATCTTCTTACCAAAGTTGAGATTGACGTGAAAACATGAACAGAGTTGTTGGTTACACCATTTATAACTCGAGATCGGATGGACTGTTTGTTACGAAACTTCATTTATGGATTCGTCTACGGCCTGGTTATTATAAAATACATTAAAACCCTGAAAAATTCGCTTATGTAGGAAATGCTTTTTCTCCTTTTGAATAAGGCCACTAGGTGTCACTACGGTTAATGGCTCTTATCTAGACATTGTAGCGTAGTCGTGAAGGTACTATATTTGATATTATCACCACTAGATGGCGATGTATACAATTATTGTGTAATTTGCATAGAACTCATAATAACATGGAAGGCTATTATCAGATCAAAAGGCGGGTAAAGATCTCAAGTTGGTGGAACAGTGAATTTTTACCGGAATGTCAAGTAAATCGGATTGTGACGATCAGCATCAATCGAGAGTTTTCATTTTCATCTTTCCTCTATATTTCTGAAATGTTTTGGATTTATGTTTGGGTAATAAATATATTTGCGGAAATAACTGAATTCAAAATTGTCCATGATTAGTAATTGACATATTATTTTTGTATTTCTGTTTTGTGTGACAGCTCATATCCATGGAAAAGATGACAGATGACGTTTGACAGATGACATTTGACGGAACTCTCATTATGCCCAATTTATCTCCTGCCTGGAAAAATTGCAATGGTAAGTTTACACAATTTTAACGGTGGGTTTCACAAAGCATACACCACCGGTGATCGGAGCTTGGTCTAGAATCAACTCGATTTGACAGTTCAGAAATCCAACCAAGCCGTTGATCTCCGATCACTGGTGATTACGATTTATGAAATCCACCGTAAGTATAGGCTAGGAGCATAGAATAAATGGAGGGAAGGCTTCATACGCTCGACAGATCATTTTGAACTTCCAATTTCGGCGGAGGTTAGAGTTTCGTGTGGCGCCCGATAGATAACGCTGTGATCGCAAATAGGGCTATATGTCACATATGTCTTGTTCTGTGGCGCTACAGTTGCAAAGAATATTATGTGGTTGTCATTTTTATTGATACATTTTTACGACCAACACCAAAGTGATTGAATAATAAAACTTTTTGTTGTTGACTGAAAGGACTAAAGGAGGTCGAAACAAATTGTATTGAATTCGAATATTGTTTGAAGTTACTATAATATACGAATTGAATCGGCTTCGATAAAAAAAAACATTTCTGCGGCTTCAACTATCTAATTTACCAGCGGCGGCTCGTGAGGTTTGGATGCGGTTAGGCGACAAACAAATTTTGCATTATGTTTTTATGAAATGATCAAGAATCAAGAAATACCCTTTCACTACCCCCCCCCCTGCTTTGTTATAGATGCACCCTTACGAATTTTCATGTCTTATAGATTAAATTAATACGCCGATCTTAATAAATCGAACTTATGATATTTGATCTATGAAACCATCCGCCTTCTGCAGCGAACAAAACAGTTTTTTCTATCGAAACAAGTGCTAGCGACGACAAACGTACATTTTTCATTGAATTTCAATACATAATTGCAATAAAGACTGTTTGAAAGAGCTACCGCACAACCACTGGTGACTTTAATACCAATGGGTTTTGAAAGAACGTGAAAATTTCAAATCTAGACTATTCCGGGGGTTTTATAAGATTAAGAGATTATGTCGGTCGGCCAATTATAACAATTTCTTCGCGAATATTATCGTTCAACCGCGAAAAAGGAATTTACAGTAAGGAACAAATAAAATCAGGAATGGGATTCATTTCTCAAGAATTTGGAAATACCACCAACGGGTTCTGCTGGTTTCGGATAGTGTTCAAATCAAATAGGGATTATAAAACACAAGTGCGAATGCGCAAACACATTCTGTAACTCAAATATTTTTATTTATCGATATTAAGAATCACTGAACTGAAAATGGATCGTTTCAAATCTACCGCTGCGCGGGAACGGACACGCTGAGCGATCATTCTCGAAAGTAGCCGAAGGCGGACGAGCTCATCGCCTACTCTGCTCCTCAATTTCGCATGTTTCACTCTATACGCCAGTGTATCCATCCTTTACTGCTTCATTGGTAGATTCCGCGGCACTCGGCAGGGCTGACGTGTTGTGATCGAGTCGTAGGCGCTGGGATAGATCGCCTTCCGTGAAAGCGAAATATGGTCGTGGCAGGGCTACAACGCCAGCTAAAGGGTGAAATATTACAATCGCGTGCGAGATTTTTGAATGAAAAATTCTTCGATAACATATTATAATTAAAAATTATAATTGAAGAGAGGGATCTGATACGTAAAAATATATGAATCGTTTTATAATTTCTCCAAAGATTTTGCAAGGTAGGCGCCGCCTACCTTGCCTACCCCGACGAGCCGCCACTGTAATTTACCTGTTGGTTTTGTTCATTTCAACGTTTGTTGCTCAGTATAATATTTTTAATTGATATAGTGTGATTTATTATGCTATGTACCTACTATATAATTATTGAATGAAAAAACAAGATAAACAGTTTGAATTTTTATTGACAAGTATCAAAACATATTGGACAATTTTATTATTACCTATTTTAGCCAAAAAGGCCTCGGTGGGATCATGACGCATTCAAAATTTCTGAAGAAAGAATAATCACGCCTTCTGATTGACTTGAAATGACGACCGGTTGTTCCATATGAAGAAATCGAAACAAATTCTTACTACATTAAAATTCGACAATTCCATCTCCGTTTTTTTCAGCTTCTAGAAGAAGACCTGTACGTTACTTAAATAAAAGAATTTTTTTAAGTCTCACCCTTCAAAATAACACCAAATATTAATCATAACAATATTGTTGACATATCACCGCATTCTAATCAATTATTTATGCGCAATTATATGGAAATTCTATGATCGGAAATAAATTTGTCAAAACGAATTTCATTTTGAATATGTATCGTTATAGCCATGCTGGAGCCACGAACGACGTTGGCGCCATCTCATAACCTTGCGGCGAACTGACAAGTGCGGACGTTTTTGGCAGTTCATTTTTGTAGCGGAGCCTTCCCTCCATTCATTCTATGCTTCTAGGTATAGGTATCATTTAGGCGAAACAAAGTTCGCCAGGCCAGCTAGTTTAATATAAACAAATATGTGTTTCCGTAAAATATTTTAGTGTTATCTAACAATATATCTGGTAGAATATAAACTGATAACTCATTTGATATCGAGAAATATATATTACCAGGAAAGATATATTTACTCAACAGCGTGTATGTGGCTTAATACAAACTTATAACTTATTTGATGCAACAAAATGTATTTTACAAGGGAAGATATATTTATTGAATGGCAAGTAATATGGTTTAATACAAATAAATATCTTATCTGACGCAAAGGAATTATTTATTATGGTAAAAGGTGTATTTGGTATACAAACAAATCATTTGTTCAACAAAGATAAATATATGCTCTTACGAAATATTATATTGTTATTCAGAAACATAATGATTGGGAAATATATAACAAATCATTTATTCAAAATTATTTTAACTTTCGTAATATTGCAGTAGAACTTACGTAAGTTCCTATTCAAAGCTGATATTTATTTGCAGCTAACATAATTTATTAACTATAAACAAAAATTTTTCTCAGTGTAGGCTTCTTTCAAAACTACAGCGTCTATGGAAAGCTGATGAGAGCAGCCTTTCTGTTCTTCTTCCAGAATATTATTGGCTGCACATAGCCGATTTATCGTATTATTCAGGAGCGATGTGAACAGCTGGACAAACATGTTATGGGTCCGTAGGTAGTTATCTGTCTTGCCGCGGTCTCCTTTTTTGTAATGCATGAGGGTATCGCCCTGAGTGAGGATGGTAGGAATTTTCGAAGGATCTTCTGGTGCTCCCGGAAAACATCTGGCCAGGCTTGGAAAACATGCTGTACACTGTTCAATCCAGAAGTTATGGAGTCGGTCGGGTTCTGGCGATTTCCAGTTAGAATTGGCTTTGATGCTGTTGGAGATTTCCTCGGTTGTAAAAAGATCAGTTCTCATTTCAACGAGTTCCGATGTGTGGTATTCAATGTCCCTCAGCCAAGTAGAATTTTTCTGAAATTGTTTCCTTTCTGACCACAAGGAACTCCAATATTGCCGAAAGTCGTATCTGCTGATGTCAGTATGCAGAATGACGGATGTTTTGGATAGTGTTTCTAGACTCCTGTAGAATTTCCTCCTGTCTCTCACATATTCAGCGTTTTGCAGTTTTCTCTTTGAAAGCTCATTATATCCTCGTAAACGAGCACCTTTTGCCTTAGCTTTCTGTCTGGAGCGATCCTTCAGTTCAACAACCAACTCTTCGTGTCGTGGAGATTCCAGGTTTACCCCTGCGAGTGTTATTTTTGTCCGCACTTGGCGTAGTACTTTGCCAGATCTATTATTCTTCAGGAACTCATTCAAGACATCAACTTGTCCTCGAAGTTTATCGACGTCCTTCATTAATCGTCTTTTCCAAGCCGGAATTTCATTTTTTACGTTTGATTTAATGGCACTAGGCATGTAACTTCTCTAATTATCGTTGTACGAACAATGACGTAGAAAACATCATTGAACCAATCATTGTTCCTCTGCGCAACGAATTTGGGAATAATTTCATTTATCAGGCCCCACCAACGCACTAGAAGGGTTCAAAACAATTTTCAAGAGAACAATATCCAGAGAATGTACTGGTCAGCAGACTCACCGGGTATGAATCCAATTAAGCCCGTATGGCATAACAGAGGGAAAGCAATTTCCAATCGCCAAAACCCACCTTCAACTTTTCAGAAATGGGGTCTAGATCTTCAGGAAGAATGGAACGATATGCCAGGAAATTGTATTGATTTGATTTGTGGGATGCCTCAGCGTATTTTTGTGATGAAAATTCATATTAATATGATTTCAAGTTGCAAATTAATTTTAGCCTGTAGGTCTGCAGCGTATACAGGGTGGTTAAGAAAAATCGAGTAAAATAACTGAATTATTATTCCCAGACAATTCAAGCATTTTAAGACTATCAATACAATGTATGGCGGGCATCAATAACAGCTTGACATCTTTTGTTGCATACTACACACGAGGTTGATGAACATTTCTCGAGGAATTTGGTTCCATTAACGGGGCAGAAGCTCTCTCAGATCATTCAAGGATTCTGGAGTAGGTTGATGATTATCTAATCTTCTTTGGAGCATATCCCATGCATGTTCTATGCAATTCAAATCTGGTGAGTGCGGAGGTATTGGTAAATGTGGAATACCAAGCTCCTCGCGCGCATTCTCAACTATGGCTGCACGGTGCGGTCCAGCGTTATCGTCAAGAAATTGGGGAGTTTCACCAATAGCAGCGTGAAAATTCGGCACAACATTGTCAATGACATGCTCCCTATAGTGTGAGGCGGTCTTGTTCCCCGGACAAATGTGTAGATCTGTGCGCCCGTTGAAACATATCCCGGCCCATACCATAACACTACCCCCTCGGAATGGATGGACTTCTTGGACATAGCGTTGATTACGGGGTATGCGTGGGATTGTCCATACCCTTATTCTTCGAAAATCTGAAAATCGTGCATATCTGGATTCATCCAGTGAAAAGGACACTATGCCATTGATCGTTCCAATTGATATGTTGCCTTGCCCATTCCAATCTATGACACTTATGATCACGTGTTGATGGTTTCGATGGAAATTTGGACCCCATCTGCATTTTGAAGAGTATTCCGTAGCATTCTACACGTATATGTAGGGTTTCTTCTCGCCGAAACGGTGATGAAACGATCCTGAGCAGGTGTTGTTTTTCGTCGCCCACCAAGCCTTGGTCTTTCCAAAACGGAACCTGTCTCCCTGAACCTATTCCAAAGTCGAGATACTACACTTTGGCTGACTTGGAGCCTTTCCGCTACAACAACCTGAGTTAGGCCACCATGTAGTATTCCGATAGCCCTATTAGCCTCAGCGTTTGTTAATTTACGTCTTGGCATTTTCAGAAAACTCGTTTCAAATCGAAGCCGTTGATAAACTGACTTCATTTCAGAATAAAAATTCATGAAACATATACAAAAAACCAAACTTCAGAAAAAAGGCGACCAGATTGACGAAATGTCTCATACTGATTTTTATTGGATCGATTCAAGTTGTTATTGAGTTTTAAATGATTTTCTCTATTTCTGTATCGTGATGAGTTCATGACAGTACTAAAAACAGTGCCGTAATGAACTCATTACAGCATTGTTTTCAGTTATATTTTTCGTTTTTTGGTTGTCAGCACTGGCTTCCGATCCAAACGATTTTCAACACACGTCAATTTCGTAACAGTTACCAACTGCCAAGATTGCAATTGCAAAAATCAACGGTTTGAATAAAAATTATTTTATTTCACAAATTCGGATGTTATTCGAATAATTATTTTGATGTATATTGTAAAATGTCTTGAAAACTGATATATTATACTCAACACTTTTGTTACACTGTATTCGTCCTTCTGTATGAAGATGCAATGAAGATGATACAAATTGGTACACAATAGTAGTTCTTGAAAACCGTGGGGGTTCAAGATAAATTCAAGGTGATTAGAATTGACACAAAACGAGTACAAGATGATAGCTTTTGTTCTTATTCGATCCGATCAACCCACGCAATATGAGCGCTAGATGAACGTCAGCAGTACACACAGAGGGGGTCGATATTTCGGAAACGATGGGGGTACAAAATTCATTGAAGATTGTTCAAATTGTTACGAAATGGGTACAAAATCATAGTTTTTGTTCGAGTTCGATACGATCAACCCCCGCAATATAGACGCTAGCTGAACGTTAGGTTGGCAGTCCACTAAGAGGGGCTCGATATCTCGGAAACGGTGGGGGTACAAAATTCATTGGACATTGTTCAAAGTACAAAATGGGTACAAAATTATGGTGCAAAAATCTCAAAAATTTTGAAGAAGATTTTTTTTTTAATTCTTCATCTCCGGGAACGGTAGGTCGTAGAGAAAAAATAGAAGTGGTTCAGGAGGGTACAAAATGAGTACAAAATTGCAGTTTTTGTTTGAAATCGATACCATCAATTCTTGCAGAGTGGGCTGCCAACTTAACGTTAAGTTGGCAGCCCACCTAGAGGGGGTCGATATTTCGGGAACGGTGGCGGTACAAAATTTTTTGAAGGTGGTACACGTACAAATTGGTACAAAATGGGTACAAAATTATATAGTAAGAATCTCAATTTTTGAAAAAACTTTTCTTTTCAAAATTCCATATCTCGGGAACGGTAGGTCCTAGAGAAAAAATAAAAAAGGTTCAAGAGGGTACAAAATGAGTACAAAATAGCAGTTTTTGTTTGAATTCGATACGATCAATTTTTGCAGAGTGGGCTGCCAACGGAAACGGTGGGGGTACAAACTAACTACCCGCTGCGTAAGATCACCTTAAAAAACTCCATAATTCTACATGCCTCAACACTGAATCCAACATAACGTAATATAATATGGACAACAATATTCGGTGATTCAATAAATCGACGGCCTTGCTAAAATCAAGAAGTACCAACTTTGATATTTCATTACCATCCCGAGCAGCAAGAATGTCACCTACGTGTGCTGAAGCATCAGTTTCCTTTTCTGAACCCTGACGGATTCTGTGGCAGAATATTCTTCAATTTGAGAAATTCCTTAATTTGTGTTGCCAATATTCGTTCTAAAATCTTCGAAAAAGTGGGAAGTACGTACATCAATAATTGATCTCATCTGATTCATATATGTTGATGTTGGATCTGTAACCTTTGAACCTAAGGGAGGGGACTCACAAGAGCCCGCTTCCAAAGATTTGAAAAGTAAGACGTGACTATGCATCCTTTGATTATAAGCATTATATAGGGAACTATTTGAGGGTAGTAGGTACATTATTTTTGTAGAAGTTTAAGATTTCTGGTTTGGGCGGATGAGATTTGGTGGAAGCGCTCACAAAATGTTTGTTCATCTCATTCACATCATTCAAGTTTGGTGAATCTCATGTTGTTTCTTTTTTACTATATACTATATTGAGTTTTCTTAGTCCAGACCAATTATTATGGGTTGCGCTACACCTTTCAAATTTTACCCGTACGCATTTGGACTTCTCGTCTCCCTGAAAACCTTAAGTGCCTTCTTTCGAAGTTTCTGCAGCAATTTCATACTATCGGTTATCCACGGCGCATATGATCGGTGCCCACTGTTCTTAAATTTTCTCACTTGAGGGAGTATTCTTATCAAAGAAACCTAAAATACAAGAATTTATAAAGCATATTTTGCCATACCTACTAGCCAAATATTTAGACAACAATATTTAGTGGAAGCTGTCCGAGGTCCCCTGAAACTCCTCTAAATTGATGCTCCTAAGAGCTCTATAGAAGAAGTTCCTTGGTTCTGACACTGACCTACCAGTAAGAAATCTAAAACTTACTTTGAAATGGTCTGAAATTCCACCAGCCAACACATAAATCATCCAAATTTGTGAACACAGTGAAATACAATTTAGAGAAACCCGTGGGGGTTCTTTTATTATCAATACGTAAGGTTTCAGAAATAACTACTGATATCATTGCATTCTACGTGAAAAAGTGTTTCGGAAATTTTTTCCCAGAAACGAATAATTTCACGAAGAAACATCAACTTTTGGAATATCTTTTAATTCTGAACTTTGGAACTTTGGTTGTCAACGCAAAGGGCTAAAATTTCACAATACTCACATAGCAAGAAATAAGGAGAACAGTAATAGCTGTTACGTATTTCATTCAATTCTTTCAACAAATAATTGAGAATAATACAGTGTCTTTCACGAGGAACCTCACCCATATTTATACGGGAAACTACTGAACGTATTTTCATGAAATTCAGCACTTATACGTATTTCACGATGCTGATGAAATCTAAAATATTTTCAAGGCATGAGCACCTCCGGTTTTTCCGGAAATGACGTCAACTTCCGTTTTTCAAATTAGAACACCATTTTTTATTGCAGAAATAGATTCCTTATAAAATTTCAAGTTATTTTGATGTAACACCCTTGCCCTAAAATGGATATTTTCTGAGTTAATATCCACTTTAGGGCAAGGGTGTGATGCATACACTCACATTATTTTTTAACGTAGATTCAATATCTGCCATAAAAAAATGGGGTTCTAATTTGAAAAAATTGATTTTTCACGATTTTGTCATCCCTAACTTTGAAAGCGATTTTTTCACCCCCTGTATGATGAATCGCGATTTCGATTTTTAAAGTGGATACATCAATCTTACATCTTGAAAAATCCCAAAAATGAAAATTTTCCATCCAAAAACCTCGAGGTTATTCTTGTTTCAGCGGAGCTCTATTTTCGATTTTTTTTCGAATTTTCCCGCTCAGAGAGAATTTTACAACCGAAACTGAAAAATGTTACATCAAAATAACTTGAAATTTTCTAAGGAATCTATTTCTGCAATAAAAAAATGGTGTTCTGATCTGAAAAATGGAAGTTGACGTCATTTCCGGAAAAACCGGAGGTGCTCATGCCTTGAAAATATTTTAGATTTCATCAGCATCGTGAAATACTTATAAGTGCTGGATTTCATGAAAATACGTTCAGTAGTTTCCCGTATAAATATGGGTGAGGTTCCTCTTGAAAGACCCTTATATGATCTAGATGAATTTTCATTACAACATTTGGTCGCCATATGAATAAACTATAGGTAAGAATATCACATTATACGGGTAACACGTGAAATTAAAAATGTTTTTCACATGTGGTAACTAGGACTAGTAAAAGTTTCGTAGATTGTTCATCACAGATATAATCCTTGATTTTCCATATTTTCCCTCTTTAGTTGAAAGTGAATTTTGGTCAGGCGGTATTTACATTAAAATATCTTTGAGTTATGTCCAGTGAGCATAATGATAAGTTGAAATTAAAATAAAGCCCAAAGGGCGATTTCCATGATTCGATGAATTTTTCCAAGCATAAAGCTTTTGACCTCCCGAAGTTGACCTTATACTTTGAATTATAAGTATCTGAAAGAGAAGACACACTCTCATATATCACAAGATATCATTTTGGCATAAAAGCACCATCAAGTGTTTCCAGAAACAGTTTTATTTCATTGATCCTTTTAAAAGAAATAGCTAATTTAATTGTGAACTACATGATAACTATCCAATATTACATGTTTGCATAAAAACCTTATTTCAAAACAATATAACATTTATTACAGTCGATTTGAGTAGAAATAAATGATCCTTCAACATACCGATTGAAATTTTTTATCAATAATTGTTACCGACAAACTCAGTATTTCGTCTTCAGTTTGAGTCTAAAAAATGTTTTCAAATTACCAGTGACGAAAGAGTTCTTGAGAAGCATAGTAAATTATTTCGGTCTGCTATGGTTTCTATAACTAAACTCATTCTTCGCAAGGAACAGTATGTATTTTCTCTCCCAAACTCCTATGAATGAAAAAGAGGCTCTTGAAAACGCATCAGTTCTTATTTTCAGTTAGTAATTAGATACAGCATCATGAAAAGACAATTCAAAACTTCTAAGTTGATGTAATTTCGAGATTCCAGTTCCTATCAAGTGCTTCACAACCCTTAAAACCAGATCTTCAAAACTTTCACACTTGAAAGTTCATTACATTGAAAATTATACATTAATTGATTAATTCAACATAAATATCAATTCAATGGGGATTAATTCCAAATTTCATCATGTGTTTCATTACCTAAATATATCTACCTAATTCGACTGGTGAATATGGGAAATAATTCTTCCATCAAATTCAAATGCATTTCTGAAAGTATCACCATACAATGAGAAAGGTACCATCAAAAACAGATATAGGAATTCCCTATTAGCGATAATATTGTCTCATTTTAATTTTTCTATTCTGGATCTTCACTGAAGGCTTAAAAATCTGTACACAATCCTGAGGATTTATATACTCCAAAATTTTATCTATACAAGGTTCAGGTAAAATGTATTCAAATATTTCAGTTAGTAAAATTAACATTTTCGATAGGTTCATAACTTTTATACATTCCTTTATCAGTTCATCCTCATAAAGGCGACTCCTCTTGCATATTAATTGATTTATGGTATCAGCCACATCTGGTTTCGTAGCACATTTGACAACTCGTCTATAATTGGTTGCTAATTCCCTGTAAGTGAAAGTGGTACCTGGTATTGGTCTATCTAATTTAGATAATTCAGCTAAACACTTTTTGGTGATACTTCTGAATTTGGGGTGTTTCTCGAAGGAATAAAGCATAAGATCGTTTTCCTGATACCTTCCTAATAATTTTGGGGTTATATGCTTTATGAGGATTTCGGCTATGTCCATTCTATTGTGCCTGAGGGCTGTATCCAACACTGTATCGTTGTAATGCGTTATAGCGAACACATTGGCACCTCTTCTCAACAAGGTTCTCACAAAATTCTTAGAGGCGTTTTGGAACTTTTTGTCGTATTTTGTGAATTTAAAACCATACGAAATTTTATGCAGAGGTGTAAACCCATAAATATCTGGTTTATTGACATTACATCCGTTTTTGACTAATAGCTCAAAGGATTCAAAATTAAAATAGTGTTGTTGAGCAAGACAGTTTAGAGGGGTGTCTCCTCCATTGTTCTGGGCATTAATATCAGCTTTGTGTCTGATGAGATCTCTTACAGCTCTGTCTCCGTTATTAGATACAACCGCTAGGTGGAGGGCTGTATTTCCGTCGGTCATTTTTGCATTTATATCACAACCATATTCCAGCAGCAGAGGTACCGTGTTGTAGTTGTGATCAGCAACCGCCACGTGGAGAAGGGTCATATCATTCTGATACTTCTGATTCACATCTGCATTCCTATCGAGGCAATATTTCGCTAACTCCTTTTCACACTGACTTACTGCATAGTGCAAAGGAGTGTGTCCGTCCAAATAGGTGTCAATGTTTTCCAAGTATTGGGCGAAGATCGTCATGACCTCTACATCTGAAAAAAAATTAAATTCATAATTAACATCGAATCAAAATGCTCTCAAACTGAATTTTCAGAGGATCATCGACTGAGGTTCTTCATCAAATAATAACTAACATAGCGGGTAATATTCATTATCCAACAATTTAAAATTTAATTTTGTTCAGAAAATTATTTTGTTTTTCATTTATATAATTATAAATTTTGAGTTGAAGACTTTGTTTTTAAAAACAATTTATTTACTGAATACAACTTATGGTACAGACTAGTTAACACTTTATGAATAAATCTATACTTAGAGAGCAAACAAGTCTTATTCTTAAGAGAGCAAACTTAATTCTTTGAAAGCAAATCTAATTCTTAATGAATAATACGGATGAAGCCGTTTATAAAGGAACGGCTTATCTTCAATGAGACTCAGCATCGCAGGTGTCCGATGCTGACTTAGCAAGCTGCAACATGGTCATATGTGGAGCTTATGGAGAAGATAAGGAGGTTCATCCTATCAATATGGGGTGCGGCTACGTAATTCCTCCCCCCTTTGGATAAAGGTATCACCTAATTGAGGTGTAGCTTTAAGCTGAATAATTCTGTGAATTATACAAATTATTATAAGAATTATTAAAACAATTAAAATAATCATAAATGTGGATAATGGTGGATTCCATTTCCATTCTTCAAGTTCTTCTAGTGAAATATTGGGAACTTCTTCATCTGGGAAGTCTTCTTCTTCTCCTTTGGATTGGTTGTCCAATGTTGAAATTGGTTGTTTGGGTAGAATGACATATTTTTCTTCATTCCTTATTTGAATGGGGTAAATTTCTTTCTGGTAGTTGCTAATTATACATTTTGACTGGATTATCGCCATTGGCGGAGTGAAATGATATTTCGTTTGTTGAGGGCACTTTTCTTGTATTTCCAAGTTATTGATGGACAAAATGCTTCCATCTTCCAATGTCTTCAAATTGGGCGTAGAGGAGAATTCTTTTCTAGGGCAATTTTCTAAATGAGTTTTCAGTATATTCTTCATACATTCTGGAGGGTTGTCTAGAGAATCTTGATCACATAGATAGTCTTCTTCAACTGGATGGCACTGCTTCGTGGACCATTTCAATTCTTCATCTCGAGTGAGCATGAAAGGATTGGTGAAAGAAAGGGTAAGATTTCTCTGGGGCAAATAGTAAAACTTGTAAAGATTATAGTTTTCTTCATAGACCGTAGGGATGGATATGAGAAAAAGCAATGTTTTATCTTTGAATAGGACTTTAGTATGACACAATTGAAAATAATCTTTCAAATGGTGCATTGGAATAATAGTATCATTTTTAACTATTTCCGCGAATTTTGTATAGGGTAAAATAGATTCATGCAAAATGTGAAGTCTTGCAAAGCTTACTGCTGTTTGGATTTCATCAAGAACGTTTTTTATATCTTTGAGTTCAAAAGTCATGAGATGCATTTGTTCAACATGTTGTAATGCCGGTACGATTTGAAGTAATTTGAAATTATTCATTAATTGCTTAAATTTATCAATGTACTTATTTTTCAAATCATTAACAATAGTGGCAATCTGTTTCTGATTTCTCATGAGTGATTCCTCATTCTTGTTTATACTATCAAAATAGCTTTTGTACCTAAAGTGCTTCATCATCAGAATCTAGTGTTCCAAATAGTATTTTCGATATTTTGCCTCCAACATTGATCAAACCTCGTTTTTGTCTAATTTTTTCATTTAAAAGCTCTTCTAGCGTTTTAACATTAATAGAATTTGAATGTTCTAAATATTTGTAATGTGCAGTTTGAGAAAACCCTAGTTGTTGATTTTTAAAATTATCAATCTCCTTCTGATATTTGCCAATTAGATTCTCAATTTGGTTCAAGTCAATATGATATATCAATTGAATATGCCTTTTAGTAATATAGGCTTTGCCTAATAGAATTGGAAGTACATTGTTTTCCAATGGTATAATTTTTAAAGTGATTATTTCAGCAACTACTTCGAGTATAATGAGAAGAGATGTGATGATTCGCATCTTTAAATCTGAAACAAAATATTCGACTATTTTTTTTCCGTTGTTTCAAAATTTTCTTATGATAAATGTGTTTATTTTTCAAATCTTGAACACGATGAGTGTCAATCTCTCGCGCATCTACCTTTTTGTAGACCGGATCTAGTTTACGTACAATTGGAGTTTTCAAATATGTGGGATTTTTATTTAAAGGATGGTCCTGTTTAGCAGACCTTTTCTGATTCAATTTTTCCAAACGCTCAACATTTTTCTGTTGTTTCTTTTCTAATTCATTTGAAATTTCACCTAAATTTTTCACGCAATTTCCGACATAATCTTGAATTTGTTCGTTATGCGTTTTTTCAATAGGTAAAGAATAATTTAAATCGGCTTTGATTATTTGCATTGGAGTCATATCAAGACTAGAATGAAATGAATTATTATAACTGAAAAGAGCTTGTGCTAATCGATTTTGGAAAGTAGAATTTTTACTATCAATAGTTCTTAATTGCTCAATCAACGTAGAATGAAATCTTTCCGCGATTGCATTTGAATTCGGATTATAATTAGTAATATACCTAGTGAATTTCTATTTTATGTATTTTACAAAAATCTTGAATAACATGATTTTTAAATTCTAATCCGTTATCACAAGTAATTTTAGAAGGAATGCCATAGTGACTAAAATAGACCAATAGTTTATCTAAAATTTCAGTACCCGTTTTCTGAAGAAGGGGATAACATTGTCCGAATCTGGAAAACGAATCGACAATAGTTAAGCAATATGTTTGATTGAATCTTATTGTATCACAATAAACATGACTAAATGGTTTAGAACCAAGAGGGTTAGGTTTAAAATTGAGTTGAATAGCAGTTCTCTCGTATTTACTCTTTTGACATATTTCACATGAATTAATAAAATTTAGTACGTCTTTATTCATATTCGGCCAGTAAAATTTTCGTTTCAAACTTATTAAATTTTCTTTGAGACCGCGATGTATCGTTTTCGTTTCATGGTACTGTTGAATTCTGAGAATTTGTTCTTCTTTGTCTTCGACATCCTCTAAAAAGGTTTTTGATATTTTTAAATCAAAGGATTTATAATCGAATTTTTCTTGTAATGTTTTAATCAATGGCTTCTCTAACTCTTGAGATACAAAATAAAATGTATATGACTTTTTAGGCTGGATATATTCTTTAACGAATGTGAACAAATCATTTTCTATTGAATTAATCAAAACTCGAAATCTGAGTTTCTCTCCGAAAGGTTTTGTTTTCGTTACATTGAAATTCGAAGCTGTTTTAAATATAACTTGAACAGAAGCTGAATTCAAACTTCTTTCTGTATAGGGAATCTCCAAAATGGGATTTTCGATACTACTGTGAATTTTAATATCACTATGAATTATAACATTTTTTAATTCATTCAAATTTTCGTTATCAAGAACAGGTAATTCATTATTCGGGTCAACAAGTAAATTAACACATTCATCTAATTCATCATCGGAAATGTGATTTACTAATGATATTCTATCATCTTCAATAGCGTTAAAATCAAAATTATGATTATTATGTGTATCAGATAAAAAGTAAATAAGAATCTTCATATTCGATTCTGCGAATATGTATTTAATCATACTTAAAATTATTGACCATTTTAATTGGTCTAATCCACAAGCAATTCTAGGGAGAGCTAAATATTTATCTCCATCAAATTCACATATTTTTCTCAAATTCAATAATGTTTTAAATACCGTTTCGTATTCCGGTTTATCATAAAATGATTCTTTTGTAATTAAATAATAAACATTTCTTTCATCGGTTTTAAGGAATGCTACTTCACCGATAGATTTATTTTGTGATTTAAGTTCATCAACTTTACCATATTTATTTTTAAATTCTAAAGCAATACCTTGACTCATCTTCAAGTCTTTAGAAACACAATGTGCGAATGAATAGTTCTTAGGTGCTTGGAATAAGTCACCTTGTTTTTCTATTAATTTTAAAGAATTAGGAATATAATCATTTTCATAAAGTTTCATAAAATTTTCATAGTTCAAGTCTTCCGTTGAATCTAAATTTATTCTGCTGAGTGCATCAGCATTATTCATTGAACCTTTACGATATTTAATTTCGTAATTGAATTCCTCGAGTTTGATTCTCCATCTCATAAGTCGAGAATTTGGTTCCTTTAATGAAAATAGCCAAATTAGGGGTTTATGATCCGTATAGATTATAAATTTTCTTCCATAAAGGTAAGGCCTAAAATGTTTACAAGACCAAACGATTGCCAAAAGTTCCTTTTCAATCGTGCTATATCTAGTTTCTGCTTCATTCAGCGTTCTACTAGCGAAAGCAATGGGAAGATCGTTCGGACAATCACCTTGCGATAATACAGAACCTACCGCAAATCCTGATGCGTCTGTAGTAAGAATAAAAGGTTCATTGAAATTCGGATATCTTAATACAGGGTGATTTATCAAATTTCTTTTACAAATTTCGAAAGCTTCGATGTATTTAGGATCATGAATATTAATTTTCGCGTCTTTTTTCAAACACATAGTTAATGGTTTAGTAATTTTTGCAAAGTTCGGAATATATTTCCGGTAATATCCAACTAGACCAAGAAAATATTTAATTTCTTTCTGAGTTTTAGGAATTGGAAAACTTTTAACTGCTCGAAGTTTATTAGGATTTGGCTTAATTCCTTCTCGAGTAATAATATGACCTAAAAATTCTATCTCAGTTTTAAAAAAGTGACATTTGTCCAACTGAATTTTCAAATTATCATTTTTAAATGTTTCTAAAATATTATGAATATCGGCTAAGTGTTGCTCGACTGTTTCTGAGAAAATTACAACATCATCCATGTAAACATAACAAATTTTTCCAATATAATCTTTCAAAACTTCATTCATTAATCTTTGGAAAGTCGCTGGTGCGTTTTTTGAACCAAAGGGCATACGTAAAAACTCATAATGTCCATTATCTACCGTAAAAGCGGTTTTTTCAATAGAACTTTCATCTAATTCAATTTGGTGAAAACCGGACGCAAGGTAGTGAAATACTTTTTATTTCCTAATTTATCGAGAATAGCATCAATTTGAGGAAGTGGATACTTATCATCAATTGTTTTATCATTTAATTTTCTATAATCAATCGCGATTCGCCATTTTTTCTTTTCGGATAAATCTTGTTTTTTCTGGCATACTTGTTGAAAATTGAAAGGGATTCTACAATATTCATTGAAGATTACTTGGTTTTTGAAATCCAAGGATGAACAATATTTATTTAGGAAATCTGCTCCTATTAATCCGTCATAATTTTTATGAAATTTATAAAGAATAAAAGGGTGAAAATCATCAATATTAAATTCGGAAAATAAAGGTATCAATACTTTCTCATCAGAAGTTTCTTGTTTCATACACGCAGTTAATGTCGTGGATTCACTGAAAATATTCTTTTGAAAATTATTATAAGCAAATTTGGGATCTATCAGACATACTGAACATCCACTATCTATTAAAAGTTTACATTTAGGATTTTGAAATTGAATAAAAGGTAATTGATTAGTGTTATCAAGGGTAGAATTTAAGTCAATTTTTCGTTTGAGGCGTTTCCTCGAAAATTTCTCTTAGGGTCGTAACTCGTACTTGCTTGAGCTTTAGAAGTCGAAGGTTGCTCTAAATGAGTCAATTCTTCAAAAGTATAATGGGGACTTTGATTATTATCGTAAAATTTTCTTTGCGGATTTGGATTGAATTGCGTAGAATAGTTATTCCTTTTCTGAGGATAATTTCTTGTTTGTATAGACATTTTCTCTGGAGGATTATGATTTCTATAATTTGGATTAGGTTTGAAAACATTCGTATTTTGATTATGAGAGGGTCTCTCAAATACTTCACGATACGTAGGATAATGCGGTTTCACATTTCTTTGTTGAAATTGAATTGGTTGCGAAGGAAAATGTTGATTAGACTGAAATCTTTGATTATAATTATTATTTCGTTGCACGGGTTGATGATTAAAATAATTATTCCTGTATGTGGGCTGAATCAACGAATTGTTCTTTAAGAAAGGTTGCGAATTTTTATTTCGACGGCTCCTATCTAGTAATTCATACTGTGCCATATTGCTAACATAATCTTTCACGGCGTTAACAGTTTCATCGAATGAAAGACCATTGTTTGTGATTAAGTACGTTCGCAATTCTACAGGGGCATTTGAAATTAATACTGTTTTACAAATCTTAAGAATATTTGTTTTATAAAGTTGTTTTTCAGGATCAGGCATTAGATCAGCATCGATCCTATAATTGATTCTAATTTTCATAGAAATAATTTTTTCAATGAAGGACAGTAAATCTTCATTAGGTCTTTTTGTTAAAAATTGCAAATTATGTATCAGAACGTCTAAATTGATCTGATCGCCAAATTTATTATAGAGGAAATTCTTTAATATCTCCCAATTATCGGGTATATCAGAAGTCGAAACTTCAGCTAGGGCTCTGTCAACTAATTTCGATTTGACAACAGCGTAACAATAATTTTTAATCATTGGTTGTTCATTAGCGAACATCAAAAGGTAATTTTCCGCACTTTTGATGAATGAATGTAACTCATTTTCAATGCCGGAAAAGCGGGGTAAAAGCATCCCAAACTTTTCTGCTATAGATAAATCGATTCTTTCGTTTGCCATTATTGTTTCTGATTGAATGGGCCTTTTGCCTCTTTTATTACGAAAGTGTTTAATCGAAGTAATTTCAATAAATGAGTATACAATATAAGTAAATACTCTTAAATTCGGTTTTTTAATTAAGGGAAACCTAGGGAAAACTTTATGTCGGTTTTTAGAAAAGAAAAACCTAGAGAAAACTTTAAAATCGGTTTTATGAAGAAACCTAGGAAAAACTTATACAAATTTACACTATTTTTTAACCAGAATAAGGGAAACTGGGAAGAACTAGGAAATGCTCACCCAAAGTGTATTCTCTGAAGTCGTCACGGGGCGCTACTCAGGTGATCGGGCTTCTCGTCTTCTTCTCGTAGTTCGATTGCGCTCAACAGTTGAAACTGAAAGTGGCTGGACTCTCTGGATGGACCTCTTCTTTTCTTCAGGGGCACACACGCAGAATTCTAGCACTTGCACAATCCCATCCTCGTCGCCAATTATAAATTTTGAGTTGAAGACTTTGTTTTTAAAAACAATTTATTTACTGAATACAACTTATGGTACAGACTAGTTAACACTTTATGAATAAATCTATACTTAGAGAGCAAACAAGTCTTATTCTTAAGAGAGCAAACTTAATTCTTTGAAAGCAAATCTAATTCTTAATGAATAATACGGATGAAGCCGTTTATAAAGAAACGGCTTATCTTCAATGAGACTCAGCATCGCAGGTGTCCGATGCTGACTTAGCAAGCTGCAACATGGTCATATGTGGAGCTTATGGAGAAGATAAGGAGGTTCATCCTATCAATATGGGGTGCGGCTACGTAATTATATATTACCTTTTCATGCCACCTTAGAAACGGTTGCGATAAATACACGCATAACGCCCTAGGGTATTTTTAGCATGCGTTATGGATAATAACGCCCGCTCGTTGTGCGAGAATCAAAACCTGGAACGTAATTATTTATTTCGCAGAATTTTGATACCAGTACAAGCGACAATTGAACAAACAACAACAAAGTCTGAAATTGAAAGTACAGTTTTAGAATATTCCGGAAAAATTATGTGAATCTTCGGATCTTTTCGAAACATCAGAATCAAAAACTCAACCACAAGTACCTACTTGGAAGTTCTTTCATAAGAGAACCACCAGAAAATCATGAGAATCTGTAAGCGAATTCACAATCACTGTTGATACTTTATTTAAGAGAAAATGCTCTGTTCTATGTAACCTTCCGCCAAAGATGCAGTCTTCCATCTTCCGTGCGATTCAAAAGTCCCATACGATGCACCGGCCTCAGTTAAAAGAGTTGCCGAAGTCCGTCTCAAACAATGTTTATTCATTTGCATTATCCACTTTTGAGTATTTGGCAATCATCGAAGGCATACTTCCTATGGTATTTTTGCCAACAGGTTGGACGGTGCACCGACCGTTTCGGAACGTGAGGAAAAATCTGAGATTATTCACTTCACTGGGTCTTAAGGATATATATTTTCTGACCACCCTCAAAGCACCTATTTCTTCTTCCTCTACAAGACTGTTGACATATCGGTTTTAGTTTCGGGTATTTTAACAAGTAAACAGCTACCTTCATCTACTACAGGGTGTCCCAGAAGTCGCGCACCCCATTGAGGGGATCGAAAAAGAAAAATATTCTAGGCCCAAAAATCCATGTTTGAAATTTTTTGATAACGTCGTTAATCAGTAATTAATTAATGAAAATGACCACTTAGGAGCGCCCTACAGAAGAATAAGTAGGCAGTGGGGAAGCGAGAGTGAGACGCCAGACTCGGTTTACTGCGTGACGAGCCGGTAGCAGCTCTGGCGTCTCACTCTCGCGTTCCCACTGCCTACTTATTCTTCTGTAGGGCGCTCCTGATTGGTCACTTTCATTAATTAATTACTGATTAACTCCGTTATCGAAAAAAATTCAGAGCCAATGAAATTGGAGCTAGTCTCTGACATAAAATTCAGATCTGCGCTTGTGCGGCAATATTGAGAATAAAAACTAGATATTTTCTAATTCTGCATCTCCCAGACACATCGTATTATGTCGTGAAACGTATGTCGGTACCTATGTCATTCATATCTTCATGTGAATACTTTCGATCATAACCTCACAATATCATGTGAGATGTTTCAATCGCTTTATTCCTTTTTCTTTCAGTCCTGCATATCATTGTAAACTTCTATTCATATTTTAGAATTGAACGCAAAATATACTACTGACATATTTTCATCCTCGATATCTTTTTTCTTGTCGTCTTTCGAAATATACATAACGACATAACCTCTACATTTCTCGCAATTTTTGATTTTCCAATTGACGCAAGCGTACAACTCAATCCTCACCAAAGCTCGTTATTATGACTATTATGAGATATACAGGGTGTCCCAAGTTCGAGAGCCTATTAGACGTTTCTGGAGAACTGGACATATTTGAACTCTGAAAATTGGGATTATAATATTGTTCAAGATTCTCTACTGAGCTAAAATTTTTTTGCAGCCTGAGCACTTCCGGTTATACAAGAAGTGAAAATAAATTTGTTCAAAAATATTTTTTTTGAATTTTTCGTTTCTGATATGTTGTAGTATTCAATGCTGAATACATTTCTGTTCAAATTATTGAATTCATTGAAACAGTTCTCAAAATATCGGAAAAAAACAGAAAAAAAGGCAAATATTTACAGTCAGTATTACGTTCACTCTTCTCATTCTCAACATCCTGAGCGTAAACCGTTCTTATAATATCAAAGTAGAAGAAAGGAAAGGTACCATGCATCTTTTGAATTTCATGAATATCTTAACAGGGTGTTTCAAATTTTGTGTCGAAAACTAAGAATTATTAATGGGATCATTTAATCTGTTATGGTTACAGAATATTCTCATGCAGATTCGATGATTATTCTCGATGAAACCATAGTTGTTACTATGGTTTCATGAGAATATTCATCGACTCTGTTTAGATTCGATTACAGTGGCTTTATAAAGGACAGTGGCGACAATAGACATTCACGTTTTGATTGATCGCAGTGTTTTCGACCACTAATGGCGGACTGTCATTGATTTGTTGTCATGTCATAGCGTATAAAGCTCAAAATCGAGTCAAATGTCAAACAGCACAACACTCAAATGTAAACAAATATCCGCCATGTTTGTGCAAAAACGTGTTCTATGACCCTATTGTCGCCACTGTCTTGTATAAAGCCACTGTAGTTGAATTTGACTGTATGTAAAACATGAATCCAAAAAATCTCGAAAAACTCGGGAATTACTGAATTAAGGAGCAAGAGCATCTCAGAGTGCTATCATTATTCTTCTTAGCAGAATCCAACGCAATCATAAAAAATGGGGTTCTTATTTGAAATCAAATGATTTTCGAAATTTCAAGAATCAATAATGATAAAAATACTTTATATTGAGCAGTTTAATACAAAACTGAAGGTATCATTCTTGGATTACATTAGAAGCATCTCCCGAACAGACCTATGTCAATAAATATCAACATACCATTTTGAACAATGAGATTTGTACAATTATTGACAGTAAACAGATGTTTCTGATTTTACACAACGTCCTACTCGAGTCTTCAAAAACCATCCAGATTTTTTATTTGGAAATTCATTTTACAAATTCCAGCCCGCACAAACCTGGTACGACAAAAAGCACACACGAAACTCATACATTGGTGCAATAAAATACAATACAAGGTGTTGCATTTGAAAAAATCGAGATAATTCAATTTGTAGTTTGTCATTTAAAAAGCAAGGTAGTAGTTCGAATTCTCGCCTATTCAAAAAATGCGCAGAAGCTGATTGAATTTTGTTGAACTGTTCCGAAGTTATGACTTTTTCTGTGGGTCTACGTACGACGCTATTCCGACACACAAATTTACATAAGTCGGAAAACTAATGCAGATTAATCAATGAAACCTAGGTGCGTTTTATCGACAATTGAGTGGAAAATCCAAATATGTATGAAAAATAGGAGGATGCCATTTAGAAAACCGAAACTTTTTATGTATGTGTACATGATGATGAAATATATTTCATTTTCGGACACCATGGATGAAAATATTTTCCGAATGTGAGGATTGTGCCACTTATCGTTTAGACGAAACACAAAATCTATCTGAAATTATGAGATAATTTTTAGAGAGTCGGTCTCATCTATGATTACGTATATCATTTTCAAAGCTCATTTTTTCAAAATTCTACTAACTACTTCCATTACACACATATTGTAAAGAATAGACTGTTTCAATGGCCCAATCAGTCGAGACAAATTAATTTAATGAAAAAAAAAATGAATTGAATGGATGAATTGAACAAGTTAGATGCTGTGGCGCCCAAAATGTCTATATCAAGATTATAAACATAGGAAGGAAATCAGTTGCAGGTATTTTTCAAATATAAAATCACAAAAAAACTTACCACCGTTCCTGAAAGCATGTAGCGCTATGGGTTTTCCATCACAATGGGGTAACATGGGATCCGCTCCATAAGAAAGAAGAAGTCTCATTATCTTTTTCTCTGTTTCCGTGTTTGAGTCCCATATTGTCCTTGTAACAACAGCGAGTGGGGTGTATCCTTCAGAATTGACGGCATTTACGTACGATGGAAATTCATCCAACTTTTCCTTCAGAGCTTCGTAATTTTGCTTCGCGGCATACGTATGTAACTCGAATTCACAAAAATAAGGAAAATTGTCGGGTTCCAAATAATCAGTTTGGGGTTCTTCATCAAAAGTTCTCATTCTGTTCCTTCGGAAAGCCAGCTTGGAATAAACTGGGTGTCAACAAAAGAGCTTGCTGCACTCTGTTGACTGTTGCGTGAATGCAGCGTTGCCATCCCCAGAATCCCCAAGTGCGTAGGACCTTGGGCAACCTGCATACAAAGTTAATATTAAATTAAGTATGGAGCCGTGAATATCTTTGAATTTTCAAACTCCTTGATATTAAGAATTTGTATCTATACATAGTAATTTAGTTGGAAAGATTTGGTGAAACGAAAATCGTCCAATTTACACTTCAAGAATAGTTGAATTTAATTACTTCAGGGTAATAATAATTGTAATTCAAACAAAATCACTCACATTGTTCAAAACGCTCGGTAGCTGATTTGGTATAATGGCCTAGCTTTAGCCGGAAGTATGTGCTCGCTAGTTCAAGTCCGATCGAATCATCATTTTTTGCGAAATTCAAAAAGCTGTCTCAATGCCAATAATACATCATTAGTTTTAGCATTGTTTACATATTTATGAAAATTTTTTCAATAAACCGTTGAAGGTGATAAATATCAACCAAATTTTCATGAGTTCTAACACCATCTTTTCCACTCCCTTTCTGTTGTTTATTCATTCGGTCGTTTCTTGTTAAAAATATATTTTGAATAATAATAACTTTTTTCTTTTATGTATTCAAGCTATTCTTGTGTTTTTGTGAAAAAATATAGTTAACATTATAATTAGACTCACCTCAATTTTCACAAAACAAAGTTGTATATTTAAAAAAAAAATTTTTTCAATTTCTACTTTCTGATAACTTTTTTTTCGTGCTTCTCGGTATTGAATTGATGGTGTCTCTCTTCGCTCTTTGTTGCCTTAGTTATTTCCAGACGATTATCTATCAATTTATCATATTTTACAGCCGAATCAGAAGTGGTCCGTGCTTTAACAATCGTTGCTGGCCGTCAACTGCTGAATTCGAACAGAATTAATTATGACAATATTTTGTACCTCTACATTGATACCTTTCAATGTACCATACATTACTGCCCCTGAGATAAGAATAAGAAATTTAAAATTGAACATATAACCAGGTTCATGTTGATTGTTGACACGGTTATAGAAGATTCCAAAGAAAAATGAAAAATGTGAACACGTTGCAATAAATGTTACACCAGTTTCTACCAACGGAATTTACTATTGAGAACTGCGAGAAAATAGATAATACACTGTACAAACATATAAACTGTCCAGGCTCAAATAAGGTTGAAATGAACAACATTATGATAGGCATAATTAATTATATAAAAATAACCAGTTCTGTGGATTATCTCCAATCTAGTTACATTTAGCCTCTGTGCAAGGCAAGCCAAATATTCAATCCAAGAGTTGAAAAGGTTATCGGGGATTTTCTTACTGATGCTTAGAAACAATACGGTGCAGGTGGCCCTTAAGTACCTACCATTTTGAACTTATTGAATTCATTTGTGTCAATTAGTTTGGCAACAGTTAACTACTAGATAGTACTCGTTTCATTTCGTGTTATAGATTGTATTATTACAAAGAATTATTTGAAAACACGAGTTCACTTTTTTTATTCTCGTTTGCAAAAGTGAATGAATTGAAGGGGTTGCATGATAACGTCAAGATGTGAAGCGTTGGAAGTATTTAAAGAAATTTTTTTTATAACGTCGTCTTTATTTCTCGAATTTTGAGCCGAAAATTTTACGAAAGTACTCTCTTCAATCACGAATCCGTGGTTAAATTCAATTATGTGCTTCCGGGCAGCCATGAACACGTGAACTACCGAACAGATAAACCTAAATTATCGAGATGGAGGTTGACGTATTCAGTCCAGTTCGCTGAACCAGAACCACATAAAGTGCAGGCGAAATAGTGGCAGAAATATTCCCAATATTTCTGTGATGACATGATATCGTGGATGACAAATATTTAAGATTTTCCTGTAAATTATGCGCTTCGGAGATAGGAGGGTTATTTTCAAAAATATTAGAAACATTCATTCGATGTTTTCATATTTAGGGCCCTCATTGTTGAGATGTTGGCAACATTGTAACTGCGACATGATTGTTTGTATAGGTTGGCAACTATGTGACAATCAAGATATATAAGAGAATAAATGATAGACAGTTTTTAAGAACTTATCTAAAAGCAAATTCAAATTCTCCATCCAAAATACAAAAGCCTAAAGTGTTTTTCAAAAGCTAAATACACACCTGTAAAATAACAAATTACAAAATTAATTCGATATCTAAACCACATGGTATAGATGGAAATTTTGTCTTTGATTCTTCAATTTTCTCCTCGAAATTTCCCTCCAAAATCCGTCCGCACATTTTCACCACCACAATGACCATAAATTCTCGCATAGTTTCCAGGATATTCATGGAATTTTCCCCTCCTATATCCGAAGATACTGGACTCAACATTGAAAAAAAAATTGAGAAGGCTGAAGTCCAACCTTAGATGACAGAAAATTTCGATGAAACTCCTGAGTCTTCGAAAATGTCCACGGAAAACGATTATCGTGAGGAACCCCCTTTACGCGAATTATACTCGAATTAGACCCTACATTCAAGGGCTTGTTTCATAGTCTATTGATCGCTGATACAATTTTTCACCAGTTTTCGGGAAATCTACCCAATGAAATAGTATTATTCTATTGTTAGTCCAGAAAGTAAGCACGGAAAAAGCCCTTCTGGACGTGTAATGAACAATATTTTTCATTACATCTCCCTGAAAACAACAACAAATTATTCAAAACACTGACATCTACTGTCACGCAATAGTTGCTCTGAGTCTCAGCATAGGATGCATCTATGTAAAACTTTTTCTCTATTTCAGTATCGGAATGAGTTCATTACAGTACTAAATACACTGCTGTAATGAACTCATTACAGCATTGTTTTCAGTTATATTTTTCGTTTTTTGCTTGTCAGCATTGGCTTCCGATCCTATCAATTTTCAACACACGTCAATTTGGAAATGTCAATTTCGTAACAGTCACCAACTGCCAAGATACAATACAAAAGTCACTAGGATGTATAATCTGAATTTTTCATTGAATTTCAACAGTATTTCACGAAATAGAGGAAATATCGTCTAATACTCGTTGCAGAATGCAATTCCAACATTCATGCGTTCGAAAACGCATTCGTATTGGAATAGGAGCCCCAATCTGCAACTAGTTTCAGAATATACCATTGCGGTGCGGCCACACGGAAAAGGGTCATTTTCGATGTTCTGAATCGACATGTGATAGGGTATTCAGTGCGGTGTCATGAAATATAATTTTGACATTTTTTGTAGAACAGCCTACATGAGCGCTCATATCGAAGTATGGTAAACATCATCGTTTATGGATCCATAAAAAAAAATGATTCCAAATTGATATAAGGAGTGTTGAAAAGATCTAGATTCTAACGATTAGTGAAACTACAATGTGCTTAGTTTGTGCCGATTGAATAATTAGAAATGTCAGTAACATTCATTTTCTTTCATGAGCGTTCGTCACTTATTGGCAGGATAACTCCGAATAGGAAATGTTGGCAACATTGCGACGAAGAGACGGAATCCAAGAATATGGATTAATGTATATGCGCATGCGACGGTGACTAATTCTATATGGGAACTATCTAGCGGAGATATACGGAAGGTGAAATAGCACCGACGATGATTGCGTTAGTTTTTCAAATCGAAATACGATTCTATCTAGCTAAGTAGCTAATGCTACTTAGCCTAGAACCATTCGATCTAATTGTTCGCTTTTTGCCGATGATGCTAAAATCTTTAGTGATCCGCTTGGGGACCCTGGTGTCATTCAGAGGGACCTCGATGCCCTCTATGACTGGTCGGTGAACTGGTGTTTGCCTCTAAATCTTTCTAAGTGTTCGGTCGTTCACATGGGAAGGAACAATCCTGGTGTCGATTACTATCTCGGCGGCCATACGATTTCTGCAGAAACCTCTCATTGTGACCTTGGAGTCGTGGTTTCCGATGATCTTTCCTGGTCCAATCACATCCTGCACACCGTTAACAAGGCGAAGAGAATTCTTTATCTGCTTGGCAGATCATTTTCCCGTTGCGATCCGGCCTCCTGTAGAATTCTATATACGACTTATGTGCGCCCAATCCTGGAATATGCCGGAGCAGTTTGGTCTCCGTCTCTCGTTCGCGATGTGGAGCTGCTTGAGAGTGTCCAGCGTCGTGCGACTAGAATACCCTATGGTGTACTGCGACCCAGCTATCCTGAACGTCTCTCCATTATGGATCTCCCCTTGTTCTCAGACAGAAGGGCCCGAGGTGACCTCATTATCACCTACAGAGCTCTGAACGGTCTTTTTAATGCAGATCTGGGTGTAATGTTCACTCTGAATGATGACGAACGTCTGCGTGGCCACAGATACAAACTGCGAAGGGAGAATTTCAGGACAACCCAGAGAGAACACTTCCTGTCCAACAGAGTGTTTTCATCGTGGAACCGTCTACCGTCAGCCATTGTGGAGGCATCCTCTGTCAATTCGTTCAAAAACCGATTTGACAGGTGGATGCAGAGTCGATCGTCGCCAAACTTAAGAAGAAATTCTTTTTTCCTTTCTTGATTTTGTATTTGTATTTTTCAATTGTAATTTATACTTTTTGTTGTCTAGCTATGTGCATCTATATTTATTTTTAATTTTTTTTTTGAGTTTATAGAATTTTCTTAACTCTTGTCAAAAATATAATAATAATAATAATAATAATGCTACCGGTGATGTGATTTCTAAGTCTTTGTCCGCATTCCATTTGTTTGAAAGCGTTTTCAATTTTATTTCGATATCGTTATAGTTTAATGATGTGGTCAGGGGCTTTTTCGAGATTTGTGGTACTGTTGAAGTAGGTACTGGCAAATTTCATGGTTTGAATAAATTTATTGATCTAAAGATCGATAATTTCCAACCGTCCA
The DNA here is from genome assembly GCA_910592335.1 of Adalia bipunctata. Taxonomy (NCBI): domain Eukaryota; kingdom Metazoa; phylum Arthropoda; class Insecta; order Coleoptera; family Coccinellidae; genus Adalia; species Adalia bipunctata. The sequence continues at coordinate 44,940,395 of OU342948.1, forward strand.
ATACAGTTTTCTATTGTTATCTTTTGTCTTGTATTTTACTAAAACTATTCCAGTCACTCCAGTCAGTACCTATTCTTGTTGTCATATACAGTGTGTTTGGGCTTGACTTAACGATAATTTAAGGGCATCAAATAGGTATACCTAATTTTATCTACAAAAACACCCACATTCGGTTTTTTTGTTTTGGAAATAGCCGCCATTTCAAATTATTTTTTTTATTTTAGTTGACCCTTTCAAATGATATCGATTTCTTTGGACATAAAGTTCCTACAGATGTAAAAAAAATGTTTTTTGAAAGATGATATACCTAATTTTATTGAAGTAGGACAATATGAAAACTTTTAACTCAGAAATGTCATAAAAAAAATCATAAAAATAATTTTAGTAAAAAAATTTACTGAATTTTCGTGAATAGTACAAAAACTAGCACATTGAAGTATAATTTTTTTCAACGAACTAACACGCAAGGATATCAGCTACAGAACTACACCCACATGATTTCTGTGAGTTACATAATTTGAGAGTTATTGCTGTTTGAACATGACCCTTATGAAAATAGATAAAATGAAATAAAACTCAGTACTGTACTTTTCCAATGATTAAACTAACAAATTCATCATGAAAATTACTCAAAAAGGCCGCCTTTGCTTTGTAGACAGGCAGTGGCCCTCATGACGACTTGTCTTGTGGTCCTAGAAATCAATGCAGTATGTCTGCTCTCTCGTTTTGTAGCTGCCATCCTTGTGTTTCATTAGTTCATAGAAAAAAAATTATGATTCAATGTGCTAGTTTTTGTACCATGGAGGATTTACTGAAAAATTCAGTTAATTTTTTAACTTCAATTTTTTTCAAGAGTTTTTTATGACATTATTTTCGAGTTGAATTTTTCTGTGTTTTTGTTGATAAAATTAGGTATATTTGATGCCCTTTAATTATCGCTAAGTCAGGCCCAAACACACTGTATATACTAGATTTGCTGGATTGCGTTAGATCATATTTTGTAGTGGTTTAGAAAAGATTACAGAGTTATGATTCGATGAAAGTTCTGGTAAGTATTCAAGTTTGGAAATGTTAATGAAATTTCTAGCTTCAACTACACCGTTTGGTGGGTAATGGGTGGGATCTTCTGGAAAGTAGCGTCGCTTTGATAACGGAAATATATAAGATAAGAATGAATCCAATTCATACTTATAGAGTTCGATTCCTACCAAAGTTTAAAAAACATTCAAGGTTTATGAGTTCATGTTTCCATCCGGGTCATTCTGCCAGTTCATTAGCAAAATTTTGGCCTTTGTACGGACTCCATTTTTTTTAATAAAAGTTATAAAATTACTCCCAACGTAATAATTGGAAGCCTACATAGAGAAAATCAATGGATATTTTTCTTTGCTGAAGACAGATGGAAAAAAAGTTGAGTTCGAAATTTGGAAAAACTCAGAAAATCGAATATGTTGAAATAATACTTATTTTCATATTGCCAACCAAATAGAAGAAATTTCAACTGTGCAGGTTCCGCCATCTTTTTTCAGAATTTCACATCACAATAGAATTAAGCGATAAGATGTGACCAGAAACTGTTAATTATTTCAAATGTTCCGGATTACTTACCACAGTTATTAGAATAGAGTTCAAAGTTGGCATAAAACATACTGTTTCTTGCTTCGGAAACGGAGTATATGACATATTGTCATAAGGCGAAAATGACTTTTTCGGTGTCATCTACACCCTGTTTGCTCAGAAGAGTTCATTATGAAATCGGGTATTTCGGGGTTCCTATTTTTGCTGTTCATTAACGTTATAGGATAATCGATCAAGTTCAATTCTGGTCTGCTTTTCGCAGATGAAAACCAGATGAATTTGATAGGGTCGACCATTGTATCTTGGGCATCTGTGGCAACGTGATCGCCTCAAGCTATTGGTGATATTTTAATGAATTATTGGTGCCTAGAAATTCGGGGTTAGCACAAGTTTCCTAATGCCGAAAGTTCAACACAAATAGGAAAGAAAACAAATACAGTAGGCCTAGATGCAAGAAAAACTCGTGTAGCCCCTAGATTACTTGATGTTGCTCCTGAGGAACTGATTAATGAAAGAAGTTATATGCAGTTGGTACAGATTGCGAGCGAAAAACTGGATATTGACAACGGTTAGAGAAACAATTCATAATCTGAAATATATATTATGAAACCATTGAGTATGTATCTCCCTAATTGGTTTGTTTTAATTCTTCAATTTTCAAATAGGGACTTTGCTAATTCTTGCCCTGAACCCATCTTGACATCTATACCAAATACATATCACTTTTAAACCGATTGTGACGTTTACTACCGATTGGGACACTTGTTCGAGTTAGGGTTTGCTTTATTGGTTCAGAATAAAAATTGTTTTGGTTTTCTACTAATAGACTAGGATAAGCCACGTACAGTCATTTACTCTGTGATTAACATTGAAGTTTATGGTCAATAAACATCTATTCTATTCTATTCAACAAACTGCTAGAGTCAACAAAATCACAAATGCAATCATTGCAAAGCTGTATATACGCTCTTCTGGATAACTGATGTCGGTTTCTGGGAGGCTGGAATTTAATTTTCATGTTGAAGACAGCATGAGGTCTTCGGACCGGTACGGGGTGGCGTCTCGACGTCACCGCTGTTGCTGGGAAGATGACCAAATGCTGTTATCAGTTATCTAGCAGAGCGTATTTTTTTTATCAATCTATGTTCGAGTTATTGGATGTTTGTCGCGAATACACATTTTTAAAATGATACTGTGAGTTTTTTTTGTCAAACCACTTTTTCTAAAGCACTTCTTTCACGTAAAATTCAACGGTGTCACTAGTTTCTCCAAAAACCTTACATATAAGAAAATATTTTGCTGTCGATAAGTGTCGAATGGATTGTGAAATATTTGGAGTAGAATGGTTTCATTTATTCTTCTTTATCTCGAAGAGGGCATCCTTTATATTTCAGTAAATGTATAAATTCAAATTTAGAAAATATGCTATAGGTATCTACTTGGTATTAAACTAAAATCATCTTCGGAAGTCCGAGAATAGAAGTTTTCTCGTGTAGTATTATTGAAGTGGTGAATTGAAATGTTTTTTGGAGTTAGGGATCGATGTGAAATTCCGATTCAGATAATTCTGATTCGGAAAATATAAAGTTTTGTATTATGGTAATTTGAAGCTTTACTGAAATATACAGAAATCTCTTGTACCAGAATCCCATATGGAATTAAATATTTTCCTATAAATAAATATTTATGAGCATAATTTTGGAAAAATATGCCGAAACCATTGAATGTTACATAAAAAAGTGCTACCGAAATGCCACAGAATTTTTCACATGAAAAAAGGTACAGCCACTTTTATTAAACGCACATTCACAAAAAATACCCCTCAATTTTTTTGTTTATCTATAGTTTATAAATAGGTCTCTATATTCAAATGTGTCCAGTTTGGCCCACTCGGTACCCTGGGTTCCATAACATAGGACCGCAAACGTTTCGTTCTCGAGATACAGAGTGTACAAGTAGTACTAGGGGGATTTGAACGAAAAACGAAAAAGTTTTTAATTATGCTAAATGGATTTTAATGATGATTTCGATTTTTCTGAGAGAATCGTTTTCTCCTCGAAACAGGTAGCAGATACGACAGAACTATGAGAGACCATTAAGATTATTATAACAATAAAGCTCCTTTCAAAAATGTCTCAAACTTACAGTGAGTGGGTCACCAACAATATGTTCTGAAGGAAAATAGTGTTCCAGTTTTCCAGAAGACATATCATCTTGTAGATATGCAATCGAAATTTACATTTTGAATGGTGCGAACTCTCTGGATTGTGATATCTGTGCCAAAATTCAGATGGAAATCTTGTAAAATGAAGATGCTAGGATGAATCCTAGAAAACGTAACTTATGCGGCCCCTTGGTTATGAGACTTTTTATCTTAAAACTATGCAAGGAATCTCCACTTTTCGTTTGTACTTTCAGTTTAGGAAATTGACAACGATTGTGATCTCCTGCATCATGATTTTGACAATTGCGACAAAAACAGAACGACAATTTTTCAACAAAAACCCTTGAAGGTATTCAAGTTTCAACAGAGCCCACCTTTCAGATACCTTCTCGTTATTTCATGTCGAGAACATTGTTTTCCGCAAATCGCTAGGAAATTTTGACATTCCTTACAAAATTTGTCATAGAAAAAGTCAAGACTGTAAAGAAATATCATTTCCTTACAGTAAGGAATAGTATATTGTTCTATGAGCGGTAATGTATGTCATAACACACGCAGCCCGAGCCGTCAGGCGAGGGGTGTAATCATAGAACTTATAATACATGGAATGCCATTAGCCTTGCTGCTCAGCTGAAAAAAATGGATAAACATCTCCAGTTGGAGGAATACTGAAATTTACATGTTGCCATGGTTACGACTTGTCATACAGAACAGAAACACAGAAATATTATGAACTTAATCGTCAAGACCCGATTCACTTGGCATTTCGGCAAACATTTCTGTGTTTCTGTTCGGTGTGACAGGTCGTACCCATGAGAACATGGAAATTTAGAGATTCCTCCAACTTGAGATGTTTACCCACTTTTTGATCTGGTAATAGCATTCCATGTACTATAAGTTCTATGGGTGTAATTCATCAAGTGCGTTATGACCATTACCGCGAATTGAACACTATACTTTATCTTCGACTTCTTCAGTAAAATTCGAATTAATCTGCATTTTCAAAATTGACAACAGTTGTCGAAAGCGATTTCTGTGGTCGAAAATCGAATCGATATCGAATCCCGTAGAAAACGTGCAATTTTTGTATATTCAGACCTGAGAAAATGTAGTAATGAATGGCGAGAACGTTACCTTGATGTCTGAAATAGATTTCCCCATTGACCCGACTTTTTTATTCATTTCGTAAGCTACATTTTTTCTATTTGTATTAGAGTGAGTTATTATTACCTCACACTATTGGTTTATAGAGACTATTACAGATCAAATTCAGTTGAATAATGGATATATTATTCTATGGTAGTAATAAATGAATATTTCCTAACAGTTAGGAAATCTTGACGATTTTTATGACAAATTTTGTTAGGAATGTCAAAATTTCCTACCGATTTGCGGAAAATATAATTGTTGATTTGTTAAGGCTGTGAAAGGTTTTTCGCCACGACACAGGATCCGGATAAATACCATCTACAAAAATGTCGTCTTAGTGAGTTTTTGCTTTTTTATTCTAGTACACACTTAAATCATTTTTGTACGAGTTGAAGCTGATTCGCTCATGAATTAAAATCATCCCATCAAATTTGCGACAAAAAGTACCTTAAAAACAGATTTATTAACGTATAAAAAGATACACTGTACAATAAAGTTGGATGAATTAAACTTTTTCGATATTGTTAATACAACAGCAAATAAATCGATGAAATCCTAATGTGGTATGAATCTCATCAAAAAAATTCTTCAGTACATCATTCCTGGGTGAACACTAGCTCCTCTTTGGAAGTAAACATTTGGGTTGCTGCTCATTGTTGGTTCCAATGTGGTATAGACATTTCCATCATCCGGACTGAGGAAAACACCTCCTGCAACAAAAGATTTCATTAGTTTTTTTTTCTAAGCTTGTCGGTAAATATAAGAACTGTTGAGTATGAACATTAGTTTAATTAATATACTCCATCATTGGTGATGGCTGGGTGGATGCGAAAGCATCACTTCAAAAGCGCCCATATTTTTGCCTTCTTCAGTTTGCTTTGAATTATAAAACAAAAATTGTAAGCGAAGCTGCAATAATAGACCCTCACATAGATGGTAAGTATTCTATGTATGTGAGGAGGTTAAATGAGTCCATACGTGTGCGTGTGCAAATCGAATCTCGTTTTAAAATATTATGATCAGGCGTTTTCGAGGAAATCATAACCTATCAATTTCATGTGATATTTTTCAATTGCTTTAAGCCGCTTTCTTCAAATCTTGCATATCATTGCTACCTAATCGTAATTTGGAACATAACTGAAAGTGGCATATTTCCATCTTTCATATCTATCTTCCTGTTGTCTCCCTGAATATAACCTCTACGTTTCCCTCTTTGTGTGAGTTTCCACTTCACGCATGCGTACAATTCAGTTCTTACCAAAGATTCGGCTTTCTTCGTGAACCTGAACAGCAGCCGTATAAGCCATATTGGAATATTAAATATATGGTTCAATCAGAGTTTTCAATGCACGCATTTATTCGAAGATTGATTCCTCTCTATGAAAACTCTATAGTTATACAGGGTCTTTCACGAGGAACCTCACCCATATTTATACAGGAAACTACTGAACGTATTTTCATAAAATTCAGCACTTATAAGTATTTCACGATGCTGATGAAATCTAAAATATTTTCAAGGCATGAGAACCTCCGGTTTTTCCGGAAATGACGTCAACTTCCGTTTTTCAAGTTAGAACACCATTTTTTTATTGCAGAAATAGATTCCTTAGAAAATTTCAAGTTATTTTGATGTAACATTTTTCAGTTTTGGTTGGAAAATTCTCTCTGAGCGGGAAAATTCGAAAAAAAAATCGAAAAAAGAGCGCCGCTGAAACAAGAATAACTTCGAGGTTTTTGGATGGAAAATTTTCATTTTTGGGATTTTTCAAGATGTAAGATTGATGTATCCACTTTAGAAATCGAAATCGCGATTCATGATAAAGAGGGTGAAAAAATCGCTTTCAAAGTTAGACATGACAAAATCGTGAAAAATCAATTTTTTCAAATTAGAACCCCATTTTTTTATGGCAGATATTGAATCTACGTTAAAAAATAATGTATGAGTGTATGCATCACACCCTTGCGCTAAAGTGGATATTAACTCAGAAAATATCCATTTTAGGGCAAGGGTGTGATGCATACACTCACATTATTTTGTAACGTAGATTCAATATCTGCCATAAAAAAATGGGCTTCTAATTTGAAAAAATTGATTTTTCACGATTTTGTCATCCCTAACTTTGAAAGCGATTTTTTCACCCCCTGTATCATGAATCGCAATTTCGATTTCTAAAGTGGATACATCAATCTTACATCTTGAAAAATCCCAAAAATGAAAATTTTCCATCCAAAAACCTCGAAGTTATTCTTGTTTCAGCGGAGCTCTGTTTTCGATTTTTTTTTCGAATTTTCCCGCTCAGAGAGAATTTTCCAACCAAAACTGAAAAATGTTACATCAAAATAACTTGAAATTTTCTAAGGAATTTATTTCTGCAATAAAAAAATGGTGTTCTAATTTGAAAAACGGAAGTTGACGTCATTTCCGGAAAAACCGGAGGTGCTCATGCCTTGAAAATATTTTAGATTTCATCAGCATCGTGAAATACTTATAAGTGCCGAATTTCATGAAAATACGTTCAGTAGTTTCCCGTATAAATATGGGTGAGGTTCCTCGTGAAAGACCCTGTATAGGTACCTATATCTAATATTCCAATATGGCCCTACACCTGTGCAGATCTCGATTATTACCCAAGTTCCGCTTATATTTTCACCGGTTCATTATCAATATTGATGTTATTAGATATGAGTTGAGCACTCAACCAATGCTTTTTCTATAGCGTATGAAAACTCGTTCTTGGAACTTTTGGGAAAGTAGATTGGCGTTTTTGTTGGTCTTGACATTTCGGACGCTTGGTCAATAAGCATTGCTATATCGCAGGTATATCCAGAGCAGAGCTGTGCCAAAGCACTGTGCTTTGTGCTCGTGAAAGTACTCGGAGCCCTTTTGTGCTCCCGAGCACTGTGCTCCCAAGCACTTTTCAAAAGCAGTGCTTAGTGCTTAGTAATTGGAGTGCTTCGGCCAAAGGCTTAGTGCTTAGTAATCCCAAAAGTGCTCCCGAGCACTTTTGCGGATTACTAAGCACTAAGCCCTGAGCTTATGTTGTATGAATTCATTTTTACATTAATAAAATCTTAAATCAACATTTCCTTACATGACAGTAATAACATCCCAAAATTGTTTGGATTGCAATTACAGAGAGATGATAATGAGGAACCTGATCATTATGAAAGGAAAATTGAAGGGCCCATGTGTATTTTGTTGAATGGTAATTTGTGCGTTGACAACTTAATATCAATAAAAAAAGCAAAAGGCACGATTCTGATTTTTTTTACGTTTTCATCTGACCAAAGAGTCTTATATAGACAACATCAAAACTTTACACAGTTCTAGTTCATTGAGTTCTAATTTTGATACTTCTTCGTTATTTGTCACGCAACAATGTATTGCATTTGGTTTGCTCCTGACAAATCAGTGCAAGAATTGACAGAGGAACATTTCCATTTTTCCTTGAATTTTTTGTTTAATTTTGTTTCAAGGACTGGCAGTTTTCAGAAAAAAAGTAAACTCGAAAAATTCAGTATATTTATGAATATTATCAAACAGAGAGACCCAGGAGCGAATAGCATTTTTCTCTTTCATTACCAATAAGAATTTATCATACATTATATTGAATCGAATTCAAAATTTTTAATTTCACATACCTATGCCAACTTACAATTTCTTTTCCGATTAAAATAACCTCACTTCCAATATTTCCTGAAAAAAGTGCTTAGGGCTTAGTGCTCGAAATGTCGAATTACTTTCACAAAGTGCTTAGTATTCGCGAGCCTTTTGTGAAAATAAGTGCTTTGTGCTCGAGACTCGGGAGCCTTTTTTTTCAAGTGCTTAGTGCTTAGTGCTCGAAGCACTTTTCTTCAGTGCTCGTCACAGCTCTGATCCAGAGTGAATCCAGAATAAGAAATTCACTCCCAAAGTTATCTTGAGAATAACAAAAATATGAAATTCATTTGCCACGGTTATACCAAATGTGAAAACATCGTCCATTATCGTTTCTTGCAATTAGCATCTGGGGAAAGACCTTCGTCTCGTTTCAATCTTCACTAGTGTGAGTTCATCTGGTGAGTAGATGTGTCCGCAAAGCTCGACTCGTTTAGATACAGGGTCTTTCACGAGGAACCTCACCCATATTTATACGGGAAACTACTGAACGTATTTTCATGAAATTCAGCACTTATAAGTATTTCACGATGCTGATGAAATCTAAAATATTTTCAAGGCATGAGCACCTCCGGTTTTTTCGGAAATGACGTCAACTTCCGTTTTTCAAATTAAAACACAATTTTTTTATTGCAGAAATAGATTCCTTAGAAAATTTCAAGTTATTTTGATGTAACATTTTTCAGTTTTGGTTGGAAAATTCTCTCTGAGCGGGAAAATTCGAAAAAAATATCGAAAATAGAGCTCCGCTGAAACAAGAATAACTTCGAGGTTTTTGGATGGAAAATTTTCATTTTTGGGATTTTTCAAGATGTAAGATTGATGTATCCACTTTAAAAATCAAAATCGCGATTCATGATACAGGGGGTGAAAAAATCGCTTTCAAAGTTAGGGATGACAAAATCGTGAAAAATCAATTTTTTCAAATTAGAACCCCATTTTTTTATGGCAGATATTGAATCTACGTTAAAAAATAATGTGAGTGTATGCATCACACCCTTGCCCTAAAATGGATATTTTCTGAGTTGATATCCACTTTAGGGCAAGGGCGTGATGCATACACTCACATTATTTTTTAACGTAGATTCAATATCTGCCATAAAAAAATGGGGTTCTAATTTGAAAAAATTGATTTTTCACGATTTTGTCATCCCTAACTTTGAAAGCGATTTTTTTACCCCCTGTATCATGAATCGCGATTTCGATTTTTAAAGTGGATACATCAATCTTACATCTTGAAAAATCCCAAAAATGAGAATTTTTGTTGGAAGTTGGAGTGCATAGAACATTTTATTCATCTATGTTGGAATTCAAGAATTCACCTACTTTGTTTTTCAAATATATGAGTTGATAGTCAAGTTGTCATATAACAGTTTTTGAGGGAACTTGTCATGTTGTTGTCATCACAGATCTAGAAATAAAAGTTGCTTGTGTTTGAAGTAGATTTTGGCTCTTAACGTGAAAAGGTATACCCATATTTGATAGTTAGGGAACTCTATACTGAAGAAACAATCAGTTTCAACATTTGGCGACCGTGACAGGACCCTTCTATTACAAGTATGGAAAAAACCAAGAAAGCCTTAGCTCTACAAAGAACAGCTTTTATGAGGATTTATGATAAGTTGAAAGAAGATTTCTCCAAAGAAAAATGCGATATCCTAGAAATACAGAGTAGCATTAAAGTTTTGGATGAGAGAATGCTTCAAGTATCCGAACTGAATCAACTCATGATTGATCTAATGTTGGATTCAGGAGATGAAGAAGCAAATATGAATACAGAAGTGGAATTGATGGATACGATGAGTTCTCAATATCACAAGATGAAATGTTGTTTTGACAAGTTAATATGTCAAGGAAGTATCTCCAAGAAGTCAGAATCCAAAACCAAATTAAAGCTTCCCAAACTACAATTCAGACAGTTTGGTGGTGAAATAAAAGATTGGCTTGGATTTTGGAATCAATTCAGCAGAATTGATGAAGATTCTGATATAGAAGAGGAGGACAAACTACAATATTTAGTTCAAGCTACGACCCCAAACTCTCGAGCTAGACAAATTGTAGAAAGTTACCCTGCTTCTAAAGGTAACTAACTATGTTAAAGCTGTGGATAGTTTGAAACAACGATTTGGAAGAGAAGATTTGTTGGTAGAAGTTTATGTCAGAGAACTTCTCAAGCTAGTTTTGATGAATCTCAACACCAAAAATGAACTATCTACATTTTTTGACAAAATTGAATCGCAATTGAGAGCATTAGAAAGTTTGGGTGTGAAATCAGATACCTGCGCTGCGATGCTATACCCTTTAGTTGAATCATGCCTAGGAGAAGATTTAATACGAGCATGGCATCGAAGTCAGTTGTATTCATCCGAATCCAGTTTGAAGACACGTCTTGATACTCTCATGAATTTTCTCCGAGAAGAAGTTATGAACGAGGACAGAATTCATCTCGCTGTATCCAGTTTTAAAGACAGACGAAAGCCTGAAGATAGGAAGATAGGTATTAGTTCAAATGTGCCAACTGCTTCTGAATTATTCAACAAAGGAGTTCAAAGATGTGTGTTTTGCAAAAATTCACATTCTAATGAGCAATGTAAGGAAGTGTTGAAACTCAGTTTGGCAGAAAGAAAACAGAAACTGTCAGAAAATGCTTGTTGCCACCTATGCACCAAATTTGGTCATATCGCTCGAAGATGTCGCTCACGAGAAAAATGTCCCAGCTGTCAAGGTAGACATTGTGTTATTATGTGTCCCAAAAATGATTTCAAGTCACCATCAAGTTCCAATAACATGAACGTGAAGCCGCCGAATACCAAAATTGATGAACACAGTCTGTCCAACCATACTTTCCCAGAAATTTTTCTACAAACCATAGTAGTAGAACTGAAGGGGGACAAAGTTTTTCGTCGAGTAAGACTCCTGATCGATACTGGATCCCACAAGTCATATATAACAAGAAAAATTGCCGAAGAGATGGGGTACCCTCCAATTCGAGAAGAACAGTTAGTCCATTCACTTTTTGGAGGAACCCAAACTGAATCTGTGAGTCATAGATGCTTCAGAATTTCCCTCCAAAGTCTTACTGAAGACTACTGTTGTAACTTCGAAGTTTTAGATCAACCATTGATTTGCAACCATGTGAGCTCAGTGAAAAAGGGACCCTGGTTGGATGAACTAAAACAAATGGGAGTAGAAATTACTGATACCACAGATGGGCCAATTGATGTTTTGGTCGGTGCCGACATAGCAGGAAAACTTTTTTCTGGACGTAAAAAAGATTTAGATTGTGGACTTGTAGCAGTTCATACATTACTAGGTTGGACACTCATGGGAAAACTGAAATCAGAATATTCATCTAAGACATCCCTTCTTGTAACTTCAATGTTTTCGAAAAATGTGGCCATATGTGACTTATGGAGCCTAGATGTCCTTGGAATTCAAGCTCCTGAAAGAACTGAATCACAACGGGAACAAGAAAAACTTGTAATGGAACATTTTTTAACAACAGTTAAACGAAGAGATGACAGGCGATATGAAGTGTGCATGCCTTGGATTGAAGGTCATCCACCTTTATCATCCAATTTCGATTTATCATATAAAAGACTCCTCCACACTGTAAAAAAGTTGAAAAAGGATAAATTTTACAACGTCTACGATTGTGTCTTCGACAATTGGTTAACTGAAGGAGTTATAGAATGTTCATCAGAAAATGAACCGCTTGAAACATCATCTCAGTCTGGTCATTTTTTACCTCATCATCCAGTATATAAGCCCAGTAGTACCACAACACCTGTACGTCCAGTTTTTGATGCTTCGTCGGGAGCAAAGAACCAACCATCTTTGAATCAATGCCTTGAGAAAGGTATCAACCTCATTGAATTGATTCCATCTATGATCCTACGTTTCCGCTTGGAAAAGATTGGAATCACAGCTGATATAAGAAAGGCATTTCTTCAGATTGGATTACAAGAAAACGACAGAAACTTTCTGAAGTTTCTTTGGTACGATAAAAACGGAAAATTAAAAATTTATAGACATGCCCGTGTCGTATTTGGAGTAACGTGCAGTCCTTTTCTATTGGGAGCAGTCCTCGAATTTCATCTGCAGGACACCCTAAGAAAGTCAATTCATGAAGAAAACTCATATAGTCCCGAAGTTATTTCGAAATTATTGAAGTCATTTTACGTTGACAATATTCTTATAAGTGTACCCAATGAAGAAGCTCTCAACCAATTTATTGAACAGTCAACTAAAATTCTGGCTGATGGAAAGTTCGAGTTGAGAGGGTGGGAGTATTCTTTGCCAGAAAATGCCGAAGTGGAAGTAAAAAGTAACATTCTTGGTCTCATCTGGAATCGTAAATTGGATACCTTAGAACTTTCTCTAGAATGGTTTGATAAAATGGATATAGGACTGATAACAAAAAGAACTATTTTATCTGCAGCACACAAACTGTTTGATCCAATTGGTTTCTCATGTCCAGTGACACTGATCCCAAAAATTTTGCTTCAAAGGACTTGGTCTACGAAATTGGGATGGGATGTGGAAGTTGATGAAGTAGTTCGAGAATTATTCCTGAAATGGTTACAAGAACTACCCTATTTGACATATGTTAAGATACCTCGGTGGATATCTTTAGATTCTACTGTGTTGACCACGCAATCTGTACATATTTTTTGTGATGCAAGTGCAGATGCCTATGCAGCTTGTATTTTTCTCAGAACCGAAACGGGTGATGGTCAAGTGGTTTTGAGATTAATCGAAGGAAAATCTAGAGTAGCACCTGTTAAAAAGTTAACCATACCACGTCTCGAACTTTTGGCTGCAACAATTGGAGTGAGAATATTTCGAAATTTCCAGACAAACTATGAAATCAACCTCCAAGTATTTTTTTGGTCAGACTCCTCAACTGTTTTGTCATGAATCAAAAGGAAGGATAATTGGAAACCATTCATCTGGAACCGCGTTGAAGAAATAAAACGTTTTTCTAAACCTATGGACTGGTATCATGTTCCTGGCGATATGAATCCAGCAGATATCCCATCACGAGGATGTTCTGCCAAATCACTAGCTGATGGAAGATGGTGGGAGGTCCTAGATGGTTATGTGATCCAAGTTCACAATGGCCTAGTCAGAATTTTGACAGTAATGAAGAGGAAATAAACTGCGAAAGAAGAAAAACTGTTGTTTCCTCATTGTCTGTGTCTAAAGACTTTGTATGGTACTACAAGTATTTTTCGAAGTTCAGCAAAATTGTTAAGATGGTTGCATGGATAAAACGATTTGTTAATAATAGCAGAAAGAAAAATACTGAAGACGCAACATTTCTGACTGTCGACGAACTGGAACTATCAAGAAAACTAGTCATTCGTTTTATACAAGAAGAGAGTTTTGAGTCTATAGAAGATCCCAAATTATCATCGTTGTGTCCGTTTACTGATAACGAAGGACTGATCAGATTACGAACGAAAATTTCAGATAGAGTTGATGCAGAGGATTTTCGTATGCCATTTGTATTGCCCACAAACCATGAAGTTGTGAAACGTTTGATTCTCGAAGAACATATGAAGAACAATCATGTAGGAGTACAAGGATTAATGAGTATTCTCAGAGAGAATTATTGGATTCTTAAAAGTAGACGCACTATTAGATCCGTTATTAATAGTTGCATCTCTTGTAAGCGATTTAGAGGTAAACTTCTTGAATGTCCTACCATAAGTTTACCAGAAAACAGAGTCCGTGATGCTGCAGTGTTCGAGATTGTGGGCATATATTTAGCAGGACCTTTGTATATAAAATCAGAGGAGAAAGTGTGGATTGTTTTATATACTTGTGCTGTCTATCGAGCTGTTCATCTTGAATTAACATCGTCCTTGTCAAGTAATGCGTTTCTACAGACATTGAGAAGATTCATCGCTCGTCGAGGTAGACCTTCAACAATCTATACAGATTGTGGAACGAATTTCGTTGGATGTGCAAACGCCTTACAAGAAATAAACTGGTTGGAAGTAGCAGAAAGCTGTTCAAAATTACACCAAATAAAATGGAAGCTGAATCCTCCAACAGCTGCGTGGTGGGGAGGTTGGTGGGAGCGACTTGTAAGATTATTGAAAGATTTGTTACGAAAAACTTTTGGGAAAACAAGTCTTCATTTCGAAGAACTGCAGACTGTTCTTTGTGATTGTGAAGCAGTTTTGAACGCTCGTCCATTGACATACATGTCCGAGGATCCAAACGATTGTGTTGTTCTCACACCAGCGATGTTCCTTCAAGACATCAAAGAAGTTGGAGTCATTGACCTTGATTTAGTTGAAGCCAAAGACCTTAGCAGACGATTCAAGTATCGTTTGAAACTAAAAAATGATTTGAACAGAAGATTCAAGTCAGAATATTTAGGCCGACTTACTCTCTTCTCAAAGAAAATTTCCACTGAATCAGTCGGAGTTGGAGATATTGTTCTGATATCGGATTTCAATAAAAAGAAATTGGAATGGCCCGTAGGTCGAGTTGTTGAAACTATTCCTGGACGTGATGGAAGAGTGAGGTTGGTCAAGTTGAAAACTGCCACAGGTGAATTACTGAGACCAGTACAACGTATTTCATTACTGGAAATGAAGAGGTCATTAGATTCACCGAGACCAGCAGTGCCAGAAAAGAAAAGCGATAATCATAACAAAGAAGAAGAGGAACATTTATCGAAAAGATCGATAATTAGAGAGCCGATAGTTAGAACGAGATCAGGAAGACCTGTAAAGGTTCCTGAAAGATTTAAACAATAGTTGTGTCATTACTTCTTTCTATGTAGAAATGACACAAAGTGGGAGTGTGTTGGAAGTTGGAGTGCATAGAACATTTTATTCATCTATGTTGGAATTCAAGAATTCACCTACTTTGTTTTTCAAATATATGAGTTGATAGTCAAGTTGTCATATAACAGTTTTTGAGGGAACTTGTCATGTTGTTGTCATCACAGATCTAGAAATAAAAGTTGCTTGTGTTTGAAGTAGATTTTGGCTCTTAACGTGAAAAGGTATACCCATATTTGATAGTTAGGGAACTCTATACTGAAGAAACAATCAGTTTCAACAATTTTCCATCCAAAAACCTCGAAGTTATTCTTGTTTCAGCGGAGCTCTATTTTCGATATTTTTTTCGAATTTTCCCGCTCAGAGAGAATTTTCCAACCAAAACTGAAAAATGTTACATCAAAATAACTTGAAATTTTCTAAGGAATCTATTTCTGCAATAAAAAAATGGTGTTCTAATTTGAAAATCGGAAGTTGACGTCATTTCCGGAAAAACCGGAGGTGCTCATGCCTTGAAAATATTTTAGATTTCATCAGCATCGTGAAATACTTATAAGTGCTGAATTTCATGAAAATACGTTCAGTAGTTTCCCGTATAAATATGGGTGAGGTTCCTCGTGAAAGACCCTGTATATCATATTATCAAGAAGGATCTGTGCTAGATAACAGATAATTAGAAAAGATTTTCGTTGATATCTTAATAAGATACCTACTGAATATGTAATAAAATTTTTTACTGGTTTAATGTTGAGGTAAATTCTGCTCGTATATAATCACAATAGCTAGGCACACACGAAAGGAAAATCTGTAAGATTTGATCCGCAGTCCAGATCTGTTACAGGTCTGGACTGCGGATCAAATCTTACAGATTTCTCTTTCGTGTGTGCCTAGCTAATCATTTCATTATCGATATTTTTTCGATAATTGAATACTATACTATTTCCACGGAAAAGTTGAGCAAATATAAAAAAAAACAGAAAACAAACCAGTTTTTCTTTTTTGAATATGTTTATACGCAATACAAAACGAAATGATTCCATGTAAACTAACTTTGAAGTACTTTACGAAGACTATATCTTAAGCATGAAGTACTTTCTTCAGTTTGTCACGAAGAATAATATTCTGCAACGACAAAGGTATATTTCCTATTGAAAATATCTACTTGACCTTGAAATGACCCTCAAAGCAAACGCCAATGCCAAATTCGATGTCCCCCTAAAAACTAAGAAACTTTCATTTGACACATTTTTTGATCCAGGCTCTTTCCAGTGAGTTATTTCAGTGGATCTTCTGAAATTTTCAATCATTATTCTCCATGAGAATATTCAGATTCCTTAATTTCCAATATTTTTATTCATTCATTTCGTATTCTGACTTAGTCTTGTTTTTCCTGTCCTTATTCCTGTTAGAAGGCTCAACAAGTATAACCCAGGATGTTATGCTCACTTGATTATTTGTATAGTTTTCATTTTAATTTTGTTTTGCTTTCCCAAGTAGTGAATGTCAATATAAGTGTATGACATTCGAAACTTTCTCGATTTCCCCAAAATATTATTGTTGAATTTATTGATACTATACTGTATTCATGTGTTCAAATAAACATTATTATTATTATTTATTTGACCTCCCAATTTCAAAAACAAACTCGAATAAAATAATTTTGTCCTTTTTCCAATTTTGAGCCGGAATGGTCTCAATCTACTAGGTTCGACTCACTGATCTCGAACCCGTGTTCAAATTCAATTCTGTTCAACCGTCTGGCATTGATCACGAAAACTAGATACTTAAAATTTTCAGGGTATGTTCGGATATCGAATGCCGCGGTTGAATTCGTCAATGGGCAAAATTGGACCATCAGGTGTTCCGTAAACATGTTGTGTAATAACCAACTCTTTGCTGCTCTTCTATATTGAAGGAACAAAAACTCTTGGGTACCCAGACAAATTCTGTATTACTCAGCAACCAACAATCTTTGCCAACGTTTCGAACCATTTTTTTCATTCACAACCTGATTACGACATGAGAAGCATTGTTTTACGTTCGTTTCGAAAATCTTCTTTACTGGATTAGTGGAGTTATAGCGATCGAGATAAGTTGCTGAGTATTGAAGAATTTGTTTAAGTACTCAAGAGTTTTTGTTCCTACAATACAGGGTTGGGATCAGGGGCGGATGAACTATGTGGGAGGCCCCTAGGCAGTGCAATTTATGGGGCCCCTTTTCAATTCAATTTTTTTCGTGCACGGGGCACGCAGTGCACGCGGGGCCCCTAGCTGATGCGGGGCCCCTAGGCAGTCGCCTACTCTGCCTAATGGCTAATCCGCCCCTGGTTGGGATGAAGTTTGGCACCAAATTAATGTCTTTAAAACGAAACCGGCCATATTTTTGAAATTTGGCAGTTGAGTGTAATGGACCCAATGCATCTGATGAGCATATTTTCATTAATGAGATACTTCCGGTTCAACCGGAAATGACAAAAAAAAATTATTCGAATGGGACATCCTGTATATTTCTGCAGATTCTGAAAGAGCACTTTGTTTCTGATCTGTCCATACCAGGTTCCATGTAAAAATTATCTGTAAAAAGAGGAATTGAGACAACGGATTCTTGATGTGCATTAACACATGGAGAAGTCTTGAGAAAAGTTACTCAAGAATTTTTTAATAGACTGGCATATTGTCAGGAGGTGAATGGCAAGCACTTCGAACATTTGAAATGATTTCTTTTTTAATTATTTTCAATAAATTTTTTCTACTAGTAAAAGCCCTGTATTTCTTCTCTTTATAGATTTTCATAAAAAATACGTCATGAAAAGCAGAAAGAGTTATCTACTACGAAATATTTCGTTTTATTCCTCACTATTGATACAAAAAACAACGATTTATTGATTTGAATGGATTTTTTCTCAAATGTACAAAAAGACTGAATTTCTCTTTTTTACAAAGAATTTTTACATGGAACACGATATGGACAGATCCGAAACAAGGTGCACTTTCAGAATCTGCAGAAATATACAGGGGGTCCCATTTAAATAAATTTTTTTTTGTAATTTCCGGTTAAACCGGAAGTATGTCATCAATGAAATTATGCTCATCAGATGCATTGTGGTCCATTACACTCAGCTGCCAAATTTCAAAAATATCGCCCGTTTCGTTTTAAAGATATTAATTTGGTGCCAAACTTTATCCCAACCCTATAAATGTTTTGTGTTCCCTAATAATTTCGTCATCTCTGAACCCCGATATATCCCTAAGGTTCACCTCTTGACATAACATGTATATGATAAACTATATTTTGAACAAGAAATCACACTTTGAAGTCTTTCGCATCAATTCAGAAACACCCTGTATATCAGAAGAACTATACTTCCATTCACAATTTATTCATTGTTTGATCATGTATGGCTTTGTTCAGTTTATTTTATGCCTCGATCTTTAATTACCAGGTCGGTAGTTAATCTTTTTTTCTTGAAATATATCAATTTGATGTAACTTTTTTTTCAATCAGGGTTTCAGTGGCAGATCAAAGGTAACTTTTATATAATCTGAACTCCGCCCTGAGATTGTTTTACTTAATTCAATGAATTTATCATATATTTTTCTTCTGTTACTTCGTTTCGTGAAAATGGAAGTAACTTCAATAAAGTCCAATCATTTTTAAAGTCTCGGAGTTGTGATATGAATATGATATATTGTTTATCCTGATCACTCCTAGGTCTCCTGAGGGGACATCTCTGAAACTACAAGCTTCAAAGCTTGTAACTTGTGCCGAGTTCGGAGTGAGTAGTTGTGTTCTATGTAGGCTTTGTAACTTTGTCCTTACGCCACCTTAGGCACAGCACTGTTAATTTTTGACCCAACAGTGAAATGGTGGCCCCTACCGAGACTAGAAAATATTTCTCTCCTAGCTCGGGATTGAACTTCGGACTTGCCGGGTTCTAATCCGATGGTTTACCACTGAGCCAAGGGAACTCATAGGTTTAATATAATCAATTCCAACGATCCGAACGATCTCCTCTGAATTCACCACCGTCTATTACCTTTGGAGACATACAAACATCGTCATTCTCAAATATGGCGAGGTTTTTGTCCTGCGTACGCCGATGAAGCAGAAATTTAATCGACTCGAATCACTCATGAAGTATTTTCGCAATGAATAAAATTTCTCCAGAAAACAAATATAACATACCTCTAGAAGTCATACGAATATAATGACCCATATTTTAAATCCATCGAGGCCGTCTGGACTTAAGCGCGAACAAGAAACTGATATAAATATATAGGTATGTAAATACACACTCTCTGACGTAGAAGGGTAATAGTATAGATATAAGTGACACTTGCGAGCTTGCGTTTACCCGCCGAAGGCACTGTGAGATCAGTAAATAGAACTTTTCGATGATCCTTTCATTCAAAAAATGACGTTGTTATCGTACGTTTGGAAATGATACTATATTATTCCATAAGAAGAACTGTCACATTTTATGGCGAGCTTGAGTTTTGAAAGCGAGCCATGAAGAGTCACTTCTCCTTCTAATGAAATATGTTCTTTTATTTTCAAACATTCCGAAATTAATAGAAATCTGAATATCCACTTCTGGATTGACATTTTCGATCGTTATAATTGAGTGGAAAATGAAACATTTGCCGAGTTACGGTTGTCTTGCAAAATTCATCGTTGAATAACAACACTTATTCTGCCGCCGGAGGGAAAATTAAGCCATAGCAACTATTTTTTCTCCTGGGCGGAGAAACAGAACTTTTCGATGATCCTGTCAGTCGAAAACTGACGTTATTATCGTACGTTTGGAAATAATAGTATATCATTTAATAAGAAAAACTGTAATTTTTTATGGTAAGCTTGAGTTTACCCGCCGAACGTAGTGAGTCGGGAAATTGAAAGCGAGCCATGAAAAGTCACATCTCCTTCTAATGAAATATGTTCTTTTATTTTCAAACATTTCGGAATAAATGGAAATCTGAATATCCACTTCTGGATTGTCATTTTCGTTCGTTATAATTGAGTGAAAAATGAAACATTTGCCGAGTTACGGTTGTCTTGCAAAATTCATCTGTGCATAACAACACTTATTCTGCCGCCTGAGGGAAAATTAAGCCATAGCAACTATTTTTTCTCCTAGACGGAGAAACAGAACTTTTCGATGATCCTGTCACTCGAAAACTGACGTTTCTATCGTACGTTTGGAAATAATGGTTATTTATGATATGAGTGTTAGAAGTGACGTTTTATTTTGTGAGTGAAAAAGTTTATGAAATCAGCGGAGCGAATTGAACAATTTCACGAACAAAATGAAATCACTTTTAACACAAATACCATACAATGTTTTTTATACAACTGCCCTATTTTGATAATGGAATGGGAGAATTTTCAATGACAATAAACTTCAAAATGCATTTTAATATTCAAATAATCAAAAGGTTGTTGTGAATGGCAAACGTTGCCAACGTTATGATCACTAACAAATGAGAAAAGACGCTGTCATTTCAATTTCGTTCCAATTTTCGTCTTGGAATTTTAACTTAATATGTTTGTCGAGAGTCCAATTATTACTAAAAGTGACGATTTGGTTGTTCCTTTGGATATTGAAGAGTCTGCAGGAAGAGCAAGTCTGGAACTCCTAACTAAAAAATCTGTTCAGCAGTACGAAACCTATTGCATATAACAATTCCCTGACCTGGTGTGAATTGAAAAATGTAGAAGGGAACTTCAGTGCACCTGTTTTCTTGACCTACTTACAAAAAAATCAAGAATGTGGAATTCATCAACTTTGTGGAGCAAATTTTCAATGATAAAGTCAAGCGCCCTTGTTAAAAATGGTGTCGAATGTCGATGTTGGTAAATATTTTAGGGTAATAGCGTATTCAAAACGGAAAAAAGAAGGATAGCGTCCCAAAAAATGAACAAGTTGAAAAGTTCATGAATGAGGCACCAGATAAGAAATACTTGATGGTTAAGGTTGCAACTATTTTCGGATTATTTGGAGCCTGTCGGAGTGAAGAATTGTGTAATTTATCGGTGGAAGACATCGAAATAACAAATAAAAGATTGGTTATACAACTTCCAAACACAAAAACGAAAGTCAGTCGTTCTTTTAGTTTTATTGGGAAATATGTTGACTATTTTCATGAGTACTTTGCACTGCGCCCTTCTGTCATCAAACATCGTCGTTTTTTCCTGAAATACATGAACAATAAATGCACTACCAATCCAGTTGTTATCAATACATTTGGGAAAATTCCATCTTTTGTTGCCGAATTTCTCAAACTGCCAGAACCAAAGCATTATACAGGAATCTGTTTTCGAAGATCCTCCGCTTCATTGCTAGCAGAATCAGGAGCAAATATTACGGATATAAAAAAACATGGTGGATGGAAGTCTACGACGGTAGCCGGGGGCTATGTTGATCATTCCATTGCATATAGAAATGTCATTACTGAAAAAAATCTCCGAACCTCAACAGATTTTGGATCATCATCATCCAATATTGTACTTCCGGTTTCTACAAGTACTGATGGTGCTGATGATTCCAATAATGTGCTGCGAAGCTCCCTAATGTCACAGGGCATTAATGTTAGTAATTGTTCTAGTTTTACGATTATAATTAATGCTCATAAGTAATGATTAATAAATATTGATAATAAAAATTTGCAATTGCTGAATTTTTTTCATCTGATTTTATCATGAGACAATGGAGTGCTAATATTTTCAACATGCTTTCACGTAGACAACCAATTTAAACATTGTTTGCCTGTCATTGAAAGTGTCACTTTTAATGGCAGTTGTACAAAAAATATATTCTATAGGACAAAGGTAATAGAATAATAATCGTGATATTTTACTTTCATGAAAATTTTATTTTGACCCACTGGGTTTCGATGTCGGAAGCATATATTACAAAAATGAATTCACCCATGCACATAAGTACAAATCTACTTTTCACATATTCGTGTTTCTGCCTCAAGGCAGACGAATATTTTTTATACAGAGTGTTTCAAAAAAAACGGTGATCTCGTCTCTAGGATAGAAAGGAAATTGAAAAATAACTGGGGTTTGTTTTTCGTAATGCCATGCCTATTCAAGATCAAGAAAACAAATGAAATGTTACATGTAACAAAAAAATTGTTATTGAGTTATTGTTCATTGAAAATCGTTTCATCGATTAGGTATCAGTGACTCGCCGAAAAATCTTCAATTCACATAATGAATACTTATCAATATTAATAATGATTAACAATGATTAACAACTTTATCATTACTCTATACCAGCAGCGGATTGTACTTCATAATTTTCAAATCAAATATTCCGAAAACGGTACACAGTATCGAGTTTTACCAAGAGTACCTTCTCGGTGTAAATCTAACCACAAAAAAAGTTAAGTTTAATACCACTTAGAACAAACCGGGTATGAAGCGCCCTCTATGGGAGTCAAATATAAAGAATTCATGGGATGTGTCAGCTTTCAAACCATACTTGTACAAAATTTCCTCACAACGTTACCAGTTATTTTGGCAAAATCGTAAAAATGTTCATTATTTTAATTTCTTCATCTTCTTCATCTCGAATACGGATAGCGTTAAGAAGTTTTTTTACAAAGCAAGCCCCAATTTTTTTTTCAGTTTTCTACCTATCCTTTAGACGAGCTGACTTTTTTTTCGACACCCCTGTAGAACAAGAATTTTCATTAGGCTACACATTGTTTCATTACTCATCAATATAAGCCATTCTGCGATTAATAACACGTGAAATATTTCATCATCTACCTTGCTTTGCTGAATTTTTTCGACCGAATACAGATGTGAGATAATATGAGGCGAAGCTAAATGCTTCATTATAAGGGATCACACAATGGATTTTAATTATGAATAAATTAGCGCAACATGTAGGTATTCAAGCTTCCTATATAACTATACATAATATATAAACCAAAAAATTGGACGACTTTGAATGTATCTTCATTTTAGAGATTATATCGAATCAACACGAGTGCTACTCAAATCCAATCCGAGATCCAATCGTGTGAAAACCCCAAAATATATTCAGGAATTGAATATATATAATTTATAAATGACTCAACACAGCTTCAACTAAGAATGTTATATTTGTGCATGATTCATTATTTCTGGTGATATCTGAATCTTCATTATGATCCCATTTATTTGTGTCAATTTCTTTTTTCAGAAGCTTTATCGAATGATGTAAGAATAATGAACCCTTTTTAAAACCATAAAATGAAGAAATAATCAGTTTTGGATGCAGAGAGGGAAACCTATAGTTCTCAGGAAGGGTTTGATCCCGATAACATAGTAGTTCCCGGAAGGCTAACCGAGTCATAACGACCACAGTTCACATAATGATAACATAGTAGGACAAAGGAAATTGTATAGTGTTTATAAACAAAGAAGAATATTCAAAGGGTAAAAAAACATACAAACCTCTCAACACAGACCCCACAAAGAGGATCCAAAACAAAGAGAACAACAAGTTGGAAAACAGCATTCATAAGTGAGACTGAATAGGTACAACATGATGAAGAGCATTTAAGTTTGAGATTAATAAATAGTAAGTAACATCAACGTGGAAAAGTTTATACATGATTTTGTTCATGACTCGGTTGTCGACCAGATATTCCGATCTTCCTAGCAATTCTTCCGAAAAAGATTGTCCTATTCTTCCATATCCACAATCTGTTTTGACATTCTAGATTCAATATTTAAGTGTGACCCGAAAAATTTGTGGAATGGAAAAGGTGTTCTATCAAGCTGAGACCATTCTGAACAATATAATTATGCAGGCAAATATTATTGTAATAATTCTATAGATTTTGTATTCTTCAATTCAAACATCGCAAGAACCAAAAAACCATGGCGTTTCGACGGTTTCACGAAGAAGTTTGAGGCAATTAATACAACCACAGTAAGTATAAAGAATTCATCGAACGTTAAAGGAAGAAATTTAAGTATATTATACATTACTTTCTTGACTTTCACAAATTGCCAACGAATATTTTTCCCTTCCGACAAATAACACATCCTGATGGTAATAACTAGTTCGTTCTGCTTGTGGATCCGACCAGTAGTATCTGTTTATGAGCATTTTTTCGAAAATAATGAGCTTATATAAAACCTGTACCTGTATAAGTGTTTTGAGCAATGCTGCTCATCAAAAATTGAATTCCTTCCTGATGGGGTAGTTGAATTGTTCATTCAAGTAAACAGAATTAATTTCAATCAAAAAGTTAGTTCATATATATTTTTGAAAACATCAATTTCTTTTCAGTCTCTTCAGATTAATGAACGTTCGAATCCTTGCCTCGCCAAATGATTCGTAAAACTTTCACTAAACTAATCGTCACACAAAAAAAGCCATGCTACATAGCCTAGAAGTTATCAGCATCAATCATACCTATTCATGATAATAACCATAAAATGAATTCAATCCTAGAAAAGGCTGCAAAAAAAATTTACATACTTGAGTCGGTAGGTCGTGATACATCATACAAAAAATAGTCCCGACACAATGTGTTATCTCGTCAATGTCAATTTACATGATTATTTTTTGACGTTTCTCGAAACCAATAGAAATCTTCAATTTGAGTAATTCATAAATGTTCTTGCCAATCAAAACATTATTATAGTGGAAATAATCTACTTACATTATTCCAGCGAGAATAATTCAATGTAGGTACATTGTTTTTACTCAATGACAACCACATGACAACGGATTTTCTTGATTTGACGCGTCTGTCGTAAATTTTCAAGAAATTCGTATAAAATGAATCCCAAACTTTTTAGTGAATCATCAGTCGATGATATAAATAATATGATCATTGAAAGTGCATGTAAGGATGCCAAAATAAGCAGCGCGTCGATTTGCATACAATTCCAATTATTTCGCGACGAGAGGGGCAACAAATTGGAAGAGAAGACATCAACAACAAAACTAGCCGTTATTTTGAAGGACTATGGGTTCAATATGGCGAAACAGAATGGAGAAGACAATGTGGAATAAAACCGCAAAATTAATGCAGAAGTTGTACTACGACCAATTAAATAGAAGATTCGACCCTTTCAATATTCAATGATATCGAATTCAAATCCGCCAGATATGCTAAAAACACCAAGCGTAAGTAATAACAGAAAGAGCTCGAAAAGAAGAAACAAAGTTCTGCAAGTTTGAGCAAAAGAGAAATCTTGGACATCATGAAACTCAACGACGAAAACACTACGTCTGGCTTGCAGAAGAAATTATATTTTTCATGTTCAAAAGTTCAATGCATCCTAATTTGAATAACTCATTCTGTTTATATTCAGTCGAGTAATATAAATTTGTTGAAATAAAATATAAAATCTTAAAAATGATTTCGATTGTATCGTCAAAAAATAATCCATCGAATACCACACGAGAGTTTGATAAATTAGATAATAATTCTCCAGACATTTTATCAAACTTGTTGCTATTTGACAATAGCAACTCGAGCCCTTCGGGCTCTCGTGTCTATTGGCAACAAGTTTTCTAAAATCTGTCGAATCATTTTCAATTTATTC
Organism: Adalia bipunctata; assembly: GCA_910592335.1. Taxonomy (NCBI): domain Eukaryota; kingdom Metazoa; phylum Arthropoda; class Insecta; order Coleoptera; family Coccinellidae; genus Adalia; species Adalia bipunctata. The sequence goes on from OU342948.1 coordinate 44,966,311, forward strand.
TCACTCTCTTGTGATATTACTACTGAAAATCGCTGGAATCACATACTAACCACGCCAGGGCAAGCGGCTTCAATAAATGGAACCCATCCATATATACACACATGTTACGGGCAATGTAATTATTTGGGTCAGTATTCATAATGCTTGGTTATTATGAATAATGACCATTAAAATTGGGCAATTTGATAAATTTGAATTACTTTACGATAATTTCTCAGCTTGCCCGGTCATCATAAATACCGCTATTATTTCTTTGGACACTTTGATTAATTGACAGCAATGAGACATCCACGTGCGTGTGGTGTGCTTTTAGTTATTTTTGCAATTTTGGTACGCCCAGTATTGTGCAAAGTGATAATGGTAGATAATTTGCTAAGAGTACTATTAGCGAACCATGTAGCATGTGACCCGAGTTGAAGATGGTGCATGGGAAGCCCAGACACTCTCAAAAGCAGGATTCCATAGAACGTGCGAAACAGGACGTGGAAAATATGCTTTGTTCGTGGCAATGTGCTAGATTGTCATCCAAGGCTATTGTCGATGTGGCTGTAATGCCGACCATCCACGAAGCCTCTTTTTCGAGCGTTTCACGACCTCATCTGGACGCGTGACTTTTTGAGCTTCCAACTGGCCTATGAGCATTATATAATTCACCACCGACGTAGCGTCCATTTAAGCTTCCGCGTTCAAGAACTGAGAGTCTCGAAACGCTTCGGCCGCTCAAGGAAAGTCCCGTCGACCATCCACGGAGACTGTTTCTTCTTGCGAAGCTGGCAGCTCGAAAATCCCGTAGAAACGCATCGTGAGTGGCCTACTTAAAGGTGGATATAAATCCGACCAGTGCAGGTGTCCTAAAGAAAAAAGCTATGCAACTCGAAATGTCACCAAAGGGGAAGCTGCCCTAATGAATAGAATCTCTATCTATTGCTACATATTGACATTTTGTGTAAATATAAATTTGTAACCACGTACATATCTAATACATTATTTTTATTTGGACTTGAGTTTTGTTTATACCTACTTATTTCATCGCCACCCGTTTGTTTGTCAGCATGTGAAATTTTATTTGTTTATTTTTCTTTGTTACTTTGTCAGTTAGGCATGTAAAAATTTGTTATTTTTTATAAGAAATATGAATAGAAATGGTTTTTAAAGTGCCCACTTGACTTGAAGCATTATACATAATGACTGGGCAATGTAATATTTGCAACATAATTTATCATTTTGTCATATCCTTTTGGGCACTTTTGAAATTGTTCGGGCATTATAAACAATGCCCAATTATTTACATTGCCCGTAACATACATATAACAGAGTCGGAGAGTGAAACCTAATTTTTGTCATGAATTGATTTTCAGTTCAATTGGGTTCTGTCAACCCATTGTTCTCACGCATAATTTTTTTTTTGAGAAATTTAATTAATTCCCAACAGCATGCAATTATCGAATTAATCAGAAAACTTTCGACGTTCCGATCCTTCCTTGTTGTGGGCATTTCTTCAAGCATTCATGCACCTCTGCATATTATGATACATACATTAATTCAGATAATTTATTCACGCGAGACTTTTCATTCAATGCAAATTGGCAAACGCGTTGCATTGCATGCCTAATAGAGAAAAAACTATTAGCCGTATGATGGATGCGTAGGAGCAGTCATTCACTCGTGCAAAAGCGAAGGTATGGAGCCGTATATGTTCCATGCAGAATGAATTGAAGTTAACTTTTGATTTATTGACCATTCACTCGCGTAAACCACTCCGACCACCATGTCTGAACAATAAGCAATGGGTAGGATGAGAGAAAATTTATTACGATTGTTATTAGGAATGCTGAATTCAAGCCCAGCGCGCACAGGACTTCGGAGGAGAAAAAATCAAGCGGCTCTTTTTCTGGGTCCTGTTATCATACGGGTGTGCTGGCGAGTGTTTCGAAATAGGTAGTAACAACTGGTCAAGCTTGAGTCATACTCTTTCTTGAGTCGATAGGCACTTTTGTTATCCTGCTTATAACGTATTATGGAAAATTAGAAAATCGCGCAGAGGGGCAATCAACAGATTTGCTGTCGAGATATCCGAGAATTTTCATTCCTGAATTCAAGGAATGATCAAAAAAAAATTTTTTTTCAGTTCTCCCAAATTCCCAACTAGTAGATAGGGTCAGTAAAAATAAAGATAATTTTAATAGAACTATCATAACAGTGCTATACCTGATGTGACCATCGAAATTTAAACTCCCCATCTTGGAGTTCTCGTTCCTGGTTGTAAGTAATTATATTGTTTTTCAATTCATAAAACATTACTTGAATCTTCTGGATTAGCTGCTTCCTATTAGAAGGGTTTCCAGTTGAATTTTAAAAGTCATGCAGAGAACATGCTCGTTACCGTCAAAAATCCTCGTTAATGCCGAAACCTCTACCTAGTTGAGACTCATGACGAACGTTGATCAAAGTATTATTTCTTCACAGGAGAATAACGAAAAGTAGGTTATTATGCTCGTAATTGCAGTTTTCGTATATGATGCCAGTTTTGACATATTTCGAATTTATGATGTTTTACTGAATATCTGTCCTTGAATCTATGAGAACGAATGGTTCGTGAAGAAATATCAACATATTTTTGGAAAATTGAAATGAAATTATGAGCATTGAAAGTTTCAACGAGAATTTGCTGGAAATGAGTGTAGGTACCGAAGAAATAATTTAACGAATTTACACATAATTTGATATAAAAATCAGTATTCATTACATCTCAAAAATAACATTGACAACATTATGTTGATGTAGACTTTCAAGATTTTCACCATCTCTAGCTAATAAAATATTTGTTTATTACGTCCTAAGAACATTAGCATACGGGGTGACACCCTGTATATTTATACATATTTGAATTTTTGTTTAATTCTGCAATGATTTGATGTATGATAATATGCGCAACCACATCAAGCCATTGTTGAATTATTGCCTGATTCTCAAATTTTTTGACAGAAAGATAGTCACAAATTAGTGTTTATATCATTCAGAATCTCTGGTAATTTTCTAGTTTAGGTCCCCCTCGATTTTTCGATGTTTTAATTTTTTTTCGTGAAAAACGAGTGATTTGGTATGATTTACTACTAGTTTCAATGCTGGCAAACAAGTAATTTTGCTGTTTTTTCAACGGGATCTGGAGTGAATAGGGGTGCTGGGTGGGTAACATTCTCAGAGATTTTTCTGAAAAAACGACAATTTACGAAAATAATTATTCTTGCATAGTCTAAAAATATCAAAATTTGCCAAAAATGTCTAGGTCATTGACCTATTTTTTCAAGGATATTGAAACGAATTCAAAATCATTTGAAAAATGCACAATTTCATTAGCGCTGAATCAATGAGTATTTCAAATTTTCTCGAGTTTAGTTTCTGAAAATTTCAATAATAATTTATTTTTTCGAAATTCTCCGACAGTATCCGTTGATAAAGATATGACGACCAGGAAGCATATCTTCATTAAATCTAGATGCGATTGCTCCAAAAACGTACCTTGAAAGGCTTGAAAGACAATGACAAGACAATGATCACATTTTCGGTATCCTCTTTTCTGTATTGTAACCGCAACTTGGAACACACCATTCAAATCTTCCTCTTCTTCCACACTTGAAGAAATTCTCACAAATTACTATTTTATAATCTAAGATGAATGAATATCTCGAATGAATTTTTAATTTTCAACTGTCGAATTTTTTTTTTTTGATCTCCGTAGTAACGATTACCTACGCTCGTGATTTGAAACGTGGAAATTTTGTTTGAATTGAATTAAGCGTACCTACGATGCTTGTTGCCACGTTGAATCATTGCATCTTTATTGCTCAAAATTTGTAACCGAAGTTTTCTACCAAAACGAAACCGATCAACGATATGTTGAATTTAAATATGTTATTATTATATATTCGATATCTCGTAGGAATGGAACAAGATATAGAAAATAAATTGGACACATTTTATTCAAACGTCATTTCACGAATGTAACGTTGATTTCTCGAGGTTTACATCATAATATCAGTTGAATTATGTTATTATTGCAGTATATATTAAATTAAGCCATAAGACTCCGAACTGACATAACCTAACCTAACTGCTGAAAAACGATAAGGCCATAAAAATCTCCCCTGAACCCCCCCTTGCTGGAGCCCATACCCTCGTTTGAATAGAACGAAAACAGTGCCGACGTCATCGGGAGACAAGGGGATGAATGTCTAAAGCCTAACTTGAACTTACCCAACCCAACTGCTGAAAAACGATAAGGCCATCAAAATCTCAGGGGGGGGGCATGTCCCCCCTGAACCCCCCCTTGCTTTAGCCCATACCCTCGTTTGAATAGAACGAAAATAGTGCCGACGTCATCGGGGGACAAGAGGATAAATGTCTAAAGCCTATCCTGAACTAACCTGACCTAACTGCTGAAAAACGATAAGGCCATCGAAATCTCAGGGGGGGACATTCCCCCCCCCCCTTGCGGGCGCCCATGCCCTCGTTTGAGTAGAACGAAAACAGTGCCGACGTCTTCGGGGGACAAAGCTAAAGGCTCATCTCTGGAAAATCCACCTGCCATGTGTGAAAGTTCTATGTCTATCTTAGTATTTAAGAAATTATTGAGATTTGGCAACACCGTCTGTTCGAGAAAAAATCACTTTACCATTTTACACTGCCGATGCGATTCAAAAAAATATAAAGTCTAAACGCAGGTGGAAATATTCACAATCTTTTTTATTTTTTTCCTCTAAAACTACTCATTTGCCAATGCTGAAATCAAAACTGTAGTATCTAAAGTATCTTTTCAACATTTACGATCACGAGACAAAATATTTTAAAAATCGGAGAGGGGGAGCTAAACTAGAAATTGACCCTAATATGGGAACCATATGATTTTATAATTCTAATAGATTGCTCGTGAAAAATTGGTTAGAGTGTGCCAAACTTTTCATGTCTTTAAAATGGGTAGTTTCCGCCGTTATCGAATAAAATTCGAGTTTCACGACTAAAGCCAGGTTTCTTCGTCTGAACATCAGGTTTAGTAAGATAATTTTCAAGTAGGCTGAGTCGATAGTAAGAATAAGTATGTCAGTTTCGAACTGAAATTTCTTTATTTCGTCATAGTTCATTATTCGCTCTGTTTATTTATCACACTCGCCGCAAATAAAGAACGGATTTGTGATATACATATAGATACATAGTGCTTGGCCGATAAAAATAAGTAGGAATGACAATTCCTAACATAGCCCACTTTGAAATAGACGACCATAGCACTGAATTCGACTGATGGGGCAAACCTGGCTTTATTCGTGAAATTCTGTCAAATTCAGTGGCATGCTCGTCTATTCGTAGGCTATGTTAGGAATTGTCATTTTTACTCATTTTTATTGATCAAGCACTACGCAAAACAAGCAATAATAATAAGGTACACTATAATGATATATTATCAAAAGTCTGTTCTTTTTTTGCGGCGAATGTGACCAATAAACGGAGCACATAATGAACGATGACTAAATAAAGGAATTTTAGTTTAAATCTGACATATTCTTACTATTTCAATAGCCTATTCGAAAATTATCTTGCTAAACCTGATGTTCAGACAGAGAAACCTGGCTTTAGTCGTGAAATTCGAATTTTATTCGATAACGGCGAAACTACTGATTTTTAAGACATGAAAAGTTTGGCACACTCTAACTAATTTTTCACGAGCAATCAATCGGAATTATAAAATTATATGGTTCCCATTTGAAAAAAATGAGATTTCATAGTTTTATTGAAGCTCACTTTGAAGCCCTGTTTCAGGCACCCTGTATAATATTTCCTCATAAGTAGTATCAGCGTACTTTCTTTTGTTTCACTGTTGCAAAAAAAGGGATTTTGAAGAAAGAAGAAGAAAGGTTCATTCACGGCCATCGACCTGAGGTCCTTCAGCCTATTATAGTACAAATTATTTGCTTAATTTTGAAGATATAAGCACTTATTCGTGACAATCTTTCTGTCAAAAAATTTGAGAATCAGGCAATAACTCAACAATGGTTCGATGTGGTTGCGCATATCATACATCAAATCATTGCAGAATTAAACAAATAATTCAAATATGTATAAATATACAGGGTGTTACATTTGAAATAGCGAAGTTCACATCCGTTTCCGGTAGAACCGGAAGTAGATTTCCCTTGAAAATATTTTACAAATCCTACTGTAAAACAAAAATACAAAATTTTTTATTTGTATCGCAATTCCTTCCTCGAAAACTTCTAATGAAACATTTAAAAAAATCACCCTGAATAATTTTACCGATGGAATATGATTCTACAGAAGTTTGATCAATGAACCATGCCAGTTGTCCACCTAACTACTATTGCACTTGTTAGTCTGGACAGCTTTATTTATATGGAATTTCCTATTTTTTGTTAACCTTTTTGGATGTATCTATTTCTTGCGTCTCATCAGTTGTTCCCTCGGCAATTTTTTTTCATTTCCAACTGAAAATTCGTAATTATTTCAAAATTTTGGAGCATGGCTCAGAATTGGACGACAATGCAAGATAAACCCATCGATTCCACTTGTAGTATGAAGACTAGGTACAAGATCAGTTCTGGTAACGTATCTCATTGTCGTTGTATCTCTGAATTCTCTTTTCTTTGAAGTATGTATTCTAATAAATAAACAGACCCAACAGCAGCTCCATTTCATATCAAACTTAAGTTTAGCGTACAACACCAATTTCAGATTTCTAGGATATGTTAGCTAGATGAAAATAACTTCTTGCATTTGATGAGCTCATCTTATCCTGTTTATTCGAGGTCTGAAGTATTTATTGTTCAGTCCGAAGTTATGGTATTTCGAATATACGAAGACATTTCACTGAAAGTAGGTAGGAGCGGAGACAATAAATACACATTATGCACTATGCAGTTTTGCACGATTCTGTGCAACAAGATGGGTGAAAAGTAGAATTAATTGGAACGGATTCATGTCGGTAGAGCAGGAGAATATCCATTGGATAGAGTTAATCGACCGATACCTTGCACGCAGAATTGCAGTCGAATAATAATTGAAAGAATTATTTCTACTTTCTTCGCTTCATGCACGCATTTAAAAACGACTCAGTTCTACGGATTTTTCGACAGTTTTGTGATACAAATCCTGCTCTTTGTACTTGTAGACTTCTTCTTCAATGTTCTGAGGTCTGTTAAACATTGAGGCTGCGCAGTCGGTCAGCCGTACTGCCCTTTCTTCAATCGAGTCCAAAAGTTTTGGTGTTGAACTTCAAACAGGTGAATAATATTCCATTATGGATCTGATCGATCATTTTTCATATTCTTCAAAAAACTTTTCTTGAATCATCTGTACCTTAGGGTTCCACAAAGATTTCACGCTGGTTTCTCTTCTTCATTTTTCTTTTTTCTTTCAACATTTCTGCAAGTTTTTCTGATGTTGTTTCTCGACCTGCGGAGTAGTTTCTGTTCAGCAATAAATCGGAAAACTAATTTCACACACACGTGTTTGTTTTCATGGTATTAAGAATTAACCATTTTATTATGAATTTCTGTCGGGGAAATCAGATATAACTGAATGAAGAAAATTCTCAGACTTATCATAGATTATAGGAAAATATACCATAGAATACCCACCTGAAATATATCTCGTGGAATAATAGCCAGGGGGCGGGGGATAATAGTGATAAATGCCTTTGTAGCTTGGAGGTGCCTGGTGAAGCGCCAAATCTGAAATATATACAGTATGTGCAAGAAACAGTGAATATGTACAGTATTTATTGATATAGTGAAAGAATGAGGTGTGCGAAGCATTTACCCTTGCAGGTGAAGCTCAGATTGCAACCAACCAACCTCCACCAAAATTTCACTTTGCCTTTGTGCAGTTTTGATGGAATTTTTTATTTCTTCAAAATCCATATCTCTTTAAAGGACACAGGTAGTAATTTATAATTTATGCAATGTTTCCTTATAGCCCTTGCTTGACAAAATGACAAAATTTTTCATCACACGAGGTGTCCTTTTTTTTAATTCTTGAGAAGGGAGAGTCGACAAAAATTTATATTGTTTCAGGGTTTTAGTTTGTATGCTCATCACTGCATGATTTTAAGAACGCCATATCTATATTGCTGACTCAGATTGGATGGATATACTGGACTCTATTAGTTTTTTTTTCTAGCCTACCTAATCGGTAGGTTTCCAACTAATTGGAAATGATAAGTACCTCCAATTGGGATCATTTTTATCTTTGAGTATAACCTTTAAATTCTGAAGGATATGATCGTTGCATAATTTGGACAAAATTAATTTAGATTAAGAGTTAAGAGTGAGATTCAGAAAGTTTAGGTAGGAATTCGTTATAACCAAATATAGTGAATATAGCTTGTAAATATAACCGTTAATATACAGTAAGCTAATTCTAGTGTTTTGGATTGTTTCCTCCTTGGTTCACATCTTTAAAAAAAAAGAAAGAAGAAGCCCATTATTTTGGTTTTATCTACGATTGTTAGGAGATCAGGCATTTCAAACTTCTTCCTTTCCCAAAGATTTAGACGAAAATAAGGAATATGTTAATAAGTGAAGCTTTATACTCAACACAGGAATTTTATGATATTGATTTCGCCATATATTGCAGCTAAATTTCTCTTTGCTTGTTTGTGTTTTGTAGAACATTCCGTATGACTTTGTGTATGAATTTTTTATTTATTTATTATCATGTATATGTATAAATTTTACTATGACGTGTGTAAACAATGAAAAATATTGTAAGACACTAGAATAAACTATCTATCTATCATTTAAATCACCTCAAAGTCGCCGGTTCACGAAGGAACGAATTTATTTCTTTCCTTTGCACCATACTGTATATTGGGATTCTGATTTCGTATGATTCATTTTGACATTATGACAAAGTATTGTTGCATTTTGGTGAAGAACCTTCCTTTTGCGAGCTAGCCCCCTTTTATCAACGGGCAATTGTTTTTTTCCTCATTGATAAGGAGTTTTATTATTCAATATACCCGTTACAAGATGACGGGGAATGATCGTACAATATTCTGAGTCAATTTTTGGAAAGTTTCTTTTAGTCAAATTTCTGGAGTGCAACAAACCTTACGATATGGAGTTATAGAGTTTCCTGCATTTCTTGTGAAGTAATTGTGGTACTCTCCATTCCGCATCAGTTTCTCCTTGTTATCATGGATGCATAGAATGCAGTATGTGTACTCTTAGCCCAGTGGTTAAGGCGTTTGTCTCGGACCCGGAAAGTCCAAGTTCAAATATTTTCTAGTTGGGCGGTAGTGGGCTACCATTCCACTGTTGGGTCGAAAATTAGTAGTGCTGTGTCTAAGGTGGCGTAAAGACAATAAAACAAAGCCTGCACAGAACACAGAACACCCACAAGCTACAAGCTTCTGAGGGGTCCCCTCGGGTCCTCGGGGAACCTCGGATTTATCAGTATAATCGTAATTACAACCATGTATGAGCGGGTGAGTGTCATTATGTTTTCTTCTTGGAACTGACTCCTACATCCCTCAGTTCTCCCTATTCCACACAATATACGAATGCCATTTCAGGTCCACTGACCACTATCCCAATAACGGTCCCCCATAGTTTTGTTTCTTATTCTTCTACTTCAAATTGGATCCTAGAAATTTAAGGTTTGTCTCTGTTCTGAGTTTAATATGAAAGGTGAGTTATTGTGTTTTGCCCGGTTTACTCTGAATTCATTTGTACTCAACCATTTTTCGGCCTGTTCGAGGATGTTCGAAGAAATTTCAGTGGTGCCAATTCCGGGCAATGAGATATTCTTAACAAAGAGTACTAGTCTAGTAAGTCCTTTATGTATAATAATAGAGGGCCCAGTATGGATCCCTGAGGAACTCCACACTCCATTTGTGGAGTGTACCCAGTCCGAGTATTTCTCCTGAACGAAAACCTTTTGATAACAACCATGCAAGAACTACTGATTAACTTCAGCGGGACACCTCTGATGCTATAACACTCCAACTTCTGCAACAATCAAATGCCTTACTCGCTTACTCAAATCGTCTAAAGCGACTGCAATCTCAACCAGTACCGACGTCATTGCTGTACTTATGGACGTATTCTGCTGGGAACTATGCTGTTCATTACAATGTCGTACTTCCTATAATATTTCGAAAGTCTATCTTTTGAAGCAGTCTGGAATATTCTGTAGAGGCTTGGGAGAATCAAAATTAGCCTGTGATTCGAATGCTTTATTGATTTATCTCCTGCTTGAAATATAAATTTGCACCTTTCAATAGACAAGCACTGTAGCATTTCGTAATGATCGCTGCCGAAGGCTCTGCTATATTTGGAATGATCACCTTCAACATAATCGTTGGAATATCAAAAATATGTTTACTTTTGAGCTTCTTCGCTATATCTCTATCAGTCTCACAATCGTGACGCTCCAGTTTTGGATAACATCTCCACGTCTTACCAGCCTCACTGACCAGCACAATTCCTGGTTGATTTCAAGGTTTTAAAGACTTCAGATATGTTTACACATTGCGATTTCTGTTTTATTCAGAGTGCTCTGGATGACTTCAGTCAGCTGATAAAGAGCAGTCTTTATTGACTGGCCCGTTATGTAAGAACGCTGGCATTTATAAAGTGGTTTATTCTCCAGACTTTCTATTCTTATGCAGTTGTTTACAGTTTTTGGAATGATCCATTCCTGGAAGATTCCTCCAGGGCGCTTCTCGTTCAGTTTCTTCCTTCTGCAAAAACTCTCTCTGTCTTATAGGTCCATTTGCTTTTACCACAGAAAGTTACTGGGCCATTTCCTTTGATTCCTGAGTGACCAGGAAACCAGACTAAAGTAACCTCGTTATTTTTGCCTACTTCATTAAGTTTCCTCCGGCACTCCCATATCATCTTTGGGTTCAGTGCTTTGATAGTAGCTTGACTATCAGAATGGACCGCTATGTCAACCCTGGATGGTTTCTTTTCCGAATAATGTCTACGCATCTTTCGATTGCATGCATTTCTGTCTGTAAAACACTCGATTAACAGCCGTGACAGTGTACACGTGGTTCTTGCCCCTAATACTCTAGCGCCGGCCCCTATCGTGGTTTCAGAAGCAGAACCATCTGTATATCACTCAATGGTTTCTACTTTGAAATTTTGGGTAGGTTCTGTATTCCATTACTCATTCTTCATCTTACAAAGCAACATGTTGAAGTTCTTCCCAATGATTTCCTTTTTTTAATCATAACATCACTAGGTGGGTTTTGCTGATGAGATGAACCTACTTCTTAAGAGACGACCAGGCTCTCTGACTATTAATTCTCTTATTACCTGTTCCTTTTCTAGATATTCTGAGGACTGACTCATGGGCTACCCTACTGATCAGTAGAGGTAGAGGCGTGAGATCTTCAAGTGCACGTCGGTCTCATAGCTCCAGTGATGCAAACTCGGGCAAACCTTTGAACCTTCGAGTATTTTCTTCGTGCTTGTCTGCCATGCCTCAGCAAACCACTGCCCCACTGGGAGCTTCACCCCTTCTCCATTCTACGTATATTATCTTGTAATCAGAGGAAGGTTGGGAAAAATCTCCTCCATTCTTCTCAGTAGGAGTGTTGGGAACATTGCGTCTATTCTTGGAATTAACACGGTTGGAAGGTGTTTAATCCCCTTCCAACCGTTACTTTTCGAATATTTTCTTGGCAATATCCCAATCTTCCTTTCAAGGGTTCTAAGATTGAGTTGGTGTGCCCATGATACAACATAGATCAAGTTATATCATTTGATACAAAAAAACGTTGCCGGTTATTCAGTTTTATCATCTTGACGCAGCCGTTCTTATTGAGATGGCTATAACGTGGCGATGTATCTATCTATGCTTCATCGAACTAGAGTCACTATAGAGTTAGTTCAAATTGTGTTGTTACCATTAAAAAGATTAAAATGCTCGAATTTATTTGTTTTGATCAAATTCATGTCCCGAAATGGTTCAGTTGGTTTACTCATATTTCAGAATCCGAGATGCCATTGTCAATTAATTACAGCAATGTTTGGACGAATACTTGCCAGCATCAGTAGGTATTCATTATATTTCAGAAATCATCCTGATAACAGTGGTGTATCGATGATATTTTTACAACTTGAATCCCAGGGCCGCATCCCGCCGCATCCTGAATTATCTCTGGATTTTCGACATTTTTGAATGATCTTATCTAAAAAAATTAACAATTACTTGAAAACGGCTCGTTTCATGCAAAAAACTCAGGAACACGAAAGCTTTTGACTTCATGTCATTGCTTCAGAGGCTTCTAGGGATTTTCGACACCATGTATCTTTAAAACGAAGCTGAATGTTCAAAAATAGTATAGGAAAATGTTTTCCCTCATGAGACGAATCTATAACTACAAATCAAAGATGATAATTTCTTGTTGGAAATTTCAGGATGTTTTTATACGTTCGAATAAAACCTAAATCTGCTCGATGGAGTTTTTCGTTATTCCAAATTATTGAAGGATATGATATGTTTCAGTTAATACATAATTTCTTCAGTGAATGATAAAGTTCGTTAATTAATGATGATGAAGCACACAAAAACAAATTATGCCATATTTCTCACCAACTCAATGAAATTTATCTTCATTTTAAATGATATTAAATGTTCGTGAGATAATTGATTAGAGATACATTCTGAGTGAAAAATTAAAGAGTAAGACCTGTTAGCCAAAGATAACTAAAGCATCAGATAGTTGTTCACTGACTATAAAATATTAAATTAACTCCTCTCAACAACAATCTTATCACGATTATATTATTATTCATAAGGTCATGGCAAATAGATTTGGTTGTTTAAAAATACATGGAAAGCTGCTGTTGAATAATTTTTCATTTGTAGTGAACTGTATAGGTTGTTGACCAATTCCACTGTAAATTACAATACTTTTCCACAAAAAATAAATTCATCCATGAATAGTGAATACATATTATCAACTGAAAAAATATTAGCAACATGCTATAATGTGAAGGGTGTTCCAGTTTCAATGAAGGAAAATTCAATAGTATACGCCGTTTTCGACGCGTATAAGCGAGATACAGGGTGTTCAATGTCAACTTTGAGCAATATTCTAATAACTGTGGTGAGTTATGCGTGACATTTGAAATAACGGTTTCTGGTCACATCTTAGTATTTTTTAGGATTCTATTGTGGGGTAGAACTATCATTCATTCTGAATACTGAGGTGAAAGCAGGATGAAATAATTAATATCCATTGGTTTTCTTTTTGTAGGCTTCCAAAAATTACGCTCGGAGAACTTTCATAATTTTTATTGAAAAAACTGGAAGCCATACGAAGGCCAAAATGGTGGTGATGGGCTGCCAGAATGACCCGGGCAGAAATATGAATTTATAAATAAAAAAAAAAATTTTCAAAAAACTTTGGTAGGATTCGAACTCTCTATGAGTATGAATTGGGTTCATTTTAATCTTATAAATTTCCGTTACCAATGCGTCGCTAGTAAATCGAAAGTGAAGAGTTCGATTTCAACCGAAGTTTTTTGAACAATTTTTTTTTTATTCATAAATTCATATTTATGTTCGGGTCACTCTGGCTGCGTTAACTTGTGGTTTGGTGTCCTCAATGGTGAACTAATTGGTCCATATGAATTGCCGTCCAGATTTGATGGAGAAACGTATTGAAATTTCCTCGAGCATGAACTCCCTTTGCTCCTGGAAGATGTGAGTCTTCAGCTTCGTCGCCAAAACGACGGCGCCCCGTGTCACTACGCAACGCAAGTCCGTAATCACTTGAATGTACGATACCCGAACAGATGGATCGAACGCAGCGGACCAATCAAGTGGCCAGAGTGGCCCCCACGTTGACCTCACCTCACTCCCATCGATTTTTTCGTTTGTGGTTATTTCAAAGAAATTGTTTACGCCCGAGTGAAGACGAGCTGCGACTGAAGTTAGGAGAAGCCGAACGTGTCCTGAGAGAGAATAGGGCAGGTTTTATGCGATTAGAGAAAAATTTTCCAAGGAGTAGAAAGTGTATTGAGTCTAGAGGTGGCCACTCTGAAAACCCACTGTAAATTCTATAAATAAACTTCTTTTTCTTTACATTGTGATGTGTGATTTATTGCCATACCTTTTGTTTTTTTTATCTATAACTTTTCTTGACCAACATCTAAAGCTAATTTTCATTAATTTTCAGCATTTTCTATCATAACTTGATCAGAAAAATCTCGAAACGGCAAAAAATAATTTTGTAGTAAATGTCTAGTTCTTTGATTTTTTCCTCCTCGATGACTTTGAAGGCTAATTCTAGCAAAAGTAGAGTGTTAAGTACCATTTTTTATGAATGATTCTAAAAGCTGACTGTTGAGCGCAGTTTTTAAGCTTACTAAGAAACCGTGAATTAGCCTTTTTACATTTTTAATTTTGATTCGAAAATTCGGATCATAATCCAATTCACGTAACTTCTTCACTTGAGACCAACATTTCCATAATTTTTATCAAAGTCACGAATCTGGTTATTTTATGTATAAAAGAACAATTCAAGGAGATTAAGTTAAAGAAGAATTTCACAATGAAGTCTTGTACTTTTTTTCAATATCTTTTTTAAGATGGTCAAGTCGAAAATTCTCAAAATTCATAACTCGACAACCGTGAAAAATCGAATAACATACATAGGGGTGATTCGAATAGCCCATGACACGAGGGACCTGTTTTTTTCTTTCTGACGTCAATCTCTTGGCCACCCTGTATTATTATTATTATATATTTCGGTTCTCGTCTCAAACAACATCAGTCAGATTGCAAAAAACACTGTTAGACAACGGCTTTTTTCCAACATGTCAAATCTGAGAATCACAAGTTCGACTTTGAGGACGCAAAAATTTTGACCAAGAAAAAAAAATGGTTGAAAAAGAATTTCAAAGAGAGCCAAATTCAATTAATTCGCGATCTTACATAGGTTCATTGAACACAGCATATTCGAACCTGATAAAAGAAATCCAATTATAGTTTTTCGTGATCCTAAGAATTTCCATGTTGTTCACTCGTGTTCTCCATTCTAACCGATGAACCTGCCAATCCAATACCTGCGTCAAGAAAGTAATGAGGCCCCGAGATATGAAGACTATACAGGGTCTTTCACGAGGAACCTCACCCATATTTATACGGGAAACTACTGAACGTATTTTCATGAAATTCAGCACTTATAAGTATTTCACGATGCCGATGAAATCTAAAATATTTTCAAGGCATGAGCACCTCCTGTTTTTTCCGGAAATGACGTCAACTTCCGTTTTTCGAATTAGAACATCATTTTTTTATTGCAGAAATAGATTCCTTAGAAAATTTCAAGTTATTTTGATGTAACATTTTTCAGTTTTGGTTGGAAAATTCTCTCTGAGCGGGAAAATTCGAAAAAAAATCGAAAATAGAGCTCCGCTGAAACAAGAATAACTTCGAGGTTTTTGGATGGAAAATTTTCATTTTTGGGATTTTTCAAGATGTAAGATTGATGTATCCACTTTGAAAATCTAAATCGCGATTCATGATACAGGGGGTGAAAAAATCGCTTTCAAAGTTAGGGATGACAAAATCGTGAAAAATCAATTTTTTCAAATTAGAACCCCATTTTTTTATGGCAGATATTGAATCTACGTTAAAAAATAATGTGAGTGTATGCATCACACCCTTGCCCTAAAGTGGATATTAACTCAGAAAATATCCATTTAAGGGCAAGGGTGTGATGCATACACTCACATTTTTTTAACGAAGATTCAATATCTGCCACAAAAAAATGGGGTTCTAATTTGGAAAAATTGATTTTTCACGATTTTGTCATCCCTAACTTTGAAAGCGATTTTTTCACCCCCTGTATCATGAATGGCGATTTAGATTTTCAAAGTGGATACATCAATCTTACATCTTGAAAAATCCCAAAAATGAAAATTTTCCATCCAAAAACCCCGAAGTTATTCTTGTTTCAGCGGAGCTCTATTTTCGATTTTTTTTTCGAATTTTCCCGCTCAGAGAGAATTTTCCAACCAAAACTGAAAAATGTTACATCAAAATAACTTGAAATTTTCTAAGGAATCTATTTCTGCAATAAAAAAATGGTGTTCTAATTTGAAAAACGGAATTTGTCGTCATTTCCGGAAAAACCGGAGGTGCTCATGCCCTGAAAATATTTTAGATTTCATCAGCATCGTGAAATACTTATAAGTGCTGAATTTCATGAAAATACGTTCAGTAGTTTCCCGTATAAATATGGGTGAGGTTCCTCGTGAAAGACCCTGTATTCAAATGAACTATTATACGGTTAGATGGTGTGATTTATTTTTCTCTATTTCAGTATCGTATAATGAGTTCATTGCAGTACTGAAAACAGTACTGTTATGAAATCATTACAGCATTGTTTTTATTTATATTTTTCGTTTTGTGGTTGTCAAGCACTGGCTTCCGATACTATACAATTTCATGGTATTTATTTAGAACTGAAAGAATCGTATTGGAAAAGTAGTGAAATTTGTACTCACTAAGTTTTTGTCCCAGATTAAGAAAATTGCATTTCAACAGTTCAATTATTTTCTTTGAAAAATAGAAGAAAATGAGCCAACTCATGCTTCTTTTTTATTTCAAACGAAAGACCCATGAAAATAGTTCAACTTTCGATTGAAAGTGAATCTACAGATAATTTCATTCGGAAAAACAATTTAAATACGGAATTGGCAGAGAATGGCCAAATTCAAATTTTAGCGGGAAAAAGTTCCTGCTTTACCCACATATTCACTAATCGCATAGTTCAGCGATTTTCAGATAGAGAGCGCCATTGTACATTTCATTCATAATAAGAGAGATATTCATAGAACTCATAGAGATAATGTAAGTTCTATGGAGATATTCCATAAAATGCACAGTGGCGCCTCTATCGGATGAGTTTTCCTACTCTAGTCGCTCTGAACGACGACCTTAATCGATTTCTTCAAACATAATTCATGAATTCAATGCATATTTATAAACGATCTCAAAATTCGGTAGTTGAGATTCAAATGTCAATTAACAGTCACATCAACACTGCCAAGATAGAATACTAAAGTCCAAGGCCGTAGCTAGAAAAAAATTTCGGGGGGGGGGGGGGGGGGGGTCCGTCCGAGGCCGCAGCTAGAAAAAAATTTCGGGGGGAGGAAGGGGTGTCCGTTGAACTGAGCTCTAGAAAAATTTCGGGGGGGGGTCTGGACCCCATCGGATCACTGAGTATATTCCAGAGTTGAATTTTTTCCTTCTGCATAAGGGTGGCTAATATGTCTACACTAAAAAACATTGTCTGTCTCGTTGGCTTGAAGAGTTTATTCATTAATTGCAAATTAAAAATACTCCTTTTTTTAGATTTTTCGCCATTGTCCCTTGAATGGTTCTCCTAAGGCATGAAATGGTCTTTATAAACTCATCATTATTCGAGCTCGCCATTCAATTTTTGAATTCATATATAGGGTATTACATTGAAAAAGGTGTAACTATGATCTATATCTTTGTTATCGAACACCATGTATATGTGAATACAATTTTGAATTGTGCATCTGATTGCACATTACATTTCACGAAAAAAAAATTTCCAAAATGTCTTCATTTACTGCCTGAAAATGAGAACCGCGTCTGGGGTGAGCCACCCTGTATATATGAGTGTTCCTTGTGACTGAAAAATCTCCACCAGTGTTAAATCGTTAACTTGATTGTAAATAAATCGGCAGTGGACTTCCATTTCCAGTTCAGAAGAACGACTGGACCAAATGGAAACAAAATAATATGTTTTCGAATTTGTAAGAACACAATTTATCTTCAAAGTTTTCAGGATCCTTTTACCATTTATTCCCATCTGCCTTACTCATCAATCAAAATGATTGAAACTAAAAAGCAGTTACGAAATGTTCAATTGAAACGAATTTCGTGGAATTCAAAGGTGCTAAACTGTTCATTTAAGTTTCTAGCATGAGTAATTCATAATAATTTTACGAGTCGCTTGAAAAATAACGGGAACTGGAAGAAATCAATGTACCTAAATCCATCCTGTCAAAGAAAGATATCTCATCAACTCATCTTCAATATAATTAGCGTCAAACAACTGACCGCTGAATAAATATGTGAGCTACTGTTATGATCGTAAATTGTAACTTGTAATGATAGTTGGACAACAGCTGCAGAAACTTGATATTTGAATGATCTTTTCTGAAGACCGACATTGAAGCGAATTATAACACTGAAAGACGTTCTTATTATTCACTTGTGGTTTGTTGACCGATATTTGAATAAGTATCAGATTTTTTTGTGATTAGGGGTATCGTGACTATGAATCAATGGATGATAGGCATTCACGCAGCTTTTCACAGTATAAATTGAGATCATTGATGCCTACATGGCCATGGCTACATCGGAGTTATCATTGGCAATGATAATAAAACCAGGGGTGGAGGTTTTTCAAATATTCCCTCCAAATTTACTATATTCTCAATTAATTGTCAGGTTTTCTACATTCAATAAAATCCATCCTTTAAGGTGGATTTATACAGCAACTAAAATAAAATAAGAACTAAAATAAAATAAAATAAGAATGTTCACTTCATGCATTTCAATGACAGCGTTTATACAGGAAATAAGCTAAAATAAGGAATAAGAATTAGAATAAGAGATGGTCAACTTTTATCTTTTTCGCTTATTTTATTTGGAAAATGATAGTGCGCATGACCCAAATCCACTCCCCAATCTTTTCCGTATTGATACTTTTGACAAGTTCTAGTTTTCTAACCTAAAATTGAATGAATATTTTTTTAAATCATTATTGATGATATATTTAATATGGATGACCAGGAAATCATGATGGGAGCGATTATGTTATTGATGACAAGCCTTGAATAAAAGGCGGAATAGGCGATTTTCTAAACTTACACAAAAGTCATTGTCAAAAAATCTGCGATTTGATTGGTTCATTCTTATTTCTTATTTTATTCTAGTGATCTCTATAAACCTATGTTGTCTGCTCTTATTTCTTATTTTATTTTAATTTAGTTCTTATTTTATTTTAGTTGCTGTATAAATCCACCTTCACTTGTGAGAGGGTTGATAAAAAAAACACCATCACTGACCAAATCATCCTAAGCAACAAAATGTCTATGCATTTATGGTACGAGGGAAGGAGCATGAGAAAATATAAAATTTTGCGTTATTTAGAAGAAATAATTACCTGTTCGAGTACTTTTCTACGAATAGTAAACACAGAAGATATGAAATTTTTGTATTACTTTTTATTTATTACTCTATACATATATGAATGCAAAAGTCATGATGTGATCGGTTTTTTTTAGTTTTCGTATCTGTTTTTGTTCTTATTGTTAATTTGTCATTGTTGCTTTTTGTTTCTCTGCTTGTTTTTGTTGTTCGATGTGTGTTCTTATTAGTTATTAAATTTTGTTCTGTTAATTTGGGTGACAGCATTCAGACAAGTTGATGTTTGTTCATTCTGTTGCTTAACAGCCCCTGAGCATAGGGTTCATTTCAACATTCGTTACAATTATTTTGAGATATTCTTGGAAAATTCGCTCGCATGTTATATGGTTCTGCTTAAGTATTTGGACATGTAGCTTGGATACGTCGTTTTTCATCGAAATACGCAATACAATTGAAATTCACGATATTTACACCCATTACCGAACCTTTCCTGATCATTTCAAGGTTTAACTCAGTGAAACTTTATCGTTTAGTACCATTCCTTTTTCAAAATCCAGGAAAAATATAGATCCGTGTACAAAGAAAACTCGAAAAAAACCATCTGAAATCAAAATATATTTTATATCGCAGAATCAGCCACCAATTACATGATTTCGTGTCATTAACTAAACTGCATCCTCAATTAAAAATTTCTCCTAGAAAATCTTCAAAATGTCTCGTTGAAGACATATTTGAAAGCATGAAATCCGTACAATCCGCAGAATAAGAGCTAATTCAATAGAGAGTAGCACACTTCTGAGGTGTGAACCAACCATATTAAAGGATCTTGCGGTTTTCATTCGGAGCAACTTATTAAGTGGGTAATAATATGATTACAGACAGGTGTATCTAGGAGCCGTAATAACTTCGTTTTCTATTTCAGCGAAACGTAAGTTGGCGATGAAATATCGCTATCTTTATTATACTAGGATACTTTTGGAATTTGAAGCGAGGTCACAATGTAATGCCCATGATCGTGAGATTATCTGCAGCAATAGGTCACAAAATTAGAACTAAGCGTTTAGTATTTGTGAAGGCTCGAATGAGTAGGGACTGTTGGGAGCATACAAGAATGACAAGTCCATGACATTGATGGTTTCCATTGGAAGTTTCTTCCAAGCTTTTCGTAATTACCTTCGAGGATCAACACTCCTGCTCGGTGTTAAAGTAGACAGGATCCTGACGATAGACTCCAAGGCACGAAAAAGTACCTACATACGAAAAAAACACTACAACTTACTTAAAATCTGCATTACTTCTTTTTTTTTCAGCAAATCATTTTCTTCTTGGGTCGCAGCAGTACGGATTCATGATAATTAATTCATCGTGGAATCGAAAAAGCAGAAAATTTCGATTACTTAAATCTACATAAATGGTTTGTTTTACTTCTGATGTCACCATACATGCAATTAATCGATTATAAATTAAGATTATTCCGAGATAGGTTGTGTACCTACTTGTGTAGACGATGTTTCAGAACTACCCGAGCTGATCAGGGAGAAGTAGGGCACAGTATTTATAGACCTATTGTTGACGTGACCTCTCGGTTCATACCCTCCGCTTCAGGTTGGTTTGATTCTGATATTGCAGATGGTGGTCAACTATGAACTGTGAACCATGTTTATGTGGTTTTTTTGTTTTTGAATTTCGATGACCTTCATATTCATCCGTGCATACTAATAAATGATGTTTCAAAAAACTTATTCTGTTTAAGCGAACATGGTACCTACATACAGGGTGTTTCAGCATTAACTAGACTAACATATATCTATAGCCGTGCAGTTGACACCTAGAAAGTCATACAGGGTGTTTAATGTCAACTTTGTAGATATACCAGGATGTGCAAATAAATTTGTTCAAAAAATAGGTTTTTCAATATTTTCGTTGCTGATATGATTGAGTTTTCAATGCTGAATACATTTCTGTTGAAATCATTGTATTCATTCGAATAGTTTTCAAAATATCGAAAAAAAACCTGGAAAAATGTCAAATATTCATAGTCAGTGTTATGTTCATTATTCTTATTCTGAACATCCCAAATGTAAACCGTTCTCACAACGTCAAAGTAGGAGAATGTGGAAAGGTCATGCATCTTTTGAATTACCTAAATATCATCAAAGGGTGTTTCAAATTTTGTGTCGAAAAATGTGATCGAAAATTGGCCATAACTTCTGTTTTTCAAATTAAAACCCTATTTTTTTAAGATTGCGTTGGATTCTGCGAAGAAAAATAATGATAGCACTCTCAGATGCTCTTGCTCATAAATTCAGTAATTTCCGAGTTATTTGAGCTTCTCTGGATTCATGTTGTACGTAAAGTCAAATTCATCGAATCTGAGGATATTCGATGAATATTCTTATGAATCCATAGTAACAACAAATAATTAGACTTGTCACCTGTGAATTATTAATGGGATTTATGGTCACAGAATATTCTCATGCGGAAGATAAGATGAATTTGTCTCTACGTACAACATGACTCCAGAAAATCTCAAAAACATCTGAGAGTGCTATCGCTATTTTTCTTCGCAGAGTCCAACGCAATCATAATAAAATAGGGTTCTAATTTGAAAAACAGAAGTTATGGCCAATTTTCGATCACATTTTTCGACACAAAATTTGAAACACCCTTTGATGATATTTAGGAAATTCAAAAGATTCATGACCTTTCCACATTCTCCTACTTTGACGTTGTGAGAACGGTTTACACTTGGGATGTTCAGAATAAGAATAATGAACATAACACTGACTATGAATATTTGACATTTTTTCCGGTTTTTTTTCGATATTTTGAAAACTATTCGAATGAATACAATGATTTCAACAGAAATGTATTCAGCATTGAAAACTCGATCATATCAGCAACGAAAATATTGAAAAAACTATTTTTTGAAGAAATTTATTTGCACACCTGGTATAACCGGAAGTGCTCATGCTCCAAAAATATTTTAGGTCTGTAGAGAATTTTCAACAATATCATAATCCCAATTTTCGGATTTCAAATATGTCCAGTTCTCCAGAAACGTCTAATAGGCACTCGACCGTGGGACACCCTCCTGTATTTGTCCAGTTTATGGTGAAACACCCTATATACCGCTTGTGCAGATTGTTGGATTCAGTCGACAACTTTTCTGTTCTTTGATCAGTGCATGCTTCATTTTGTGTTCCAAACGTAAAGTTTTCCAAAAGCTTGATAAAATGGACCAGCTTGGTCTTTTGCACTCCTTGATTCATCCTTGTTAGATTGGATAATTATTTTCAGGTAAATGAAATCGTTGATGTGGGGAAGAGACGAGCCATCCTTCTGAACACCTTCAGTGAAAACGACTACAAATTGATCCCAATCTATGTAAGCCCTTACCACCTGAAGAAAAGATGTACAAGGAGTTAGTTGTTCCGTTGGATGAATATTTTAAGTTCCTGAAATACTTTCCGTTGCAAGAGATAAGTTTTTTGTCGCATTCAAGGAACCTAATGAAAGACCCTACGAATAGGTGTACGATTGAAAAGTTTGGTTCTCAACTGCGAATTCAGAGAAACCGTGATCCACATGAGGACGAGAGATCGTATCGTGTTAGGATTCGACAAAGGCGAAATAAGATCCTAGCTTTTCAAGGAACCTCAAACTTCGACATTTTCTGTTAATCACAAAATAGGCAGTATCAGAAATGGCAACTTTGGGGCAACGTCTTATGCATATGGAAATAGAACCGAATCTCAAACATATTGGTTCGTTATGGTAAACGTCAAGTTACGTCATCACAAGTCCACGACAGGTGCCGAAAGCATCGCTTGGTGATTTTCAGTAGAAACTGAAAATCACCAAGGGATGCTTTCGGCATCTGTCAGATTCTATCAGAAATTGAATCTGAATTTAACTGTATTCTGAGTAAAATGATAGATGATTAATGACTAAAAACTTGCCCAATATTTCCGAAATAACATATCTGGGATCATAGATGATTTCTTTGACAGCTGCTGTCGAATATTGTTGGATAGTTGTCAAAAAATGCTTTTTCGTTGGATTCTTGAATGCGAATACCTACAAGATTGATATATTTCTTAAGGCGGACTCCCACTACTCGTATATTCGGCAAGTAGATGAAGTTTCGAATTTGAATGACCAGATTGACAAGTATTGGCCGAGTGAACCTCTCTCACTACATGCCAAATATAGTCAAGTGGCAAATATTTGCCAAATACACGAGTAGTGGGAGTCCGGCTTTAGATAGATGATCGCTTCGCGCTCAAGAGCTCTCGACTTCAAGTCGTTCATCACATTTTTTTTATCCATTCGATCACACCACAGAATTTTGTAAACTATCAAAATTTGTTATTTTTCAGCATTATCAGATGAAAAGTTCTGGAAATATATTGAAAATGAAATTTCCAAATAGAATAATCTTTGTTGGAACTACTCTCCCTCTATTAGATAGAGGGAGAAATGAAAATTGTATACAAACACTGAATAAATGTCGATATTGAATTGGCCACCATATTTCGATGTTTCATACCTATTTGTGAATTGTGGTGATCGTAAGTGATAGATTTTTCGATTTATTCCTCATCATATAACCTACTTAGGTTATATGATGAGGAATAAATCGAAAAATCTAACACTTACCAATTGTAATCAAATTACGTACTTACGTAATTTGATTACAATTGGTAACCATCTTTCGGATTCGTTATTTTTTATGAGATTAAATTATGTTTCAACAAGGGCAGAGTTGAATCCTAGAAGGTTTTCCTCGTGCTTCATTGAATGCAGTTCAATTTCAACAATTGATTGAAATCATTAATAAAAAAAACTTTAGTAAATCCAAGTTTTTCTCGTAGGATGCGAAAAATGAACTTTCTTCCAATTGTTGATACGAAAAACAGTTCCATTTATAACGATGATAGGATTGAAAATCAACAAAAGCATCTATACGGACATACGGTTCCGCAGAAAAAAAGAGAAATCCGAATAAATGGAAAAGAGCATATGAAAGAAATTTTCTCCAATATGTTTCCTGGATGTGATCTCATGACATTATTTATTCTCTCTTTGGAAAAGTGCTATTTCAGAAATTAGCTGTATTCGGATACTTCCATCCAATTAGCGTTGTGATACATTGTAGTGATTTCATTCGGCTTAACTCATCAGTCTCTGTTTTTCCCTAACCAAACATGGAACCTTGAACATAAACACATCGCGTTAACAACAAAACCAATGGAAAATTCAGAGTTAAACATTTCTTGAATGGGATCAGTCGGTTAACGTTAGATAGATGTCGAAGATTCCTACTGACCGATTGCAGATAACACCAAGATAAGATATCTCCGTTCCAAGAGGTATCATTCAAATATTTGAAAAATGAACATTATTTTCTTACTAAGTCCAGGTTTGCCTCAAATCGAATATATGAGTAGCAACCGTTTGAAAAGATCCTCAGACTTCTTCACTTTTAGAGATTGGAAGACCCCCAAGTTTGAATTATTGAAATCTGCGTATTTGATTTGTTGATTTTGCAATTACTCTGTTTATTTTCACGTTGTGAAAATCAAAAATTGGAATTTGATAACCTGATTCATCAAAATTTGGCCCCCAAATTCGAATGAGGAAGATGGATCGTGAGATATGATGATGAAATGGTCAATTTATCTGGATCATAAGATGATTATATACTTCGAAGGGACTATGGAATAATTTGTTCATGAAAACGACATAAGGGTCCTGCCTACATACCAAATTTATGATTATCAATGACGAAATCATATTTTAGGTATTCATGAAATCCTTCTCTCTAATAACTCTCGAAATTGGGGTTCGATATTCAAGGTTTGCTTTCCATTAGTTGAAACGATGCATGTGGTGGAGTGTTAAATTTAGAGATAGCATTATGTAATTATAGTAGGGGCCCCTTCGAAGCGTAGATAGTTACTAAAGAACTATCTAGTGTCTTTGTATACTTTTGGATATGTTTTCAGAAGAATCTAGAGGCCGTATTGAAAGACCAACCAAGTTTGTTCAAATGTGAGGAGCGTAACTTCAAAATGTGGCCAATGAAGTTTGATTATCCTCATAGTGTTTTCAACCCAATGATTGTATGATTTAATATTCCTGTGTTGTTCAATAATCACCCCCATTTTGTGATGTCTGAGATTGTAGGGGAAGTACGTACAAAATGACTTAGGGTTTCATTTCAGAGGCATAACTTGTTAGTAGTGAATCACAGTAATGTCATATTCGACACCTCTGATCTTTGGACCTTTCTTTATAAAATCTGATCAACCTTTATGAAATAAAAGTATCAAAAAATAAAATATTCTCAGATAAATTGGGATGAACGAAATTCATTTTGTCCGAATGCTATGGACAAAATGACATACCGGCAATAGGCAACTGTATTTTTCTACTTATAGTTACAAAACTACTGACAAAGTTCACCAATGAAACGCTTGGTCTTCTAGAGAATCAGTAGGGGAAGGTGGGGTAAGACGGGGACCTTAAGGCATTTCTTGAATAAAACCCCTGTTTATAATTGCACAATGTAGGAACTTTCATTAAGAAAATAATCAGTCTTTCTTTTTTCAATAATAATCAGTCAAAACGAAAAAAAAATAATTCTTCTCATTTAAATATCTAATTCAAAAAATAACAAGATCTTCCCGTCTTACCCCACCTATAGGGCAAGACGGGGTACCCCCTTGGGTAAGACGGGGTACGGGATATTCAACCGTCTTCATCTTCACAGATATGGACAGCTTCATCATCGTTGTCTTCCACCCCTGCACAGCCACAATGCGCCCAATAAGCGCAAACCTGGCAAGTGATCCATCCTTCAGTAGACTCGGAATACAAGCCATGGCAGTAAAGACATGCTGTATCTTCTTATTCTGATGTCTGAGCTTCTTCTTCAGCTTTCTCAGTTTTTCGAGATTTCTCATTTGTTTTTTTCATTTTCTTTTCGCTTGAGACATCAGTTTTCGGTTTCCCACTGTTTTGTTTTTCCTCTAATTCTGTTTTATATGGAGAAGCAGTGATAATAGCAGCTTTTCCTCTTCTCCTAATTTGCCTTGATCTTTTTTCGGCCATTCGTGGGCAAGGCATTAAATGTTTCAGGCTGACCAGATGGAATGCTGCATGATCCAAAGAATAATTTACTGTGGCTTGTTGTACTACATTTTGAATGGAATCTGAATCCAAAAAGAATAACAAATCAGCGGGTAAGATGGGGCCCAACCCCGTCTTGCCCCGAAGTATGTACCCCATCTTTCCCAAACTGGACTTATGAGTTGTTTCGTTTTTTTTGAGGTTATTAATTCAAGCAAACCGGGACGAATTAATGAGTTTAGAATGGTGAAATAAACAAACTTTAATAAAAAAAATATATCACGCATCTTGTATGGCATATATTATGAACAGTCACGCACTTTATACTGGCCAATAATTAGATAAAACCACGTAAATTCAGAAAAACATACTTACGAAGTGGATCCCTGTACTTCTCCGCCTAAATTTTACTAACACTAACTAGTACTGATGAATACCGTCGGATGGCGTTAAAATGAATTTTCTTGTGGCACTGCATTATCTATTTTGTTAGGGTCCCCATCTTACCTCGCTACCCCGTCTTACCCCACCTACAAGATGCGTGAGCCCAATGCAAGCAAGCTTCAGGAATCAGGGCTAATACTGGAGAAGATCTAAATCGGGAAAAAAGGTCTCATAACAATAGATAGACACTGGACAGCCGTCTTCATGATCTCGAAAGTTGCTAGAAACATTTTCTTCTTAATTGTCTTCTTTAAATAATGCCCTATGGACTTGTCTCCTTGTTTTTAGAGGAGGTATGGGCTCTTTTTTGACTTGATTGCAATCTTATTAGGTGTAGAAGTTGAAACTGAGTACGTTTGTCGAGTCCTCAGCTCACGTTTGCCTTGTTCCAGTGGCGGATTTACGACTTCAGGGGCCCTACGCTTCAAAACTTTTGGGGCCCATTCTGAAACATGTTCGATTTTTTTTAACAGAATTTTTTTATTGAAACTCACTTCTTTAAAAAGAAAACATAGAGTTAATTAATAAAATACAAGGTATGTATGTACATCAAAACAAAATATGAAAGATGAATAAAAATCTTAAAAAAAGGGAAAAATATCACCAAAATTCAAATACAAAATATCTCTAGAATATCATATCTGCAAATTTCTTATTGCGGCATCGAGATTAAGGAATAAATAAAATCATCACAAAAGATACAAGTATCGTAAAGCTGTAAATCAGTTACCTACACTACAACATAAAATTCCACTTGAAAAATTGATTCTTTCTTATTTTAATATCAGCAAATTCTTTTATTGCAGAATCATAATCGGGACTGCTCGTTATATCACTTTCGATAGAAAGTATTCCTAAAAACTGTAGTCTATTTTCTGTCATAACAGTTCTATATTTTTTTTTATCAATGAAAGTTTGGAAAATGAGCAAAAAATTCTGTCAATTTTGGATGCTTAGCTTTACTCTGCTCTTTACTCTCCTTGAGCTTTCGTTTTTGGTAGCCGCTCATATAACGTTTGTCAGACATGGTGTCACGTCAATATTACATATGCAACTAGCAACTGTAATGATAAGAAAATGTAAAATTTTATTTTATATTCTGTAACGAATAACACAGAAATTCTATCGAATTATGAAATCCGAACCGATGAGCTAATATATAAAAAATTATTATCTAATTTATACAATAAAAGAATGGTAAAATATGAACATATATTATTGAATATAGTGAATGAGTCTATCGGAGATGCAACAATTAAATTGATAAATATCTAAACATACCTCCATATTTTTGAAAAGAAATTATTTGTTTTGTTTCGTCGTACAAACACGTAGGTACAGGTCGAATCAAATAATTTCTGTGAATCGTATTTTGTATTTCCTTTTCCCGGTATTGAACCAATATTATGTCGTATGCCTTATATCGAAAATGAATTTGACTGGTCTGCGTTGCCTCATCATCGCTCGAATTATGTTCATGCCGAATTGTCGAAAAATTGGAAGAATGTTATTTCTCGCATATGAAACTACACTGTAAAGCTTACCTTCTATATCAATTATATCGTTCAATGAGAGTACAAGGATTTAAAAGTACAAACACAAACAGAAATAGTTCAATTCACCAACACTTCTCAGTTTTTCACAATATTTGAATCTTACACGTTACACGAAACTCGCCCGTCACTGTAAACACTTTTCGAATCTTGTGAAATGAACCTGAGAAAAAAATATGCAGACCTAAGAACTTCTGCACAAGTATTTTTCACATTACAACCCTAAACGAATCAACATCTGGTCGGCCGTTCTGTAGCACATTCCTAGATTTAAGAGGAAATGCCGACAAATTTATTGAATTATGATGTAATTGTTAATATTGGAATTTGGCCGCTACCCTTGACGGAATTTATTGCAGGCAGACAAAATAATTAGGGACAGTACGCTGAATCTCGGATGTTGTGTTTTTTCCAACATCTGAGTTTTGCTCTGAGGCTCTTGTTATTCAATTGCGTCTCGTGTGAATGTAATAATTCACAATTCACAAGTTTCCTCTGAGCTTCTTATAAAATATAGTACAGTCTGACTACTTTTTTTCCCACTTACAGACTGAATTTCCATTCTAGAAAAAAAAATTCAATTCGATCGCCGGGGCCCCTATGGACCTCGGGGCCCTACGCTGCAGCGTACTAAGCGTACCGGTTAATCCGCTACTGCCTTGTTCACTTATAAATCGTCCTTTAGGGATTGGAGAAACCTCCTCATAGGATCAGCAAGAGTAGGTTAAGATGCATTGCCTTTATTAGCCGCAGATGAAGATTTTGTTATGAATATGTTATTGACAAGTCCTGATTCTTTATTTGCTGATGGAGCCTGAGATGGATTGTCTTGGGTTTGTCCGGTAGATACGGTTAATTCAGCTGTCATTCAACCTATGTCATTTTGTCCTTTCATTGTATATGTCATTTTGTCCATATAGCGTTATCGAACTAGAAATGTATCGAATTAATACAAAAAGTATATTCAACATACAAAAAGCTCCGTGAATACAATGACAAATAAGTAAAGTTTGAAATGAATGCAATTTGAATGAAAAAAATGGTGAAAACTGGCCATTTCTTCTTAAAATTTGGCGCAATGAAAAAAAAACTCGTGACCTATTGATTTCTGTTACCACTCATAACGACCGAATGAACCAGAGTAGCTCTTGCTAATTTTCAGAGGTTAATTGAAGCCACTCGTGTCGTGTAATGTGGTAGGCAGTTCCGCATTTCATACCTCCGAACTCAAGTTATGATGCCTATGTCATTTTGTCCATATATGTCATTTTGTACGTATTTCCCCTACATCCATCATTCGCCCTATGATTCCTACCATGAGGGTTTATCCCGATATAATATAAATGATTACATAATTTCTTTTATTGTTTCAAGCCTCTGAATTGAAAAATGGCAGCGTGTGATGAGAATCCTGTGAACACCAGACAGGCAGAGGAAATTCAGTGTTTCCGAGAGGAAGTAGCCCAGCTGCTTGGATGTATTGGAGCTTTGAAGGAGCAGTTGACGTCACTATTCGAGTCTTTGAGAAGCCGGCCGCATGAGACACCACCACCGACTGATGATTGGGGACATTTCACCAAGATGCTCATGAAACAAAACGAAGCTTTGACTATAAGTAAGCCGGGAACTTATTCGAGACCCCTCTGGCCCTCTCGACGACGCCCAGCTAGATTCCTTCAAGAAGTTCAGGACTATCCAGGCCAAAATAACCCCCGAGAACCAACTCGACGAAGCTAAAAGCATGTTAGGCGGTTATGTCCCGAATTGGAGGGAATTCAATGCATATAAATGGAAATATTTCAGTAACTTCCTTAGGGATTTCTCGCAATCTTTTTGGTCACAGGTGATGCAAGCAGAGGCACGATGAAAGACTCCGCCAGAAGCCCAGAAACCACAACAGGAATCAGATATGGTTGGACTATTCAATCGTCGAGTAAACAGTTATAGACTGTTCACACCTCCAGTTTCTGATGCGACAATCCTGAAGGAGATGATGCAACTGTACCCTTACGATGTCCAAAGTCTCTGGATTCTCATCCAACCAGCCAGGATTGAAAGTACCGCGAGATTCCTCCAGAAGCAGAATGAGATCGAAGCACGGTCAAGACCTAACAAAAGGCGATATCGAGAAGACTTACTAGACTTTTCATAACCACGTGTCGTTACAATGTTTTTTTTTTCTTCCCGCACTATAGAGTTTTGAATTTTCTCCAGGATCTTTAGATGTTTTAATTTTTTCCCTAGATTGCACCCACCATGTTTATCAGAGGCGAGTCCTTTGGTTGTTTCATTCATTTTCATTGCTGAATTCCAAGCCCACCATATTTGTCGAGCAGCCAATGAGACTGATGAGCATCATGAACATACCACCATGTCTGTTTTCTTCAATGAGCCATACAGAGTAACTGCAGATGTCATCTCGCCATTAGTTGAATAGGTAGTCCTTGTCAGCCGGTACGTTCAGCCTTTTATCCTGAGGGGCATTGATTCACACCAAGACAAATCAGGCGAAGCTATTAATCATCTGCATCCTTTGACCGAGCCAATGATCGATTTGTTATCGAAAGCTGAGGAGAATAGGTACAGGATTTCTTCGCTTTACATTTTTTCCAGACCGAAGCCATCTGCATCAAGGGAGTTTTCCTCAAGGAAGGCATAACCAATCGATGCTGCAGAAGTTATGTGTTAGTGAAAACTGTTTGTTGTCATGGGTAACCAGTGTCAACCATTTGGTTCGAATGGCTTTATACAAATCACAGGATTCACGGGTACTATTTATGTTCTCATTATTAATCTAATATTCTCTCTTTCAGCAGCCTGTCATTTGAAAGGTTTTTTCGTTGCCATCTGTATAACTGTTTCAACAGTAGCGCCTACCATCCAACGATATTCGAATGCAAGTACGTTCATGCTTATTGATATACCACATATTTCTATTGAGTCCAGTTCTTAGATCAGGAATCATAGATGAGAAATGATGAGGAAGTCACTATATGTAAACTAATAATGAAGTTGTATGTTGCCTTGACTTTGGAGATCTGCAGATCACAGTGCCTGTTTGTAAGACGGCTGGCGAATGGCGCTAATGAACGTTCCAATATACATTTGTGAAGTCGTTTACTTTGTATCGAAGACTATTTGAAGGTACCTCAGTGGGAGCCGGTATCAGGTAGTTAGTTCTACAGATCCCAGTATTCCCAGTGCCTGTTTGTTAGACGGCTGGGGGAGGGCTCTGTGAATCGTTCATACAACTGCTGACCTAGGGTAGTTTATACTTTGAGAACTGAACGAACTGATTTACTGAAGTATAGCACCAACTTATTCTATCTATGCTCATGTCCTGTATGCTGTTTGTGATATTCGACGAACGACCAATGAATTCTAATACTTCCTACATGTCATTTCATTCGAGTGTAAAGCTAGGAGGTTTTTGTTTTTGAACATCTGATCAACTAATTAGCCCTTCTTTTTGTTTTCCCTCTTATGTTGCTCAAATACTACCGCCGCATGGACCAATAAAGGCCTGTTCCACCTTTGTGTCCAATCAAGTGTTTTATTCTATTTATCTATTTCACCTCATTATTTCCCATCCATTATTTCACGGATCTGAATTATCACGAAACTGAATTACTACGACATAACATAGAGTTATACCAACCATAGATGATCATAACGCCAGGTCACAAGTATAAGTATAAAATCCCCCTCAGAGTAAAATACCCCTGAGAGTTACAGCGTAGGACTTGCCCTTTTTATCTCCCCTTCGTTCAAAAAGTTTGAAATATTATAATATGTCCAAAAAATTTGTCAGAGATTCACCCCTGAAAGTTGTAGAAAAAATAAGCAAAAATGAAAATGCTTCATCCAAAATTTTTCCGTTTCTAGTTTTAATTTTTAGGATATCTTATTAAGTAATTTTCACAACCATTCTGATGGGTTGAGTTGTAAAATGTATATGTATATGATTTTAATGAGTGCCTCTGGCTCAGTGATAGAGCGTTGGAATTCGGACCCAAAGGTCCGAAGCTCAATCCCGAGCTAGGAAAGAAATTTTCTAGTCTCGGTAGGGGCCACCATTCTCACTGTTGGGTCAAAAATTAACAGTGCTGTGCCTAAGGTGGCGTAAGGACACAGTAACAAAGCCTACACAGAACACAACTGCTTACTCGGCACAAGTTACAAGCTTCGAAGCTTGTAATTTCAGAGGGGTCTCCACAGGAGACCTAGGAGTAAACAGGATAAACAATATTTTTGTAAATCTGTTTTTCCAGTGATGTCGGGCTGATTTGGGCGCCCTTATTTGTCTCAGGGTGTGGCCTGTCCGAGCGTTTTTCTGTTGTTCCATCGCGGGGCTCGAGGTTCGAGTTGGAGGGTTGTGGATGGCCCACCCTGTATAATTTATAATTAGAATATAATATGTACTATAGATATCGAAAATAAATGTAATTTGATTTGATTTATTCGATGTTTCGTTTCGACATGATTCATTCAAAATTTTTAATTCCTTCTTTTTAGTCATTCGGTTGTTCACATTTCGTTTGTATATGAGTTTTATATTTTGACTTCTTCTTTTGTATTCTGTACCTTTTGTTGTTTTTTGATCCAACCTGAATGCTTGGTAACAATTTCCTTTTGTTGTGGCTTGATAAAGGAAATAAAATTTCCAAAACTTCGCTGAGGGAATAAGTGTGTCAATTTCAAATTCCTCGTGACGATATTCTTCTCTTAATATTTACTCGTATCGTAAAAACTCCATTATTAATATTCACATCTCTCAGATCATGAACTCTTAAAGGTTTTTTGATGTTATTCGGAAATTTATTATAATACACACGACTTGAAATTCTAGCAGTATTTCAATTAACCATGTTTGTCATGTGAAACACATGCAGCTTAATGTTCTCGTATAGTTGCTCCAAATGGTATAAAATTCTTCGTATGCCGGTTTGAAGAGGTACCGTAAATTGGATATGACTACTGCGTAATGGTCCAGTGATGGTTGTTTCGCTTTTATACCTCGTTGATTTTCACTTTACCCAGTAAGATTACACAGTGTGACAGGGAATTAAGAAAACAGGTCTCCTGTTGAAAATTTCGGAGGGGAATCATGATTTGCGTTGAGAGGCGATGACTAGTTAGCGTTGAAAAATTTAATATAAATTACTTCAATGATTTGAAGATATGTTCTTCGAGTAATTTCTGTCAGAATATTTGACGATCAGCTTGAATAAAAGTTATAACATATGATTCGATATGAAGTCGAGAAAAAAATAATCCTCATCAAACAAAATGAAATGCGAAGAACGGTATTCACAGCAGCAAAAATAGTTCAAAGTGTTGAATTCATATTAAAATTTTAGGAATTTTGCCCAGAAAGGCAGATGCAATGAACCTATAAAAATTAAATTTTCTCTTTTTACAATCAGGAACTTCCAGTCGAAGGCTGCTCAAGACTTAATCTTTCATTACGAAGGTACTTCCGAAGCAAACAGCGGATTAAAAATGCATTTCGAATCGGAACTAACTGAGTCCTCTGAACTAATTCATCACGCGTTACGTTGAGGATCCCGCAAATAACGTGAAGACACCGTTTTACCTTTTTTTGTCATCGGTGCTATTCTAGCGACAAAGAGGAACGGAAAAACTAAATGCCAATAAAATCATTCCGAACGTCCGCTGTCTCTTGTACTAGGAAGAGATAATAACTTTCAACCTTATAAGTAATCATTCGGGTATTGATCATGTGGAAGACTGCGGCAGCGACCAAGTAATTAAAGAATAAAGAACAATCTTACTTGACTTGTCCGTTCATCTGATTCAGAAGATACGACTGCGGGATTTGAATCTTTCGAGTAATCCTAGTAGCACAAATACGTGGAGAATTCGGAATAATGTGAAATGGCTTGATCTTTTTGCCTCTGAATTAATATCTTAAAAAAAAATTGTCTTGGAATGAATATGGGAGTTGTGCGAAAAAATAGCAGTACCCTTGATAATATGTAATTCAAAAACTTGAATAAAAATGAATTGAAGGATTGAACTCAACAGGTAGTTGATATGAAAATGTCAATCAATCTGATGAATATCCACCAGGTAGATGAATCATGAGAAAAGATATTGAAAAGCTCACATAACGTTTCTAAGAAACTTGATGGATATTGATACATATTTTTATCTGTGAAAATAAGAAATTTGCTTTGAAATACCAAGTTAAACTAATCAGCATTATTTGGTTCGTTTACGAAATTACAATCATTTCAAGATCAGTGAACAAACATATTCCTGAAAAATGAGAAAAGCTTTGCGTCAGGCTCTTCTGTGCGCTACAACACAGGTACTGAACTCTCTCAGGCTTTGCTTACAGATGGAAACATTTGTCTACGTTAGTGTGAAAACTACATTTTGAACTGCAAACCTTGTTGCTCTAGTGCGAAAAGTCTGTTATACTTCATGTTTCTATCATATTCTCTTATGGCGTAAGTGTAGGAATGAACTATCGAGTGTTTTTTCAGAGTGATAGAATTTTCAATAGGGATGACAGTGATATCACAGGTGAAAGCAAGGGCGGTCATAAGGGGGGGGCCATGGGGGCCATGGCCCCCCCCAAAGGTGGCAATGCACCTTGCAATCCCATGCTGTGTTTTCTGATTGAATTGGAATTGATGACTAATATTATGTAATTGTACAAAATGGCCCCCCCCAGAATCAAGATATATGACCGCCCTTGGGTGAAAGCCATGTTGTTTTCACATTTCTGTTCTGTTGACAAATTATCATGGATAGACTCACGCCGCAGCACCGTTCACAATTTATATTCCAAATGAGTGTTTTCCGAAGTGTTTTCTTTTCGCCAAACTTATAGAGCTCTTCGTTAAATTTATGGTTTACATAATCGTTCATCAGACCAGCTTATTCGTCGAACTATCGATAGCTTCTGGACAACATTTTCTCTACTTGATGCAACAACAACAAGTCTGTACCATTTCTGAATTTCCTACCCTTCAATAAAATAAAATGCACCGTTGCCAGACTCAGACTACTTCATGGCTTCCAACTTGGCAACGCAGTCTATTGTCGAAATGTGGAACTATGTTGAATAAAACTTATTTAATATTATTTTATAATTCTGTGGATGATGAATAGTAGTATGACTTCAAGCAATACTTTAGGCAATTCGCATCTTTATAAATAGGAGATTTGAATCATATAAAAGATCCACCATGATGTACTCTTGTTCTTCTATGACCATCGAAGACATGCGATTCTGTGGAAGAATTAACCTCCGAGAACGAAAACAAACAGAAGCTCTCTTTTACTTCGCCCTCCTTAATTCACTTTCGAACACTTCTTGATTCCATTCACATTCTATCTCAATAGGTAGTCTTTGAAATGGAGTTCCTCTTCAAGGAACCGGCCATTTTAGATTCTCCTTAAAAGACGCTTCCTTTGTTCACTGGTAATGAATACTTCTCCATTTTTAATAATACTGTTTCTCTTCACAGGATTTAACCCCATGTAAGCTTATCTATTTTATTATTGCATCTCTATTGAATATTGTGGAACTTCGTTCTACTGCTATTAACCCCTATGGAATATTCGTATACTGTTGGTAAGAGCTACTGTACATTCCACCATTCACTTAAGGGTCTACATCCTTGAAAAAAAAGGGAGTCAGAAACGATTTATTTTTTCCGATTGATGAAGGGATGTATGAGTGTATAAAGATAAAAATAATAAAGAAAAATTTTTATAATTATTAAATGAATGAAAGAGATATTCCTCATCATTTTTGGTTATTTTTCAACATTTCCACCATCAAAACTAACAAATATTTTTGTGTTTTTTCATTTCAGTATTGAAGTCTTTTATTTAGTTAATGCAATGTCTATCTCCTTTTTCTTTTAGAATTTACCGTTTTTTTGTAAATGATAATACAAGAATGTGTTGTTTTCGCAAAATTTATATCCTTGAATTTTTCTATTCGGTGTGATAAATATCCATTTTTCTCAAAGACATGTCATTAAGGTTTGTTTTAGACGTCGATTAGTGAAAATCAATTGTTAATAACAATTATGGATTTCAACATGGAATTGAATTTCTTTTAAATGACACGCCCCGCAGGTATTTCCTCCCAGATGACTGATAAAGGAAAAATGGAGTATTATAACAAATTATACAGGCAGTATAATATCTAGTTCAGGGTAGTATTTCTAGTTATATTCCCTGTGTCCCAACATTTGTTCTATTAAGCTGAATAATCCGAAAAATAAAAATTAATGCAATGCACTGCCATCTGGCGGTATACGTTTGTTACATTGAAGGCGATAGACTCTTAACATTATGGTATAGACATTGGAGTTGTTGCTTTTAGAGTAATATTTCACGTTCAACGATACATGGTTTGGAGGCCTAGGATAACTGTTTATATCGTCTGTGCCAAGGAAAACATCCCCCACAGCGGTGGCTAGTGAGACTTCCTCTGAGAATTCTATAGACGAATGTCCTCAGTAAACATAGCCTCGTCTTCGGGCCTTTGGCGAGCCAGGCAAGTGAAGGATTGCTTCGATCTGGTTCCAATGTTCATCAGTCAACAGGAAATATAAGGAGTTTACCTTCACCCTCAAACCAACGTACTACTAGGATCTCAAACGCAACACTTGGAAGGAAGGATTCTCACACTAGGAACCACAAACACACTGCTTCGGATTCTCAATAATAATCAGGTGACACATTTCTATGCCTATAACCTTAGAACAACTTGGAATTATACTATTTATCAGGATTGTGCCAGTAATAACCTTACCGGAGTATAGGAAGCTTCATATTGTACATACCACCAGTGCTCGTCTTATTAATTATTGATCCATAGATTGTAAACATTTCATCTGTAATGCTATAAGGGTTTTTGCTTTCAAATCCAATGAGGAATTGGATTTGTTTCGTTTTCCCTTAGGAAGCTTTTCTCTCGAAACGCTTCGCCGGACCAATAAAGGCCTGTTCCACCTTGTGTCCAATCTTGAGTATTATTTATCTATTTCACCTCATTATTTCCCATCCTATATTTCACTAATCTGAGTTATTACGAATCTGAGTTACTACAACATAGCATAGAGTCCTACCAAACATAGACGATCACAAGCCAAGCCAAAAATATAAGTGTAATCTCCCCTTCAACGTAAAAGCCCCCTAAATGTCCCTTTAGATACACAGGGAAGTATTTGCTCTTTTCATTTCTTTTCATAATATTTCTCCACCTTCCAAAAGGAGGAATGTTACAAGTCAAAGAACTGTACGAACTGACGAAAATATCGCTGCTGTCAATCTATTCGTCGTCGTTCACAAGTTGGACTGTGCATCCACCACATGGAAAACTTTCGTTAAGATCTTGCTCTAGACCCATATACAAGATCCATTTAGAACTAAAGCCACTTGACCATAATGAGCGTCGTTTGTTTGCTGATTGGACACAAAACAGCTTGTTGAT
Source organism: Adalia bipunctata (assembly GCA_910592335.1). NCBI lineage: Eukaryota > Metazoa > Arthropoda > Insecta > Coleoptera > Coccinellidae > Adalia > Adalia bipunctata. Next base: position 45,004,153 of record OU342948.1, read on the forward strand.
TTGGCGATGACATCATTTCGAGAAATGGTCCAATTCTTTGGCCTCCAAGATCATGCGATATAGCTCCAAAGAATTATTTTCTTTGGGGTTATGTCAAGTCATTGGTTTAAGCTGATTCACCATAAACAACAGACGATTTGGAAGCCAACATAATTGGGGTTATTGATGAAATGAGGCCTGAATTACTCGAGAAAGTGGTAGAAAATTAGTCCAAGAAAATAACGAAATAATACTGGAACATATTGAAATTCTGAAGGAAAGAGAGTACACAACAAACTAACCGAAAAAACAGGTAAACAACATGAAAAGTAACGAAGCCGTAGCCAGATTGAATAAAAAAAAGCATGCAAGCAAACAAGACAGAGAAGGATCGAAAGCCCCTAGGCCACAGAACAAGGATAATTATATTAGAACTACCCATTAAACGTCAGATGATGTGAAGATGAGAATTACCAAGACAGAAGAACTACCTAACAACAATGAAAAGAACACAAGAGAAAATGAAAGTAAACAAACTTGAACAAACCCTAACGACACTATTCATTCCATTAATGAAATAATCAACAGTGCACGATCAACCAATTCAGAACACCGAAGAAAAGGCGAGTGATTTTGAAGAGGTTACCCATAAAAAGTTCAACCGACCAAAAAACACGGATGTTGGAAAGCGAACATTTACTTCAGGGTATAACAACTTTGAGTCAATCGAAGCAATAAGCAATCAATGAAACGAAGCTCTGGCTGTTCGCCGTTTATATCAGAAGTAAAAAATACTTCGACATCGAAAGATGGGATTATATCTCCAAAAAGGGTCGCTTAAAGGCAGAGATAAACTAATAAGGAAGGCTTTCCAATGGAGTCAAAAAGAGAAATCCACAAAAACGTATTTTGGCCTAGCTTAGTGGTATTTTCAAGATTCAATTTCACCAGGGAAGACATTTGTAAGAGCAGAAGACTCAAAGTGTCCACAAACTACACACAAAATTATCAGACAATAAGCAAAATAAAATAATAGAGATCACTATAACTTTATGATTGCCGACACAAAGAAGCCGATCAAATTAAAGTACTTCATCTGAATGTCCAATCGATCGGAATTGAAGTAGAATAATCATGACTCAATGCTACAAGATAATTTAGAGGCCCTATGCATCACGGAACATTTAATAAAATATTCAAATAAAGGGTATACTGGCTCTTATTGAAGACAATCTGGAAGACACAGGGGAAGTGCTATCCAAAAAACGAAGAGATATACAGGGTCCTGCAATAGTGCGAAAATCTGCCATAGCTGCTGAACTAGACATCTCAGAGATTTCGTTGGAAAAAAGACCTCTTGTATCTTCATTTCTGCATCTCAGAAAATTATTTTCTGATATACAGGGTGTCCCCGATAAATGGCTGATTTTTTCAATGGATCACCCCATATATTTTCACATATTTGCAATGACCTTTATGACGCAAAATATTAGAGAGATTTTTCCAACGGTACAGATCTTATTCGAAGAAAACTGCAAAAAGGTGAGGGAAAAGCAGTTCAGTAGAAGTCTTCCGACGATTTCCAGAAGCGATAGTAACATGAATTTTATCTATAAGTTTTATAATTGGAGAATTTGCCCTGCCACCGTTTATAAATGATCAACCTGTCATATACAGGGTGTCCGTTATTGAGGTCCAAATATGAAGAAAAAATTATTATTTCTCGATTTTTTCAAATGTAACACCCTGTATTTTTTTCCACAATGATGTAGAAAATTGAATATCTTACATTTTCTCCGGAGTAACCTTAGGATTATTCTCACTCCCGCATCCAGCAGACACGAGAAACGATATCGCAACTGAAAGTTTTATTCGAATAATAACATAATGAAAACTAACGGACGCGGACGTTGAAAATAGACAAAATGAAACTTTGCAGGTACTATTCAACGCAGCATTACTCTCATCATGGGTATCTTCGATAGACAAGGGACAAGGTGTTCGAAATCGATAACTGAATTGGTAGCATTTGTACGGATGTATTTCGACTTTCTCTGAATAACAATAACCTATTATAATCAATGATCGATGAACTTGACATCTCCTGTCACTACAAGCTTGTGAAAAAACAAGTTCTGTGGCACTGCTCTAACATAAAAATCATATCAACCATCCCATTTTTCCGAAATTCCATACTGATTCACTGTATTCGGAATCATTTATGAGCTCTACGTAGCAATAACTTGATTAATATTTTTTTTGGAAGCCGATAAAAACTGATATAGTTGGTTGAATATAATTATGGTCAATATGAATTGCTTGTAAGGAAAAAATTACCATTTTTATGTGGATGCTCAGGAAGTATGATTCTGGGAAGGTTTTAAAATTTGTCAATAATTAATCATTTAGTTTTATTTCATTGTTTGACCTCTATTGAATGTCCGTTTGTTTTTATGTTATTACTTATTTGAATGAAATTTTCAGTTGCAATATAATTTTTCGTGTCTGCTGGATGCGGAAGTGAAAATAATCCTAAAGGTAGCATTCGGATCTGGGCAGTCGCGACCCGGCAGCCGCTTCCCGGCAGTCACGACTGTGGTCTCCTTGCACCGCTCCAATGCAATTCAATGCAACGCTTTCCGATCCAAGCGGCTCGGCGGCGCTGCCGGGAGGCGTGGCCAGAGCGCGACTTCGGCAGCGCCGCCGAACCGCTCTGGGAGCAGTATGGTCGCGCTGCCTTGATTGTTTACCGAAGAAAATGACGAGTTCCTAGTAGAACTAATTTCCCAGAATCCACCGCTTTATGATTCTCGACTCAAAACATATAAAGATAATGTTATTCGAGATAATATATGGGAGGATATTGGAAAAAAAACTCAATAGAACGCTTTCGTTTGTTTAAATTGTCAGACATAGTTAAAATTAATTAATTGAAGTTGATTCATGAAAATTTTGCTATTCAAACAAGACCGAAATGCACAATTGTTCGCACTGGTTTCTTGCAGACACTGTGGCAGTCGCCGCCGGGTCGCTGGTATCCGTAAGCTTGTGGCAGCGCCGCCCAGCAGTGGCAATGGGTCGTGGCTTCCAGGAAGCGGCTGCCGGGTCGCGACTGCCTAGATCCGAATGCTACCTTAAGGTTACTTCTAAGAAAACGTGAGGTATTCAATTGTCCTCATTACTGTGGAAAAAAATACTGGGTTTTACTTTGGAATTATCGAGAAATAATAATTTGAAGTTCTTCATATTTGGACTTTGATAACGGACAGGTTGAATAATAAGGAACAGTGACAAGGCAAACCCCTCAATAATAAAACTTTCAGATCAAATTCATTTAACTATCGCTTCTGGAAATCGTCGGAAGACTTTCACTGAACTGCTTTTCCCTCATCTGCAGTTTTCTTCGAATAAGATATGTACCGTTGAAAAAATGTCTCTAATATTTTGCGTCATGAAAGAGGTAATGATTGTCATTCAAAATATGTAAAAAAATCATCCATTTGTTGAATAACATTCATCGAGGACACCCTGTATATCAGAAAATAATTTCCTGAGATGCAGAAATGAAGGTATAAGAGGTCTACTTTCCAACGAAATCTCTGAAATGTCTGGTTCGGCAGCTATGGAAGATTTTCGCACTATTGCAGGACCCTGTATACAAGGGGAGGCAACATCTCGTGATACTTTCAGAAGAAGGGGTCATTGAAAAAGGTGCATGGGATCTAGTGGAAGATTCGAACAACTACACAGTTCTTTCTATTCACACGACACCTGGAGAGTCGAAGAAATTTCTTACCAAATTGGAGGTGCTGGAGGTTATTGAGTGGACCAATCAAACTGAAGTTAATTGTGGAGACAATATCGACATATTAAAGAAAGACGGTAACAAATTTAGGTTAAGGTTAAGCTAAGTTGATACCCTTTTTGGGTCAACACTCCCTGTATACATGAGAAGGAGAATGACGTCAGAGCAAAATATAGATAAACTAATAGAAAATCTAAGCTTAGTTGATTGGAGCAGATTATACGACTTTCCTCTGCTGGAAGAAAGGAATTATATATGAAACACATGGGCCTCTTCTTGGTAGAGTTTGATCTTTCGTGCTCAATTAGAAATATTCCTGTGAAGAAAAATAGAATATAACAAAAAACCAGAAGCTGAAGGAATGTAAAATCGGACTGAATTCTATACATGTGAAACAGGAAATGCAATTTTCGATGAGACAAACAAGTATTATGGAAAAGAAATATGACGAAGAGCTGGAAAGAGGAGACCAGAGCTTATAAGCAGCCATCCCTTGCATCTGACAACAAAAGCAACAGTTCATGAACTACAATTAGAAACATTAAAGGGCAATATAAAACAAACAATATACAGGTCCCTGGGGATGTAACGAAGGTGGCTAATGATTTCATCAACTACTTTCTAACTTCTGCCATAAACAAAACAAGCAACTCCAAGAACTGAAGATTTTTTATTGCTCTTTCCACTTGAACGAGGGAGGGGTAGGTATATCATTTTTTAAATAATTTAGAAATCTTAAGCAATGAATAACAGAGATCTAAAATTGAACTTATCGCAAATATATGATATAAAAAAATACCAAAATAGTAGTAAAGAACAAAATAAAATTTTATCACACCTCAATTCTCAATGTTCTGAGAATGTGACTTTGAATGAAATGTTTTTAACGGCTTTTAAACAATCAAAATCTCTGTACAAAATTCCTTTTTTTAATAAATTCGAACCTCCAAAAACTGCAACTTTGAACTCGGATGAAGTTTCGCCCGTAGCAATGAAACGTACGTCAGTTCCCACAAAATAGAGTAGAACATATAAACTAGTATTTCTTCGAAAATGTGAAAAAATGGACATTGCAGCCACTGCATTTGAATATGATGACAAATTAGAAGCAGATTGGCTTTATCATTGGCGAATGATCAATGATATATTGTGTCAACTTTAAATTCGAAATCATAGGTACCTTTACTCATACATTATTCAAAATATGTTCGAAGCGTGTTTTTCAAGTGGAAACTATGGATTGGAACGATTGCAATTCTGAAGAAAACTGCCGTAACAAACAGTGTGAAGTGGACCTAAAGCTGAACTTTTATTCTTTCCTTTCTCCCTGTAATTTCATTAATATTCCACAATCAATTCACTTCGTGTAAGCTTCACTCGCCGCGCCACTGGCAACAAGTGAGATTATTTCAAGATCACGACACTTCAACGTCATTCAATCGCTTATTTACGCTCATTTTCATCTGAGTGAATTCGCCTATTTGCATCTAAAGCAGATTTGTTTTTGCATTCTCTCTACACGACTTCCGAAGCATCTTTTTGCAGATATCTCTTCTGGGGAATATAAATTACGGTGTTTGATCAAGACTAAGATTAGCGCTATTGAGTCCGAGAACTTGGTTCCGGGCAAGGACATCTAATGTTGCATAAAGAGAATGAAAATTTATTTATCGTGAAACTCGGGATTTATCGAATCCCCTGCGTGAATAACATCAGTTCATTAGGATCGATGTCGATAAAAATGTCTGTATATATCATTTCAATCCTTACTGCATGGCCTTATTAACCAGAAGATTATCGTAAATTGCTTCACTACTTTCGTAACGCTTAGCGCACAGACAAAGTCCGCAAAGATCTATGAACAGCGGAAGGTTTAGAGAAAATGGATATGAAATTTTCATGAGTTCCATGATGAGAAAAATCCTATTGTAACCGAAAAACTACCAATGAAAAAAATATAGTGTATAAACTACTAAACGAAAAAAATAGGCTTTGCAATCGGCTAAAAAAATTTTCATTTTCTGTTTTCTCAGAATGATTTGTTGAATGTGATTTATAGAAAAATGAAGGATACTTTTCTTCAGATTGCACTAAAATATTTGACATCTACAAAATGAGAAACTTACATAATTTATCAGATTCTTTCAAGATGTCCACTTTGAAAAAACTTTCCACATACATATAACGCGAAAATAATAATATTGATAATTAAATAAAATATAAAAATATGGGGAATGAGAACTTGACTGCAAAACTATTTAACTGCATTGGTGCTAGGAAATGATTCTTTGAACAGATAAAACTATAAACATACTCCGATATAAGTATAGGACGTTAAGGGTCTACATTCCTGAAAAACAAGGGAGTAAGAAACGATTTATTTATTTTTTCCGATTGATGAAGGGATGTATGAGTGTATAAAGATTAAAATAATAAAAAAAAAAATTATAAGTATCAAATGCATGAAAAGGATATTCCTCATCATTTGTGGTCATTTTTTAACATTTCCAACATCAAAACTAACAAATACTTTTGTGTTTTTTCATTTCAGTATTGAGGTCTTTCATTCAGTTAATGCAATGTCTATCTCCTTTTTCTTTTAGAATTTACCGTTTTTTTGTAAATGATATTACAAGAATGTGTTGTTGTCGCGAAATTCATTTCCTTGAATTTTTCTATTCGGAATGATAAATGTTCATTTTTCTCAAAGACAAGTCATTGAGGTTTGTTTTATCCGTCGATTAGTGAAAATCAATTGTTAATGAAAATTATGGATTTTAACATGGAATTGAATTCCTTTTAAATGACACGCCCCGCAGGTATCTCCTCCCAGATGACTGATGAAGCAAAAAGAGAGTATTATACAAATTATACAGGCAGTATGAAATCTAGTTCAGGGTGGTATTTCTAGTTATATTCCCTGAGCCCCAACATTTGTTCTATTAAGCTGAATAATCCAATAAATAAAAATTGATGCAATGCACTATCTGGCGGTATACGTTTTTCACATTGAAGGCGAAAGACTCTTAATGCTTCAATCTAGTGCAGTTGGGAAAAATGAAAATGATGAAACATGCGAAATTCAAAATAGGTAGTTACTAGTGGGCCCAAAGATTCACCAATGCTCATAGTAAAACCAGTATTTAGAAAATTAAGGAAAATTGTAATTTTTCGAGTCCTGAAATTATTTATATTTCGTATACGAATGTTCTGGGATTTGTTTATACCATATATCAAATAATTCCATGAAACGGATATCAACCATTCGAACATAACCTAGCAATTTCATGGGATATTTTCCAATCGCTCAAACCGTTTTTTCGCTCTGAATATCATTGTAAACTTCTGAACAGGGTTCCCCATAAAAGGCTACCCATTTTAATATTCGAAATGAAATCTTCTTAGTTAACAAAACAAAATTTTTATTATATTAAATTAAAGTTAACTCCTCATGATAACATATCAATATGTGGCTAATTTAATTCTAACTTTTAAAAATCGCGTGTTCTAAATGACCTTCACCAACTTCAACACATTATACAAGGTGCTGTGCCAGTTGGTATTTGAAGAAATGAAATTTTAGATCCTTTTAAATAAGTTCGATCTGAGCTTGCATTTGATATTCCTAGAATGAGGCTTTTTCCGTAAGCAAATCTTTTAGGACTTTTCTAAACGCAATTCTTCAAATTTCGCGCCAATGACGAACCCATAATTTAACAGATACCTAATTTGGCGCGTGACCCCTACTGTTTTTATTAAATGTACTCCTAACTTCATCTATCGAATTGCTTCTATGTGAGTTTCTACACTAAACACACCTTGTCTGACTGTGTATTCCATGAAAGTTCAAAATGATGTTGAAATAAAACAGGAAAAATTTAATGATTATTGAGGAAAACCAACAAACTTCTCGTAGAAAAAGGAAATTTCACGAAATTATCGATTTAAAACATAGATGCATAGAAAACCTGGTGTTGGCACTGATTAGATTTTGTCTGAGTTGCTTGCCGATCGAAAATCTGTGATGGGGTCCCTCTTTCATTTCTCCAGAAAGGAGTCACCCCTTTTTTCATTGCCGCAATAGCCCCACGACAGAAAATATTGCGGATAATTCCGGAACTAGAACCCGATCTACAATCTAGATTGCCTTATTTGATCAACAATTTTTGGGTCACATTTTTTAGTTTCAGGTTTCAACTCGAGAACGTGGTTCAGCAAAATGGGGCCACTTGTCAAACCTCAAATGACTCAATGGAATAACTTCCTAATAAAGTTAGTTCGCGAAGGGATAACATCAACTGGCCTGCCACCAGCCCCGACCTTAGCTCGCTTGACTATTTTGCATGGGTATACCTTAAAAGTAATGCCTCAATTACACTCAGCCACTGCTACTCGCGCTGCCAGAAATATTTCCCGGAATACTTCTGCGGCAGTATGGAAAGGCAGCGAGTATTTACACTCAGCTCAAACATTTCTCTCGCGATCAAGTTTTGGCAATGGCGGACGACGAAATTGCAGCCTCAGCGAGCTGTCTGTTTCATTTATGAATATGTCAGTGTCTCGAAAACATATAAACTCCAAAAGAAAGTTCGTCGTCGTAGAAGATGGTGGATGATATCAAAACATCGTGCACTTTGTGCAAAAGTTCATGGTTTTCATCAGAAGAACTCCATATCACTCTTTCGATCTCAAGGAGTTCTAGAAATGATATTATTTTTTCGTTGCTCCACTCCGTCGACATTTTTCGCAACAATTAACAACGTACGCAACGTTCGCACGACAGTAACTAGGCTGAATGTGATCACTCCCTGCCACTTGCGCTGCCGGTCCTTTGACTGCTGCACGAAAAACCGCTAATTTAGGGAGTGACCGGCAGCGCGAGTGGCAACGCGAGTGGCAGCAGAAGTGAGGTGATTACATTCTCACCTCGCTCATTTCCCTGCCCACTTCCCTGCTCCCTGCCGTGGAAGTGGGCTGAGTGTAATTGACGGGAAACATTTCTCTTGCGATCAAGTTTTGGCAATGGCGGACGACGAAATTGCAGCCTCAGCGATCTGTCTGTTTCATTTAAATAAATATGTGAGTGTCTCGAAAACATATAAACTCCAAAAGAAAGTTCGTCGTCGTAGAAGATGGTGGATGATATCAATAAATCGTTCACTTTGTGCAAAAAGTTCATGGTTTTCATCAGAAGAATCCCATATCACTCTTTCGATCTCAAGGAGTTCTAGAAATGATATTATTTTTTCGTTGCTCCACTCCGTCAACATTTTTCGCAACAATTAACAACGTACGCAACGTTCGCACGACTGTAACTGGGCAGAATGTGATCACTCCCTGCCACTTGCACTGCCGGTCCTTTGACTGCCGCACGAAAAACCGCTAATTTAGGGAGTGACCGGCAGCGCGAGTGGCAACGCGAGTGGCAGCAGAAGTGAGGTGATTACATTCTCACCTCGCTCATTTCCCTGCTCACTTCCCTGCTCCCTGCCGTGGAAGTGGGCTGAGTGTAATTGACGGGTTAGGTTTATCAAAATAATCCGACGAACCTAACCAAATTAAAGCAAAACATCAGGTCAGAAATTGCAGCAATATCGAGAACCATGTGTCAACGTTTTATCACCAATTCTCGTTCCCGTTTGCAAAAGTGTCATCACCGTAACGGTCCTCATTTGGAAAACATCATTTTTTCCAAATAATTTTACAATAAATACTAACAATAAACAATATTTTTCTCATTGCCACAGATAGTTTATGTTTTATTGAACTTACAAATACCCTATACTATTTCTGGACACCTTGTACAGGGTGCGGCACGGAGGATGGATGGTTTTAAAAAAATAATAAAAGCGTTAATTTTTACTCAAAAACACATTTATTGACGGAATCAGATTCTCAAGGAAATAGCATTTGAGACAGTCAAGTGTGGAAAATCACATCAGGCATGTGGTGGCCGAAATCGGTGATGCAGTGCTGGAGGCGCTCTTGGAAGTTCGCGTAGACTCTCTCCAACATCGCTCTCTCAACTTGGGCAACTTCCACGCGAATAACTGTTGCACAATGGCCAATTTGTAGGGGTGAAAGCGAAGATCCATATGCAAAATTCGCCTCACCGAACGATCACTGAGGCGAAGTGCAGCAGCATGTTTCCGAGCAGATCGCGACGGACTGCGAAGAATGGCTTGTCGAACGCGTTCAACATTTTCAGGCGTTCGAACTGTTCGCACAGGTCCTCTTGGTCTTCTGTTGATCAGTTAACCACGTCTTCGAAGTGATTCAACACAACGAAGGATGGTGTTTCGAGAGGGAATAGCTCTATTCCGATGAATGTGGAAATGGCGACGAAACTCACGCTGCACGACCGTGACTGACTCGTTATTTCGGACGAAACTATCATAGGCGAAAACACGATGCTCCACCGTCCAAGGCTCCATGACGACAACTGGTAAATAAATGCTAGGAACACACGAGTCTAACGGCACCTTCCCCACTTCTCTCGTCCTCAGTGGGGGAAAGTTATGCCCATCTGAAAAACGTCCGCCCTCCGTGCCGCACCTTGTATAAGTACATAAACAATTAACAGATTATATTCCTCTAACAGTTATAATGCTGTGAAAATATCGATACTCGGACGAAAATTTTCGCGAAATGTTGAAAACTTCTTGTGGACGTCCCGAAGAACCGTTGGAACATGACGAAAAAAACTTCGAGTCAATGGTTCAAAGGGACATACTTCCTTTCGATAGGCAAAAACCGCGTTGACCAGGAAAAAAAAAGCTTTTCACTGACATGGTCGGAGTTCTCGGGCGATCTTCCGTGACATCGCACTCGAGAAAAACTGTGCGACGGTACTGACTGTGGCGTGAATATAATTAATACTATGTGTTAGTACTCAAGGGACAAAACGTCCAAAGTATTATCATAATAGTTATATGGATATCTATGTACAGATTATCAAGGGAAGAATGCAAGGTTTCATACGACTCCAGAGAAACTGACATCAATATGGCAATAATCATTGTAGAAAGTGTCGCTCGGGATTCAATTAAAGTTCAGCATTGCAAACAAATTGTTACAGTTCCTTATACCGTTAAGGATATCCGATTAATTTGAAATGAGATCGAAGAGGTATGGGATAAATATAAAAATATTATAATTCATCAGCTTACAGCAGCTGTTTGATGAGTCAGCCGTTGCTGACATTTGTACAATGAAATGACTCACTTGAGGGAATGACTGTCAGGATCACATTTCAGAACACTCAGTATGTAATGGAGTTTTGAAATTTATATTTGACACGAATTGGCAGTATTTCAGAACTAAGAATCAAGGATTTCATCGGATGTTATTATTATTCTCTTTCTTTCCCAGGTTTGCTCCATCAGTGAAATAGTTGTTTTTGAGCGCTCGTTCCTCTCAAACGAGAGCTATGTCTATATTTCTCGAACTCTGAGCCAAAAATAGAATACGAACAATTTGCGGGGACATGGATTTAAGCTCGCGAGAGAAAAATTCAGGACAACCCAGAGGCAGATGTTTTTGAATTTTTTTTCATTTTTTGGAACATCTTCAGTACCTAATATAAATATTAAATTCAGTAATATAAATATTATAAATGGATTCAAGAACAGCTTCGACAAATGGGTGACCTCATCGGGATGATGGTGTTTCTGGAAATTGTTTTTTTTTGCTATTTCAACCATATGTACTGTTATGGTTCCAAATATCTTTCTAAAATTCAAAATTAATTTCGATTGATTGAGGCCAAATTGAAAATGAAAGATACAGAAACATCATTTTTTGAAGTTAGTACATAGAGAATAGTTTATATGAATAGTTTAGATTAGATTAAGAAATCAAGGATGTGAAAGGGTTTTTGAAGTATGGAAACCGGGGAGATGAAAAAGGGGTGGAGCGAGAGAAATGATATAGAAAAGTCAAGAAGTAAAATTGTAAAATCAAGAAGAAAAGTCAGAAAATAAATTGGAAAACTGAAGGGAAAATGAAATAAAATAATTGAAAAGATAAGAAATAATTGGAATTGACGCAATCCTGAATCCCAATTATTATTAATGAAGTTAAAAGAAGACAGAAGAAATATCAAGAGAATAATAAGAAAAAAATAATTGAAAATATTGGAATTGACGTGATCCTGAAAGCCAAATATTATTATTGAAGCTATAAGAAGACAGAAGAAGTATGAAGAGAATGTTAACTTTGTGAAAACAGGAATATATTGTACGGACAATAATCATAAATAAGTAAGCGTAGTTTTATCTTATAGAATTAGAATAAGTTGTTTATTTTTATCTGAATTAGAATATTTTAGGAATTTGATATTAGAATAAAAGTTCATATAAATCTAAATTTTTCAATTTTGGACCCTCAATTGGGATAGAGTATACCGGGTATATCAAAATTTAAATTTTCATTGTTTTGTTTGATTCCAAATTCATTTAATTCATATTATTTAAAACTCACATATAGGGAATCATAACAATTGGCGCCCAACGTGGGGCACAAAATTTTTTGGTTATTTAAAATTCAATAATATTGAAAAATTTCAAAAAGTTTCTTGATTCAACGATCATCTTAATAAAAATATATTAGTATATATTCCAAAGCATTGATATCAAATAGTAAGATAGAAGAAATGGCTAACCATAATATGGAATTGAGAAATGAAAGAAATGAAGAAAATATAACTGAAAAGGAAGAAAAAACCAGAGAGCAAGATATACAGGAGAGCAAATTGGATAAAATTATAGAATTACTAGAGAAAATGAATACAAAATATGATAATATTATCGCAGATTTAAGAAACACAAAGAAAAATGAGAATAATGAACATATAACGAAAATAGAAGATAATGAAGATAAAATCAATGAAACAAATAATAAAGTAGAAACAAAAATATTTATTGCTGAAGATAAAATGAAGAAAGAAGAACAAGATTTTGCAGAAGAAGTAACAGAACAACTCAATCAACAAAAACAAGAAGAAAAAAATCAATGTATTCAAACGAAACAAAAGGGGAAAAATAAAATATCAATGAAAAAGATTTATAGAGATAGAAATGCAAATACCGAACATTGCCTCATATTGATGATGAGAAATGAGTGGACTGAAATGAACTGGAAATTTGAAAACAACAGACAAGAAATTGTGAATGAATTCAATAGAAAAGTGAAAGGAAATGCAATGAAATATCTGAAAAGAATGGAGATAATGAAGAAAAAGAAGAGAAAGAAGGAAATGGCGGAAAGGAAGAAAAAGAAGAAAAGGAAGGGGAAGAAGAAAAGGAAGAAAAAGAAGAAGGGGAAGAAAAAGAAGGAATGGAAGGAAAAGAAGAAAAGGAAGAATAAGAAAAAAAGAAAGAAAAAGGAGGAATGGAAGAAGAGGAAGAGAAAGAAATCAAAATTAAAAAAAAAAGGAATATATATTATAGAAAGTATTTTTAGTATAAGAACGATGAATCAAGAGATTTGATAAAATTTGTTTTAATTTGCATAATTTTCCAAATTATTCAAATTTAAACAAAATTTAGGGGATTTGTTATGGTTCCAAATATCTTTCTAAAATTCAAAATTAATTTCGATTGATTGAGGCCAAATTGAAAATGAAAGATACAGAAACATCATTTTTTGAAGTTAGTACATAGAGAATAGTTTATATGAATAGTTTAGATTAGATTAAGAAATCAAGGATGTGAAAGGGTTTTTGAAGTATGGAAACCGGGGAGATGAAAAAGGGGTGGAGCGAGAGAAATGATATAGAAAAGTCAAGAAGTAAAATTGTAAAATCAAGAAGAAAAGTCAGAAAATAAATTGGAAAACTGAAGGGAAAATGAAATAAAATAATTGAAAAGATAAGAAATAATTGGAATTGACGCAATCCTGAATCCCAATTATTATTAATGAAGTTAAAAGAAGACAGAAGAAATATCAAGAGAATAATAAGAAAAAAATAATTGAAAATATTGGAATTGACGTGATCCTGAAAGCCAAATATTATTATTGAAGCTATAAGAAGACAGAAGAAGTATGAAGAGAATGTTAACTTTGTGAAAACAGGAATATATTGTACGGACAATAATCATAAATAAGTAAGCGTAGTTTTATCTTATAGAATTAGAATAAGTTGTTTATTTTTATCTGAATTAGAATATTTTAGGAATTTGATATTAGAATAAAAGTTCATATAAATCTAAATTTTTCAATTTTGGACCCTCAATTGGGATAGAGTATACCGGGTATATCAAAATTTAAATTTTCATTGTTTTGTTTGATTCCAAATTCATTTAATTCATATTATTTAAAACTCACATATAGGGAATCATAACAGTACCTATTAAGTTAATCTCTAGGAGCTCAATTTGTTTATGTGAGTTCATAGGTGTATTCCTCTATTCTTATTTGAATAGATATTAATAAATAATAATAATGCTCTCAATCAAATATAGGTTTGACTCACTGATCTCAAATCTCTGGTCAAATTCATTTCTCTACGGTCGTGAATACGATCACTCTTGAACGGATAAACCTAGACTTGAACTTTTCATGGTAGGTTCGGCCGCGCCGCGGTAAAGTTCGGGCAAAAATTCTACCAGGGTTTCTGTAAACCAGGCCATTCGAAATTTTGTTTTCTGATATTTTCCAAACTGTTGCTTTGATCGAGATGAAATTCTGCAGATATTTCAGACAAATATAAAAAACTAAGAACTGTTGAAATATGGAAATCATATTCCAAGAATCTTGCAATCTTCAAGAGGAAGTCAGTTCTTGAAATTCCTGAAATTTCCGATTTTTCGAGAAACCAGCGTTGTCGCACTGTTTTCAGGACCCCTATGAATTATTTATAGTCTGTAGCACATATCGACAGAATACCGGAAAATTTTGCAATGTGGTAGAGGAGAGTCGCCTAATATGAGGAGGTTTCCTAATTCGGGGAAATCCAAAATCTTAGACAATGAGGGTGTACGACTAATCGCACGCACTCTATCTTGTATAGTATGTCAGGTTGCCCACACTACAGCAATGAACACCTGTTTTATTGAAAACATGAAAGCGTGAGCCCAAGTTATATTATATTATCTGAACGTGAATATCTATAAAGTTTATTCATGTTATCGATTTTAATTAATACATAAGGCAAGGTGAGTAATTAAGGATTTGTTTTTTTTTATTGAATGAAGCGTTGCAGATACAACATTGATGCTTTGCGTTCATTTTTAATAAAAAAAGTATTAGTTTTTTGAGGATATGAACCTTAGAGGACTGGGTCCCTCATCACGGGGAGTTGAGGGCGTCCTTATTTGGGGCTCCCTATATAAGGAACTTTTTTTCTCTAGAAGTAGTCTTATGTATCTCGTTTTTTTTATTTGCAGATGCCAAAAAGAAATACATGGGACCCTGTTCGTATCTTTTGAATAAATTTTTTTTATAAAAAGTTTTTTTTTATAATAGCATCAATCAGCAGATTTTGAAGTCATTTCCTTAAAAACAACATTCAAATTTTTTTTAACTACACTTTGCATCCAATTGAATGGATGACTTCATTCTGCAAAGGTGTGTGTGTGTATATGAAAATTCGACCTCCCCAATTTTGGTGCCCACAGGTTCCTAATTTGGGAAAATGCTTTTTTTACATAATCGGATAACTACCACAATTTGCATCAATTTGATAATTTTTGTACATATATCATTTGTCCTGGCGTCAATTATTATCAGTACGAGATTTTTCCAATTTTGAACATATCATGCAATTTTTTTACTATTTTTAAGAAAATCTCCCCATATTAGGCGACTCTCCTCTAATATTCCAGAAAACTGCTAAACCGCCAGTAAAATTTGTAATGAATTTAATGAGCTTCATGAGCTTTCAGGACGGAAAAATATCCTTTTCGAATATCAGAACGATAGATCGAAAATTGCAAACTGTAGAGTGTAGCTATATTCACAACCAATGCATTTAAGTCGGAAAAAACAGAGAATCCATACGTGCCTATAGCAGTTATTCAAAAGGTATACAAGAAGAGAATTATTTCTATGACTAATTTTCTTTTTCAATCATATCACTTTGGATTACTAATTAATCGAGAAACGAGTGGACGATCGGCAAGTTTCTCCCTGAAATAAAAGGAATTAATCGCTTCATTCGGTTAATAAGCATAGAGTTAACAATTGGTGATTTGTTGCAGGTCATCTGTTTTCCAACAGTGGAGTAATTGACGATATCAGAGCGTAACGCGAGAAAATAATTGATTTGGCTAATTCAAATTCGTCTCGACCTACTAATTTTCAATAAGATGGTAATTTCGGTGGAAAAGCTTGTCGAATGGATAATCTTGCGAAATTTTCAATGTTCATACTGTTACAACTCGGGCAAGAATTTATTAAGTATATTTGAGTACCTTATCACTTACGGCATGAGTTATGCAAGCTCTAAACTTATTCCTTGACTCAAATTGTTGATATTCGAGTGGCTACAAAATCCTCGAGCAAACAAACGCGGTGTCCCTCGAAAGAACTTACATGGGCCACTTCCTCTGCAAAGGAAGAAATCCCACGATTAATTGTTCCGTCCCAACATTCAGGCAGGTATCAAAATTGAGTTTGTTTTCTGTCGACCTCGAAAGTCTGTGTATAGGAAATCGACCATAAATACCACCGTCATGCTCAATTTCCTACCGAACATTCAAAAGTGATCCACTGTCAAATTTATGAATCTTGAATCTGAAATTCATCCAAGGAAATTCTTAGAGAAGCTGCCACATCCATATAATAAGCTTTTTTACCTATTGTTGGCGCTGAAACACATTGACCATATTTCACAACTAACAACTTATTGGTGATGCAAGAGAATTATAGATACTAATCGAGGTTTTGCGGTCCTAAGGGCCGATTGCACCGTAAACAAAACTGTAGATTAAATCCTAAACCTCGATTAGTGTAATAATCAATAGACACTAATCTACAGTTTTGTATAGGGTGCAATCGGTCCTAAGAAAATCAACTGTTCACTTTGACACACTTTGTATTTCAAAAAAGTGGATACTGTGTTGGATAGTTGTCACCTTTTTGTATTCCTCATTATCTAAATAAATAAATAAATGCTGCGGTTGCGTTCGCTAATGGACAAAATTCTACTAGGGATGCCGTAAATAAGGTAATTCAATTTTTTCCCTGAGAATTTCGAAACTACAAATTCGATCAAGATGAAATTTTGCACTTAGGTGGAGAATGAGCAGGAAATCGTCTCAATCGACTAGGTTCGTAGACCTGATCAAGAACGGTGGTCAAATTCTAATCTGTCCGCCCGTTCTTCCGTCTGCAAGCTCGAATAAATAAACCAAGAAACTCCAAGTTCTAAGGTACAAATCAAGAATGCCGTAGTTGAGTTCGTTGATTGGCAGAATTCGGCCAGGGGGTTTTCCGATTAATTATTCATTCGATTCGATCGAGATGAAATTTTGCGCTTAGGAGGGAATTAAGTATTTTGGTCCAGATCGCGTTTACAGAACCATTCAAGCGAATTCCAATATTTCTCTTATATCGGATTCTGGATCATAGACGATTTATAAGACAGCAGCTGTAAAAAATTTTTTGACAACCGTTTTGGAGATTCTTGAATGCGAATTCACTCATAAGGTGGATCTAATTATAAGAGTTATCGAACGAGCGCTCAGAAAAGCTCCTGAATTCAGACCATAGTGCTTCATGTGAACCATTCTTTTATCTTGGTCTCATAACATAAGCTTTTGCTTATTTCGAAAAAAAATGTCTTTTATACTGAAATCGATCAGTGAATCTGACAGCTAAGACGAAACAAGCGAAGGTTCTGCCTCACAACTATCATTATTAATTTCTATAACCTATTTCGAGACCAAAACAGTAACACCTATAAGATGAAATAAGACCTATTTCATAATATACATCTTTAAACGGGATGAAAAAAGATCTTAAATGTCATAATTTTTCTTTTAGAACTATTGTAGTTCAGTCATAGATGGATGTAGAAGAACCGAACAGCGGCAAGAGGAATAGTTATTTTCCTATCAAGGGCGGAAAGTTGTACTTTCCCGCACTAGATTGCCGTTGCCCGAACGACGCGGAGCGGAGTTCGGGCAAGCAATCGAGTGCGGGAAAGTACTTTCCGCTCAAGATAGGAACAATATTTTTTCTACAACCGTATAATAAAATGAAAAAAAAAAAAACTTCTACACAACTCGAATATTCGTTTTGACACATTAATTACGGAGTTTGGGATTCTATGCGGAAAAACATAGACCATGACATAGAAATAAATACACAGATCCATGTATGCCAGTCATAATTTTTGAAGGATGTCAAGTTCTCTTTGAAAATGCAATAATTTTTTCAAACGGAAATCTGCATTAATAATTAGTTTGACATGGATGAAACTGCATAATTTGAAATATTCAACTAAATATATAAGTAAGTAGATTAAGAGATTTCATGTTAAAGGTATTATTATACCCAAATTCAACACATATTTACTTTCCCGCACTAGTGCGGAAAAGTAACTTTTCCGCACTAGTACGGGAAAGTGACACTTTCCGAATCGAAAACAATGCGGGAAAGTATAGTAAGTTAGGCCCGGTTGTAGAAAAAATATATATGTATCCACTTTCATTGAAATCGAAAAATACTCCAAGAATGAGCTAGAATAATTTCAGCCCATCAATATCAATCTCCATTGACGTTTTATGATTCCGAATATACTATAAAATTGCGTTCTCATATACAGAACCTAAGACGTGACAAGAATAAATATTAACACCAACAGCTTCATTTATACCCAAGCACAGGGTGTAATTAAATCCTTCTTTGTAGAAAGCCTACGGGTGCAGAAATTTAACGCCACTTCGAAGAAGAGAAGTATACGAATGATCACGTGATCACGATCCTTTGGTCATTTCCTCAATGGCATACGGAAAAATTCATACACGTTTCAGCTTTAGCCTTTATGGATATATTCATAGGGTATGTGTGTGTATAACTATGACTCCGAATATATTCCTTCAATATATTAAAAAAGCTTCGTTTTCGAGATACAGTTTATGTTTTTTCGAATATGCTAGTCTCCTGAATGTCTCGAAAATTTTAATATTCCTGAAGGCAAAGTTGTTCAACATTTCTTTCCCCAAAGCGGTAGCGGATATTGCTGTTGAAAATATTGAATTTTTGAGCGCGCTCGTTTTACCTCCTGATGTCCATATTCTTTGAATTTGAGCCAGAAATGTTTTCAAACGATAAGGCACCACTCACTTATAACGAATCCGTGGTCCAATTCAATTCTGTCCGTCGCCCGGCATTGAACACGATAACACTGGAACGGAAAACCCAAGAGTCTTAATTTTCGGGGATTTCGAATGTCGCGGTTAGATTCGTTTATGGAAAAAATTCCCCCATGGGCTCCATAAATATGGGTGTTCGATATTTTGTTTTCCTGTTAATTTCAAAGATACGGATTCGATCTTGATGAAATTTATATGCAGAATTTCGTATTCAAACTTGCGTCTACATCGCTTATACAGGACCATATAAAATTTCAGGGAACTGTCGAGAAAATAATTCCCTATATTTCGGTTATGACCAACTTACATTATAATGGAATGATATAAGTCTTGCTGCTCAGCTTGAAATAATGGGTAAACATCTAATTGGAACAGCGGGATATTTTCTTGTTTCCATACTAAGAAACTAGTCGTCAAAATCCGATCCACATGGCATTTTGGCAAGAAATTTTTGTCTTTCTGTGTTGGGTCATATCCATGGAAACATGAGAATCCCCCTGTTCCACCAGCTTGAGATGTTTACCCACTTCTTGATCTGGTTAAAGCATTCCCTGTTACTATAAGTTCTATATGGTTAAAATAAGGCTCTACATATGCAGAATTCCTGAATTGGATGTGTAGGTACTCCACAGCAGTGGATAATACTCGGGATAATATTTCATGAAATTTTATTTATTTGCATTTAGCGAATCGAGATAAACTATAAACTATGACATTTGGTTACTGTGACAAACAAACTTCTAAAATACACCAAATGAAAAATAGATTGAAAGTTAAGGAAACTAAACTAGTCTTAGATTTGTTGCCATAACGAATAGAAGAATTCAACTGAAGAAATCATCTAAAAATTGAAAATATACATTTTTCGAAATTCACTTTTTTATGAAATACATATGAATCGAACAAACGGTCGAACGGAGCTTTCTATTTCCTTATTCGTATCTTCTTTTGGACTTTTCAGGCAGTTAATTCTGTGATGTTAATTTTACGTACTCTTCAATTTCAGGTGGAGTACATTCATCATCACTATCAATCTCTGCATCCATGTTTTATGGAATTTAAGATACCTACTATCGCCACGGTTTTGTTCATGATGAGAATGATGCATATGCAAAACTGACACTTCTAAAGTTTTTCAGACGTTGCCGCTATGTTCATTTCAAAGCAATGATCAATTCCATTATGCAGTACATACATACACTGTGTCCGTAAAGTATGGAAAAAATTAATGTTTAGCTTAACAGGTCATTTTGAGAAATAATCTTGAAACACGTCGATTTTTGATGGTTATTTACCGTTTTTTAAAATAATAATATAATATACAGGGTGAATTACGTTCGAGAAATGACTTCACCTACATTTCTTTTTAATAGAACACCCCCATTTTGTCTCAATTTTAGGATTACTCTAGCTGAGCTGATTCCAAAAATGTATCACATGTTGATTCCAATTGGTACAGGGTGGACAAAAATACAATAGTTTTGTGTGTGCTCATGAAGTAACGCGTAACATTCTTTATTAGGTAAATTAACAATATTTTCAAAAATACTTATAGTCCAGCGGCAATTGGTTCAAATGTAACACCCCGTAGTTTGCTACATGTTTAGAGTAATAAAAATGAGCTGTTTCCAAACATGGTACTTTATGAGCACACACAAAACTATTGTATTTTTGTCCACCCTGTACCAATTGGAATCAACATGTGATACATTTTTGAAATCAGCTCAGCTAGAGTAATCCGAAAATTGAGACATTTGAAAAAAATTTAGGTGAAGTCATTTCTCGAACGTAGTTCACCCTGTATATTAGATTTTTATTTTAAAATACGGTAAATTACCATCAAAAATCGACGTGTTCCAGGATTATTTCTTAAAATGACCTGTTTAGCTAAAAATGAATTTGTTCTATACTTTACGGGCACAGTGTATCACTCTCGGTATAACTCTAGGGTGATATTTGTCATTTTCGAAGTAGCCAAATAGTGTGCTATTCGTCATTTTCGCATGTGCTCGTCGGAAAAATATTTTTGTTTTGTCACTTCCGGATCCACCTTATGTGGCAATAAACTTCGTTTTTTAAAATGGCATACCCAGAAAATTATTACATTCATTGATTCCCCTTTCTATTTCAATATGGCTTCGATCATATGAATGAGCTGATATTCCCAAGATTTCCAAATTTATTCGAACTTATTGACAAACATTCTCTATTCGATTTGATCAGAAAGATGATTAGGTATAGCTAGTTGCTCAAGATGTTAAATCATGACAATGAAATTTTCAGGATCTGGCATAACAAAGTGACAGCCGTTGCATATCTTCATCAAAATATCAAAAGATATGCGTATGAATAACTGGTGTCATTTTTTTGCGAAGAATTATCCAACGAATTTCATCATAAAATGTAATGAATATTTCATTATGTGTGAGTGAATGATCAAACTTTCACATAATGAAATATTCATCACATTTTATGAAGAAATTTGATGTTATTAGTTATTATTTTCCCAAAAAAATGATATCACTTATCGATACGGTTTCCTGCTATTGGTATTTTAATGAAGAATGTTTTACCATGAAGAAACTGATGGATTTGATTTATTTGGGAGCTTGTAACACAGAAAGGCCACGCGGTGTAGTAGAAATCATTATTTAAAAATGGAACATATTTATACCAGGCATAGATTTTGTTTTGCATTTTTCTCAGTGCGCCCAATAACTCAGGTGTTTCAGGATTATCTATTCATTCGAAATATTTGTGTCCATATCCTCATGTTATTTTGGGTTTTAATAACTGTTCGAATATTGAACTTGGAACCAATTGTTCTGATTTTTTCTGAAAGACCGAGAACATATGGAATCGCATTCAATAAATTGAGTTGTTTTCAACGGTTTTTTTTGTTGGTGTTCTTGATGATTTTATTGTTGATAACAAGTTTTTTCTTCAATTTTATCACTGTCTTAATGCAGGTATCCAGTACGTATTCTGAAGAAAATTTTCGAGGAAATGAATTTTATTTTCACAAATTTCAGGATTCGAGGTATTTTATTCAATAAAAGTTACTGTTATGATTCCTTCTATATGAATTTATATTCCGAATAAATTGAATTTTGAATGTTACAAATCAATAAAAAAAATTCAATATATTCCGGTTTTCACCAAACTAACATTCTCTTTATATTTCTTCTGTCTTCTTATTACTTTATTGATAAAATTTTGCATTCAGGATCATGTCAATTCCAATTATTTTTTATATTTTCAATTACTTCATTATATTTTCCTTTCATTTTTCCCAATTTATTCTCTGACTTCTCTTGATTTTCAATTCATTTCATCTCCTTGGTTTCCATTCTTCAAAACCGCTTCTACATCCTTAATTTTCTTAATATAATCCTAACTATATTCACAGAATCTATTTTCTTTTTACAAACTTCAAATAATGATTAAATCTCTCATTGTAATTTCGCCTCAATAGATCGGAATTAACTTTGAATTTTGAAAAGATGATTTTGGACCATAACTGAAGGGAAAATGAAATGAAGTATTTGAAAATGTGAGAAATAATTGGAATTGACGTGATCCTGAATGCAAAATATTATTAATGAAGATTGATAGAGTTCTAACGTGACCTTGTACTAGTTTAAATATAATGGTTGTTGGGAATAGGTCAATTATGTAGAGAAAAACCAATTACTCTATGGCCGACGTTTCGGCATATATTTTGCCATCTTCAGGGCTGAAGTAAAACGGTCCTCTTTTGTCAAAAACAATGATTCGTCTTTTCGATATTTTAAAGAATCAAAATGAGCTGATGTGGGCTGCATGAAGGATTCAAACATGCTTACTGAGTAATTGGTGTTTCTCTACATAATTGACCTATTCCCAACAACCATTATATTTAAATTATTAATGAAGTCATAAGAAGACAGAAGAAATATAAATATAATTAGGAAAGAAATAACGGCATGCAGACTATTGAATATTTTTTGAAGTGTAACTTTTTCCGAAATTTCAAAAAATATTCAATAGTCTGCATGCCGTTATTTCTTTCCTAATTATATTTACAGACGTTAACCTATTCTCATATAAAGATAATGGTAGTTTGGTGAAAACAGGAATATATTGTACGGACATTTATCATAAACTAGCTGGCCCGGCGAACTTTGTTTCGCCTAAATGATACCTATGCCATAGCCATCTTTATCTTAAGAAGGCCGTGCCTATACTTACTGTGGATTTCACAAATCGTAATCACCAGTGATCGGAGATCAACGGCTTGGTTAGATTTCTGAACTGTCAAATCGAGTTGATTCTAGATCAAGCTCCGATCACCGGTGATATGCATTGTGAAACCCCCGTTTAACTTACCATTGCTATTTTTTCAAGCAGGAGATAAATTAGGCATAATAAAAGTGCTGTCAAATGTCATCTGTCAAATGTCATCTGTCATCTGTCAAATGTCATCTGTCAAATGTCATCTGTCAGATGTCATCTGTCAAATGTCATCTGTCAAATATCATCTGTCAAATGCCATCTGTCAAATGTCATCTGTCAAACGTCATCTATCAAACGTCATATGTCAAACATCATCTATCAAACGTCATCTGTCAAACATCATCTGTCAAATATCATCTGTCAAATGTCATCTGTCGAATGTCATCTGTCAACCGTCATCTGTCATCTTTTCCACGGATATGAACTGTCACACAAAACAGAAATACAAAATAATATGTCAATTACTAATTATGGGCAATTTTGAATTCAGTTATTTCCGCAAATATATTTATTAGGTACCCAAACATAAATCAAGAAAATTTCAGAAATATAGAGAGAAAATGAAAATGGACAACTCACGATTGATGCTGATCGTCACATTTACTTTACAATCCGGTGAAAATTCACTGTTCCACCAACTTAAGATCTTTACCTGCTTTTGATCTGATTATAGCCTATGAATTTAATCGTCAAGATCCGATTCACTTGGCGTTTCGGCAAACATTTCTGTGTTTCTGTTCGGTGTGACAGGTCGTATCCATGGGAATATGGAAAGTTCGGTATTCCTCCAACTTGAGATGTTTATCCACTTTTTCATCTGGTAATAGCACAGAATACCTATCTACACAGAAGCGTCAGTAAGCGTCGGCACTTTGATATTCATGGGGCAAATTTTCGTGACCTTGAATCTCTGTTAGGTAGTACATATGTCACTTTTGAGTGGTCCAGCGGGAAGTTTAAATTTCAACTTGACATATGTACTACCTAGCATGGCACAAACGTCATCAAATTAAGTTTTGGCGGGAAGGCAGAGTGACGCTTCTGTGTAGTTAGGTATTTCTGTGGTAATAGCATTCCATGTACTATAAATTCTATGATTAATCCCCATGGAATATTCTTATACCGTTGGTAAGACCTACTGCACTTTTAACTATTCACTTGACATGCGATTCTGTGGAAGAAAAACTAACCTCCTTCGTCCAAATGTCAAAACCTATATAAGTACTCTATGATTGCTCGATTGGTGGTAACACATAATTCTATGGGTGGTAAGAAAAAGGAAGGCTTTTTTTTCTTTCCTGTAGGTTTTTTTTGGGAATATTTTGTTATATAAACCTTGCCCTAACAATAATAAACACAACAAAAAAAGAATTGTCCAATTTGGTGCGATCGTTTGAACAATATGGCATTTCGAAGTTTTGAACAAACCATAGATCGCCTTTTATTAATATAGATAAGTAAGAGTAGTTTTATCTTATAGAATTAGGATAGGTTCTTTAATTTTTATCTGAATTAGAATATTAAGGAAGTTGATTTTAGAATAAAAGTTTATATAAATCTGAATTTTTCATTTTTGACCCTCAATTGGGATAGAATATACAGGGCGTATCACAATTTAAATTTTTATCGATTTGTTCGATTCAAAATTCATTCAATTCGTATTATAAAAAGCTCACATATTGGGAATCATAACAGTACCTTCTTAATACTGGGTGGGTAATTTCAATTGAAATTCATAAACTTATTTGAATGTATGTCTGATTTCCGAAGAGACTCGTTTTGAAATAATTCGGAAATTCTGAATTTCATGGTGCCATTTTAAGTATTTATAAATTCAATACAAATATATTCTCATTAGCTTATACTCATATTGTTCCAATATATTATGGTATTCAACATTGTTTCAAGAATTGCTCCTGACAAATAGTTTAAGTAGAACATGAAATACAGAAGCGTTTTTCAAAGTAATGAGTTTTTGTTAATTGTATTGGTAAAGAAAACTTACAGAGTTTGAAAAAGATAAATGTTGAATCCCTAAATTAATTACATTAGCCATACATAAGAATAAGATTTAAGTTATCTTCATTATGTAATCATCAGGCATTGTGTCCCAAACCTTAGTAAACACAAATGAAAATGAATTTCACTGAAATGAAATTCTGATGCTCACCGTTTTCAATGTTGAATTATTTTATTTAAGATAATTCAATTGAAACCGAATCTTATATTTTCCTTAAGAACTTGTTTTTTCTTGAATATCTAGAGAATGTTGATTTTAGGCATATAGTTATATTATAGCTACGGAGTATCACATCATCGAAGTCATATTTCTATTCGATGAAGGATCCAAATTTTTTTTTTAATTTTTTGAGCATTCCATTTTAGAAAAACGAAGTTTATAGTTACCGATATCACCGGTCAAGTATTAGGTTCGAAAATATTTAAAATTTCCTCGGCCTCCCAGATAACACTCTGAACTCTAGCAGCTTTGGGGGAAAGTAAATAAAGAATGACCCTGAAAATGGAACGAGACATAAGATTCCATGTGTTTACATACCTGGTCCGAGTGTTGTTATAACTGGCGGGATTTTTTGCGAAGATCCATGACTGAGCCCATACTTCACTGGCTTGAAATGGAAAAAAGAAGGGGAATAACCAGAACCAGCACGACTCAAGGAGCTGAATCTTTCCTCTCTGTCCTCGACGTAAACACCCTCCTTGCCCATCGCTGCAAGTTGCCTTCCCTTCGGCATAAACATTATTAAAAAAACCACGATCGAAGATACGACCAATCCAAATGCGATGCATGCATCTTTATGCCTCTCGTGAACTATAAATCCAGACATGGTCCATATTATCCATATCATTATACTACAACCCACTGACATGCCTATGTAGGTAGCTTCTCTGTAGTTATCTCGTATACCACGTGATTTGACCGCCAAAACTGTCACGAATACCACGAGGAATATTACATAGATCAAACTGAAAAGCATCTCCATAAAAGGGGTACGGCATAGGTGTACCGTTATAGGTTTACCTAAATCCTCTGCCGTTACAAGAACTCCGTATTTATTACCAGATAACATTACATTATCGAATGTCACTTCGTCCACTATGGGCGGATTTGTTAAAAGCCATTGCGCTCCGATAGCTACTTGAATAAGAATAGCGAAAAGAAGCAGAAGTCCCTGGTATGGTGCGGGTAGGTAAACTCCCCCATTCAAACTGACTAAAAAAACACATTTCACTAAGAGCGAAGCGAATATAATCGCGTAAGTAAGCCCAGTGCCAAAACGTACGATAGCACAGGTGAATTGAGTTGGTGATGCAGTAAAAACAGTAGCTAAAGCAGCACTTGAAAACAACCCCAAGAGAAGCATCTGACCTAGGAATAAATGTCTCCTGCTGGGTGTAGTATAATAAGCTTTGCACAAAACGAACACTTCGAAGCCTGCTATGAGTAGCATGGTCACAGCCGACAGCGATAAGATCGGCACTACCCATAATTCATCCCGAAAAAACGCACCGATTTTTGTGCTTTGCACTGAACAACCCGCACAAGCTGTATATACTGAATGCGTTGAAGTTGTTGAAATGGGGTTAGCTGTAGATGGCACCAAAAAGAATTCTGTACTTAATTCTAAACGTCTCTTGAGAGCTGATGTCGAATTCCACACGTCCAAACGGTTTAGTCTCAAAGGCTCGACAGGGACACTTGATATGTAACCTACACCTTTTGTTCCTCCCGCACGCAGTCTATCAGTTAAACTATGGTTTCTGTTCGAAACTAACCTAGTGGATAATTCGGAATTGCCTGCACTTCCGAAAAAGTCTATTGATCTCGTGGTAAAGTTGTAAATGATGCCCTTGATGGAATTGCCTTCCGAGTTGTTGATGGGTCCGCGATCTAAGTCTCCGGACCTTGCGAGTCGGTCCTGCGCGAGAGACAGCGACAGATAAGTCGCGAACACCACGAATGTTTTAGCCATACTGACTAGCCATCGTGGTTCCGGAGTTGTAGAGTACCTCTCGAGGTGCCAGTCCGTTTCATTAACATTCAACGGAGAAGAGGACGTGTTTCGGGAGTAGGCAGGTATTTCGCTGGCTTTCAGTGATTCAAAGTTCTTCTCCGACAAGAAGACTCAGATTTCAATCTGACGCATTTTTAACTGCAATTAACGATTCCCGCCGCCGGGATGCTAAACATGTTGAATATTTTAGGTACCGTTCGGTCATCGGAAAGAATGAGAAACTTTCCATTGGGGCCGATGAATTTTCAGTCGTATTTTTCATATTTTTGTGGAGTGGTCACATAAGTTTATTGAACTTGGAACATCAACACACGAGCGATATTTTAATTCGCTATTTCATGGTACATGAACTCAGACATATATGGTTATGTGAATTTTTATTCTGTTATAGACGTTGTTATCTTGAATATCAGCAGCTCTGCAACTGTGGCATCAGTTTGTGCAAGAGATTATAATACTCAGGTCCATTTTCATAATTATTACGCTAAAGTGGCTTCAGCAGAAGTCCACTCAAGTTATAATGAACTAAATCTGTAGTTGACATTTTTCATAATATTCGTGTAGTGAGCGTCACTTCAACTGAAATACTTTCAGTTCTTCCGAAGCGAAATACTGAATTTGTTGATTCTCTATGGTTCAGATATTTCTGCACCTTGTTGTTTGCTGAACAATGAACATGTGAAATTTGTTTTACGAACCTAAGTTTTTATAATATAGTAGGGGAAATACGTACAAAATGACATATATGGACAAAATGACATAGGCATCATAACTTGAGTTCGGAGGTATGAAATGCGGAACTGCCTACCACATTACACGACCCGAGTGGCTTCAATTAACCTCTGAAAATTAGCAAGAGCTACTCTGGTTCATTCGGTCGTTATGAGTGATAACAGAAATCAATAGGTCACGAATTTTTTTTCATTGCGCCAAATTTTAAGAAGAAATGGCCAGTTTTCACCATGTTTTTCATTCAAATTGCATTCAATTCAAACTTTACTTATTTGTCATTGTATTCACGGAGCTCTTTGTATGTTGAATATACTTTTTGTATTCATTCGATACATTTCTAGTTTTATAACGCTATATGGACAAAATGACATATACAGTGATTGGACAAAATGACATAGGTATTTCAGCTGAATTAACCGTATCTACCGGACAAAACCAAGACAAACCATCTCAGGCTCCATCAGAAAACAAAGAATCAGGACTTGTCTTAACATATTCATAACAAAATCTTCATCTGCGGCTAATAAAGGCAATGCATCTTAACCTACTCTTGCTGATCCTATGAGGAGGTTTCTCCAATCCCTAAAGGACGATTTATAAGTGAACAAGGCAAACGTGAGCCGAGGACTCGACAAACGTACTTAGTTTCAACTTCTTCACCTAATAAGACTGCAATCAAATCAAAAAAGAGCCCATACCTCCTCCAAAAACAAGGAGACAAGTCCCTAGGGGCCCTAGGGTATTATTTAAAGAAGACAATGAAGAAGAAAATGTTCCTAGCAACTTGCGAGATCATGAAGACGACTGTCCAGTGTCCATCTATCTATTGTTATGAGACCTTTTTTCCCGATTTAGATCTTTTCCAGGATTAGCCCTGAAGAAGACTGGTTACGGTGCATGCATTGCTTGCATTGGGCTCACGCATCTTGT
Organism: Adalia bipunctata; assembly: GCA_910592335.1. Taxonomy (NCBI): domain Eukaryota; kingdom Metazoa; phylum Arthropoda; class Insecta; order Coleoptera; family Coccinellidae; genus Adalia; species Adalia bipunctata. The sequence goes on from OU342948.1 coordinate 45,033,228, forward strand.
CCTGATGTTCCTAGAAGAACCAAGCGTTTCATTGGTGAACTTTGTCAGTAGTTTTTTAACTATAAGCATAAAAATACAGTTGCCTATTGCAGGTATGTCATTTTGTCCATAGCATGCGAACAAAATGAATTTCGTTCATCCCAATTTATCTAAGAATATTTTATTTCTTGGTACTTTTATTTCATAAAGGTTGATTAGATTTTATAAAGAAAGGACCAAAGATCACAGGTGTCGAATATGAAATTACTGTGATTCACTACTAACAAGTTATGCCTTTGAAATAAAACCCTATGTCATTTTGTACGTACTTCCCCTACATATTTATATTTCATAATGCACTTTTCATGGCGAGCTTTAGTTTGACCGCCGAACGTAAGTGAGGCGGGTAATTGAAAGCAAGCCATGAGAAATAAGTCTCTCTTCCTTCGAATGAAATATGTTATTTTGTTTTCAAACATTTTGAAATTCCTGGAAATCTGAATTTCCTCTTTCGGATTGACATTTACCTACGATCGATATTATAATTGAGTGAAAAATGTAACATTTGCATAGTGACGGTCGTCTTGCAAAATTAGTCCCTTGCATAAAAACACTTTTCCTGCCGCCGCGCCGGCGCCAGAGAAAAAAGTTATAGCAACTATTTCTCCTCTTAGGCGGAGAAATAGAACTTTTCAATGATCCTGTCAGTCGAAAAATGACGTAGTTATCGTATGTACAGGGTGGGCAAAATTGGTGCTACATGAACTAAAACTTTTTAACCCGAGGAGATAGAGCAAAATGAATGGCACCTTATAGTCCTCTTTTTTCGATAAACTGATAATGCCAACAACTGCATTCCTCTATCTTCTTTTGTTTCCGAGTTATAGGCCAAAATTGAAATTTGGGCGATTTCAACTTTGGTCATTATATCCGTTTGTGATTATGCTAGGATGTTGAAATAAAAACATTATACAGGCACTTTTCTGAGAGCAATCCAGTGGCGTACTCTGATTTTTTATAAAAGATTCATTTGCTGAGTTATAACATAAAGTTGTGTTTTTTCTTATGGAAACAGTAGTTTGAAATGACTTAGAAAGAATCGCCATTTTTTTCCCGTTTCAGAAATGTATCATTTGTTATACATCGCCCTCAGTTTCGTTAAGATATTATGAAAAATATGGTTTGTATATGGAATTCGAATTATTGAGTAGGCTGAATCATAGAATTATGTGTCTCTACCATATATCTACTAATATGTACCTATATGGATTATACGCCTGCTAATAATTGTCTGAAAGTGAAGCCAGGTCTTTGGTAACGATTGATTTGTACGCATGCGTCAACTCGAAATTCAAAAATGACAATAGATTTGGAGGTTATGTTATTTATTTACATTTCAAACTTCAAGATTTTCTTGCATATAGATATGAAAACGTTCTACTAAAACATTTCCGTATTAGTTTTCACAAAGAAATGAATGTTATAAGTTTTCAGAAAACTATTTGATTCATCGTATTGAAGGGAATGCATTCTTTTAGCCGGAATAAATATTGATAATTTATGTATCAAGGATTTATCGAGAAATTTTCGTCAGAGGTTCTAATGGAATTCCGATTACCTTTTAAAATAAAACGTAGGTATGTCTGTAGGTACATCATTGCTGTGAGAATTAAGGTTGATAAAATGGTAACTCACACAGTTAAATAAACCCTTGTTATTAAAGTAATGTAGAAGTCAAAAAGATTTTGTGTTTTAGGTTAATTGAATAGTTCATTGCTGAAACAAAATTGAAATGTGTTTTTTCAGTTAGGTATTCAAGGATATGTTTATTTGCAATGTTGCATCCCAATAGTTATTCTCTTCACAGTTTTTGTTTGATAAGAAGTCTAAAATTTTTGTCTTGTTTTGTTGATCTACTTGCTCAGGGTTTCAATTCTGAATGAAAAAATTCTTTCTTTGCTTCAAACATTCCATTTTAAGATCCCATTTATAGCAACTATTGAAGAAAATATCAAGTAGAGGCCATGAATATTAATTATTCAAATTTGTGTTACTCAATATCTTAAAATGATGTATTCAATCATTCTATGTAATAAAACAAATAATAACTATTTTACAGTCTATTTACACATTTTTTTCATAACAACTTCATACCGAAAATTATTGTTAAGGAAGAGAAAAAACAAGTTTACATGCCGAGGTAGGTAGAGTTGGATGAACTTACTTCTTGATTGAGACATATGAAGTTCTGTTTACTTTGGTGGATTGGAAAATATGGGGCCTATTCGATAAGGTTTGTTGGGAAACAAGCTTTCATGACATATTCAACATGAGTAAAGTATTAGAAAAGTTTGAATCCTCCTCCAATTTTAAAATGGTACATGAAATTAGAAATATTTTCTTACTATGAGTTTTCAGGTAAACTATGAATTTTTAGTCCATGATCCATATTATAATTGCTTATATGTATAGTAAGGGAAATAGTCAATAGCGGTTAGATAAAGGTAAATCCAAAATTGTTCTCAGAAGGGCACTTTCGAGAACAAGTTGAACTTTTCTGATTGGATTATTATGCGTTTTGGATTATGGTATGAAAAAGGAGTTTGTTGGTAGTACCCTCATGGAAATATGCAATTTTTTAACAACCCAGGGACTGCATGTTCCATTAAAATTAAATGAGAGGCTATTATTATGACAAAGCGAGAACATGAGAGTGGAGGTAGCAGTACATACACTAAGTAATACAGTTTTGTAAAAACACTGAACCATGACCTAAAATAAAAATATGTTGAAATTGCTGAATTTTGTTAAATTTTCAATAATACCATCTAAATAGTGAGTAGGATAATATGTGATCTAAAAAACAAAGTTGAAACTAAAGACATACCGTTGATTGGAAGGTATGTAGTGGATTGTCTGTAAACAGTGGAAGAAAATCATGCAAGTTTTTTGATAAAACAAGATGAGTATGTAATGTTGTGGTGTATAAACCTAGAGTGGAACCTCGATATAACAAATTTAAGACCAATCTCACCTCAGTTTAACGAATCTCTACTGCTTCCCTTCCGATTTGTTATATCGAAGTTCCACTGTATTTATATGACGTAATCAAAAGCCAAGGCAAATTTACCTCTCAATACGATAAACATAAATACAGAACCCAGATAATATGTGACAATTGATTTATTGAGTTTCAGAATGCATTGATTTCATTCATTTGATGAAAAGAAAAACGCACCCAGTATGTGTGTTGAACAGCTTTTTCACCTAGCGGTACATTGCCATTAAAAACTTAGAGCCAACCCTTTCAGTGGGTTACTATTCAAAAAGAGATTTATACTTTAAAAGATGTCCTCCATCCAAACTAAAATTGACTTCTCTGAGTGTTTTCTATTAGTACCTTAGTACCCTGTAAAATAACTTTCAACAAAATGTCTTCCGCAAATTCTCATTTGTGCGACATCGTTATCAGCATTTAGGTGACATAGAGCCATCCACTGAGATCTTTGCAGGTGATTCTTAGGGAACCTGAAAATAATATAGTGGTAAAGGAGAAAGTATAACAGTAATATTTGCATTTTTTACCTGTGATATGAATTCGAGCATGTAGAGTCACAAATGTAACATTTGTAAGTAGAACTCCGACAACAATTTTCAAATAGATATAAATATTATCCAAAAACGGACCAACTATAACTATAAAGACTAACCAACTCAACTAGGTAAACAAACTTCGATTATATTAAACGCGAAAATTAGCAATAATAACAATGATTATAAGTGAAAAACGAACGAGGATTCAAACAAGGAACGAAATATTTATAAACGAATTTTCAATTTCAATAGGAGAATTAACAGTTAACATTTACGGAATAAACAATTTCAAATTTGTTTGGTTATGAGCGTAAATATCCACATGAAATAATACATCACATTATTAATTTTACGTCTATGACATAATAAAATGTGCCAGAGAGAGATAGAATAACTACGTTATTTTTATTCTTAATATTTCTGCACATGCGCAGATCTGGATTGTTACCAAAGCCCAGCTTCAATTTTGATTGGCCTATTACCCATATAGGAATTATTAGATATATGGTCTCTACGCATAGTGTAATTATTAATTCACGTTTGAATACTTGATGGTGCGATCTCTGTTTGAAACAACTGTCAGTTATTAAAATTTGAAGTCATCGTTGGCGGCATTATGGAGATATTCCAAAATTAGGAAAAATATGATATGTTGAAATGTTTCATTTTAGCGAATGAGAATAGTGGGGCAGCAAGTGATTCAATTGTGAAATAATAATTACACCATGCGTAGAGACACATAATTCTATGATTCAGCCTACTCAATAATTCGAATTCCATATACAAACCATATTTTTCATAATATCTTAACAAATCTGAGGGCGATGTGTAACATATGATACATTTCTGAAACGTGAAAAAAATGGCGATTATTTCTAAGTCATTTCAAACTACTGTTTCCATAAGAAAAAACACAACTGCATGTTATAACTCAGCAAATGAACCTTTTATGAAAAATCAGAGTACGCCACTGGATTGCTATCAGAAAAGTATAATGTATAATGTTTTTATTTCAACATCCTAGCATAAACAGAGACGGAGATAATGACTAAAGTTGAAATCGCCCAAATTTCAATTTTGGCCTATAACTCGGAAACAAAAGAAGATAGAGGAATGCAGTTGATGGCATTATCAGTTTCTGGAAAAAAGAGGACTATAAGGTGCCATTCATTCTGCTCTATCTCCTCGGGTTAAAAAGTTTTAGTTCATGTAGCACCAATTTTGCCCACCCTGTGTATGAAATAGTTTACATTCAATATAAGAAAGCAAAAAAAGATTTCGTGACTGTCTTGGTAACAACAAATATGGCATCAGATGCGTTGTATTTATTCACTTGCTTGCAGAGGATCAGCAATGTCTCTTTGAGGATATGGACTCCTTATGATTATGCTCAACTGATATCTCCTAGGTCTCTCGAGGAGACCCCTCAGAAGCTTGTAGTTCGTGCGATTTAGGAGAATCAGTTGTGTTGTGGGTAGTATTTTTTCTGCATGTCAAATAGAGTACAAAGGTACTACTTAATTGATTGGTAAAAAACACACCTACTGTTTTTATACAAACTTTATGAGCCGCTATCAACCTTTCTTTCAAGAAAATTGTTCATCTAAAGCACTGACGTGAAGTTAGGAGCATTTGAGCGCTCGTTTATGCATCTTGTAAGTAGGACCATCTTGTAGGTAGATTCGCATTCCAAACGGTTCTGGTTGAGCAATCAGTACACGTGCACGTAACTTGAATACATCATTTTCCATCAATACGCGAAATCAGGAGAACAAAATTTCGAACGACCTTCTTCACGGAACCCCTGTTTGAATTTTGTCCATTAACGAAATCGACCGCAATTTTTGTAATTTGAACCTACCCTGGAAATTTTGAGTCTTTAGGTTCATCTGTTCGTTATTTTTAGTATTTACGTACAGACAGGCTAGAATCTGACCGCAGATTAATGATCGGTGAGTTCAACTTAGTCGTTTGAGGCCATTTCGTGCTTCAAATTTCGAAAAAATCGTGACGAAAAGATATAGCTCTCGTTTAAGTGGAACGAGTGCTCATAAAGAGAGAATTCTGAAGAATAACATAAAATTTGTGATGAAAATGATAACCAAAATTGTGCGATCCAGGTTTGCATACGCCTACTCATACTTGTCACCAGATTAGCGATATGCTGCTGAGGGATATCATGATATCAAGCCATATCTCCTGAGCGGTTTGAACAAGGCCCTGTAAGCTTCTTGGTGGATTCCTGTGTGCTGCTACTGATCTCCCATGCATTTCCTAAGTATGTGGGAAATGGACTAGCAGAGATCTAAATTCCGAAAGACACCACCAGGTGGCACCACCACAGCAAGACAATGACATACCGGTTTCTGGCTTCTTTGCCGTCATCAGCACAGTATAGATACTAACCAATAGTCGCACTCCAGATAAAATGAACTGAAATTGACATTTTACCGCCAACCGGCAGTATCGTAAATATTGGGCATAATGATGCGCACCGAAATGATGCGCGTGTCGGAATCGGAGTACGAAAATCCTCGAAGTGCGACTACTGGTTGGTGTCTATACTGTGTCATCAGTGCCATATAGCCTTATACTGCGGTAGTAACCACAGATAACAGAAACACTAGATGCGACACTTCCTTAGACGAAGCTGACATACTATTTTAATTCAGCTTCGCAAACACGAGTAGCGCTAGTGGTACTATTTTTTGAATAACGATCATGCGCATTCTGAGGATCTAGTAAACCTGTGTCGTGATTCGTGGAATCAGTCATCTGTCGTTTGAAATTCAAAAATTCAAATTCTTTTTTGTCCGCTTGTGAATACAGACCCTCGTTTGAGTTTGGTGCTTTTGGTTGATTTTTTCGTTAAAAGATCATTCAAAAATGGGAAAAGTTAGGCCGTGTTGTATACCCGAGTGTAAGGACAGAATAAGTCAAAGACATCGTTTTCCTCAACCTAGAAGGAACCCGGACTTATTTAAAAAGTGGATTGAGATTTTAAAGCCTTAATAATTAATAATTGCATGTCAGCACACTCAATTGGATCAAACTGTGAAAAGGATTTCACCACTGATTGTTTGAACAACTTGAGGAGTTTTTTAACAGCGCCGAATTTACCAGCAGCTTATTCTGGTGGTGGCAGCAGGTAAATAAAGTAGCAAATGGGACTGATACAAAATTTTCAAAATTTTTATCATCAAATCCACAAAAGGAACTTATCGACCCAATCAAAATACAAGCTCTGAACCATTTTTCCTCCAGGAGAAGGACTCGTAGATAAATGATTCCTTTGATATTTATTTTTATTCTTTTTGATGTGATTCTTTAACTACATGCAATTTTGGTGTTTTGTGACTTTATGGAGGATGTAACTTTCGTATGCTCATCTGTTTTCATTGTAATTTACATGTAATTTATTTGTATTTTCAATATTTCTTTCAATTATTTACATGTATTTCCCCATTTATTCTTTGTATTGAAATACTATGTGCTGAATATATAAATGATATAGCATTTGTGCGTTTCATTTGTTCATAAAAATTAATTAAGATAGAAGAAAAAAAAGATACATTTTGAATTTCCCGCCAAGTTTTTTTGCTACTTAATAAGGGTTCGCTAACACCAGGGGGCGTCGAAAACAGTATTTTGAAGGTTTGAACGTCAGTGTCTCATCTATTAAGTTCTGTTATCTGTGGGTAGTAACCAATTGAAACGGTAGAACTTATATTACTCCCTAGCAGGAACACGTGAGTACAGTTGATGTACAACAGACTCTCAGTGTTCCACCTAGCGGGCAAAAGTCTAAACGCTTCATCCTGGGGTATTTTCAAAAACTAGATAAAAAATAGAACGTACGTAGAGATCTAGTTTTTGAAAATACCCCAGGATGAAGCGTTTAGACTTTTGCCCGCTAGGAGGAACACTGACAGTCTGTTGTACATCAACTGTACTCACGTGTTCCTGCTAGGGAGTAATATAAGTTCTACCGTTTCAATTGGTTACTGCCGCAGTATAAGGCTATATGGCACTATGGAATTTAGATCTCTGCTAGTCCATTTCCCACATTTATGTTGTTGGTCCAACTAAAGGACGTGACCGTCATTTTCATTTCCTTAGTATGTTCTATGGAATTTATCTCTAGAGATAGAGCAGCACATTCTAATCGATCGATCTCTTCAGTTTCGAAATATCCATTTACAGCTCAAGAACAATGAGGTCGGGCATTCTTGTACATGGAAACGAATGGGTCACCACAACAGCCGCTTGCTACAATCTCGCGTCAGAATGTAGAATAACGCTGAGGCACCCGTCACTGTTTCCTGAATATGGATTAGTAATGTGTGACCATTGGGCACAAGGGCGTACCCAGCCAAAAAAAATCAGAATAGAAATAATGAAATGATTTTCGTATATTATGCTTTTGTTTCATGAGTTTTGAGGGATTTTCGAGCTCAAGGGGGACCAACTATCCTCCCCTGCACCCACTTGGGGAAGCCAATGATTGGGCTGGGCATGATATCAGCACAACACACGAAGGGAAACGCAGGGCGAGCTGAGGTGCTCTCGTTGGCTCTTTCCACACACGAGTTCGATGGCTATCTAGTATATTATAACAGATTCTTGTCCCATCGGAAAAAATAACCAATTACCAAAATTTTTCGGGCAAGGCCACTCCTATTGAATGTAGACGGCGAGCTTTGTGCTCAGTTTGTAGTCCCTAAGTGGTCGAAAACATCTCGAACCTGTCGCAAGTATTCTTTTTCTTCTCCGTTGAAATGTAGAAGGCGATTTACTTGTACTCCCAAGGCATTTCTAAAACCTCTGTGGGGTGCTGGGTAATGCTATGGTCGTGTTTCTCACTAGTGCATGGGTAAAGTGGTTTTGTCGTCGATTAGTGGCACGCCTTCCATCAATCCTTGGCATGTCACAAAGAGAATTGGTAAAAGATTGCGATTCCATATCTGAGATACGTCACTTTGCGCAACGTGATATTAGCCATGAACCTTTGAGCCTTTTTTCATTAGAACCACAATTCTTGCATGGTCAATTTATATCGTTAGTCAAAATCCCATTTATAGAGACAGTGAGGTCGAAAAATATTCGACATTTCTAGTTTTTCGGCCTTAAATCTTAATGGTCACTATCGCCTTGTATTTAATTCATCTCAGGACAACTTCAGACAACATAGCAGTGGCGGTTCTACTATACTGCGAAACCCCGCGGCGCGGGGGGCCCGGATGTTACGGGGGAGCGTAGGGCACACGCGGATGTGGCAAATATACATGGTGTTTCAGTTTCACCATAAACTGGACAAACATATCTAGACGTGTAGACGACATCGAGAAAGTAATTTTTGCCTTATGACATATATCCCATTTTCGACGCATAATCGAGATACAGGGTGCTTAATGTCAACTTTGAGCAATATTCTGTGAACTGTGGTAAGTTATGCGTGATATTTGAAATAACGGTTCCTGGTCACATCTCAGTATTTTTGAGGGCTCAATTGAATTGTGGTGTAGAATTTTGCAAAAAAATTCAAAATGCAGAGTCGGAATTTTTTTTCTCGGTTGCCAATTTGGAAAGCATAATCTCAACGTACTCGATTCTCTAAGATTTTCCGCGAAAAATTTTTTTCAAATTTCGAACTCAAATTTTTTTTACATGTCTTCAGTGGAAAAAAAAATTCGCCCAAAATTTTTGGAATTTTCCATAATTGAACTATCTTCAATTCTGAATACTTGGGTGGAAACAGAATGAAAAAATATCAATTGGTTTTCTTTTTGTAGCCTTCCGAAGATTACGCTCGGTGTACTTTCTTAATTTTTATTTAAGGAACTGGAGGCCGTACGGAGGTCAAAATTGTGCTGATAGGCTGCCAGAATGATCCAGATAGAAATATAAGATTATAATCAAAAAAAAATAAAAAAAAAATATTTTTTTTTTAGATTCGAACTCTACACTCTCGATTAACTAGTGTTGCTTTGGTAACGGAGATTTGAAGGATTAGAATTAATCCAATTCATACTCGTAAAGTATGGAAAAAAAAATTTTTGGTTTATAATTTCATATTTTTATCCGGATCATTCTGGCAGCCCATCAGCACAATTTTGACCTCCGTACGGCCTCCAGTTTCTCAAATAAAAATTAAGAAAGTACAACGAGCGTAATCTTGGGAAGGCTACAAAAAGAAAACCAATTGATATTTTTTCATTCCGTTTTCACCCAAGTATTCAGAATTAAAGATATTTCAACCATGAAAAATTCCAAAAATTCTGGCCGAATTTTTTTTTTCACTGAAGACATGTAAAAAAAAGTTGAGTTCGAATTTTGAAAAAAATTTTTCACGGAAAATCTTAGAAAATTGAGTACGTTGATATTATGCTTTCCAAATCAGCAACCGAGAAAAAAAATTCCAACTTTGCAGGTTTTCCGCCATATTGATTTTTTTTCGCATAATTCTACACCACAATTCAATTGAGCCCTCAAAAATACTGAGATGTGACTAGAAACCGTTATTTCAAATATCACGCATAACTCACAACAGTTAACAGAATATTGCTCGAAGTTGACATTGAACACCCTGTATCTCGCTTATGCGTTGAAAACCGGGTATATGTCATAAGGCAAAAATGACTTTCTCGGTGTCATCTACACGGCTATATATGTTTGTCCAGTTTATGGTGAAACAAGAGGCCTTGGTACGGGGGGGGGTCCCATAAATCCTAGACACGCCACTGCAACATAGAGTCGGTGGCCGATTGTTTCGAAGGTGAATATGCATTTATTACCAAGCACTGGTATGCACACAAGTCGATCATGTGCTGTAATCCATATATTATTGCCTTTAAAATAATCGTAAGTAATATCATAAGGGCATAGGATTTTTCCGAAAAAAATCGAAAAAAAAAACGTTGATAAGTAATATGTTAACAAGGATCATGAGTGAGGGTGACAACAAAAATCCGAGTCGAAGACGAGGATTTTTGCACCTGCACGAATGCTTTGTGTTAAAAAAATAATATTTCGCATTGTGTTTTTTCGATTTTCTTCAAAGGAAAAATTAGATGCCCGATTGGTATTTGACAAGACTATTTCATGAGTAACAGATTATTCTGGAAGCATTATGAATGTATGTATCATCAATTTTCGTTGACAACAACTGTCAAGTTTTGCCGCGGGTAAACCCGAAATAACTGCTGAAACTGCTGCCATACAGTTTTTCCATCTAGAAACAGTTTGTGATTCAAAATTGCGTGTTTCTGATTGATGGAAATCAAGACGAAGGAAATAGTCGATGAAATAATCGTCTACGAACCAATATTTTCAGGAATGATTGGTTGAAAAGAACAATTCTGGAAACAAACGAGCAAAAAGTATAATAGATAACCCAGTTATTCCAACTGAAGATGCTCAAAAACCTGAAGCATGGAAATCTTTAAGAGACCACATTCAGTAATCATATATTATGTGGTGGAAACAAAAAGCCAGAACAATCAATAATGTTAGAAGAACAATTTTACCGTTAAATAATACAATATAGCGGTCCGGTCAATTTTTCCCCGAACATGGGATATTTTATGCATAAGAAATAAATAACCTTGTTTAACATGGCAAGTTGCAAAGAAATGCGCTTTATGATGGATTAATCGAGGAGAATAAATCATCACATGCCCATTGCCCAGCTTGGACGGTCGATAACGTGTGACAGTAAAAATAATCGAAAAATACGAAAAAGTCGATTCCATATGGGCCCGTTCTTATTGAAACGTCAAAAAAGATGTCCGCCAAATGAAGTTGAAATAACCCAACTTTTTTTGCAAATTCGTCTGAAATAGAACAAGATACATTGAAGCAACTCGAACCAGACTTGTGTTAAAGTTTATTTATCATTCACAATTTCAAATTGTCCAATTTGATAGTGTGTGATTATCGGGTTCAATAATCTTAGGGTCAATGTTCAACCTCTTTATTGTATGTCCAAGCTTTCGGCCAGTATCGTGACCATATTTAGGGAACTAAAATATGTTTAATAAAATATTGCGTTTAAACAACGAGAAGGACAAGAACACACATCTGAAATTAACTAAATATTTTATTGATAGTAATAAATAAATTGCTTCAAATAAGACAGCTTTATAACTATGTATAACTTTTCGGTGGAGATTTTTCGGTGTAAGGAAAAATAAAATTTCAAAGTTATTTATCAAGCGACTTTTTGACGACTCCATTGACATCAGGTCTCAGTAATATTTATACAGGGTGGCCCACCCCAGACGCGGTTCTCATTTTGAGGCAGTAAATGAGGACATTTTGAAAATTTTGTTTTCTTGAAATGTAAAGGACAATCGGATGCACAATTTAAAATTGTTCTCACATGTGTGTTCGATAACAAAGATATAGACCATAGTTACACTATTTCAAATGGAATACCCTATACAATACATATATGAATTCAAAAATTGAATGGCAAGCTCAAATAATGATAAGTTTATGAAGACCATTTTATGCCTTAGGAGAACCATTGTAGAGAAAATGGCGAAAAATCGAAAAAAGGAGTATTTTTAATTTGCAATTAATCAATGAACCCTTTAAGCCAGCGAGACAGACAATGTTTTTTCGTAGCATATTGGCTACCCTCATGCAGAAAAAAAAATTAACTCTGGAATATACTGAGTGATCATACTTAATGTTCAAACATTAACTACAGATAATGGTAAAAAACTTTCTTATTTCAAATGGCACACCCAGTATTTCTGTACCTTGTTGAACGTAAAAATTAATATCGTAATTCATTGGGTTTCCCTATACTTAAACCTAATAGTTTTCCAGTAATTTTCGATTTTTGATTCAACTAGTTAACCTACCATTGTGATTAGCGATATTCATAAAAATACTTGGGAATATTTGTGGGGAAATGCTTATTACAATATTATTTGAAATCTGAAAAACTCATATGAAGATCTCAATAATGGTTTTGCAGTCACGCAAGATTTATTATTCCTTTATAAATGATTATCTACTGTTTTTCTGAATATCAATTTTTTTTCAATTATTTTCAGAATAATTTCGCCTAGAAGGTATTGAGTATCATTATCATTCAATCTTTTCCTGTACATGCCCTTAAATTTTTCTTTATTTCGATCGTTTTGATCGTTAAGCCATACGTTCGAAGAATGATTCATTCAGGCGATGAACCTGTGCTCCAGTCCAACATTTTCCCTTTCTTCACATTTTCAATATTTTGAAGACTATTCGAGATGTTCAAAAGAGATAGTGAACCTCTGGCCAGAGAGTGAGTTGAATACCGAGTGAAACGAGTTTCACCAGCATAAAGGACATTCAGTAGTTAGGTAGTATTTTAAGGTATTTTCTGAACATCTTTGAATCATTGAGTCTACTGATACTCAATCCAACAATTGGAGATAACAAGTATGAAGAATCCAAGGTTAATCGCCTGAGCAAATATTTTTTTGAATGAATCGTTTGTTACATGATTCTTTGAACGTATGGCTTAACTTTAAAACGATAAGAATAAAGAAAAATTTAAGGGCATGTACCGGAAAAGATTGAATGATAATGACACTCAATACCTTCTAAGCGAAATTGATTTGAAAATAATTGATAAAAGAATTGATATTCAGAAAAACAGTAGATAATCATTTATAAAGGAATAATAAATCTTGCGTGACCGCAACACCATTATTGACATCTTCATATGAGTTTTTCAGATTTCAAATAATATTGTGAGCATTTCCCCACAAATATTTCCAAGTTTTTCTATAAATATGGCTAATGATCATAGTAGCTTAACTAGTTGAATTAAAAATCGAAAATTACTTGAAAACTATTAGGTTTATGTATAGGGAACCCCAATGAAGATAGTTTCAATATTAATTTCTACGTTCTTTCTAAGGTACACGTTCTGTACCTTACACAAATACTGGGTTTGCCATTTGAAATAAGAAAGTTTTTGACCATTATTTGTAGTTAATGTTTGAACATTAATTATGATCACTCAGTATATTCCAGAGTTAAATTTTTTTCTTCTGCATAAGGGCAGCCAATATGTCTACACGAAAAAACATTGTCTGTCTCGTTGACTTGAAGGGTTTATTCATTAATTGCAAATTAAAAATACTCCTTTTTTTTATTTTTCGCCATTTTCTCTACAATGGTTTTTCTAAGGCATAAAATGGTCTTTATGAACTCATCATCATTTGAGCTTGCAATTCAATTTTTGAATTCATATATAGGGTATTCCATTTAAAAAAGGGTAACTATGGTCTATATCTTTGTTATCGAACACCCTGTATATGTGAAAACAATTTTAAATTGTGCATCTGATTGTCCTTTACATTTCACGAAAAAAAATTCAAAATGTCTTCATTCACTGCCTCAAAATGATAACTGCGTCTGGGGTGTATATGAACCTCATTAAAAAGCTTGGACGAACCAAATGAAATAATGAATATTTCTATATTCCAGTATCGTAATGATTTCATTACAGTACTTAAAACAGTGCTGTAATGAACTCATTACAGCATTGTTTTCAGTTATATTTTTCGTTTTTTGGTTGTCAGCACTGGCTTCCGGTCCTATCAATTTTCAACACACGTCAATTTGGAAATGTCAATTTCGTAACAGTCAAGAACTGCCAAGATTCAATACAAAAGTCACTAGGATGTATAATCTGAATTTCCCATTTTTTTTTTTTTTTTTTTTTTTAATGTTGTGATTTTCACGAAAAGGAATATCCTGTAATGTTCAGAGAACATCGTGAGAACCAAGGGCAAGCAGGTAGGAATTGGTGTTCTTCTTGAATTTCTGGAGGTTATATGCCTCGGGGAACACCTCCCTAGGCAACTAGTTTTGGAATATACTATTTCACTAGCCATTGATTGGATTTACTGCACCATATGCGTTAGTTTGATGATAATTAAGTCGTCGTTCTCCATGGATTGTAGTTGCAACGTTCCTTGGTATTCAAAAATTTATATCAGAAAACCAATGTATTTTAAACTTGGAAAATTTCGAATTGTGACTGGGAACATTGAGGTGTTGCATTGTTGAATTTAATGAGGTAGGTGACTTGATATTGCAATTTAATATTTCTCTAAGAACTTGGATTAGTAGCTTTTCTGTCCTCGACTGGTTCTTGTTTTAATTCTTATTGTTTTCTATTCCATTTAGTTGTTATGTCTAGTAGGTATGTGTAGAAGCTTTTTTGATTTTCGATATAAGTATTGTAAACGAATTTTTAAGCATTTTCCTTCAGTTGATACAATGTTGAGATAGTAGGAATAATGATATTTCCTTGTGGCTTGAAGAAGACGACAATAAAATCGTCGGAACGTCGCTTGATAAATAGGTAACTTCGGATTTTATTGTTTCCTATACCAAAAATCTCCATCCATAAATGATATTGTTGGAACAGAAACCTTACCTTGGAATTTAATCAACGGTTTAGTGTGACAATATAGGTTTTTTCAATACTGTTTTGATGCTGTATGGTGTACAGGCTGTGATGCAATTTAAAGATTGGGGAAATGATGTGGAGAGATTGTCGAATTTGACTAATAGAAGAATATTTTTGTTGAGATGTAGACATAATTTGGTTTATCCTAAGCACATGATGAATGAACTAAAATGCATTCACTCATTATTTGATTGTGACATCCATTTCAATCAAAAAATGACGAAAGATATTCTGAATATTCAAATCATGATTGTTAATTGGCAAATAAAGGTTATTGACAAAAAATGCAGTTCTACAAAACATTTGCTAGAATTGTTTTAAGATGAATCCACATACGCTGAATAAAGATCCTACTACATCGTTTCAAAATAAGTGTAATAATATAGTTAAGGTGTTAGAAAATAGTTATTATATACCTGAATCCAAAAACAAAAAGTTATATACCTAAGTATAATTCAGAGGCTCCTAAAGCTTATGGGTTAAAGTACACAAACAGAATAGATCCATTCGACCTGTAATTTCGTGTATCAATTCACCGATGTATATTTTATCGAAATTTATCACTAACATATTAATTAACTTGAGATCTACATTTGAATTTGTGTTGAGAAATTCCTTTGTGTTAATAGAAAAGTTAGAATCAGTGAATATTCCTGAGAACTATATCATGATCCGTTTTGACGTAACCTATTTATTCACTTATGAACCCAGATATAAATCAATTGAGATAATAAACAAATGTTGGGATAATATGAAAATATACACTGAATTACCAAAAGGTTCATTTCATCAAAGTACTTTTTTTTTTTTTTTAATGTTGTGATTTTCACGAAAAGGAATATCCTGTAATGTTCAGAGAACATCGTGAGAACCAAGGGCAAGCAGGTAGGAATTGGTGTTCTTCTTGAATTTCTGGAGGTTATATGCCTCGGGGAACACCTCCCTAGGCAATGTGTTCCAAAGCCTCGCTGTTCGTTGGATGAACGAGTCCTTGAAGAGAGATGTTCTGCAGGTCTCCAAAGTTACCACGAAGGGATGTGAAGACTTAACTTGACGGGTTAGTCTGGAAGAGACTGCCAGAGGGGGAACTTGAAGTTATTTTTAAGACGAGCTATTTTCAGTATGGGGAATTATTTTACAAACAGGTCGGAGGTTCTGCCATGTATGGCATTGCCTATGGGCAATCCAGCTTCCCCAGTATTTGCAGTGATATTGATGGATTTTGAAAAACCATTTTTGGGCATTTATTTTGATGACATCATAGCCTTCATGCCTAAGGACAGAATTCAGTTCACGTTGAATAAATTCAATAGCTAACTGCCAACATTACTAACCACAAATATGTGCATTGCTCCGTATATACCAAAATTATTAATCCATTAATGATTTTAGATCTACAGTAAAATCACATACACCTAACTTACTCTTATCTAATTTGGTTTATAAGATCGATTGTAGTGATTACAATTCCTGATATATCGGACAGACACAACAATAATTAAAGTGCAGAATTAGTCAACATAGAAATTACTATCAAATCGAAGACTAATACAGGATTGACATTACATCATAGAGAGACAAACGATCATTTCAACTTAGACAAACCTAAAATACTTAACAAAGGCCAGTTCGCTCGTCTCGGGCAGCTTGAATGTGATTGGACCAGAGACAATACTGATCACTCATATCATTACGCCTACTTTCGAATTTTGCACTGTTTAACTCTCCAATTAGAAATCTCTTTATTATGCATCATAAATTTAGATTATTCCTTTTTGACAATGCATATTCAAATTGAAATCTTATATAATTCTGATGGACACAGAAAATATTGACTTTATGAAAGTATTGTATAGATTTACTCTAGCATGACATGAAAGATAACATAGGAAAGGAAAAGAGGAATGAAAGAATAACATGAATTTCGAATGATATAATGTAAATAAAGGTTCATCATATTGAATTGATGAAGTTTTCATGAGTTTTTTCGTTTGTTTCCATTCGATATACAAATTTTCCAGTGAAGACACGAAAGAATGCACGATTTGAAACCAAACCAAATCTTATATCCTCTAATAATTCAGATGAGAAGGATTGACGTAACGATAGTTTCACATTACTTGTTTCTTAATTCTAAATAACTGATCAATGTTTGGAGATTCACATTATTTTTCCTCCCAATTTGTTTGAATCATTTTTATTCAGAATGGGGAATAAATGATTCGAATCTGTTTTGCGGATATTAGAATAGAATATAAAAGAAAAGAAAGAATCTTTATTTCAAATAAAGAAAAATTAAACATAACTCGAAATCAAACGGGGTCAAAAATTTGAAAACTCATTCAACATTCAAAAAATTCCCTCAGTGAATATGGTTCCATCTTCAGTAGCAGCTAGAAAATCTGCCTCTTGAAACTGTTCAAGTTCATCCCTGCTTTTATTTGGGGTAGAAGTTTATTGAAACATTTTGTACAGCAGTACTCAGCTTTCCATTCGGTTAAAGTCAGCTTATGTTTTGAGTATTCAGTTATTCTTGTATTATATTCAATGATGATTTTCCCTTCAGAGTCTCTATTTCTGTAGATAAACAACAGATATTCCTAGATGTAAATGGCGAATGCTGTTAGTAATTTATTTTCACGAAATTTCCTGTAAATGACTTTCTGAAGCCCAGTTTGTATGTGATACGAAAAGCTCTCTTCTGGAGTAAGTTGTAACCCCAGTTGAGATTCTCATCTATGGTCAAACCCAAGAAGTTACGATTTCTTTCCAATGGTATCCCAAAATCAACTGTCCTGATGTATTGGGGAATTTCAAGATTCGTGTGGCTGGTGTGAAACACTACAGAACTTTGTTTCTGAGTGTTCAAACATAACTGATTTTTCAGAAACCATCGTTTACTTTAGAGATGATAGATTTGATCATTTTAAGTCACTAAGAGTTGTGGCTTTCAATAAAATGCTTCCCTGTGGAGGTGAATACGAGATGGCTTGGGTTTCTTCGTTGGTGATTGAGACTTGTTGTGTTCGAGATATGATCTAAACCATTCAAGCGGGATACCTCTTATTCCTTAGGAATTCATCTTTTGCAGTATGTGCTAGTGGTTGAGAGTATCAAAATTTTTAAAATTCCAGAAAGACAGCCATCACAATTTCAGAATCTTCGAGGGACCCTCATGTCTTCATAATGAGATCATATGTTGCAATCTGGGTTAATTTTCCTTTTATGAAACCATGTTGTGAGGAGGACAGAGAAACCTGACCAATAAGGAAAGTCATTAGATGTTTACTCACCATAAGTTCAAATATTTTTGAAAAAGTAGGAAGTAGACTTAGGTATTGGCCTATAATTTTCACAATGGCTTATTATAAATGGTCAGGGAATATACCTACTTCCAGCGATTTACTTATCAAGTATGCCAAGCGATGGGCAAGTTGTTCTCTACATTTTTTGATGATGTTTATTTGCACACCATCAATTCCACAGCTGTTTTTATTCTTCAACAAATCGGTCATGCTTGGAATTTCCTTTACATTTACATTTTGGAATCGAAATGTATTTGGATTTCGTGTGATTCCGGTAGTTTGAGTTATTTTTTGTTTCATTTTGTTTTTAGCAGATGTCGAAAAGTATTAATTGAATTTTTCTGCCATCTCACTAGGATTTTCTAAAATGGAAGAAGTTCTGGTTACTATTGGCCTTTGATGGTTCTTACTATGCTCCACAAACTTTCAGTTTTGTTGTCTGATTTTACAATTTGCTTCCTAAATGAATTCTGTTTTTCATTTCTCAACAGGTTATCATATTCCTTCTTCGCATTTCTACAGGTCTCATTGAAGGTGGAGTTCCTTGTTTTGCAGAGATCAAGTTTCATTTTCCAGTTTTTTATATCTTCATTCTCTGGTCTGATATGCTTTGGCTCCACAACAGGTATTCTCTTCAGAGGGCATGTTTTCTCAAACTCGTTCATGAACATTTCCAAGAAAGTATTCCACTGCTAGTTAATATCGTGTTGTGGTATCTTATGTAGAACATTCCAGTTTACATACTCCAGTTGTTTTAGTAAGTTATCAGTTCTGTCTTTCGAAATCATTCTTTCATATTGATATTCTGTAGTTTCTATTTTTTGTATAGGTTTTTGTGCTGTTTCGTGGTCTGATACTCTTGTTTGTGTAGTTTTGGATGCATACTGTTGTTCATTAGTTAATATATCATCTTTACTTTTCTTGCTAGTAGCTGTTGTTTTTGTGGGTTCCATTATAGTCGGGTGAATTCCGCAAGAACCTTGAACCTAGCAAGTCATAAAAGGACAATGTAATAATGTATCTTGATTCTCCAGGTTCAACAGATCTATGTTGAAGTCTCGTCCAATAATGACAGTCTTTTTGGCCTAATAAACAGTTTTCAGGACCTCTTCAAATTTCTTCAAAAAAGCCGCGATATTTTCAGGTGTTGAGTAAACAGACATCACGGTAATGAGATTCTTTCCCAGCTTCATATCGATAGAAGATACCTCGATTATTTTCTCCACTGACATCTTGATCAATTCATCTCTTATATACTGTAGGTGGTGCCTTGTTTCACATAAATTGCCGAACCTCCATGTCTTTTTGTTGATCGATAATAGAAGCTTGCCAATTGTAATCCCTTGATTCCATAGTTTTGAATTTGATTCTTGTCCTTCCAGTGTTCAGTGAGACAGAGTGCTTTTATGTTTTATTCATTTTCAAGTGAGCTGATTTTCTTTTCCAACTGATCCACAGAGTACCCAATTGATTGAACGTTTTGATGTAAAAATGAGATACTTATTATTAGTGCACCCTTTGGTTGTGTAGTATATTCGGTGGCGATTCTTAACGAAAATTCGAACCCATGTTTAAGAATTCTTGGTTTATTGTGAAATTGAATCTTTTGATACCAACTCCTTCCAGCCAGTAGGAAGGCTCATATAAGATATCCTTTCTAATAATTGGTGCTGTGTCTAGAAATCTCTTCATCAAGCGAGGGTCGCCTTCCAATTCTTTGACTTCAATATTACAGTTTTCCATCTCTTTTTCTTTCAATGTGTTCTGGGATCATTTCTCCCACGTGTTCATTAAAACGAGTGATATATAGCCAAACTTTCCTTTCAGCTCCGAAAATCCAGTATCTTTTTCTTTGTCGTTAAGTTTTGCTGTACCAAGATTCTTCATTGGTCTTCTTTGACTCTTTCGTTTACACAGTCTGGAAATTATTTGCGTTTTAATGATTCATCAATGTTTTCCTGTGAAAAATTATAAATTTGCGATTGGTAAACGGAACTCCATCAACTAGAATGACAATAATAAGCAATCAGAATGAAGGGCATACGAACAAACAAATTATCAACAATGCATCAGTACAATAGGGCTTTCTAATGACATGTCAAAACAAAGGACCCCGCACTTTTTCTATGGGAAATGGCGTTCCGTCGAATTTTCTAAAATTTTGGTATAATGTAGGTAGAACTCGACCTACTGATCAAAAGTGTCCATGGCCCGAAATCAATCCGATGACTAGTTTTTGAGATACAGGGCGTTGAAGTTGAGAAATACCCACTTTTACTACGCCCGTATCTCGAAACAGAATCGAATGAACTTCAATTTTTCTCAAGAAACATTTCATTACATCACAAAGGAGCAAACATATAGAGGAATATGACCGAAAATCGATACGAATACAGGGTTATCCTTAATTGAATGCATGCCCGATATGGAAAGTATGAAATATGTCAGTTCCAGAGCGAGAACGTTCGCAAAATGAACTATTACACTAGATATGTTGTTGTTACATCGGAAAAGTCTGAAATACCGAGAATTTATACTGGGTGATCCATTATTATAGAAACTAATCTTAAGGAAGGTTAAATGGACACCCTGTATTTATGGGTTGATTCAAGGTGTTTGTTTAATTTTTTTAGAACATATCATCATGGACTTCAAAGAATACAGGGTGATTCAGTCATGAAATGAACTTTGAACCTCATGAAAATACCCAAAAACCACCTCTTTTTTTCATCACCCTCTATTTCAAGATTAAATCCGATGAGGTGAGAGTTTTCTTTCACCATTGTAGTCGATATAAAAACATCAATACGGCTGAGAGTTTTTATCCATTTCCTATGACCAGATTTTTTTTTATGCAATATGAAAATTATTTATTCATGTTATTCTATTCGTATTCCAGCTGAAAATCTGGTCATAGGAATTGGATAAAAACTCTCAGCCGTATTGATGTTTTTATATCAAGTAGGTGTTCTAGAAATGATATTATTTTTTCGTTGCTCCACTCCATAGACATTTTTCGCAACAATTAACAACGTACGCAACTTTCGCATTTTCGCACGACCATAACTAGGCAGAATGTGATCACTCCCTGCCACTTGCGTTGCCGGCCCTTTGACTGCCGCACGAAAAACCGCCAATTTAGGGAGTGACTGGAAGCGCGAGTGTCAGCACTGTCAGCGCGAGTGGCAGCAGAAGATCGTATCAGAAACACTGAAATTCAATGAAGGACAGGGGTACATGACATAGTGCGGCTAATTACAACCTTAAAGTGTTAATGGGCAGGACATGTTGCGAGATTTGAGGATGACCATAAGAATAATAAACTGGAGACCCAGAGCAGATAAAAGAAGCAGAGGTAGACCACCAACAAGATGGAGCGATGACATCAAGGGGATTGGAGGACACTGGATCTGAACAGCCCAAGAGAGAACCCAGTGGAGCAGTTTAATGGAGGCCTTGTCCAGCAGTGGACTGAACACCAGGCTGGATGACGATGACGACATATTGAATTGAAACTATAGCTGAATTACTCAGTCTCTGATGGAGCATTGTCGATCTTAAATAATTTTTGATTTCGAGAAGGATCTTTTATTAGATGCAACTGAAATCAGCAGTTTTTTCATCTTTATTGAAATTTACAATCTACTTTGCATAAGTATTAAGTAAATATGTATTATGGGAAGACATTAAACATTTCAATGCTTCATTCTATACAAGTTTAAGTTAAGTCGTTTGGCCAGGTTCGTTTTAGTCTTCGAATTTCTAATGGATTTTCAGCAAGTTGATTAATGAGTTGGTTTGTGTGTCCTTCTAATTTTTGGTGGTATCTTCTCGAGCATTTTTCAACTTCCTCGGTGATGTATGGTATGTTCAGATCATTGTGGATGGTGAGGTTGGAGACGTACCAGGGGCATTCGTCAATGCGCGCAGGATTTTTGACTGAAGTCTCTGAATAATCCGAATATTCGATTTCTTGGCACATCCCCAAAATTGGATTCCTTATGTCCATATTGGTTTGATTATAGCTTTATAAATGGTCAGCTTGTTTTGGAGGGTCAGTTAAGATTTTTTGCCTATGAGCCAGTACATTTGTCGGATCTTCATATTTATTTGTGTTTTCTTTGCTTGGAGGTGTTAGTAATATTTTGAGTGCTATCGCTGTATTTGTACAAGTAGAAATTAGGTCATTGCCAAAAAGATGCAACCAGGTTTGTGGATCGTTAGACTGGTCTTCTGCAAAATGCGATTGTCACTATTCATTCTCCCTTCAGAACAGGCACGTAGCCAGGATTTTCTTTCGGGGGGGGCCCACAATTTCGGGGGGGGGGGGGACCACAATAAGTAAACATTGCAAATTTTGTCAAATATACAGGCATTTTCTGATATATACAGGCATTTTTTGATATTTCGGGGGGGGGGCACGGGCCCCCGCTTCAGAAGTGCCTAGATGAAGAAAAACGTTTGAAATGGATATTTTCCTGAAGAGAAATGAAAGCTTTATGATGCAAAATAAGCCATAAGAAATTTTCAAAGTTAGGAAATTGAGTAAAAAAAAATTTTCCGGATATAAACAAAATTATATCCGGAATTTCGTTTCTCCCAATCTCACGACCGCAGACTCATCTAATAATAATTTCTTCTGGAGAGGAATAAGAGCTCTAAAATGCTTCAAAATTTCACCGCTCTAGCTTGACCACAGACGCCATTTGAAACTTTCAAAGTTTGGGAATCTCTAATCTTTGGCTTGAACCCTAAGAACCCATTGTCGGAAGTTCTCGTGTCTTTTGACAACATGTGATTATTTCTTCTCCGCTGTTGGGAATATAATGCTGTTTTCTCGGTACTGATAAGATTTTGTCTGATTTATGTCTAGGTGTAGAAATGTATGGAAAATTGATGAAAGATTAAGCAGATCCTCACATGAACATTATTTTTGTAGATTATCATAATGTTTTTTGTGCGATGTCCTTTCTTATGCTACAGGCGGGTTGGGTTAATACCCAACAAGTAATTGTCATAATGACAATTACTATTACGTCAAAGTCACTCGATTTGCCGCCCTTGTGCAGTGCACGCCCGCTTACGGCGGTCCTGGGATGACACGGACGATATAATACAATATGTCAGAGAGAAACAAAATTAGTAAGTTATTTTTATAACCGGCTTCAATTTTTAATAGCTCATATTGGAATTATTTGATATATGGTTTAAACAGAATTATAACACAGCAACAGCGATAAATCTTCGATAGGTACTCATTATGACATAGTATCAGTTCCCATATGGTACTGCTTCATCAGTAGGTATCTGCTGGTACATAGCTCAATATTTCTCCAGGAAATATCGCAAGAGCCGGAAGAGACTCTCGAGTTAACAGCTTCATACTGATACATACCTACAAAGAGTACCTACATTTCGAATACCTATTTATGTAATTAATCAACACATCTGCAAGCGGATTCAATTTCTCCTTTTCTATTATTTAATTACAGTATTGAGTAGTCAAGAGGTGTTTTTTCCGTCATTATTCAATATAATAACGCTTATTTCAGAAAAAAAATGTTGAAAGTGCAGAACCACGATTTGAATAAGAAGTTAGAGAGGTCCAATTTTCCATTAATTTACTACAATTAGAGTTACACGGCGTATACATTTCATCTGCCATTCTCAGTTCCAACAAAAATTTTCCCGGAATCGAGAGAATCTTCCATGATCACTACCATGAATTATGAAAAATTATCCTGGAATTAGTTCACCTCCCTATATCACAATTCATGATATTTACTCTTTATTGCCATTCTTCAGAGAATTCTAGACACAATTTATGCACAATGTCCTATACCTATCTTTAACTATTTCGGAAGTATCAAGTGATTTCAGATTTATTGTAAAAATCAACGTTTTAAATGAAAATTATTTTATTTCACAAATTCGGCGTTTTCCCTAACACCCCCTCATTTATTCGTTATCGAATTTATTCCATTTGGCTGTTACTGTTATTTAGTGGTTTTCGTTTTGTAGCCTTCCAAAAATTACGCTAGGAGAAATTTCATAATTTTTATTCAAACAACTGGAAGCCGTACGAAGGCCAAAATTGTGCTAATTGGCTGCCAGAATGACCCAGACAGTAATATGAATTTATAAACCAGCAAAATTTTTTGCAAAAAACTTTGGTAGGATTCGAACTCTCTACGAGTATGAATTGGGTTTATTTTAATCTTATAAATTTCCGTTGCCAAAGCGACGCTAGTAAATCGAAAATGGAGAGTTCGCTGTTCGATTCCCACCAAAGTTTTTGGAAAAAATTTTGTTTTGTTTTTTAAATTCACATTTCCGTCCGGGTAACTCTGGCAGCTCATTAGCCTAAATTTGGCCTTCGTACGGCCTCCAGTTTTTTGAATAAAAATTATGAAATTTCTACGAGCGTAATCTTTGGAAAGCTACAAAAAGAAAACCAAATGATATTTTTTCATTCTGTTTTCACCCAAGTATTCAGAATTAAAGATAGTTCGACCATACAAAATTCCAAAAATTTTGGGCGGAATACTCAGATCTTCAGTAAGATCGATAGACACACGTTCGCCATCTAACTAAACTTATTGGATCTGATTGATCTGAAGGTATATCAGCGCACCCCCACATTATAAATCTTCGCTACAGATTTTTTTTGAATATATCTTCCGTTTATTATGCTCTTCGATCTCAGATTGAATCCGTAAAAATTCGTATAACGCCAAAAGGATTAATCTTTTTCTCCGCCTGTAACAGTAATATACATGCAACAAACTATACAGGCTTCAGGCTATTGAAGTTCTGTGGACATGAAAATGCTAGGGGCGAAAGGGTTGAATCTTGAAGAAGTTCAATTAGGATACCTAATCCTGAGGTGGTAGGAAAAAGATTTGCGTTTAGTTTTGAAAAACGTTATTTTCTAAACTTTTTTAAGTATAATAGTAAAGTATTTTCGTCAAATTATACTGGGTAATTCATTAGTGTTCCATTAGAAGTTTTCGAGGGAGGAATTGCGATACAAATTCAAAATTTTGTATTTTTGGTTTAGAGTACATGAACTCGATTTGTAAAATATTATCAGGCGGAATCCATTGCCGGTTCAACCGGAAACGAATGTGAACTTCGTTATTTCAAATGACATACTCGTATTCTTACTATTGACTTAGCCTACTTGAAAACTATCCTAATAAACCTGACGTTTAGACAAAGAAACCTGGCTTTAGTCGTGAAATTCGAATTTTATTCAATAACGGCCAAACTTCTGATTTAAAATACATGAAATGTTTGAAACACTTCAACTAGTTTTTGACGAGCAATAGATCGGAATTAAAAAATTATATGGTTTCCATTTGAAAAAAGTGAGATTTCATAGTTTTATTGAGGCTCACTTTGAAGCCCTGTTTCAAACACCCTGTATAATATTTTGTCATAATTTATACAAGAAGCAGTATCAGCGTACCTTCTTTCGTTTCACTGTTGCAAAAAAATTTCCTTACAATGAGGGATTTCGAAGATATCAATACTAATTTGTTACAATCTTAATGTAGAGTTCATCTACTTCGAAACAAAAATACAAAATTTTGAATTTGTATCGCAATACCCCCCTCGAAAACTTCTAATGAAACACTTGAAAAAATCACCCTGTATATGGCCCTGGCATTGACGTTGAGTCTCCGCGGGGGACATAGAAAAATATTTTGACATCATTGTCATATGGTTTACACTCATGTTTTTGCTTTTTCAAAGAAATTGAAATCAACTTTCCGAAACGGGTAATTTTCTGGATAATTTCCATAGTAATTTCATAGAAATGGCTCGAAATCGACAATGGAAAGGAATAGTAGGTATACCGTCTACCAGTTCAAAAATAAGTCGGTTGATTTGACGATAATTTTGTCACAACGGCAACCATGATGCCTTTCAACTTGCTTCTCACCTTCCAAACTCTCTATTCAGTCAAATTTCTATACATTGGGTCCGGGACATAGAACTTATAGTACATGGAATGCTATTACCAGATCAAAAAGTGGATAAACATCTCAAGTTGGAGGAATACCGAAATTCCCATATTCCCATGGAAACGACCTGTCACACCGATCAGAAACAGAAATGTTTGCCGAAATGCCAAGTGAATCGGATCTTGACGATTTAATTCATAGTATTTCTGTGTTTCTGTTCTGTATGACAAGTAGTATCCATGGGAACATGGAAATTTCGGTATTCCTCCAACTTGAGATGTTTATCCATTATTTTAAGCTGAGCAGCAAGGCTAATAGCATTCCATGTACTATGAGTTCTATGGTCCGGGAGCATATTCATATTTATGTTACCGACACGAAAACACAATCGGTTTTCCGAGCGATGCCGAACACTAATAATAAGTTGCCGACGTAATTCTTAGTTTGTCTGTAATTTATCAACTTAACTATTATGCGAGTCTGAGTAGTACCTATGTAGTGGTTTTATCAAACAAGTGCATTCAGTTATCGCAATTTTGCATATTTTTAATATTGCTTATTTCATTACCAGAATGAACCTAGTGACTTTAGAGAATTTAACAATATTCTACTGAGGGTAATCTATACTTATATTAAAAACAGGAAAGATTTGTATTTTTGTGTGTTTTATACGACTTGGCTCGAAAAGGACTGGACCGATTTCAGAAATTCTTTCACCCTTAGAAACCTACATTATCCCTTAGTGAAATAGGCTATACTTTCCACCCGAAAAAATTAAGGATACCTACTATAACCACAAAAATTACAAAAAAATCAGCCATAATCAGCTATTTTCACGTGCGCTGCAAAAACCGTGAGGCGCTGGTCTCCCCGAACCGCGACCGACGACGGACGCGGGTCTGTCGCGTACAACTTCCTAATGATACATTTGGAAAACCACGGATACGACCTTATCCATTTGTGTGTTTTGCATTTCAAGTTTTGTTGCCTGCGCTGTTTGTTGCGAAGAGACTTCGCGATGAAATTTACGAAAAAATTGTCTGTATAAAACAGGCATGAGCGTGTATGCTCTAGTTGAACTAGACAAAATGCAAAATTCTCGAAGTAATTTCAATTGTTTGTCTTGTTCATGATAACAGTTTCTATTCTCGGATGATCTTATACTAATATAAAAAATCCTTGAGTGACTGACTCACTGATTAATCACGATCCTGCTCAATCCACTAAACGTAAGAAGGATTTTTCGAAATTCTAGTTCCAGGGGGGTGAAACCACCTCTCGAAAATTACAATATTTTTTATTCAAAAAACGGTCAAGTTTCCGAAAAAACGCTTAAACACTTATATTTTATTCTTTTACATATTTTAAGATTTTTCGAAAATGTATATAGGGTGTTTAATGAAATATGCCCAATAAGTAATGTCGATTCTGCTTAAACTGCTTGACGTTTGAAGCTGATTTTTGGCAAACGGATAATAGACTTTGGGGTGTAGAGGTTCGATAAGGAGGCGGAGGGGTTTCTCGAATCTCAAATTCCAAGAGGGTGAAAACGCCCCTCAATTATTACAATATTGTCATCACCATTTTACAAATGATCAATTCGACGCAAACGAAGTCGCGGGTAAACGCTAGTGTACTCGTGTATGGTGATAACTAATTTTTATAAAAAAAAACACAACTTTTCAACCCATACCATATCAGTAATTTAAATAACTATCACATCAAATAATGAGCATTTCAAAGTTTCGAACATGAAATAATGACTATTTCAGGTGACTGGATTCTTGAAGTAGAAGACATACCACTCTCACCAGCGGAATTTCTAGAAAGCAGAAGAAAGCGCCCCACAATTCAAAGGAACGTGTCGAAAAAAATGTAGGATTAGGTGACAATAAATGGAAAAGGCTATAATAAAAAAATCATTTTTTAAGACAAGCTTTTATAATAACAACACTAATCCGGCATTTTGAAGCCGCCATCTTGAATTCCTCAATTTTGAAGAATCGTAATTTCCCACCCAGAAAACCCCCAGATACGAATTTTCGAGATAATCGGGTCATAAATACAAAACTCGTCCGCCATATTGTAGCCGCCATCCTGAATTTTTCAATTTTGACAGAAGAATCATCATTGTCGAACCCAAGAACCCCCAGATACTAATTTATTTCTCGAAACATCTCTTTTGAGGCCCCCCCCCCCTATCTACGCCCATGACTGTAATAATTAACCATCCTCGCTAATATATCAGGTTTTTTTCAATACCTGTTATATGTAGGTATATTAGGTGCAAATGGCACTTGTTGCTTGTATAAGTGACCGACAGAATCCTTAAGTTGCGTCTGTAACTTATACAAAATCATTCGGCTTTTCGACGTGGTTGGTTGTGTCGGTAACATATGAATATGCGTGCCGGGAGCCCTGTTCGGCTTGTCCATCAGATATTCTACTTCAATGGTCCTGAGCGAGAAAGCAAAATTCAATACCTTATCACTTGCTATTTTTTTGATATTTCAAGTATAGTGTATCATTTAGTGACAAAAAATTTTATGAATGTAAGGGAGGACTTTTCCAAAGACGTGGCTCGTCTTGAAGGATATCGGACCGCGGTACGTCCACGTCGGTTTACAGTGACTATTTCCCTCGTCTTAATTTCCACCAATCAGAAACGCGCAATTTTGAATCACAAATGGTTTCTAGATGGAAAAACTGTATGGCAGCAGCTGTCAGCAGTTTTTTCGGGTTTACCCGCGGCAAAACTTGACAGTTGTTGTCAACGAAAATTAATAATACATAATATATAGTCCATCCAAGAATGATTGACATCTCGGGGGGCTTTGGAAAATCGAAATTATGTTGGTAATACCCGTTCAGTAATATTTTGAGTTGCAGAATTCAGGTTGGTGTTGGAAATAACACTGACATTTTGTTCTGTCATTAATGTTTCGAACAAATTTGGCAAATTTTTGAGCAAGTGAAATGAATATCTTTGAAATGAGGCCCTTGAAGAGTGAACAGCTAAAAAATGGAAAGCTTGCACGGAGCACGTAGAAAAAGAGATGAGAGAAGATTAGTCAAAATATAAGGAATTTTATGATATTGCTGACAAAACCTTTCATTATGAACATGACGAGTTCTGCCCAGATGAGGAAAAAATAACATGTTGTGGTTGTTGAAACAGAATAATAGGAATATTCATATTTTTCATATTTCATATTTTACACTTTCATTGTTCACAAATATTGAAAGTTACAATGTCATGACAAAATTCTTCATATATTAAATAGATCCATTGGTAAAGTTTTGTTTCTGTCTTGATATCTATTACAAATTTCCCAAATACATTCACTTTGCAGTAACATGCTTCAAATTATCAACTAGGTTTTTTCGGTTAGTGAATATTTATATTGAACATTGAGAAGGGCCGTGCTATTTAATCACCCACGATACTTTTCGTTATCAAACCAGAATTTCCAGGCCGTATGCTTCATAATTGATCGTAAGATCGAAAATGTATCAATACAAGATGAAAATAATATACTGCTGGTATACAGATTCACACGCTGGTGATCGTATGCATATCATGTTCAAAGTTCCTTACTTTAAAAAAATATCGTTCAATTTTTAGGTTATTTCTATATCTATGATGAAAGCACAGAAAATTTTTAGTAACTTTTTTGTAAATAGAAATAAAGCTGCGACTGGACTTTCAAGGCCTGCTCTGATGTCAATCATTCTTGGATGGGTACTATACATAGATGCATCCAGAATAATCTGTTACTCATGAAATAGTCTTGTCAAATAGCTTTCGTGCATCTAATTTTTCCTGTGAAAAAAATCGAAAAAACACAGTGCGAAGTAATAATTTTTTAACAAAAAGCATTCGTGCAGGTGCAAAAATCCTCGTCTTCGACTCGGATTTTTGTTGCCACCTGCACTCATGCTTCTTGTTAAAATATTATTTAGCAACGTGTTTTTTCGATTTTTTTCGGAAAAATTGGATGCACTTATGATATTACTTATGACTAGATAAGAGACAGTATGGCGACAATCATGAAGGTAAAGGAAGGGGAGGGGGCACAACGATTGAAAAGTGTCACGTAAACAAAACAAAGCAGGGACACACCAATATGGCCGACTTCGTACAATTTAAACGTTGGATTTTATTGTTTGTGCCTCATTTGTTCTTCATATTTGTACAGTTTGTAGCAGAAAGACATCCAGTGTTAGTTAAAAATGGTTTCATGTTCTGTAAATTCGACAAATTCAAATTCTCGAAATTTGCGCCACAAATTGCCCATACAAATATGGTCGATTTTATGTGACACTTTTGCATCAAGGGAAATATAGGATATGCTCCCTCCCCTTCCTTTACCTCCATGGTGACAATAAACTGTCCTATTTTTGATGGTTGTCGCCGTCACGTGGGATTTTCCGCCATGTTGCATCTAAAGTTTTGTTGATTTCTATGTGTTTACTTGTTGATTTGAGGAGTTCTCGTGGTTTTTGTGAAGATAAAGCTTCATTCCACTGTGAACGAATGAAATAACGTATTATCGATTATAGCTGATTGAATTGGATATGATCAAAATAGACTAATAGAGCAAAAAACGATTTCGGGATCAGAATGACTGGTTGTGCAGCGATCGATTGCAGTAGGTAATTCTTCTGAAAAAGGTTTAATGAAGACGAAGAGACTTCCAAGGGATCCTGATGAGAGAAGAAAGCTGTGGCAAATTAAAACAAGGAGGGATAAATGGACCCCCACAGACAATTCACATTTATGTGAGGTATGTTACAAGAAAAGTTGATTACATATCAGAGGTTATGTTATATCAACCGAAAAGTTAAATTAATTATCATATAATTTCAGGTTCACTTTGCTCATGAAATGTGGGAAAAAAACCGAGATAATGGTACAAGAAAACTGAAGAAATAAAACCATCAAAAGAACCCCCGAAACAGAGAAGTGTGCCAATTTCAGAAGAATTGAATTTTATTTCAATGAAATGTCCTCACTTTGTATTGACTCACCTGATTGTCATACATTGAAAGACATAATTATTTATCGATTCATTGTGTCCTGCTTGAAAATAAATAAAAGAGAAAGTGAGACCTCTTGGCATCTTGGTATCTAATTAGAATGTGCCAAGGGCGGATATAGTTCTTTTTCATGGGAGGGGTAATAACGATCATGGGGGGGTAATAACGATTGAAAACCATTAAATCAGGTACAAAAACCACCTTTTTCTCAGGTTTTGGATACTCATGAGGGGGGGTAGTTACCACCAGTACCCCCCCCGTAAATCCGCCCTTGGAATGTGCCTATTGTTTTCATGCTATATTGTGATTTAAAACAATTAAAACTTGAAAAATTATCCTGTCTTTGCATTGGTTTATCTGTCATTCGAATGTGAATAGTTGGTTTATCAATTCACAGTGCAATCTTTATACAATAGGTACTCATTCCATTCAAAAAAAAATCAGAATATTGAGAAAAGGGCGGTCAGTTATTGAAACGGTCGCAGTAAATTTATACGGATACCTAGAGCTTGAATAATGGGGTAATTGAGTAAATATTTCAATAATTAGAGGACTTCACAATAAAAATTGGGAACTTTTCATTCTATATATTATTTATTAGATATTTTATCACAAAACTCCGGTGTTCTAGTACTATTTCGTTTGAATTTTGCTGCAACATGGCGGATGGGCGGGGCTTATATCCCTATCGTCACCACTGTCTCTTATCTAGTCACTGTACGTCGGTTTACTTTGGGGTAGCGCCCTCTACCGAGCACTTTTTCAAGCGCGGGTGGCGTGTGTAGAATACTACACACACTGTGGACAGTGCGCCGCAACATGACTCCCATAGTGAAGACTGCTGCGGTGTTTTGTTTTGGCGATTCGTCGCTGGGCTGGAGTACAGTGACTCTAACAAGACAGTGGCGACAATTGGGCCTCTAAGCTCCGCCCACCCGCCATTAAATTGCTAAATCAGAATCAGCTGATTTTTGTTTTGTTTTGACTTTCTATTTTATTTGGAATATATTTTGATTATATTCATTATTTGAGTGCGGAAAAATTACATTCTATTCTTTTTCTACACGTATATGCATGGGAATTTGGAAAGAGACGACTTTCGAAACGTGAATGCACGTGGAAAATAATAGTTTCGAAAGTTTGAAACGATAATAGAAAAAATGAAACAATCATTTTTTATTCAGAGGTATAAGAAATATAACATCCCCTAAAATTCATTTATTTAAACTTTCTCTATAAACAACAGATTTGCAGCACTGCCCCATCAACGAAGGTTTCGTTTGAAGGAAAAATCAGAAGTGTGAAAGCTGGAGAATATCCTAGCAATATTTAAGCGCAGTTTTCAATATGACAAATTTATTTCATTATTTTAATGATTCACCAAGTCCATCATTATAGATATGTACATATACATTATGAATTAGATGTTTCAAGGTTGTAATATTTGAAGTAGTTACTTCACAGGCTTTCGACCAGGGGCAAGATATTCAAAACAAAGTCAAATTGTTATTAGCTCTATATAATTCGTTACAAATTGTACTCCTGAAGAAGTTACAATTTGTAACGAAATATATAGAGCCAATAACAACTTGACTTTGTTTTGAATATCTTGCCCCTGGTCAAAAACCCGTGAACTAACTACTTCATACATTATCATAATATACCTATCAATGATATATGATGATATGATATCGATTCATTGTAAAATAAAGAGAGTACACCCAAATTTCAAACTTATATTGTAAGATTTACATATAGAATACATATATATTGTTATATAATTAGACAATATAAATGTTGTTTCAGTAGTTACATACTTGATTGAAATTCAGCCCACTTCAAAGTAAATTACCAGCTACTGACTTGCTGCTATGTTTTTTCGATTGTGATTTTTTCCTCTTTGAATTTATTTTCAATCGAAAGGAAATAAATCTTTTAATCATTTTATCTTTTAAATTGTGGCCATTTGGAATATCAAATTTCAAATTTGCCATCTCTTTGAAATAAAATTCTTTCAGATTCACGTTCTGTTTGGACATATCATCGAAATACTTCCTAAATATGTTTTCCATATCAACAAAGAAACAGAATGCCACTTCTGATACAAAAAATAAGGAAGATTTTTCGAAGCGCTTAAGTATGCTGAACTTTTTAAACCTTTTATATATAGGTGTTTGTGAACCTACAGTATTCAAACATGTGGCACATGTCTTTGATGTATTTTTTATACTTTTTAGTATATATCCACAAATATTATACAAGGAATTCAGTTCACTTACAGACAGATTAAATATCTTCTTATCTTATTTGACTGGCAATTTCACATCCTCATATTGATGTGGTTCTTTCACATCCAATATATCTATAAAGTCACTCAAGAATTCCCTGTCATCGTCGTTATAACTACTAGAGGATGCAGTTTTTAAATATTGCGATAAACAAATTATTTTTAAATTGTTTTTCACCGGCACTGCATTGGGAACTATTTGTTTACTCCTCAACACACAGAAGAGATTTTCAAGACAATCTTGTGAAAATCTACTAGTTAAGAGGAATTCGATTCGAACCCTTTTTCATTTAGAAATACCGATTGTATATTCAGCATTGACTCTGTTGAGATAAGTACTCCTGACTGGCAGGGTTTCCAAATCTGTTTTACTCCAACTTTTATAGTGTAGAAAAGCTGCATGATTTCTTTAAGATATGAAACAGTTTCTTGATATTTGTTGATATCACATTTACTGAGTGCCGAAGATGGATGCCTGGAGGTCATCAGATAAAACCATTTCTCCACTTGATCCAAAAAGAATGCTGTTGTTATATACTCTGGCTTACCCGATTCCTCTGCCAAAAATTTGAGTGCACTACTAACTGAGTGACTTATTACATTGGTAGATGTGCTAACCTTCATTTTTGCAAAATGAGTAGGGAGGAGATCTTCTGTTAGTTTCGGGGCCAATTTGAAAAGATTATTTTCTTCGTGTTTTACCAGTTCATGTATAGCCGTATAGGACTGGATAACACAGTATTTGTTGGCAAATTATTATTTGTCTTATAGGTTATGTATCCAAAATGTAAACAAAGAAATTTAGCAATTTAATGGCGGATTTCGTCACGTGAACCAATCAAAAACGAGTCACTCCATTGTCGCCACTGTCTTGTTAGAGTCACTGTAGGCTGGAGACGTGTCTTTTTCAGCGAGGTACGAACGTGCGTGGGCTTTCAGCCGAATTCTTTTCGAAGGTTGATCCAGACGGAAATTTTGCTTTTTGTGATCAATGTGAAATATCTTATTGTCTAGCATCCGCAAGTTCATTTTGGGAACTGATATTTGAATATAATTTATTGAGTGTAGACCCCTGCATTTTAAGTCATTGACTAGAAGTATACAAGACAGAGTTCATTTTTTAATGATCTTCGGCTTTGCGTGGACACAATATTTTTCAATTCTTCATCTCCCTCTGATTCCGGAAAGGCAAACTGTAGAGTACGAAGAAATCGCGTATCTCGGAAAATTTAAATAGCCTTCCCGCAATTCATTCAGCGTTAAACTTTCGCAGAAATGAATGAAAAACAACAGGACAAATATTTTTCTCTGCAAATGAAAGTTTTTTATACAAATTTTCAAACTTTTTGATATTCTACAGTCAACAGGTTTTATTGAATAAAAGTGATTAATTCATAAGCTTTCCTCATATGTACAGGGCTGGGATAAACTATGGAACCAAGTAAATATCTTTCAAGCGAAAAGAACGATATTTATGAAAATTTGCAATGGAACAAAATGCATCTGATGTACATTTTTTTGTTGATAATATACTTTTGGTTCAACCGGAAATACCATCAACTTCTTTCATTCAAATGGGACACCCTATATATCTTACAGATCTTGAAAGGGTTTGCTATTTTGAATTCATAAATACTGTGTTCAAAAATTTGTGAAAACGAAGTATGCAGCACATACCCATCATCCGCAGAAGTTAAATGTTCGGATGGGAATTGTCTAAAACAGGCTTATAGGAATTATAGGCCAATTTTTTATCGACGGAAACTTGAATGGTGACAAGTATTTGGATCTATTAAATAACGATATTATTCCTGCACTTCAACAGAATGGACTATTACCACAAAATGTCTGGTTTCGACAAGATGGAGCGTATGCTTTTTTCACACTAAACTCAGTATGTATGAATGAAAAATAACAAGCTCTTTCAATATCTGTTAAAATATATAGGGTGTCCCATTTAAATTGAAGAAGTTGATGGCATTTACGATTGAACCGGAAGTATATTATTAACAAAAAAATGAACATAAGATGAATTTTGTCCTATTGCACTCACCTGCAGGTTTGGCTCATCAAATTCATTGGTATATGCTCGTCTTTTTTGAAGTGAGGAGTTGTCATGTTTACTCATTTTTATTGTTCAAGCACTATGCAAAACATGCAGGTTGAGGGGTTTCGTTGTTGAAGACACTTTTCCGGACGGTGTTGTTGGTTGTTGGCATCACTGCACCTTAATAGATTTTCCTTCCGTGTCACCCTTGGTCAGTCTACTGAGAGTTAGCAGATTTATTGAAGGCACTCCGCCAAGTTGAGGGGTTTCGTTGTTGAAGCCACTTTTCCGACGGTGTTGTTGGCATCACCGTACCTTCCATAGATTTTCCTTCCGTTGTGTGCGTATTTCATAATTCTGGCGATTTTCATCTGGATTGACCTCGGCGAGACTATATAGCGTTGTAACGGCACCGTGTCACCCTTGGTCAGTCTACTGAGAGTTTGCAGATTTATTGAAGGCACTCCACCAGGTTGAGAGGTTTCGTTGTTGAAGCCACTTTTCCGGAAGGTGTTGTTGGCATCACTGTACCTTTCATACATTTTCCTTCCGTTGTGTGACTTCTTCATAATTCTTGCGATTTTCATCTGGATTGACCTCGGCGAAACTATATATCGTTGTTACGGCACCGCGTCACTCTTGGTCAGTCTACTGAGAGTTAGCAGATTCATTGAAGGCACTCCGCCAGGTTGAGGGGTTTCGTTGTTGAAACCGCTTTTCCGGACGGTGTTGTTGGCATCACTGTACCTTTCATACATTTTCCTTCCGTTGTGTGCGTACTTCATAATTTCTGCGATTTTCATCTGGATTGACCTCGGCGAGACTATATAGCGTTATAACGGCACCGTGTCACCCTTGGTCAGTCTACTGAGAGTTTGCAGATTTATTGAAGGCACTCCGCTAGGTTGAGGGCTTTCATTGTTGGGGCCACTTTTCCGGACGGTGCTGTTGGCATCACTGTACCTACCATTCATACATTTCCCTTCTCTTTTGCGAATACTTCATACTTCTTGCGATTTCCATCTGGATTGACCTCGGCGAGACTATACAGCGTTGTTACGGCACCGTGTCACCCTTGGTCAGTCTACTGGGAGTTTGGCAGACTTTCTGAAGTCACTACGTCAGGTTGAGGGATTCTATACTAGAATCACTCTCCTGTGCGTTGTGGGTAGCACAACCTCACCTCATCCCTTTCACCCCGTTTGTATTATTGATTCGGCCCTGGTCAGATCTGAACGACTAGAGTGAAACACTCTGGTATCAGGTCCTTTGTCAGCATTGGTTTTGAACGATATTTCACCGGGCCCTGCCGATTCTCCCTATTCTTGCTTCACTATTGCCGCCCGTTTTAATTCCATTCCGTCGCTACGCCTGCTCACGTCGCCCTGCAGCCTTAACGAATCGTAACCCGTTATTGTTTTCACATTTTGTACATATTAATTTGATTATTTAAATGCCTTCACTGTAATTTTCAATTTGGATGGTAGATTTCATTTTCGTTTGTAATAGATAACTCACGTTCATTTTTAGTTCTGGAATTTCGTCGTTAAAAGGATTGAAAGTCTACTCATTATAAGTTCAGTTTC
Source organism: Adalia bipunctata (assembly GCA_910592335.1). Classification (NCBI taxonomy): domain Eukaryota; kingdom Metazoa; phylum Arthropoda; class Insecta; order Coleoptera; family Coccinellidae; genus Adalia; species Adalia bipunctata. Next base: position 45,070,518 of record OU342948.1, read on the forward strand.
ATCCTGGTGTTTTATTCGATTCATCAGACACTTTCGTGAAAGAAACATTTCCTTAATCGCTAACAACTTAGATTGAAACCGAACCCTTCTCTACTGTATAAACGCTACCCTGGCAGTAGTGAAGGATTCTAGTCAAGGTGCTACAACCTTGTAAAAACTATTGTGGCTGGCGCCCGAGAATTTGTCGACCGAAAAGGTAGTTACGCCCATGGAGTCCTTCCCCCAATTTAGGGATCTTCATAGTATAAGACATTTCGTCATTCAAGTCGCCTTTTTTCTGAAGTTTGGTTCTTTGCATATGCTTCATGAATGATCTTTTTTTGAAATGAAGTCAGTTCATCAACGGCTTCGATTTGAAACGAGTTTCCTGAAAATGCCAAGACGTAAATTAACAAACGCCGAGGCTAAAAGGGCTATCGGAATGCTACAGGGTGGCCTAACTCAGGTTGTTGTAGCGGAAAGGCTCCAAGTCAGCCATAGTGTGATATCTCTTAAATAGGTTCAGGGAGACAGGTTCCGTGTTGGAAAGACCAAAGCTTGGTGGGCGACGAAAAACAACACCTACTCAGGATCGTTTCATCACCGTTTCGGCGAGAAGAGACCCTACATCTACGTGTAGAATGCTACGGAATACTCTTCAAAATGCAGATGGGTTCCAAGTTTCCATCGAAACCATCAGACTACGTTTGAGAAAGGTGAATCTAGGTTCTAGACGTCCATTCAGAGGAGATCCATTTACACGTGACCATAAGCGTCAAAGACTGGAATGGGCAAGGCAACATATCAATTGGAACGATCAATGACGAAATGTCCCTTTCACTGATTAATCTCTCCAGATTCTCGGAGAATAAGGGTATGGACAATCCCACGCATACTCCGTAATCGTCGCTAAGTCCATCAATCCCGAGGGGATAGTGTTACCACAGTATAGACACCAACCAGTAGTCGCACTCAGGCTAAAATGAACTGAAATTTTTACTCCAACGGGATTTGGCGCATACCTCTGCGCGCATCAGGATATGCATTCAGTTGTTGCCACAGCCACAGAATTATCGTCAAATTTACCGAAATAATATCCTTGGCTCTCAAAAAAACTTTGTATATAATTTGATAGCTCCAGCCGAAGCACAACAATATCAATTAGAAAATCAGTATAATCCTCTTGAAGAAAGTTTTGTCGTCTCTGAACTCTGAAAATGGAATATAATTCAGAAAATAACCCGTCTCGGAAAGTTGGGTTCAATTTATCAGAAAAAGCGGCAACATAGTTGTAAATAATATGACAAGGATGACTATAACAGCAGGCCATCTCTGGCTATATGCGGGGACCTGACATTATTCCGAGTAATGCTGGATGATTTGAGGTTATGACGAATGAGGTATGCCCGAGTCCGGAATGGAGTAAGGAAATCTACGGAGTGCGACTACTGGTTGGTGTCTATACTGTGGTGTTACGGTATGAATTTAGACATTCCTTACTCACGTACGGCACCAAACGCGAGTAGCGCTATGCCATCAGCCCGACGAACTCGAACTGAGAAACCAATCACACTTCAAATGCGAAATACTAAATATTTCCTCCACATATATGTTCATTATATTTGATTATTTCATAAAATACCGTTACCCACTTGCACTGTCGTTTTTCTTCTGTATTTTCCTTGCTTGAAAAATCTAGAGAACATAAAGGAATACCTATCTATACAAGGGGTATAGCCGTATCATCCAAGGTCGTGCATTCTCATAGGTTCTCGGCTTGTCTATGGCTTGTTGAAAGGAACACAACTATTGTTGTTCTCTGTCTATATTTAGGACCTTTATTAGGTCTATTTAGCTGTTTTCTTCACAGCGCGTTGCTCATGTCTTGAAGAAGGACCCAATAAAGGTCCGAAATATAGACCAAGAACAGCAATAGTTGTGTTTCTTTCAACAAGCCCTAGACAAGCCGAGAACCTATGAAAAATAACGACCTTAAAAATAACTTATTCTCAAATCGCTTATAACTTCTTTCGGTATCAACGATTTCCTACACAAATAATACATACAGAGTGTAACAGCCAAATGGAATAAATTCGATAACGAATAAATGAGGGCTTAGGAAAAACGCTCGGACACGTCGATTTGTAATTTTAAATGCGCATATTTTTCAAGAAAATAAAATTATATAGGGTGATCCATGCGACCGTGGCCAATACCAACTTTCTTATTTCAAATGCAACCCCCTGTATATTATTTATTTTTTGGATTCTTCAGGAACTTCTTGACATAATTCATGTACAATGTTCGGAAATATTAAGTGTTTTCAGATTTTTTACGAAAATTAACATTTTAAATGAAAATTATTTTATTTCACTAATTCGATACATTACACTCAATACTTATTTCCCATTTACCTATTGATATGAAGAAAGTAAGCAAAAACGTCTGAAATGTTGAGTAACGTTAGAAGACAATTCTAGACCAGATTAGCATGTTGCCAAGACGTTCCCGGCGAGCATTTTGAACATTTCCTACATTGATATTAAGGTTTTTTTTGTTTTTTTTTAATTATTAAGGAATAATCAGTATTACTTATTAGGTTTTAACCCTTAAGCGGAGACGTGAAATTATACCGACACTGCCGGAGACGTGCGGTCAATATGACCGCAATGACTTTTTTGAGACATTAATACGAAAAAATTTGGGAAAATTGAACACCATTAAATCTTTATAATATGTTTTTCAAACAACAATGAAAAACTAAAAAATCGCTTGACTGAATTGTATTTTTCAAGAGCCAAAATTTAAAATTGTGTTTCCGAATATGTTTGACATGAAGAGGCTTTGAAAAAATCTAATGTTAGCAGAGGGCAGTTTACTGATCGGAATACAAAATTGGTAGATATCTTCATAAAAAAACCTAATGAAAATAGAAATAAAATATCGTTATCATTAAAACTGCATCCCATCAAAATTCACAAATTTATTTACAGTGAGTACGTAACATTTCAGCACATTGATTTCAAAAAGGCTTTCGACACATACAGCACACATGAAGAGTTTTTCTCCTAAGCTTGTTCTCTGCTCATCACGATCACCTACATCATTTTCTGTAGCGAAAAGCTCGGAGTCCCAATTATGATCGGGTTCTTTATATTCTCATCATGATCGCAGTTAAATATACGTCAATATCACTGTCTTCGTCTCCAGCTTCCTCATACCATTTCATGACAGTTTCTTCAAAGTCGGGGCTCTTATAGCGAACCTTTTTCGAAGGACCTGGACCTTCATTCATCAAATATGGTGCAAAATATATTCAGCACTAATGGAGACGTGCGGTCAATATGACCGCGCTTCAATTTTCGATTACCGTAGAAAACGAAAAACCGCACGCACACCCTCCAGCGTCTCAAAACAGACTTATTTCATATCAACTTGAAAGTAGATGGAAGGATTGGGGTGAAACAGTTGGGGTTCATGAGGAGCAATAAAACAAAATAAGCATGCGGTCACTATGACCGCACGTCACCGGTTAAGGGTTAAGTGTAATGTACCGAATTTGTGAAATAAAATAATTTTTATTTGAAACGTTGATTTTTGCAATAAATCTGAAAACACTTAATATTTCCGAAATAGTTAAAAATGGGTATAGGACATTGTGCACGAATTGTGTCTAAAATTCTCTGAAGAATCCAAAAAATAAATAATATACAGGGGGTTGCATTTGAAATAAGAAAGTTGCTATTGGCCACGGTCACATGGAACACCCTATATAATATTATTTTCTGAAAGAATATGCGCATTTAAAATTACAAATCGACATGTCCGAGCGTTTTTCCCAACACGCCCTCATTTATTCGTTATCGAATTTATTCCATTTGGCTACTCGCGCTTGGTGCCGTACGTGAATACGGAATGTCTAATGCTTACGGTATGGGCCGGGATTTGTTTAAACGGGCGCACAGATCTACACATTTGTCCTGAGAATATGAACGCATTACACTATAGGGAGCATGTCATTGACAATGTTGTGCCAAATTTTCACGCTGCTATTGGTGAAACTTTTCAATTTCTAGACGATAACGCTAGACCGCACCGTGCAGCCATAGTTGAGAATGCGCGCGAGGAGCTTGGTATTCCACATTTACCAATACCTCCGCCTCCGCACTCGCCACTAACCAGATTTGAATTGCATAGAACCTGCATGGGATATGCTCCAAAGAAGATTAGATAATCATCAACCTACCCCAGAATCCTTAAATTATCTGAGAGAGCTTCTGCCCCATTTATGGAACCAAATTCCTCAAGAAATGTTCAAAAGCCTCCTTGTAGTATGCAAAGAAGATGTCAAGCTGTTATTGATGCCCATGGAGGCCATACATTGTATTGATAGTCTCGAAATGTATGAATTCTCTGAGAATCAAATTTCGTTATTTTACTCGATATTTCTCAACCACCCTGTATATGCTGCAGACCTACAGACTTAAATTAATTTGCTACTTGAAATCATATCAATATGAATTTTCATCACGAAAATCTTATTTTAACTATATTTTTTTTGCATTTTAAGTCCCTAGCTCATGTGGAGCAGTTCATTTGTATTTGTTAAAAGCTGAACAATTAATTTAGGTTAAAAGATTAGTTACAGGGGGTGACAATTTGAAAACTTGCCAGGCCTATTATGTCTCGACACGGATGTTTCAGAGGAAATTCTGGAACGGGTCAATTTTTATTCGGAGGGGGGCGTATTTTGAGTAGAATTGTGAGCCGAAATGTCTTCAACCCTAGGTGTAGGAGCTTTCACTCCTAAATTCCCAATAGGGAAAAGAGGGTGAACCTCAATTAAAAGATCACTTGACCCTCTACAGGTTAAGCTCACCCTCACGCCCTCTATTCACTATGAGGAATTTAGGAGTGATAGCCCCTATACCTAGGTTTGAGGAGATTTCGGCTTACAATGATGCTCAAAATATGTCCCCCCTCCCTTTAAAAATTGACCTGTTCCGGCTTTTTCTTTGAAAACATCCTTGTCGAGACATTAATTGGTCTGGCCAGTTTTCAAATTTTCACCTCCTGTAACTACTTCAAGGAATCAATAAAAATTTGCAAACCGTAGTATTCATGTGAGATCTTTCAATTGAGGTAAATCACACCCCCTATTCCCTATTAAGAATTTAGGGATGATAGCTCCTACACCTAGGGTTGAGGAGATTTCGGCTTACAATTCTGCTCGAAATATGCCCCTCTTCGAATAAAAATTGACCTGTTTCGGCATTTTCTCTGAAAACGTACTTGTCGTGACATGATTGGCATGGCAATTTCTTAAATTGTCACTACGGTTTACGTCGACCAGATTACGAAACGAGGCTCGCGTTGATGGACTTGACTTCGTTTGCAGCTCGTAGGACTCGTGGAGACCTGATAATTTCGTTTCGTGCTATTCGGGGGCTTTTCGGTGCGGACTTGCGGGGTCTGTTCAAGATCAACCGGGACGAACGATTGCGTGGTCACTCGTTCAAGCTGAAGAAGGAAAAGTTCGCTACAGTCCAGAGACAGTACTTTTTGCCAAACCGCGTGTTTGACGCTTGGAATAATTTGCCCGGAAGTGTCGTCTGTTCCAGTTCGGTGAACGGGTTCAAGAACTCCTACGACAGATGGATCGCGGGGCAGTAGTGCGCGCACAGTGTCTTTGTGTTTTTTTTTATGGGAACACTTGTTCTTTTGTTTTTTCTTGATTTTTTTTTCTTTTTTAGTTGGTTCTTAATTTGTGCCCAAACATCTCGAATATTTTCTTATTTTAGATTCTATGTGAGTTTATAGGCTCTGCCTCAACTCTTACCGTTATGTAATAATAATAATAATAATAAAAACTTGTATATACAATAATCGAATAATCTGGAAATTTTACAGAAAAATGAAGAAAATAAAAGAATCCCGGTTTTGAAAATTGGAATTAACCAACATAGCGATGTCAGGGTTTTATTTAATTTTGATGGTTATAAAGAGATCGGATTCTGGAAGAACGTGGGGAGATTCTGGTATGGAAGAGAATGTTTGTGTAGATTATTATGTTTTGATGATCTGATTATAGTTATTTTTTTGTTAGTTCGTTAACGCCACAGTGGAGTTCATAGAAGATAATAGAGATTTGTTCTGAGTACCCTCTCATTGTGGCAATATCTGCTTCCGTTATTTATGTGAATCTGTTTTTTTTTGTAATAAGTCGGGGAATTATGTTTTGAGATATTTGAAGTGGTCTCAATGGCCTGTTTCTCAAACAACAGCATGTTGCCGTAGCATAGGTGAATATGGGTATCATTATGGTGGTGTAGGGGAGAGTTCCTTTGAATTGGACAGCCCATGAACCGGACACTATAGTTTTCTACTAAACCCGATAGTAGTTGAGCATACTTTACGTAAATACCATTTTCGCAACATTGAGCCACGTCTCTTGGAAAATGGCTGAATCTGTGGCTCGCGTCTAGTGGACGAGGCATGCATTGAAAAATCCGTTGCCGGTAAAGTAAATATATACGTACATTTGCGAAGTGAATAGCTACGTTTCTAGTGACGATAAGTTGCCGATTTTTTCATATAAACATCAAGTGATTTATCCCTTATCAGACTCAGACAGATATGTTAAATCATTGATATAACGATTTGTAGAAATTATATTTTCAGGTTTTTTATAAAAACCACAAATCCCATGAATAGGACATAGAAAAATGACTGGAAATTGATGTCCAGTTCATGGGCTGCAATGTTTCCGATTCGAGGGAGATTTGAAAATATGTTATGTAATTCAATAATTAACATGGAAAATACTGTATGTTTTCTCTGTTTGGTACTACTAAATGATTTCAACTATTCTCCTAGAACGTTATGACAGTATTCTATTGTTTTTGTACCATTGTCCACTTCATGGGAATAACTGTCCATAACAAGGGCAACATCCCATGAAATGGACATTTTATAAAACAAAGTAAGACTTATTTTTTCGAGTGACTAGCTTTTCTTTTTCTAGCTTTTTCTGAAAAAGTGAATCCACAAACCTTATATGCTTATATTATGACGGTACAATTTGAAACTTTTCCATTTGAAATAATATTTCACAACGAAAATAATAAAATTGTCCGTTCCAAGGGAACTCTCCCCTACATGAGTTTTTTATTTTTCTGAGGTTGCTGTTTCTACGCATAAGGGGGTGAAGAGTACTGTTCATTGCGTAGCATCGACCGATGCATTTAATATACAGGGTGAGTCTTTGACTTGTACATATATTTCAACTGTAGATTCGTGAGACCAAAAGAAGCCTTTGTTTCATTTTCCATTTTTCCGAATTCGGCTCTGTTGAAAAGATATAGCCATTTGAAAAAAAAATGTGCTCAATACGTTTCTGAAATGATACTGTTGAACTGATTCAAAGTTCAAATTTCTCGATTGAAATTGAGTTTATACATTTAGGGAATACTGACCTCATTGAAATAAAAATGTTGCAAACACGATAATTTCAACAAAAACAGTTAGTTTCATCGGATTATATCTGCAACTAAAAAGCCACATTTCTCACACCAAAATAAGTTCCTTCTTCGATTTTTCTGTAGATTAGTTTGTAAACACTAATAACTTGTTCATATTCTCCTCGAAATTCCCAAACAATCTCATGAAGAAAGACTTTCATTTAAGATCATCAGAATTTATCATTAAACAACCTAACCTAATCGATTTTGTATCGATTCTGTTAATGTTTGCACAGAAGAAACTTCAAGCAGATGTTGTCAGCTTGCTGATATTTTCATTGAGGTTAAGGATTTTTTACGAAACATATTCATGAATTCTCTTTCTCTCATCTATGGCTTCTGACGTTTTCATCATAAATCGAGTTTGCCGCGAATTCCACCATGCATGCGTATAGCGAATACCGACGGATTGTGTGGTTATCTCTGGATTGCTTATCTCAATTATCCTTGGAGGCCAACTATAAACAATAACACACTCTTAACATTATGTGGAGTTCTGAATACATTCAGTGAATTATTGTTCTAATGTGATTATTATGTGAAGTGAATTAATATAATTTTAGCCGTGTCGAGTTTATAAAATTCCAAGAGGATATTGTTTAGATAGGAACATCGCCACAGATTATAAGGTATTTTATTCTTCATTGATTTCAATTTAATACGTAGTGTTTATCGATATTCATCATTCATAACCGAATTTTGTATTTCATCGTCATTGAACTTCAATATGGAACGGTAACAAGAAATTTTTAATAGAAACTGTGCGTATTGAATGCTCCTTGGTGTTCAATTTCATCTCCCACATTTGTGGGATTTCATTATTAAATATCTACATTGACGTTTTCCATCATTTGAATTTAAGTCTCAACAAAGTTGATAAATATTGTGACAACATTGTAAACTCGTTTGAAGACCAGAAAAGGAATAATATTCGATGATATTTAATTCAGAGACGCATTCAGATTATTTTTGAAATTGATGATTTTTTCGTCACATCTCTCCGGGTAAAATTGGGATTAACTCGAAAACGACGCGTTTTATTGAAAAAAGAATACTTTTAGTTTCTTAAATGATTGATTATTTCGAAAATATGAACCGTTTGTCTTTTTAAAGTAGTTTTATGGTGTTTTAGCGTGTATTGATGAGTCGACTACCCTGTAACTTTTATACTAGGAGATATATTAAATAGGTTTTGATTGAGGAATATGCACCCTGAATAGAGTAAACACTCAACCAAATATCAAATCATTCGAAATAACGGTTCCGAAGATATAAACAGAAAAGGTTTTTTCCATGGATTTTCGACACCCTGTATCTCCCAAACCAAACCGAATTTCGAAAAATGGTATGAAAAAAAGTGTTTCGTTTCATGTGAGGAATCTGCAGTTAAAATATATGTACAAGTCAAAGCCTCACCCTGTATAAAATTCTCCTGTCTGCATCTTTGTGGCCGAACTCCTCCGAAACGGATAGACCGATTTTCGTGAAATTTTTGTGTGCATGTCGGGTCGCACCAGGAATCGGCCAATATCTATTTTTCATCTCCCTAATGTTTTTTTTTCAATTTTTTTGGGCAAAATTTTTTATTTCAATTTCTTTATGATCAACCCCTATTTCTAACACAACCGAACCTAACCTAAACTCTTTTAGGCTAGATTTTTATTTTTATTGACCAACATCTAGTTTTCATCCCCCTATATGTTGAGGGTTGTCCACCCCTAATTTTTTTAAATCTTTCTGGTCAAAAAATTTTTTTTGAGTTTTTTTCATGATACAGCATACAAAAATACATACAGGGTGTTTCACCATAAACTGGACAAACAATAGCCGCGTAGACGACACCGAGGAAGTCATTTTTCAATTGTGACATATACCCCGTTTTCGACGCATAAGCGAGATACAGGGTGTTTAATGTCAACTTTGAGCAATATTCTGTTAACTGTAGTGAGTTATGCGTGACATTTGAAATTAGGGTTACTAGTCACGTCTTAGTATTTTTTAGGGCTCAATTCGATTGTGGTGTAGAATAAAAAAAAATTGAAAATGGCGGAAATCCTGCAAAGTTGAAATCCTTCATTCTCGGTTGCCAATTTGGAAAGCACTATTTGAACGTACTAGATTCTGTAAGATTTCCCGTGAAAAAAATTTTTCAAAATTCGAACTCAACTTTTTTTTAACATGTCCTCAGTGAAAAAAATATTTGTTGAAATTTTTCACGGTTGAATAATCTTTCATTCTGAATACCGAATGAAATAATATTTATTGGTTTTCTTTTTGTAGCCTTCCAAAGATTACGCTCGGAGAACTTCCATAATTTTCATTAAAAAAACTAGAGGTCTAATTTAGGTCAATTAGCTGCCAGAGTGATCCGGACGGAAATATGAATTTATAAACCAAACAAAATTTTTCTCAAAAAACTTTGGTGGGAATCGAACTCTCTGCTTTCGATCAACTGGCGTCGCTTTGGATCGGAAATTTATAAGATTAAAATGAACCCAATTTATACTCGTAGAGTTCGAATCCTACCAAAGTTTCTTGAAAAAAAAATTTTTTTTTGATTTAATAATTCATATTTCCGTCCGGGTCATTCTGGCAGTCCATTAGCACAATTTTGGCCTTCAGTTTTTTTAATAAAAATTATGAAGTTTCTCCGAGCGTAACCTTTGGAACGCTACAAAAAGAGAACCAATTGATATTTTTTATTCTGTTTCCTCCCAAGTATTCAGAATTGAGGATAGTTCAACCATAAAAAAATTCCTGAAGAACTGAAGACATGTGAAAAAAAGTTGAGTTCGAATTTGGAGATTATTTTTTTACGGAAAATCTTACAAAATCTAGTACTTTGAAATAGTGCTTTCCAAATTGGCATTTTGAATTTTTTCTTTCAAAATTCTACACCACAATTGAATTGAGCCCTAAAAATACTCAGACGTGACCAGTTACCGTTATTTCAAATGTCACGCATAACTCAAGACAGTTTTCAGAATATTGCTCAAAGTTGACATTAAACACCCTGTATCTCGCTTATGCGTCGAAAACGGGGTATACGTCATGGGGCAAAAATGACTTCCTAGGTGTAATCTACACGGCTTTATATGTTTGTCCAGTTTATGGTGGTGAAACACCCTGTACATGTAACCCTAAAACTCTAGAATGGATCGTTTGACGACTCAAATTGGCCCTTTTGCGTTTTTTTGGCATTGCTGACTGTACATGGAACATAATATAAATAAATGAAGTTGAAATACTTAAAAGGATAGAAACCTAACCTAATCTAACGCGAACGAGAACGGTAACGGGAACGAAACGAGAACGGGTAAAACGACGGAAACGGTAACGGGAACTGAAACGGGTAAAACGTGGAATAACCAAAACTGCGCCTCTAAGGCGGAACGGAGTTTGCCAGGACAGCTAGTTTTTTTATATGGTTGTGGATATTAAGTCTACTATGCAGCTCGATTCTTAGGTATTTCACACTATTTCAGGCTTCAATTGTATGGTCTATTTCAAGGGGGTTTATGATTTTGATGTGGGAGAATTTTCTGCTAAACACGATTCGTTCCGATTTGTTCACGTTTAAACAGATCTTCCATTTTTTTGTAGTATTCTGTCAGCAAATTGGAGTGGTACCGTATAAGAGAGTTTGCAGCTTTTGCATAATGGGAGTGCAGAGAGCGTAGTGTTAGTGTTGGGGAAGTTTGGGAGACAATCGCCTCAACCACTAGGCAAAGGGGTACTCATAGAAAGTGTGTTTGAATTCACTATAAAAATACGGATAAAAATCAACCATCATTCGCAGATAGAAGAAACAAATTAATATTTAGGTACATATGGGTGGTAAATGAAAATATGGTCCGATATGGTTATAAATCTTTTCAAATACTAAATTTTGGTCCAAATTTGTATCGGGTGAAAAGTCAGAAGTTTCGGTTGGGATTTCATTCATTGTATCTTGACCAAGCTTTCGGAAATCTTCATTTCCTTCATCAGGGTGCTACAAATAGTGACAATATAACAAAAATCTTGCTAACACATAGAAAACTCACGAAAATCGTGAAATAACCACATGCAAAAACTCATACAGTAACAGACGAAATACAGGTTCTCGGCCTGAAAACATCCAGTCAACTCCAAAGCTAGCATTAGGAAACTCGATCCTCGCATACAATAACTGCAAAATATTATAGCTTAAGAGGCCAAACATCAAGCTTCTCTCATTGATCCACAGCTAGCAGTCGAAAATTCGATCCTTGCATACAATTACTGCAAAATATTACGGCTTAAAAGGCCGAAACAGCAAGCTTCCCTCATTGATCCAAAAGACCAACAGAAGAATTCAAACATTTGATTACAAAAAGACAAATGACAGGCAGGTAGGCAGGAGAATGACAGACCACAGAACGGCTACACATTATTGACACCGTATTGGCAGGGAATAGAATTGGTATGCTACATTATTTTCATGTATTGAAAATAATGTAGCATTATTGGTTGGTTGCTACTGTTTCCAGCTACATCCAAGCGTTCCGTGGTATCAAACAGACATCTGGTTATCAGTCTGCTGGGTTAAGAGTTTCTCAGGAGTAGATCTCAAAGCCTTCTCAGGTTTGTCCGTAAATAAAGAGAGATAGAGAGATGGACTAACTAACCGATCCATTCGATTTTTTAATCCTATAATTTAATTCACTTTTTATTTGTATTCATGGGACGATTTGTAGTTCAAATAGTGTCCTGATACCATGGGTTTCAGATGCCAGTCTGAGATCACCAAGTCCTCTTCATCGCGTCTCAACAATAGATCTAAGTATGGAAGGCTTGCCTCCTTTTCAAGTTCGTTAGTGAATTTGATTTCTTCATTTAGTGAGTTCGGAACCGTTAGAGTATTCTGGAAATCTTTTCAGGTAGCAAACAGAATATATGGTCTAGGAGCATAGAATGAATGGAGGGAAGGCTTCATACGCTCTACAGATCATTTTGAACTTCCAATTTCGGCGGAAGTTAGAGTTTCGTGTGACGCCCGATAGATAACGCTGTGATCGCTAATAGGGCTATATGTCACATGTGTCTTGTTCTGTGGAGTTACAGTTGCAAAGAATATTATGTGGTTGTCATTTTTATTGATACATTCTTACGACCAACACCAAAGTGATTAAATAATAAATCTTCTTGTTTTTGACTGAAAGGACTAAAGGAGGTCGAAACGAATTGTATTGGATTCGAATATTGTTTGGAGTAAGTTACTATAATATACAAATTAAATCGGCTTCGATAAGAAAGAAATTTCTGCGGCTTTAACTATCTAATTTACCTGATGGTTTTGTTCATTTCAACGTGTGTTGCTAAGTATAATATTTTTAATTGATATAGTGTGATTTATTATGCTATGTACTATAATATAATTATTGAATGAAAAAAGAGGGTGAACACTTTGAATTTATTTTTATTGACAATGACAAGTAACAAAACATATTGAACAATTTTAATATTATTTGAGCTCCAACTTGTTTGTACGAATGCAAAGATCATTAAGCAATAAAATATATCTATATACAGAAATTTATTTAGAAACATATTCATTAATTCATTCGAATTTTTTTCAAATAAGATTCACAATCCCTGTTGTTTCTTTGATTTGAAGCAACAGTAGCAACACTTGCTTGAAGGTTGAGGCCACTGAACGACAATATTGTTGATATATTACCGCATTATAATCAACTATTTATGCGCAATTATATGGAAAGTCTATGATCAGAAATAAATTTGTCAAAACGAATTTTATTTTAAATATGTATCGTTATAGCCATGCTGGAGCCACTAACGACGTTGGAGCCATCTCGTGACCTTGCGGCGAACTGACAAGTGCGGACGTTTTTGGCAGTTCATTTTTGTAGCGGAACCTTCCCTCCATTTATTCTATGCTCCTAGATATGGTCCACATAAAAAAAAACTATATATTTTCTATATACTACCATAGTTGCTTTCGGTAATTATAAAGGGTATTCCAAGAGGATTTCTACGTACTCCCACCATATACGATATACAGGGTGTTTCACTATTAACTGGTGACCTTAAGGGGGCCGGAATTGTGCTAATGGGATAACAGAATGAACCAGCTAGAAATATGAATTTATTTATAAACCAAACAGATTTTTTTTCGAAAAACTTGAGCGGAAGTCGAGCATAAATTGGATTCATTTTATCATGTTAATTTCAGTTGACTAGCAACAATAGTTTTTTGAAAAAAGATTTTCGGTTTATTAATTCATATTTCTATTCGGGTCATTCTGGTAGCACAATCTTGTCCTTCGTTAGGCCACCAGTTTTTCAAATAAAAATTATGAGAGGAATCCGAGCGGAATCTTTAGAAAACTAAAGAAAGAAAACCAATAAATATTTCTTCATTTTGTTTTCTCATGAGTGTTGAGATTGAAAGATAAAGTTCAACCTTGAAAGATCTCAACAATTTAGGGTTTTTTTTTCCACTTCAGATATGTAGAAAAGTGGAGTTTGAATTTCTAAAAAAAACTTTTTTCTCGGAAAATCTAAGAAAATTGACAACTTGAGATAATGCTAATTACTTTGGCAATAAAAAAAAAATTCCCACTCTGCAGGTTCTTCATTTTTATTTTTATTTCTTCTGAATTCTACACCACAATTGAATTGAGCACTGAAAAATGGTAAGATGTGACTAGAAACCGTTATTTCAAAGGTAAAGTATTAGCTTACCACAGTTACCGTATTTTTTCTAAATGTTGACATTCAACTCGCTTATCATTCGAAAACGGAATATATGACATAAGGCAAAAATGACATTCTTGATGAAGCCGTTGATCTACACGGCTATACATACATATATGTTTGTCCAGTTAATGATGAAACACTCAACATTTAGCTACATAATGAATGACTCCAGTAATATGGTTTTAGTTCTACCTACCTAATTATATTCAACACATTGAATCGTGAGCCAACATTTCGGGAATACAGTTATTCCCCTTTATCAAGGCAAAGTTTCGTGTTAAAAAATTCGTATACTCATTAAATGAGTACAAGTAAACAGTACAAACACTTAATATTCAACTGAACAGTCATTTTTTCCAGATACTGTGATTGATTGTGCAAATAACTATTGAAGATATCCCAAGAAAATCAAAACTGCCAAGGCCAAACTAATCAGATTTATACTTATCATAGGGGTCCTTTCTAGATTCATAGAAACTGCTTAGCCCGTTAACATTTCGCCAAAATTAATACACTTTCCATCGAATAATCAACGTTACAGTCACCAGCATATTTTTAATTTTCGATAAATCAGGTATGATATGGCAGAAAGTCGAAAGTCGTTAGACATTTGCGTGAGCAATAAATATATTTTCTTCTTCAGGTGTGATAACGAAGTATCTGAGGTTTTTTTCGACATTGCTCGTGCTAATTTTTTCATAAAAATTACTACTTGAAATCAATGGAAGATGATCCCCCAATATAAGGGGCCTGTAGCATTCCTCGAACACCTGAAGAACAGATTAATAATTTGGAAACTCGATCCAAGAGAGAGTTAGAACTTCGTGAAAGGATTTTTTAGGAAGTGGACTATTTTTTCAATTATTCTTTCTCAGGGAGACATAGTTTTTTCAGAGCTTGCGTATCATACGTGAAAATGTTTTCCTCTTCTGACACTCAATATTTGGTGCTGACAGATTTTTCTTTTATACGACCTGTACCTTATCCCTATTCATTTACACGTGCCTAATGCCACAAATTGTTTCGAAGAATTCATGTATTGCAATGCATATAAGATGATAAACTCATTTGGAGAAAACAAACTGTTTCATTAATCAGTTACCGTGCAAAGGGGACGATAGTATTGGTGAACGATACTAGCTGACGAAGATCCTCAGAAGATAAAACCATGTCATTGAAACAACAATGTGAAAGGAAATAACTCAGAAAGAGACAATGAATCCGAAGAATTTCATTATGGTTGAACAGGTCCCATTACTAAGCAAAACACCCTATCGTGAAAAGAAACCATGACAACCAGCAATAAATGAGGATCGTCGACCCTCGAAAAACGGCTGCAAAAACGAAGGCATGAGCAACGAATTAGGTTACATGTATAGGTAAAATCATATTCATTTCCCTCCACTGGCAAAATCCGGCGAATCATCTAATTCGCGAGCAGAATATGAAAAGGGAAAGAAAAAGAATAAACCCCGAAGTCAAGGAGATTGGAATCAATAAATAAATGATGGAAGCATGTGAAACACGTTTCAGTTAAAGTTTTGAAAGCGAGCGGTAGACAACTGTCGTTCCCGATCGCGCGGGGCCACGAACGCGAAATATTCTCCTCGAAAATATGTCTTCCAATAAGAACAAACTCAATTTTCGTCAGAATTCATTAACGTACAATCCTCCAGCAATCAACCATCGAAGGAACAGTTTGGTGAAACAAACTTCCGAAGATTTATCGCTGACGAAAAATAGCTTTTTCGGAAACGAAATCAAAATAACTGTGAATACTAAATGTAAAGATAGAAATCTCGATTTTCCTCCACCTAAGATAGCCTGGGACGACGAGAAAAAGGATGACAGATGTCATGAACCCATCATTGCAAGAAGGTGCCCAGAAAACCGAAAACCAATGAGATCTCTGAAAAGACAAAGTTCAGTGGATCAGGATTCCATACTATCATGCAAAGAGGATATAATCAACAAGCTGAGACTTCTACTGAAAGATGACGCAGACATTTCAGAGAAACCTAATCTAAATATATATCTCAACAATCAAAATTCGAAGCTTCCAAGACACGATGTTAATAATCACTGGAATTGTAAAGATCTTCATTCAGAAAAGGTTGGTAAGGAGGAGGAATTCAAATTAAATACTCGAACGAAGAAGAACAATTCAGAATCTCCCTCCACTACGAGCCTATTCCAATTCAGAAAAAATCCTGTGAAAAAATTCGAAGAGGAAATATATTCTCCAAAGTTTCAAGATAAACCAAGCGAACAACCCAACATTATAGTGACACATGTTTCGGAAGTCGTCAAGGAGGAAGATCAGAATAATGAAGCTGTGAACATGATAACTGACACCTCCCAACCAATAAAAAATATCACAATTAGACCAACCACAGCGAAATCGAGAAGGGAGTTATTTGGCAATAGAACAAATTCAGCCTTCAATTCATTTATAGCCAAAGAAGGAAATATTCAGAGGCCACCACTTCAGCGTAGTTCTTCTGCACCAATTAGACCAGAACATGCTAAATCGAAATTTTTGGCCACCAAGAGGAAACTGAAATCGAACAAAAAAAGAGATTTGAAATCTGCGAGAAAACATGATGCAAATTCACCTAGTTCGGTAAGGAATTTTCAGCTGTCATTGTTTTATTGAATTTATCCTTGAGCAATAGCTATTGGGCGGAGTAGAATTCAATGAGACCTCTGGCGGAAAAAAATTGTAATTGAAGCAACGAGTAAAATAATTCGTATTGCATTGTTTTTATTCTGTTTTTTGTCTTCATTGCAGATCAAGTTTGATTTTTTTTGTACCTTTTTTAAAGTTTTATACTTTGAATTATGTCGCTGCATAATCGAAACTGTTCTGTATTTGGTTGCACTAGCCGTGAAGGGAAAAATCCCGATTTATCTTTCCATAAATTTCCTCTCATGGGAAGAATGGTAAATATTGAAAATGCGTTTGGAGTTCTGGAAAATATATCTCAAAAGGCTTAGGCAATGAAACTAAAAATGGGGAAACCAGTTATAGATAATATGTCCGTGTGTTCCTTACATTTTAAAAGGGAAGACTAGTCAAGGTTAGTACCAAAGTGTGTAATACATAGTTATAAGTTAATAGTGGATGGTATAGGTTATATTTCTGAAGGTGAACAATATATAAATGAGTAACATATTCTTCAGGTCTTAGTAAAAAAAAGTATCTTCTTTTAAATGCAGTACCTTCCTTAAAACTACCACAGTCCAGCCACGAAGTATGTTCCAGAAAACGAAGAGAAAATAAGTCGGTATTAAAAATTTCAAATGATACTCAATACAAACGTACCTTCCCTGCAACTTTTGTAGATATGACCATTGTTTAAACAATGATATGACTATATCAAAAATGAAATAAAAACACGAAATCAGACCTAAAACTAAACAGTTAATTGAACGCTTGTGGTACTTTTCACAAACATCAACCATACCTATTACTCCAAAAATAAAAATATTGGGAGTCAAAATTTAGATTAACAACACAAAGCACTAAAGCACAATCAAAGAAATACCAAAAGTTTTACAAAACACACACTGAAAATAACTAAAACAGCAAAATAAAACCACTTCAATATCAAAGGGCTCATACGACATCTGATTTGTTTTACTCGTTGCTAAGATGACATTGACATTTCAGAGCGCTACCTATCGAATTCTACTTTTCCCAATATTGTCAAACAAGGTTTTCCATCATAATATTCTTCTCCCCCAAAAACCTCCCATTGATGAAACCTTGACGATCTTGCACGAGTTTTCTCAAGGACGTGTCAATTCCCGTGTTGGTGACCAGAATTGACCTCCACGCTCTTTCAATTCCACGTTTTCAGACTTCGGGCAGTGGAGTTATCTGAAGTCACAGGTTATTAAAAACGTCATTGAAAATTTCGCCAGAAGGGTACGCATATGCCAGCATAGTCGTGGCGGCCATTCACAAGATATTTTGTTTCATAAATAATTCCCAAATGGATATTTTCTAAATCAATAAATATTTCAATACTTGGATACCGAAAACCATGTTTCAGTGAACACTGAAATGTTGCGCTCTGAAACAACCTCTACATCATCTTCCCGCAATCAACTTTGATTCGTTTTTCCAGGATGCACCTAATGCCAACACTGCGATAACGAAAAATGGAACTGAAATCATAACAATGGTTTCACTCGTCAGCCCTGCATCTAGCGACATAGAAGAAATATCAGAAATTGCAGAAGAACCCACAAAAAGCAGATCTGAGTCTCCATTAAAAACTGCCCCGACAACGAGAGAAGAGACAGTCCAGAAAACATCATCCCTAAGAAAAATAGTGAAACAAGGTCAGTTAAAATTTCAATCAGGTTTCTATAACATGGACTGTTTTGGTTTTGGAACTAACAAGAAATGAAACCAACGTCGACAACTCTTCAGTACGGGTACAGAACTCGTCTTGTAAGGACTGCCTCGTGTCAGCACAAGAACAGCTGCACATTCAAATCAGGTACTCCGCTTCCCGACTTGGTTTTCTCTCGCCTTGGGTTGATAGAGTGAAAACAGGCTGAGAAGCTGAGTCATCTGATGATTATGACTGGCCTTAACTCAGAAGCTATGTGATCTGCAAGAAAGACCATCGGTATCTGAAGACTTATTGTCTGTAGGTGTTATTGTTTTTCTGGAAACTAGGGGTATACCTTTACATTTTGAATTGTTTTCTAAATATCATAATCAGCTTCATCGGAGATGAAGAAGTAAACAATGCTCAATTTCCGCATATTTCATGAAATATATTCTGAAGTATGCATTTCAAAAACTTGAGAGAACTGCTTGTCGCATTCACCAATCCATGTGTGGGTGACATGGGCTATGGGGTCTTTGAGAAAATTCAATGAGAAAATACTATTTATGAGATTCGATTCGAAGAAGTGCCCGCTTTTTCGTCGTGCGCTGAGCAAGCGGTTCGGAATAATTGAAAATGGTGCACTACAATTTTATACTGGGTCAATAGAAATTTCTTTCTCTTCTCCACAGAATCAACACTGTCCTCTAAGAAAGCCGGTGAGGAGGTGTAGCTGGTTCTTAGTGAGATCAAGATAACTTTCGGATCTCGCAGTTTTAATGTTCCGAAGGAACTTTTTGGAGTGATCCATTTTCCTGGGATATTCCACCTGAGTATTTCCCTTTCGAATTTCTCCTTCTCCAGAAACTCTTTCTTAAAGGTACATTTCCCTATAACACAGAAAGGTTCTGGCCTAAGATTGGAGTTCGTGCGCCTTCAGCAAGCATATTGGCCTCTTCGTTTCCTTTTATTCCCGAATGATCGGGAACCCAGATTGAAGAGACCTCATTGATTGGCCACGAAGCTTATGAAGTCTACGGAACTCCATAATTGATGACAATAAGTTTCAAGAAATTGACTCATAATCCAATTCGTTGATTCCTTATTATCGGAAATTCCTATTTTGTTGCCATTCTTTATTATATGGAACTCAGTTTTCACTCACCGTCACTTCGTCACTTCTAGACTACAGGCCCGTGTCGAAAATTGATGGGTCATTTGAACCAGAAGATGACCTATCTAGAACGATAGAAGGACATAAAATAATAAGATTCAGCACTATGCCGTCACTTGTAAGCTGTCCAACTGAGTATACAGGTGGCAATTCAAAAGGACAGGTAGACTGGGTACATTTGGGTCATATGACTTTTGACGGCATTCTTACCATCGATAGCTCCATGGAAAATAATAGGAAAACGGGCAGTGCCGTACAAAAATGATGCGCCATATATTCGGAAAATTTTTTTGATTTTCCGAAAATTTCCATGGTAAAATAGGTCATTTGACTTTGAACGGCATCAGTTTTATACGGTTGCCATACATCTTCTAATCCATTATTCAGCAACGCCGTACAAAAATCATGCGACAAAGGGAAAAAATCGAGGGTTGCAACCCCCTCTCTTGCCGTGATCCAGGGGGTCATTTGAAAAAGTACGGCTTCGGTTCCAAAACATTATCCAGCACTCAAAATTACTATTAAAAATAAGGCCGTCAAAAAAAAATTGTTCATTTGTATGTTATATCAATAATTATCCTAATTTCATCTTATGCTTGACCCATAAAGCTCTAAAGTCTAAAGTCATTTGACCCAGTACGGCAACTTCTTTTTTTACATGATACTTCAAGATACAATTCTTATATTATATTGCTGTTCAAAAGAAACTGTTCAAAAAAAAATTATAGAGAAATACAAAAAGTGAAATTTTTCATATTATTGTAAAAGTTTGGAACTCATAGATTAATGATATATAACAATTTTTTACATTTTATCCCTTGTTTTGAATAGTATTAAGGTAAATAAATTAGGAACAAATGATGCCGTACATTTTTATCCAGACCATATCATTTAGGATGATGAAAATTGCGCTACCATTTTAAGGATACTCTATGGTCATTTGATACTGTACGGCATCAACATATTTTTGAAGAGAAAAATTGAAAAAATGACAAAATCATTATACCGTCTGAAGTGTCTATATCATACCCAACAAGTGAAACCGTCAATCCAAGTATCAACAGTTTTGTAAACTTTTTGGTTTAAAAAAGGTATACTTGAAACATTATCGAGACATATATAATTGATTGTTCACTGTATAATGTAATCTATGAGTTCCAAACTTTTACAATAATATGAAAAATTTCACTTCTTGTATTTCTCTATAATTATTTTTAGAACAGTTTCTTCTGAACGGCAATATAATATAAGAATTGTATCTTAAAGTATCATGTAAAAAAAGAAGTTGCCGTACTGGGTCAAATGACTTTAGAGCTTTATGGGTCAAGCATAAGATGAAATTAAGATAATTATTGATATAACATCAAAATGAACAATTTTTTTTGACGGCCTTATTTTTAATAGTAATTTTGAGTACTGGATAATGTTTTGGAACCGAAGCCGTACTTTTTCAAATGACCCCCTGGAGCACGGCAAGAGAGGGGGTTGCAACCCCCGATTTTTTCCCTTTGTCGCATGATTTGGCAAGATGTATGGCAACCGTATAAAACTGATGCCGTACAAAGTCAAATGAACTATTTTACCATGGAAATTTTCGGAAAATAAAAAATTTTTTCCGAATATATGGCGCATCATCTTTGTACGGCACTGTCCGTTTTCCTATTATTTTCCATGGAGCTATCGATGGTAAGAATGCCGTCAAAAGTCATATGACCCAAATGTACCCAGTATACCTGTCCTTTTGAATTGCCACCTGTACTCAGTTGGACAGCTTACAAGTGACGGCATAGTGCTGAATCTTATTATTTTATGTCCTTCTATCGTTCTAGATAGGTCATATTCTGGTTCAATTTTCGACACGAGCCTGTAGTCTATTCAGAGATTGAATTGACTATTCCACTCATTCCATTTTTAATGAGGAAGTTTCCTTAGCAACACTCGTTTCTCATCGATAAAACATTCAGATCGGCAAAACCAACAAGTTGGTTTTCAAGTGATAAAATTTTTGACGTTTCTCAAATTCATGATAGCTTCGGGAATGAATAGCATAGAGAAAACAAACAACGTTTAGTTGATCTATGATGAATACTAATTTGTCAAAGACCGCAATACGTGCCCAATGTGACCATATTATCATATTTTCTCGTGAAATAGTCATGTCGAATACCACTCGAGATGGAATTTAAGCAGGTAAAATTTCTCTCTTGTAATATTCAAGTTTGTTGCTTTTCGGCAATTTCGGTTTCGTTTGGAAGATACAGGGTGTCGAAAATCCACGAAAAAACACTTTCCTGTTCATATCTTCGGAACCGTTATTTCAAATGAAATGAATTTTGGTTGATTTTTTTACTCTATTCATGGTGCATATTACTCAATCAAAACTTATTCAATATCTCTCCTAGTTTGAAAGTTACAGGGTGGTCGACTCATAAATTCATGCAAAAACACTATAAAATCACTTGAAAAGAATAAACGGTTCATATTTTCGAAAGAACCAATCGGTTTAGAAAATAAAAGTATTCTTATGTTTTTTCAATAAAACGCGTCGTTCTCAAGTTATTCTTAATTGTCTAAGATTAAATTTGAGGAAAAAATCATGAATTTCAAGAATAATCTGAATGCTGTCCTGAGTTAAATCTCATCGAATATTATTCCTTCTCTGGTCTCTCAAAAGTTAACAATATTGTCAGAATTATTATCAGTTTATCAACTTTTTCATCTCTATGATGAAAAAAGTTTGATGTAGAGATATGTAATAATAAAATCCCACAAATGTGGGAGATGAAATTGAATTCTAAGAAGCATGAAATTATACATTTTATAGAAGAACATAGGTAAGTCGCTGGAAGACACATGTCGCTTCTGCCAAGAAGCCACTGAGACAGCCAAGCACTTGTTATGCGAATGTGAAGCTGTTCATCGGAAAAGACTACAACACCTTGGCTTCTGGTTTCTAAAGCCGGAACAAGTGATGGATGTAGCCCCCAGAAAGGTGATAAAGTTCATGGAGACACTATTGCCTGACTGGTAAACCGCGCGGGGATGCACAATAGATCTTTAGGTCAAGGTGCTTGCGAGTTCATATGATCTTCCGCCCCTCCTCTAATCTAATCTGATCTAAATACATTTTATAGGCTGTTTCTATTGAAAATTCATTGTTACCGGTCCTTCAGCAAAAAAATTTTCAAAACAACATAACTCGACACCAGACGACACTACTATTACATCGATTCACTAAGTCATTTACAGAATCATCACCTTTTTGCTTTATTTTCTGTAAATTAATAAATAAATAAATCGAAGTCACTGACTAACGTTGGAGGTTAGAGACACAGAAACTCTGTATGTCTTGCGTGGCGGCTACATCCACTCCACAGCCTTCAGTTCAGAAGCATCAGAAATCAGAAGGGAAGAGTAGGCCGTGGCCCGTGCTACATCGCAGCCGGCAAAGAACGTAGCGCTATATCGGCGAGAATCAGAACTACTCGTTTGGCGTTTCCTACAGTGACTCTAATATCAAACTCTATCAGTGATAAAGTCACTGTAGCGTTTCCGAAGAGCAACGCCTAGACGCCTTTAGCGAAAAGTAAACAAAACTGGTGCCCTTGCGATAAATGCGATAGTTCTTCTGTTAACGATAGGGTACGTACCGCTCCCTTGGTTTCGACTTTACTATTGTTTGAAGAGAAAATCGGCAATCTGGCATCGTCATCTGTAGAGTTCTGTGGAATATAATATCACAGAAGATGAGTTAGGTTAGGTCATTGACCTCGAATCATATGACTTAGGTTGATGGAGTTAGGATAGGTTAGTTGAAACCAATTTTGATTAGATCGTTCCAGAATATCGGGGAAAATATGAACAAATTATTAGTGTTTACAAACTAATCTTCAGGAAAATCGAAGAAGAAACTTATTTTGGTGTGAGAAATATGGCATTTCAATTGCAGAAATGATGGACAAAACTTAGCGTTTTTGTTAGGAAATATCGTGTTTGTAATATTCTTATTCAAATAAGGTTAGTGCTCGAGTATTTTCTAAATGTATCACCCAGAATATCTAATAATCACATCAATTTCAGTCGAAAAATATGAACTTTGAGGTGTTTGTAGAGAATAATATCAGGCACGCATTTAGCACAATTTTTTTTTTCAAATGGCTACATCTTTTTATCAGAGCCGAATTCGGAAAAATGGAAAATGAAAAAAAGGTTTATTTTGGCCTAAAGAATCTACAGTTAAAATATATGTACAAGTCAAAGACTCACCCTGTATATGAAAAAATTATTAAAGCCAATACAAACAACCCGATGGCAGAAATATTAAACCCAGAAATAAACGAGACCTATACTTTATCAATATAATTTTAAAAAATCAAGTGTTCAAGTTTGGTCAGAAATGATTGGGAATTTCAAAAATAATTTCGATTTCAGGAAAAATCTGTGGCGTACCATCAAAGTTTGCCTAAATAGGCAGGTCAAATTACGTACGAACGTCACTGGTGGAAATTAGAAAAAAATTGAAACACCTCTTGTTTCATAGTAGATGCAGGGTGGCCAGATTTCGATGGCTCAGTACTACTACTCCTAAACTATAAAAGATAGAGAAAAATTAAGATACATGTCATGTTCTCTTTTTTCGAGAAACAGAAATTGCTGAAAACCCCAAGTTGCTACGGAGTCTAGTTTCCGAGCTACAGGGCGATTTTGGTATTTGGTCTATTATTGTAACTGACTATAACTTCCGTATATTAGGTATACGATCTACGCTCTCGAAATGAACACATCCTTGGGGCACTTTTTACTGCATTTCAGCGGTGCTATTGGAATTTTTGTACTGCTCATATTTCGGAGCTATAACAAAAAACAATCAATGAATATAAAATGTATCATTATATTCATTGATCGTTTTTATTATGTTTTAGATTGGGCCTGAATATGACATCCTGAGAGGTCGAAATATGCTGGCCTTATTTCCATTAAAGCATTTGGAGTTGACACAGCCTGTATTTCGTTTATTCACAACTTATGTTGAAATGGTTGTCCACTCGAGGAAATACATGAAAAAGAAGCGCCAAATGATACAACAATGGTGGAACTGAATTGATTTTGACAAGTGAAAATAAATAAGACATGAGCAACTCGAGTTTTCCAGCAATTCATGTTTCTCGAAAAAAGAGAACATGACATGTATCTTACTTTTTCTCTTTCTTTTACAGTTTAGGTGTTGTAGTACTAAGCCATCGAAATCTGGATGGGCCAAAAAATCACCCCCATAAATATCAACATTCAATTAGGAAACACCCTGTTTGCTTCGAAATAAATATGTCATGAATGATATAATAGTATAATGTATATTTCAGATGGTAACAAAACAGAATGAAATCACGAAACATATTGCAAAAATTGAAATAGATATCAGATTATCCCCTCGGCAGTAAATTATAGCATTCACGTCATATTCATATTGAAGTAAATATTATTTTTTTATATTATTAACAGCTCATGTAGGTAGCGTATTGCATTCTATACATTTCCCACAGAGAATTTATTATAGTCTTGTTCATTCTGGCAAGCTAAATATGTATTCGCAAGAATGTGTGAATTAACCACATTTCCGATATCATGAAAAACTTGTGAATTACGAAATCTTTATTCAGGGTTTTCATTTCAAAACTTGCCACCCCTTTTATTTCCATATATGTTATTCGCAATAGCCGAAATCGGCCAGTGTCCGAAATTTTTGCCCACAACGCGTTATGGGTATCCAAATTTACCCACGATGCGAATAGATGTTCTTTTTTCGAGCACTGAGTAAAGCAGAATACCCAGAACGCGTTGTGGGTAAATTAGATAATCCACAATGCGAATCCAATTTTAGCGCGCTTTCATTCTGCGTTGTGGACAATTCATTTTACCCACATCGCGTTCTGAGCATTGCACTTTTCCCAGAAAGCGATGAACCAGAATTTTTCGTCGAAGTCGGCCTGCTGTAGGTTTTGTACTGACAAGTACGAGAAGCCATTATCATGAGTATCTGACGTGAATAGATTACGCACCTTGTGAATTCTCAAGTTTGATTGAAGGGCCTGTTTTCGAAATTATATCAATATGAAAACCTAATTTGAACAACTAAGTGAACGTATGCTAGAAAAAAAGACAGGTCGTTGTTATTGTTATTATCGGACGAACGTTATTTGGAGTTAGTAAATTAATTCAAAGTGGCACTACAAAGAAAACAGGATGGGCTTCAATTATCATCCAAAAAATATCGAAGATTGAAAAGATATGATTTATTAACAGTTGGCCAAAAAAAAATTTGTTAACAAGGAACGTTCAGGAAACCTATCTGGCTTTATAAAATGCAATTGTTTGAAAGGATGTCAAACTGAGGCGTGTGCATGTGTGAAATTGAATATAAAATATAATTCAAGATTTCATAAAAGTACTTGTGAAAATAAATAATACCTATTTGTTTTTAGTTCTAATAAGTTGTTGATATATCGTTTTGTTTCACCTTTATGAACTTTCAATATAAGTAAGAAGAGAAATAACGGCATGCAGACAATTGAATATTTTTTTAAAATTATTTCTCTTCTTAATTATATTCACAGACGTTAAACTTATTCTAATTTCAATATAAGGTTTTTTGTAATCATTGTTTTACTTGAAACGTATTTTGGGTAAAGCGAAATGGACAGATAGCTTTTTTTTGTGTCCAATTTTTCAATGAGTTATCAGTACCTATTATATCATACATTTCATTTGCTGCACTTTGAAAATCTAGGCCAGATTGGTTTGCTAAACGTCCTATGTTAACAAGTTTATCCTTCTCTCCACCAATTAATGGATCAAACCGTTTTAATCTACGATATTTTTTGAATGATAATTCAAGTCCATCCTGTTTTCTTTATAGTGTCACTTTGGTTTCATACATACGGGGCTATTCACTAAGCAAAGTTGTTATGGATAGCAACTGTAAATCGTCGTTATCCCATGTAATAAGCATGGGATAACGACGATGTACAGTTGCTATCCATAACAACTTTGCTTAGTGAATAGCCCCGATAATCTCTAAATGACCTCCGTCTGGTAATAATAACGACCTGTTAATTAATTTTTGTTCGAATTCAGCTTTCACATTGAAAAATTTTCGAAAACACGCACTAAAACCAAAACACAGTCAAACCAATTTCAAGAAATCAAGGTATCCAGGTACTGTGGTAAGTAATCTATTCATGCTACTCGTAATACTCGCTACTGACGCTACTCGTACCTGTCAGTACACAACCTACAGCAGGCCGACTTCGACGACAAATCCTGGTTCATCGCTTTTTGGGAAAGTGCAATGCCCAGAACGCGATGTGGGTAAAATGAATTGTCCACAACGCAGAATGAAAGCGCGCTAAAATTGGATTCGCATTGTGGATTATCTAATTTACCCACAACGCGTTCTGGGTATTCTGCTTTACTCAGTGCTCGAAAAAAGAACATCTATTCGCATCGTGGGTAAATTTGGATACCCATAACGCGTTGTGGGCAAAAATTTCGGACAGTGGCCGATTTCGGCTATTGGGAATAACATATATATATTTTTTTTAGATCGCCGAGACCCGTCAATTTTGTTTTTGAGGGGGAACGATTTTGACGTATAAATTAGCTCTCCCCCTTTAACCCCCTACCCTCCAGAGCCACCCCTACAAAAATCTCAAATGAGAAAGGGGGTCGAGTGATACTTCATTTCAAAGGGCTTTCTATTCTCTATATTTTGGAATATTATTTTTCAAATTTGGGTGTTGCGTTAGGCGCAAGATCGCGTTGATGCATCGAGTGAGCTCGTACGTAGAGTGTAAGTAAGTATGCGTACGCTTATCAGACGCATAAAAAAACAACTTTTTTATGTCGAAAATATTTATTTACATGTATCGTCGAGTTACAAGAAAAACATATTCTCATTTTTTTGCTGTTTTATAAAAATAGTGTAATAATAGGTGGTGGGAACTTTTCAAATTGACACACGCCTAACTCGGCAACGCAACACCCAAATTCGAAAAATAATATGCCAAAATATAGAGAATAAAGAGCCCTTTAAAATGATGTATCACTTGACCCCCTTTCTCATTCAAGATTTTTGTAGGGGTGGCTCTGGAGGGTAGGGGGTTAAAGGGGAAGAGCTAATTTATACGTCAAAATTGTTCCCCCTCAAAAACAAAATTGACGGGTCTCGGCGATTTAAAAAAAATATATATATATGGAAATAATAGGGGTGGCAAGTTTTGAAATGAAAACCCTGTATATAAAACAAAGTTGAAGGTTACACCATTTATAACTCGAAATCGGAAGGACTGTTTGTTATGAAACTTCATTTATGGATTCGTTCACGGCCTGGTTATTATTAAAAACACTTAAACTCTGAAAACTTCGATGAGAAATATGCTCATGAAGGAAATGCTTCCCTTTTTTTGAATAAAGCCACTAGGTGTCGCTTCGGTTAATGGCTCTTATATAAACACTGTAGCGTAGTCGCGAAGGTAATATATTTGATATTATCGCCATTATAGATGGCGATGTTTACAATTACTGTATGATTTACATGGAACTTATAATAACATGGAAGACTATTACCAGATCAAAAAGCGGGCAAACATCTCAAGTTCGTGGAACAGTGAATTTTTACCGAAATGTCAAGTAAATCGAATTTTGACGATCTGCATCAATCGTGGGTTGTCCAATTTCATCTTTTCCCTTCATTTCTGACATTTTTTTGAATTTGGGTAGTAAAATTTATGTTTATTGGGTATCGAGAATTATTTTCATGTAAATAACAATGTCATCAAAATTTCGTTTATTTCGAACTTCAATTTCGCCTAATTTATCTTCTGCTTGACAGTTCAAAAATCAGAGAACCAAGCCGTTGATCACTAGTTTTTACGATTTGTGGAATCCACCGTTAGTATCAGTTAGGCGGAACAAAGTTCGCCGGGCCAGCTAGTTAAATATAAATATGTATCAGTTTCACTAAACCCAAGAAAACTGCACCTACAATTTATAAAATATAGCACAAGAAATTTATCATTCCTTTCCATAGAATTATAAATACAGCATGGAATGTGAGCCTTGTGGCGAATAAGTATACAAGGTAGGCCTCGTTCCAGCGCCCGTTGGTCCTCTACTCAAGCGTCATGAGCCGTTGTGAAGTGGAGAAGGGTACCTTATATGGAATTTTTCTTTGTGCTGCCGATTCCAAAATCACAATATTTCTTCGATATCCGTCTCCAAGTCACTTCCCCATTAACGCTCATGCGCATTAGTTCTCGCTGACGCCACACTGACCCCACTTGATTCAGATTCAATTTCAAGGATCAACTCATAGGTAGATATAGAACTCTGTGTGTGTATAACCACCGATGGTGGTTCCAATTTGAAGATTAGCATCATATATCTAATTAATTCCAATAAGAGGTAATGAACCAATCCAAATTGTAGCTGGGCTTCGGTAAGAATCCCGATCCGCGCATGTGCAGTAATTTTGAGAATAAAAATAACTTTTTAGTTCTGCCCTCTCCGACACATCGTATTTTGTCGTGAAACGTATGTCATCCATAACTTCATGTGAATACTTTCGATTATAACATCAGAATTTCAAGTGAGATGTTACAATCGCTTTATTTCGTTTTCTTTGAGTCCTGAATATCATTTTAACTCCTATTCATATTTAAGAATTGTACGGAAAATATTTCAGTAGATATCTATTTTCTTGTTGACACTCGAAATATACATTACCTCAACGTTTCCCTCGAGTTTTGAGTTTCAAATTCACGCATGCGTACAATTCAATTCCTAATAACGTGTTTTCATCTGCGCTATTATAGATCTTCAGAGTACATCTGGCCTCAGCATATATTAATATCAATTCACAGAGGTTACAAATTTCGAACTGCTCACAGAAGTAATGATACTACGAAATTCCTGCTGTGCAACAACAAAAGTGGAAACTTTCCTCCCACATACTGGAAGATCGCTACCCCTGACTGAAGAATTTTTGCATATTATAACTGGGCACATGTTTTCGATTGATAGCAATAATTATGATTTCATGACTTATTGCTGTTTTGTGTTCCTTTTGGGTCTTCGCTGACAGGACTGCTAAAAAATGAAGATGAATGGAAATCTACATCGTCTTTTATCCGAAGAAAGTCTTTCCATGTGGGTTTATTAAGGAAACTATCTAGCACTAAGCATAATGATACATTCTATTCAGTGATTCGAAATAGAAAATGCCTCAGTGAAATTAACCGAACACCTCAAGACATATGCATTAAACATATTTCCCGAAATTCAAACTTCCACCACTCAATTCAAGATTGAAGCTCCAAAAACATGCCATTAAAAAAAGCATTAACGGTCTGACAGCTGAAAGGAGTAAGGGACGGTTGCCAATCAAGAACCCAGCCAATTAGAAGTTTGGAACTTCTTTGTGGAAGGAATATCGAGGTCGATCTTGTTAATTACTGGCAACTCATAATTGAAGTATTCAAGGAACAGAGTTAGTCACGCATTCTCACCAAAGAAACGCCTACTCGTCCTTGTGATTACTATTCAAGCCACTCGATTTTCAATAATATGAAATGAAGGGCTCGATGCATAATTATTGTAGGCAATTTGAGGAAATCAAGATTTCAGATGAATGGTCATGGGTGTCGCCACGGGGGTGCAGAGAGCTGAGGCAGTTCCCCCCCCCCTAGAGCTCAAAAATCCCTTGAAAACTCATGAAATAATAGCATAATATATGAAAATCAGTTCATTATTTCTATTCTGATTTTTTTTTGTCCCTCCTAGTTCAAAGGCTGGCGACGCCCTTGTGTATGGTGCATACCAACTAAAAAGTTCACTACCTACATTCAGGAAGATTTATTTGTTGTAGGTAGAACAAATTTCATCGCAGTTACACAGTAGTTTCTTCAACTCGCCACCCGCCACCGCTCAGAATCACCGATCAAAAAAAATCGTCAATGAACCCAGATCATTCGTTACAAAAACATTGTGATTTTTTTTGCCTAGAATTTTCCATATGGTTCTGGCAGCACGATCTGGTCCAAACTTCTTCATCCTTCATCTAAATGCATCCCGATCGAGTCCTCAGTATTGAATGTATTGAATTATCAGGAAAACAAATTTTCGAACTCACACATTCACGGAACAGACGGTTTCATCTTTTCGAAGATCTTGCTTATACAGGGTGAGTCTTTGACTTGTACATATATTTCAACTGAAGATTCTTGAAGTCAAAAGATACCTTTTTTTTCATTTTCCATTTTTCCGAATTCGGCTCTGTTATAAAGATATAGCCGTTTAAAAATAATATTGGGCTCATTACGTCTCCGATATAATTCTCTGGAATTGATGAAAAGTTCATATTCCTCAATTGAAATTGAATTGATACATCTAGGGAATACTCAAGTACTAACCTTATTCGAATGAGAATGTTAAAAACACGATATTTTCAATATTTATTCCACCAAAAAAAGTTCCTCCATTGATTTTCATTGAGATTAGTTCGTGAGCACTTATATCTTGTTTATATTTTCCTCTATCTCCCAAAACTATCCCATAGAATTATTGTTACACTAATCGAACATAACTCCATTAAATTAAGTCATAGTATTCGAGGTCAATGACCTTACCTTACCCATCTAAACATATTCTATGAAAACTGTCATAGAACTCTGATAAGGCTGCCAGATTGTGTTAATTTTCTTTTTAAACAAGAAAGCGGTACCAAAGAGGCAGTAAGTCCTCTATCATTAACGGATGAACTAACGCGAAGGCACTAGTTTTGTTCACTTTTGGCTGATGGCGTCTTGTCGTGCCCATTTGGAAATGTTTTGATTAATGCCGATAGAGCGCAACCCGCAACGATCCAAATTTCACGAACCGTTGTTCCATAGACCGAACAGTTAGTCTGTGGTTATTGATGAAAGCATGCGTATAGCGGCTTGATGAGGATTTGGAGTTTATAAAATTCCAAGAGGATATTGTTCAGATAGAAACATCGCCGCAGATTGTGTAGTGTGTAGATCGTCAAGTATTCATTTTGCATTAATTTCAATTCAATAAGTGCTTTGTATGGGATATTCATCATTAATATCTGAATTTTGTATTCCATTGACATTTTAGTCTTAATTTTTTTCATGGATTTTCGACAACCTGTTATGTTGTTGTTACATCGAAAAAGTCTGAAATATCCAGAATTTATACTGGGTGATCCATTATTATAGAAACTATTCTCAAGGAAGGTTAAATGGACACCCTGTATTTATGGGTTGATTCAAGGTGTTTGTTCAATTTTTTTAGAACATATCATCATGGACTTCAAAGAATACAGGGTGATTCAGTCATAAAATGAACTTTGAACCTCACGAAAATACCCAAAAACAACCTTTTTTTTTCATCACCCTCTATTTCAAGATCGAATCCGACGAGGTGGGAGTTTTCTTTCACCACTGTACTTGAGATGAAAACATCAATATGGCTGAGAGTTTTTATCCAATTCATAGGAATCTGGTCATAGGACCAGATTTTTTTTTATGTAATATGAAAATTATTTATTCATGTTATTCTACTCGTATTCCAACTGATAATCTGGTCATAAGAATTGGATAAAAACTCTCAGCCGTATTGATGTTTTCATATCAAGTACAGTGGTGAAAGAAAACTCCCACCTCGTCGGATTCAATCTTGAAATAGAGGGTGATGAAAAAAAAAGGTTGTTTTTGGGTATTTTCGTGAGGTTCAAAGTTCATTTTATAACTGAATCACCCTGTATTCTTCGAAGTCCATGATGATATGTTCTAAAAAAATTGAACAAACACCTTGAATCAACCCATAAATACAGGGTGTCCATTTAACCTTCCTTGAGAATAGTTTCTATAATAATGGATCACCCAGTATAAATTCTGGGTATTTCAGACTTTTTCGATGTAACAACAACATATCTAGTGTAAGGCCCGCCGCAAATTGAGCACAGGCCACGGACAGGCGAGGTCCATGCGACGCGTGGCTTGTTTTGTATTACATGGTTTTCAATGGAGTGCCGCAAATTGAGCCTAGGCGAGGGCCAGGCCGGTGCCAATTCATTTTCGCGTGGCTCGCGCTGTGCTAGCAACACAGTTTTGTAGCCGTGGGTGCCCACGTTTGTTAGTTTATCTGCATATAATGTAAATAGATGGACGAAATGGAGAAATTCATCGAAATTGTTTAATCAATTCGTGAATCTCGCTAAACTGTCTTCTATTCAACCGAAAAGATTCCCTAAATACATTATCTGCAACTTCACTGCATAACTTAAACTCCTCATGACTCTCTCTTTTTCGTATATATGCACTCGTTCTACCTCTTTTTCTTCTCTTGCTCAATAAGTGTAATAACATCAATCTTTCCTCCTCCTCAGATTCAGATTCTAAATCGAGATAATCGAGTAATTTTTGCTGTTCATCCATCATATTGCACATCGGAAGACCTAGGAACTAATGAATATCTGGATGCGAGCGTGGCATCGCCTGTGCTCAATTTGCGTTACTCTTCAAAAACCTGTGCAGGTGCTTGGCATGGGCAGCACATCGCATGGGTCTCGCCTGTCCGTGGCCTGTGCTCAATTTGCGGCGGGCCTAATAGTTCATTTTGCGAACGTTTTCGCTCTGGAAGTGACATATTTTATACTTTCAAAATCGGGCATGCATTCAATTATGGATAACCCTGTATTCGTAACGATTTTCGGTCATATTCCTCTATATTCTTGCTCCTTGGGGATGTAATGGAATGTTTCTTGAGAAAAATTGAAGTTCATTCGATTCTGTTCCGAAATACGGGCGTAGTCAAAGTGGGTAATTCTCAACTTCAACGCCCTTTATCTAAAAAACTAGTCATAGGATTGAGTTGGGGCCATGGACACTTTTGACCAGTATGTCGAGTACTACATTATACCAAAATTTTAGAAAATTTGACGGAACGCCATTCTCGTAGTAAAAGTGCGGGGTCCTTTGACATTTTATCTCTGTAACGAAATATACCTTTTCACGAAAAAGTGAGTACTTTTTTCCCGGATATATACCTACATATAGATACAGGAAGATATTTGATTTTAGAATACTTCATTGCACATAAGTTACATTTCCTTTATATCGAAAGAACAATTATTGAATGAGCATTACGTTAATGGCATGTTCCTCGAACTATTCGAATAACAGATGAATTTTCTTGTGTCGAAAAATGTTATTTTGAAAGAAAATACTACGACCTTTCATTGAAGTAGAACAATATGAAAACATTCAACTCAAAAATACGGAACAAGAAAAAAGATATCGAGTATGAAAATATGTCACTCAAATATTTTGCGTTCAAGTATTCTAAAATTTGAATAGGAGTTAGCAATGATATGCAGAACTCAAATGAAACGGATTTAATCATCTCACCTGAAATTGTGAGGTTATGATCGAAACTATTCATATGGATGGCATACGTTTCACGACATAATACAATGTGTCAGAGAGAGACAGAATTAGTAAATTATTTTTATTTTCAATATTGCTGCAGATGCGCAGATCTGGATTCTTACCAAGCTCAGCTTCAGTTTTCATTGGCTCATTCCCCGTTTAGGAATTATTAGATTTAGGTAATAAACATAATGACAACATTGTTAAATGGTATAGAGATAACTGATAAGAGAGTATGAATTTCAACCATTCTGTGATATTATGAATCCAGGGAAGCATCCAGATTATTCTTATGATTTTTCATTTTTTCGTCTTATTTTATCGGGAAAAATTGAAAATAACTCGAAAACTACATGTTTTATTGCAAAAACAGGAATATTTTCACTTTTTAAATAACTGATTCTTTCGGAAATATGAGCCGTTTATCTTTATCAAGTGATTTTATAGTATTTTTGAGTGGATTCATGAGTCGGCTTACGCTGTCAATTTTATACCAGGAGAAAAATGGAAAAAGTTTCGATTGAGGAATATGCACCAAGGATAGGGTAAACAATCAACCAAAATTCAGTTCATTTGAAATAATGGTTCCGAAGATATTAAAAGAAAAGTTTTTTTTTTTTTCATGGATTTACGACACCCTGTATCTTTCATTGTTTGATGAGAGGAATCTCCATTGAAAATATATGTTTGAGGCAAAGACCCACCCTGTATACAGTCCTTCACTTGGACATATATTTCAACTGATTCTTGAGATCCAAAGAATCCCCTTTTCATTTTCCATTAAACCGAATTCGGCTCTGTTGAAAAGATAAAGCCATTCAAAGAAAAAAAATTGGACCAAATCCGTCCCTGATACGATTCTCTACAGAGACCTCAAAGCTCATATTTCTCGATTGAAATTGAGTTTATACATTTGAAAAATACTCAAGTATTAACCTTATTTGAATAAAAATGTTAGAAACCCGATATTCCTCAACAAGAACATCATTAAATGATTGCAGATGATTATTGCCATCAATTTCAGATGATTATTGATACCGAATAATCCAATAAATCAATAAATGAAAATGCACTTACCCTAATGTGATGATGAATCAGAAATCCAGAAGGCTCTCACACAGAAGTCAGGTTGTTTAGGATCGGAATATAAAGATACACCCTCTTTCTATGCCTAGTTGAGAAAACTTAGGCGGCAATTCACTCAAAAATTGTTCAATATCACACCTGTTCGCTTTTGCACTACTAAACAGATGAAAAATGGTGCAAATTCAGACGAGATTTACTATTCGAAAACAGGAGATTATTCGAATTTTCCGAAGTTTCATCAATCGTTATATATCCACGGCAGAAGAAGTAATAATTATCTGTCACGTGTCGACAGTCAGCGAGGTTCGAATTAGCCAGTGGCGGGAATAACAATGCCGAATTGGGTTCACGATGTAACATGCCGCCCGCCCTGAAGAGTCCCTTCAGTAAAACATATGTACTAAAGAAGTGAACAGACGAAAGATGGCAAGAACAATCTACTGAGTAGGAAGAGGACACAATTTGACAACTGGTCATCGAATTGTTTCAGAAGTAGTAGCAACATCCGCTACACGAGTTGTGGAATCGGCTTCCGGGAAAATAGAAGATATACGGCCGATAGACCACTTCAGAGGAGGAAGATTGTCATTCCAAATAATGACAACAGTACCTGGAAAGACAGTAGTAGATGAATGCAACCTGCACTTATACGTTGCTGCAAGGTGTGTGAGTACTCCTGACGCCAACGCTTCCAAAAGTCTAGCTGGAATCGCTGGACCAGCTGCCATCGAGACAGTCGGTTCAGGGAAGAGGAACTGATATCGTGATCCGGAGGAGCGGTGAGGGAGCGGAAAAGCAGAAAATTCCCTGGTGTGAGGTCCTCAAAATCAGAAGGATCAGACGATGGTAGATACAGAGGACGAGAATTGAGGATTGCCTCAACCTGAGTGCAGAGTGTGAGAAACTCCTCGTGAGTGAGCTTTTGCTCGCCAATAACGCGAGTGAGATGATGCTTAGCCTATTCGACAGCGCCTTCCCAAAGGCCGACGAAGTGGGGATGGATGGGGGTATGAACACAGTATAGACACTTAATGTCTATACTGTGGTAAGAATCGCCAGTCGATTCCGGAAGACGAGGCTGCATCGCAAAGACTCCGCTGGTATTGCGGAGGGGAAAGAAAATAGGCGACCAAGATCACTCAGGTAGTTATGTGCACTCACGAAGTTGGTCCCGTTGTCCGAAAAGATAACGGAAGGATGACCTCGGCGTGCAACGATTATTTCTGCAATTCAAAAGCCATATTTTCCCGAGCAAAATAAGTTCCTGAAGATAAGTTTAGTTTTTGAACACTAATAACTTGTTATTATATATTTTTCTCGATATCCCAAAAATATCTCATAAAAAATTGTTTTTTTACTTCATTTAACAACCTTATCCATTGGATTACCTAAACCTTCTTCTATAATATTCCACAGAGCTTTTAAGAAAACGATTGTTGATTTCCTCTCTAAACACTGGTATAACGGTGCACAATGCATCTCAACCTTATATTGTTAGTCTGTGTCTCAAACGTCAGTCCCATGAATGTCGCATGCGTATAGATTCTAGAGCTATGTTGTTTCAGAAGAGGAAATTGATTAAGGTGTTTTTCTTCGATCTCGAGATGATTATGTGACTACTTTCAGTGGATTAATATGATATTAACCGTGTAGTGTCGAGTTCATGAAATCCCAAAAGGGAGAAAATATCATTTTCATTTTGATGCTCAGGAAGTAGCATTCTGGAAGGATTTGAAGTTTATCAATAATTATTCATTCAGTTTTATTTCACTGTTTGACCTCTTTTGAACGTCCATTCGTTTTATCATTCGAATGAAATTTTCCTAAGCTTACTTCTGAGAAAATGTAAGGTATTCAATTGTATACATTATTCTGGATCTGGAAAGGATACAGGATGTTCCATTTGAAAAAATCGAGAAATAATCATCTCAAGTTCTTCATATTTGGACCTTAATAACGGAGACCCTGTATATGACAGGTTGATCGTTTAGGAACCGTGTCAAGGCACATCCTTCAATTAAAAAACTTTCAGATCAAATTCATGTTACTATTGCTTCTGGAAATCGTTAGAATACTTTCACTGAACTGTTTTTCCCTCACCTGTTTGCAGTTTTCTTCGAATAACATTTGTACAGTTGAAAAAATATCTCTAATATTTTGCGTCATGAAAGAGGTGATAAAGGTCATTGAAAATATGTGAAAATATATGGAGTGTTCCATTGAAGAAATCATGCATTTCATGAATAAAATTTATCGGGGACACCCTGTATATCACAAAAAAATTTCCTGAGATGCAGAAATGGAGGTACAAGAGGTCCATTTTCCAACGAAATCTCTCTCTGAGAAGTCTGGTTCGGCAGCTATGGAAGATTTTCGCACTATTGCAGGACCCTGTATGTACAAATCAAAGGCTCACAGGATGAAATTATACTGTTAGTTTCATTTGTGCATTCAAAGTGGTTAACTATTGTTCAATCGAAATTTCTCTCTTTGTAGCCCTGAAGAAGTGGAAATTAATCCACGAGATTTTGGCATCAGTTGGGCTTCTTTTTAAAACCCACTTCCCTATTTCCTGTGAAAACCCAGAGTGAAGATGAACTTACAAGGAAATGACACATCAAATATGAGATTTGATAATTTGAGTTTTTCAAGAGGAAAAATTAGAGTGTGGAGAGCTTCATTACCCTGAAAGATCGAAATTGGACCCCCAAACATTTAAATTTAGATGTTCGCGAGTGTGCATATACATAGCTATCGCTTATAAACTGTTTCCTTGATTTCTGTGGGGTTTACAGAAATCTAGGAGTATCAGGAATACCGATATCGTAATTCAACCTAATAATACGCTAGTAAAACAGGAAGTGGAATTGAACGATTTAATACCATCTTATTCATATGTTCGTGACATCGAATACTTCATGACACAATAACCTACTATGTATAACTTACGACCTTTTTTTGTGAGATATCTTTCAGTACCATCAAAAACACGAATGTCTGAAGATGGCTGGCACCACATCGATTTTATGTATCCCATGCATTTCAGTTTCTTTTCAACATTCGAGTATCCATGCTATCAGAAGCTTCTCTGCGGGATTTCCAGGAAGGAAAAACTCCGTCGTTTCTTCCATGATGCTGGGAGGAAGTTTGAAAAGGTCCAATACAGTTCAAAAGAAACAAGAGAAGAGTACTGCACATGTTTCAGCTGCTGCTGATGACGGAAGAGTGCCAAAACGTCGGCTACTAAGGAGTCATTCGGCGCATATGGAAATCAGAAGGTGAGTTCAGAGAGTTTGTATTACCTTATTAACAATGGTAGTACATTAATTGAATCAAAGTATACAGGGTCTTTCACGAGGAACCTCACCCATATTTATACGGGAAACTACTGAACGTATTTTCATGAAATTCAGCACTTATAAGTATTTCACGATGCTGATGAAATCTGAAATATTTTCAAGGCATGAGCACCTCCGGTTTTTCCGGAAATGACGTCAACTTCCGTTTTTCAAATAAGAACACCATTTTTTTATTGCAGAAATAGATTCCTTAGAAAATTTCAAGTTATTTTGATGTAACATTTTTCAGTTTTGGTTGGAAAATTCTCTCTAAGCGGGAAAATTCGAAAAAAAAATCGAAAATAGAGCTCCGCTGAAACAAGAATAACTTCGAGGTTTTTGGGTGGAAAATTTTCATTTTTGAGATTTTGAAATGGATATTTTCTGAGTTAATATCCACTTTAGGGCAAGGGTGTGATGCATACACTCACATTATTTTTTAACGTAGATTCAATATCTGCCATAAAAAAATGGGGTTCTAATTTGAAAAAATTGATTTTTCACGATTTTGTCGTCCCTAACTTTGAAAGCGATTTTTTCACCCCCTGTATCATAAATCGCGATTTCGATTTTTAAAGTGGATACATCAATCTTACATCTTGAAAAATCCCAAAAATGAAAATTTTCCATCCAAAAACTTCGAAGTTATTCTTGTTTCAGCGGAGCTCTATTTTCGATTTTTTTTCGAATTTTCCCGCTCAGAGAGAATTTTCCAACCAAAACTGAAAAATGTTACATCAAATAACTTGAAATTTTCTAAGGAATCTATTTCTGCAATAAAAAAATGTTGTTCTTATTTGAAAAACGGAAGTTGACGTCATTTCCGGAAAAACCGGAGGTGCTCATGCCTTGAAAATATTTTAGATTTCATCAGCATCGTGAAATACTAATAAGTGCTGGATTTCATGAAAATACGTTCAG
Organism: Adalia bipunctata; assembly: GCA_910592335.1. NCBI lineage: Eukaryota > Metazoa > Arthropoda > Insecta > Coleoptera > Coccinellidae > Adalia > Adalia bipunctata. Next base: position 45,110,112 of record OU342948.1, read on the forward strand.
TAGTTTCCCGTATAAATATGGGTGAGGTTCCTCGTGAAAGACCCTGTATATGTATAGGGTGAATCACTAGGAACTAGGAACAGGTGAATATCAACTGACCGTTTAAAAGTGCCTCATCCTCTCCATAAGTTTCATACGAGGTGGTTTTCGGTTTTCAACGAAAATTTTGACCCGTCATATTGTTTGAACGGTTAACTTGATTCATCTGAAATTTTTCGTGTTACTGTTTTTGCAGTGGAAGGACAGGTAAATGAACTATTTTTATTGAATTGCCAACGTTTCGATCACAGTATTAGGATCTTCTTCAGGGCTAAAATATAATATTGAGGAAATGTCAGAACAGCGACATCAACTCTTTTAACATCACACACAAATTAAAACAACGGTATGAGAACTGATCAATCCTCAGACATCAAAAACAACAACCATTTGCACACTCAAACATATTTAAAAAAGAATTAAACTCCGCTCAGCTCAGAGAGAAATCATTAAGTGTAACAACAAATAATGCACAAATTGCAAGACCAAGATGAAAAGGCGTTATAGTATATAGTACCTATATAGTGAAAAGGGGTTACAGTTCACTGCGACCTTAAGGTCTATTGTGCCCCCTATCAGAGCTTTTATCATCGCGCCTCCTACAGCTCGCCCTCTAGTTCCAGAGATTTGATGGAATCCATTATCTGGGATGGCTTCAAGGAGGATAACTCCCCACTTCAACAAGTTTCTTGTCCAAAGCACTCTTTTCTGTGAAAAGGCGTTAAAAAACAGAACGAGCATAACTTTTCACATGAATATTTTCACCTCTTTATGAATACCTGCGAAATTTTGTTGGGCGTTGGGCTGATACGTCTTAATCTTGTTATTGTCTGAATTATATTAGACATTGGTCAAGAATAAAAATTAACCGCCTATAGGTGGGTAATTCTCATGAAATTCCAAAATTATTCAGGAATGAATTCTCAAAAAAATTTTCGATAAATTTGAATTTTTTTGTGGCAGTTTTGTAATACATATGATACTAGATTTCACTGATATAGTGGTCCCCAGATTTAAGTCATTTAAAGCGACTCACAGGAATGATTTATAAATGTAAAGTGAGGGAATGATGACGAATGTGAGGGAATGATATTAACATGCAATTCATGAAACTTTATCAATTAAAAATGATTAATTTTTCATGGAATCCATTGTTATTTATTTTCATAATGTTTCTATAACTAATCTGAAGAATATTAAATCAGAAAACTATGAAGTACTAATTATAATTGCAGTAAATTTCCTTTCTTCTCGGCGTTTCTTATCGTACTCTTTCTTTTTTAATTTTGCCTCTGTATCGAAAAATTTCTTTTTTTTTGCCATTATTTGCTCCTTAAACGAGAAAAAACGATAAACTCACGTACCTACCACATGACAAAAGAAATAAAAATCTGAGTTATCTTAGTTTAAAAGCGAGGGGCGAAAAGCCTAGGGAAGTCATTGTACATTTCGTGGGAAGTCACTGGGAAGTCATGGGAAGTCAAAGGAAGTCATGGGAAGTCATAGGAAGTCATGGGAAGTCATAGGAAGTCATGGGAAGTCCCAGGAAGTCTTGGGAAGTCCCGGGAAGTCATGGGAAGTCATGGAAGGCCCGAGAGAGTTGTGTGACAATTTTTGATGGATTTATGTAATTTTTCTGTTGATCCACTTGTTTTTTGTGACATACGAATATGAATTACTCAAAAACCCAACTGATTCATATTGTTTTTTTGAGAATGAAGCTGAATTCATCATATGAGGCAAAGATAAATTCGAATATGAAATATACGTCTTGCGCATGTAATGGAATAGATGCGCTTGCGCCCTGACAACTTCAAATGCACCATCTTTTCGGTAACCCAATCTAACCCGAAATCTAACCCCTCGATAGTGAAAGTTTTTTTGTGTAGAATATTATTGAAGAAAAATGAGCAGTCCACAATTGAATGAAAAGGTAAGTATAATTTGGCTTTGTCATCTTTCCTGTTTTCTGAATTAGTTTTTCAAATGGAGTTCTCTATGAATACAATTTAGGAGCAGCTCTGGAAGAAATGTTATTACTTTGATTTCCTTGACGAATGTGGTGGGATGAATTGTCACAGACGCCTTTCTTGAATTTATAGGTATTTTTCCTTTGGGGATCTGCCTTTTAATCGTCATTCCGCGTTCCAACATTTCACAGCACTGTTAATCTTCACCCAATAATGAATAGTAGCCATTATCGGGGCGCAATTTTCTTTTGTTTTTTTTTTAAGATGAAATTGCGAAAAAAATTTGAAAGTGGCGCTCTGTTGAAACATGAAAAAAAATTCGTTTTTAGTCTTCCACAAGAACTAAGAACAATAATTCTGTAACAAAATTAAAAATTATGCAACGGGAAGTCACAAAAGCGTTGTCAAAGTAAGCAATTTCGAAAACTCAGTTTTCTCAACTAAGACCCTCATTTTTACAAGCTTTTATTAAGTTCTACCTGTCCTCGTGTCTGTCTGCCTATCTGTCTTTCGGTCTGTCTAAATCAAACCTTGCAAGTTGAATATGACAGACTTTTAATCGTCCGATTGATTTGAAATTTGGCAGGTGTACATAATTCTGGTGACAATGCATCATGAAATATTTTTTTTAGAAAAAAAACAAAATCGCGGCTCCAAAATGGCAGTTGAGTTTTGTAATTTTCATCCGATTCCATTCAAAATTAGTATCTGGGGGTTTGTGGGTTCGACAATGATGATTCTTCTGTCAAAATTGGAAAATTCGAGATGGCGGCTACAATATGGCGGACGAGTTTTGTAATTATGGTCCGATTCTATTCAAAATTGGTATCTGGGTCGGAAATTACGATTCTTCAAAATTGAGGAATTCAATACGGCAGCTTCAATATGGCGGATGAGTGTTGTTGTTATAAAAGCTTGTCTTAAAAAAACGATTTTTTCATTATAGCATGTTTATAGTCAGAATGGAATCTACGTTGAAAAATAATGTGGTTGTGGAAAAACACCAATGCCCTAAAATTCATATTTTATAGAGATATATTCGGAAAAAACAATTCACATGATCACATTTCGAATTTTATTTTTCTAAGGAAGAAAGTTCTTTCCTAGAATAATGTAGTATTAGGTACTTATATAATCAATGATTTCTAATTTTTCATTGAATTCCTACAAAAAAGATGAAACCCATGCTCATCCTGAATTATCTGAGATGATATGGATATGCTCTTTCGTACTCTACGAAGTGATTTGTGAAACTTCAACCAGGAAAATCTATCAAATTTGAACTGATTGACGAACATCGGCATAATGTAACAAGATTATTTATTCGATTTATAAATGTCGAAGACAGGACCTTTTAACATTCATTTTAGGTTGCACTCATAGAAATGCTTGATTTCTCTTTTTTGTTTTTATTTTCGAGAAGATTGATATTTGAAATATAATCGCGACTGCATAATTATCTCAGAAAATAAAGATTTTAGGGCATTATTGATGTCATTTCCACACATTACATTAGTCATCATCGTAGATTCAATTACGGTTTTGAAAAAAATGAGATTAAATAAAAAAAAAAATAAATTGAAATCAGTTTTCACTTTTTCGAAATCTCCAACTTTGACAACGCTTTTGTGAGATTCTGTATCATGATTTTCAATTCTGACTGTTCTCCCTTCTCACATTGAAATTTGTTTCAATTCTTCCCAATTTCACGTTAAAACAGAAATCTGAATAACTTATAATTTCATGACGAATCATTTTTTTTTCATAAAATATGGTCCGGTGAAACCGAACCTAAGAATCTCAAAAACTTTATAGAGAATCATCTCTCTAATCAAAGCTTAGCTCCGAAATTGTTATAGTGAATTGTGATTCTTGCCCAAAAATATTCTAACGAACGGTATTCGTGGGAAACCTGGTATATTTTCTAGTTGATCTTAGTGTGCGTTCTGATGGATGCTCAATATCGTCAATCTTCCGAATGAGGGATTGACAGCTATTTTCATGTATTGCTCCTTATATACACACAACCAAACTTATATGGAATCACCCTGTTATTTGGAAAAAAACGAATTTTAATTAAAAAAAAAGTCGCTGAAAAGTGAAGAGCAGTTTTCCCAAAACAAGTTCATTACAAAAATAATATAAATTATTAAAAGATTATTTTTATAATAGAACAGAAAATTAAAAGTGTAAATTTCTCTAAAAATAATTTTTATGTAACTGAGAATTGAACAACATATAAAACGATTTTAACAAATCAATAATCAGTATTACCACCCCTGGCATTGATACAAGCTTGAATTCGAAGAGGCATGCTTTCTATTAAGTTAATTTCTTTTTCTGTAACATTTGCCCATTCCTCTAAAGCCGCTTGTAGGTATAAGTTGCTCTGCGTTACCAGGATTATTTTGACGAGCCCTAATTTTTCTTTTGATCCTATCCCACAAGTGCTCGATAGGATTGAGGTCCGGTGAACAAGAAGGCCACTCTAAAACAGTCACACCTTCTGTTTCGAAAAATTTTTTTGCAACTCTGCTGGTATGTGGAGGTGCATTATCCTGCATAAATAGGAAATAATCTCCAAAAGCACCTCGCCAGAGCCTCACTACAGGTAGTAGCACTAGATCAACATATACCTAGGCCCTGTCAGAGATTGTCTAATGGGAATTAAAGGAGTTTTCTCACCAAACATAATTCCGCCCCAAAACATTACAGTACCTCCTTTGTATTTAGGGATCGGTCTTGCAGCTTGGAGCCTAGCTTGCCTCCCTCTACCTCTTAAAATGCGAACACGCCGGTCGTCTGATCGTAGGCCAATTCTGGTCTCATCCGAAAATAAGACATTTTTCCAATCTTCAATAGTCCAATTTTCATGCTCTAAACACCAATTAAAACGGTCAACTTTATTTTGCCTTGATAGTTCTGGAACTCCTAACGCTCTTCTCTTGAATTCTCTTTTTCTGATAGTTTCGACAGAAACACTAACACCTGTAGCTTGCAAAAATTGCCTTTGAAGCTCTGAATGAGATACTGCGGGATTTCTTCTTGCTGTTTGGGCTAAAAAGCGATCCTGCCTTTCTGTAGTTACTCTTCCACGACTTCTTCTCGGCCTATTCTTTAGGGTTCCTAACTCCAGAAACCTTGCATAGGTTTTTGAAACAACCCCTTGTGTAACCCCCACCGTTCTTGCAATCTGTCTTTGTGACATACCTTGTTCTGCCATAGTAATCATTCTTCCTCTCTGGACTTCCGATAACCCCACATAAGGCATTTTTTTTTAAACTTCGCAAAAAAACAAAATATGAATTCACTGCGACGTTCGAACGAAATGGTAAAATCGACACTGCAAAGCCAAATCTTATCAAGTGCTTATGAACCTAACTGTTTTTGTGAGTAAACACATGCACTTTTTATTTGCTTCTAACGAAAAAGATATCAAAATAATATTTCATCCTAATACTGGGTGATTCCATATAAGTTTGGTTATATGTGTATGTTTCGAAATGATGATTGCTTATCATTTCAAGAATGTGTTCATTTCAGATCGAGGTACTTAAATCGTCCAAGCAGAATTTCTTCAAATCTCTAGATTCCTTGGAAAAGATTGAAGAGTTTTCGTCCTTGGATGTTCTGTCCTTAAAGACAGAGAATGAATTTGAATTGATGAAAAAATCAACTTTCATCTGGTTGCTCGATGAAAATGATGGGAAACCTAGCAACGACAGGTTGAAACGTTTCATTCTTCCCAGAAAAACTGGAAATATAAGGTGCGTTTGAGTTGACGATCGGCGGAGCGAGTAGAATAGTGAACACAGTAGAAAGAGGAGATCCCGAGCACTTTTGTCGAATCGAACACGGTGGAGTCAAAGATTGCTTACCTAACCTAACGGAAGAATTGTATTGTGACAGAAATTCGAATTTATTTTTGAGAAATAAAACTTTAAAGTACACGTGGAGTGCGCTCGGAGCATTTCGACCGTCAACTCGAACGCACCTAAAAGCAAAAAACATGTAAAAAAAGAAGACATCTCTCAACCTGCCACACAACTCATCTGGCGACAGTGATGATTGCTCATTTCTTGAAGAATCTGGCGACAATGATTCCACATCTGAATAACAAGCAACAATCAACATTATTTGTTGAAAAGATCTGACTTGGTGAAGATAAAGCAAATATTCAAAAAAAGTCAGTTCCTTCTGTTCAAATTCTTTCATATTTTATTTATTTTTCGTTGCAATAAAATATGAACTGAAAAACTTTGTTTCAATCAACTTCATACCCGAAAGTTAACTTCAAATCCTAACTCGAATCCCAATAACCTTCAATACTTATATTTCTTCGTAACATCAAGTTATTCAGATTGTCTATATCTATCAAGCAAATGACCAGTAAGTACCTGAATGAATTAAACAGTTATAATGAATCATTAAAATTTGAAGTTTTGAATGATCTGAAAAAGTTAATTCATTTGGGAAGATCGTTTAATTCTTATAGTTTCTTAAAGAATGTATCTAGATCTAGATACAATTGCTATAAAATCCCTACTATGGAAAGATTGTAGATACTGTTATGATTCTAAATGTTTAGCGAGTTAATTTTGATGAATTGCATTGGATTTCAATTAGTTTTGAATCAAACAAATGAATTATTTATACTTACCAATCATTTCCTACCGATCATAAAGAACACCGACTGTTTTTCATTTTATTCATTCATATTCATTACTTTGAAATCCCTGATTCTTCAAATATAATCAAATACAAAAAGATTAACTGATTTAATCAAAATTACTTCAAGTTATGACCATATGGAGTCCTAGAAATTCACAGAGAATCGTGGGAAGTTATGGGAAGTCATAAGAAGTCATGGGAAGTCATGGGAAGTCCTTGGTAAGTCATGGGAATTCATGGGAAGTCATGGGAATTCATGGGAAGTCTTGGGAAGTCCTAGGGAAATCCTTCAATGACTTCCCAAAATGGGAAGTCATTGTACAAATTTGAGGTACCTTTTCGCCCCTCGTTTAAAAGTCATTCCCTCATAAATCATCATTCCCTCATTTCAAACTGAAGTGAGGGAATGACGAAATAACACGAAAACTAAGATAACATAGATACACATTACACAGCCCTGACCTTATGAAAACATTTTGAACTATGAACACTACCCCCAAAAACGCATCCAAATGTAAAGTTACTTCTACTCATACTCACCTTATTTTTTGATGATGTCTAATGGGGGAATGATGTGAGGAGAAGTAATATAGTAATAATTGTAACTGAATACAATATTGCACAAAACCGAGTTGAAGTTTAATCAGAATCACCATGTAGTAACATAATTCGCGAATTCACAGGCTAGAAAAACTCAAGCTACTTTCATAGAATTCGCTCAATATGACCATAGATCGAGTATTTGTAACAAGGTGAGGGAATGATTTTATCCAAAGGGACATACATTGAAATTTCATAGTTATTCAATAAGTATTTGTCGTGGCTTGAATTGATGTTTAAATATAACGAAAATCACCATTACAATATTTGACTAAAATTTGATTTACAAAGAATTACTGAATAGGATGAAAATATTGAGTTTCAGCAGGAAACTGGGATAGTGGGACAACGTGAGGGAATGATTTTTATGATATAAAATTAGTAATAACTTTTTCATTGCATTTAATGATATCTCGTTTTTCGGGGTGATGGAAGAAAAGGTACCTAGCATCAAAATAAAAACCTAACATCGATAATAATTACATGGGTATCTGTATCAATAGCGGTGGACTTAAATTTTGGAATTCGATGAGAATTACCCCCGTATATAATTCAAATTCGATGGAATATCCTAAAAACCTAAATAAAAATAAAACTAAATTCATTCCCATTTAAACTACCGAATGAAATCTGTCAACATGCTGACAAGTGCCCTGACAAAGATAAGGATTGTTGGCATGTTCGGATGAGCAAATCAATGATGTTTATATTTATTTAAAATGCTGCTATACATCTATCGCACTCAGATTGGACACGTCGGTTCTCAAATTGATGGCATCATTAATTGAAATTTGAAACATCTAACTCAAACATCGTTTCTGGTAGTTGCTCTCACAGTCAAGAATTTCAAAATCCCCAAAACTGAAGTAATGTTTATCTACAAATTTATGGAAGGCTAGGGCTGTTTTTTCATTCTTATTTTCATTAATAGGTTTACAGTCGTATATATTTTGGCGGACTCGATTTCTTATGTATTGTTTTGTCATTCCGACATAACATTTTGGACAATCATTGCATTGGATCTCAAACTCATAGGGGTAGGATCTTTAAGTTTGGAGAATTTGCAATCGACTGTCTGTACAGGGTAGAAATCCAGTTTGCATCCTGGGTTAATTGATTGTGAATAAGAAGTACATATCGAGTCAGATTGTTTTTTATTACTTTTACCCGTATTGCTGTTCTGCTGTTTATAGGTACTGTGATATTAGTTTCTTTGTCATAGCTTTTGGATAATTATTTTTTTCCAAAATGGTGACCACATTGATTTCATTCTCATGATGAAATTTCTCGTCACTTAGGACCGGTATTATAAAGGCCAACCGAGGATTCAACCGTTGCGTCAACAACCAAATTCCTCACTATCTGGTAGTTGGCGCACGGTTGAATCCTCAGTTCGCCTTTTATAAAACCGGCCCTAAAGGTGGATTTATACAGCAACTAAAATAAAATAAGAACTAAAATAAAATAAAATAAGAATGTTCACTTCATGCATTTCAATGACCAGAGATGTGACTTATCTGAGATACAAGTATCTGAAATACAGATACAAGATACAAAATACGTATTTGTATCTTGTATCTGAAATACTTTTTTGAAAATGAATTTTGTATCTTGTATTTAAATACCTCTTCTTTGGTATCTTAGTATTTTGTAGATACTTTGTTTGCTAAGATACTTTTAGTAATAGATAACTGATTCTATTGTGGCATCTTAAGCGTCTTTTGGGGCTAAATTGATAGATGGCGTGGCAATTATTTCTTTCTATGAATTGTAATCGGCTACGCCCCTTGCTTGATTTGTGTTATTTTCAAATTATTATTCCACATCTGTGTTTAAGGAAGACACGTAAATGTGTGGTCGGTCGTCCGAAGCTATGAGAAGATTGAGTCTTTTCTTGAGCTTTGACTTTTTCTTGAGACCACTCAACAGTAAACAGTGATTTTGCCAATCACTACACTGCCACAGTTTGTAAACGGTGACACTGCTAAGGGCCAGTTGCATAAAACTTAAATCTGCAGTTCAACAACTTGTTGAACAAACTCTTGAGAACAGTCTGAACTGGTTCGCAAAAGCAATTTCAAATTTGCTTCTCTATTTCGCGCTTGCGCGTATAATACTATTTTTCTTCTTTTCATGTCAGAAAAACCTTAGGGGAAAAGTAGAATTCGATAGATGGCGCTAAATGACATTTAGCAACGAGTAAAACAAATCAGCTGCCGTAAAAGCCTTTTGATATTCAAGTGGTTTTATTTTGCTGACACAAAATTAAACAAAGATAGTACGAATTTACGGTAATTACGTTGACTGGCATATAATACAAAAACAATGCAAAACAAATTAGAATTAGTTTTGCTCAAATCTCAATTGGAACATTGACTTTGAAGATATATTACCCTTGTGTCACGTTTGTGAAAAATAAACTTTCTTTAAATTTGTTTTTGTTACAATATTTATTTTCCTTACAAGTGCGGGAAGTGATACTTTCCCGCACGTGACTGCAGTTAACCAGAACGACGCGAAGCGGAGTTCGGTCAAGCAGTCAAGTACGGAAAAGACACTTTCCGCACGAGTTAGGAACAATATTTTTTCTACAAGCGCTCATACGAGATCGATTTTATTTCAACACACTGATTAAATTCGATTTGATATTTATATTCAAACAATTTCATACTAATGACAAATGTTGATTCACATGAAGTTTCCATAGTACCCACTTTCCCGCACTCATTTTAGTTTAGGTGTCACTTTCCCGCACTAGTGCGGGAAAACTCGTTTTTCTGCACTAGTGCGGGAAAGTGACACTATCTAAACTAAAATGAGTGCAGGAAAGTGGGTAAAGAGTGTAAAAACGCACGGTCGTAGAAAAAAAGTATTTTATCTATGAAAAGTATTTGAAAGATACATATCTTGTATCTAGTATTTCAGATACCATTCCAGAAAGTTATTTGTATCTGGTATCTGAAATACTTAATTTCAAAGTATTTTGTATTTTGTATTTCAGATACTTTCTTTAAGGTATCTTGTACATCTCTGTCAATGACAGCGTTTATACAGGAAATAAGCTAAAATAAGGAATAAGAATTAGAATAAGAGATGGTCAACTTTTATCTTTTTCGCTTATTTTATTTGGAAAATGATAGTGCGCATGACCCAAATCCACTCCCCAATCTTTTCCGTATTGATACTTTTGACAAGTTCTAGTTTTCTAACCTAAAATTGAATGAATATTTTTTTAAATCATTATTGATGATATATTTAATATGGATGACCAGGAAATCATGATGGGAGCGATGTTGTTATTGATGACAAGCCTTGAATAAAAGGCGGAATAGGCGATTTTCTAAACTTACACAAAAGTCATTGTCAAAAAATCTGCGATTTGATTGGTTCATTCTTATTTATTATTTTATTTTAGTGATCTCTATAAACCTATGTTGTCTGCTCTTATTTCTTATTTTATTTTAATTTAGTTCTTATTTTATTTTAGTTGCTGTATAAATCCACCTTTAGTTCGAAGACTCGAAAAATAAGGTTCTTATAATTGTGCCTATTTTCTCTGTGGTAGAATGAGCCGATTTACAATTAAGCAGACGACCCGAAGATATGGATTTTGTGAACCAGTTGGTGGACAGAGTTCCGTCGTTATTGGGTATATCAGCTTGATATCCAAGAAAGTTATCTCAGAATCTTCTTCGCTCTCGATGGTGAACTTCAACTGGGGATGGAAATTATTTGAAACCTGAAGTAAATCGTTTTTTTTGTCTTTTGGGATTGACATAGTGTCATCCACGTATAGTTTGAAAAATCCCATTTTGAATGGAAGGACAGTCAACGAACTATAAACCAATTCGGACATCATGATATTGGCCAATGTTGGACTGGCGGGGTTACCATTGCTGTACCTTCAATCTGTTGGTATTCGGTAGTTTGAATGGGAATGAATTATCGGTTTTTAGGATATTCCATCGAATTTTGAATTAGGTATATACCTACAGGTGGTTAATTTTTTTGATTTCTTGACCCATGTTTAATTCAGACAATAACAAGAGACGTATCAGCCCAACGAAATTTCGCAGGTATTCATGAAGAGGTGAAAATATTCATGTAAAAAGGTATGCTCGTTGTGTTTTTTAACGCCTTTTCACCTTAAGGTGGATTTATACAGCAACTAAAATAAAATAAGAACTAAAATAAAATGAAATAAGAAATAAGAGCAGACAACATAGGTTTATAGAGATCACTGGAATAAAATAAGAAATAAGAATGAACCAATCAAATCGCAGATTTTTTGACAATGACTTCCGCCTTTTATTCAAGGCGATAATCGCAGTACTTGTCATCAATAACAACATCGCTCCCATCATGATTTCCTGGCCATCCATATCAAATATAATTATCAACAATGATCTAAAAAAATATTCATTAAGTTTTAGGTTAAAAAACTAGAACTTATCAAAAGTTTCAATACGGAAAAGATTGGGGAGTGGATTTGGGTCATGCGCACTATCATTTTCCAAATAAAATAAGCGAAAAAGATAAAAGTTGACCATCTCTTATTCTAATTCTTATTCCTTATTTTAGCTTATTTCCTGTATAAACGCTGTCATTGAAATGCATCAAGTGAACATTTTTATTTTATTTTATTTTGATTCTTATTTTATTTTAGTTGCTGTATAAATCCACCTTATACAGCAACTAAAATAAAATAAGAACTAAAATAAAATAAAATAAGAATGTTCACTTCATGCATTTCAATGACAGCGTTTATACAGGAAATAAGCTAAAATAAGGAATAAGAATTAGAATAAGATATGGTCAACTTTTATCTTTTTCGCTTATTTTATTTGGAAAATGATAGTGCGCATGACCCAAATCCACTCCCCAATCTTTTCCGTAGTGAAACTTTCGACAAGTTCTAGTTTTCTAACCTAAAATTGAATGAATATTTTTTTAAATCATTATTGAAGATATATTTAATATGGATGACCAGGAAATCATGATGGGAGCGATGTTGTTATTGATGACAAGCCTTGAATAAAAGGCGGAATAGGCGATTTTCTAAACTTACACAAAAGTCATTGTCAAAAAATCTGCGATTTGATTGGTTCATTCCTATTTCTTATTTTATTCTAGTGATCTCTATAAACCTATGTTGTCTGCTCTTATTTCTTATTTTATTTTAATTTAGTTCTTATTTTATTTTAGTTGCTGTATAAATCCACCTTAAGAGATGGTCAACTTTTATCTTTTTCCCTTATTTTATTTGGAACATGATAGTGCGCATGACCCAAATCCACTCCCCAATCTTTTCCGTATTGAAACTTTTGACAAGTTCTAGTTTTCTAACCTAAAATTCAATGAATATTTTTTCAAATCATTGTTGATAATTATATTTAATATGGATGACATGACATGATGGGAGCGATGTTGTTATTGATGACAAGTACTGCGATTATCGCCTTGAATAAAAGGCGGAAGTCATTGTCAAAAAATCTGCGATTTGATTGGTTCATTCTTATTTCTTATTTTATTCCAGTGATCTCTATAAACCTATGTTGTCTGCTCTTATTTCTTATTTCATTTTATTTTAGTTCTTATTTTATTTTAGTTGCTGTATAAATCCACCTTTAAGGTGGATTTATACAGCAACTAAAATAAAATAAGAACTAAAATAAAATAAAATAAGAATGTTCACTTCATGCATTTCAATTACAGCGTTTATACAGGAAATAAGCTAAAATAAGGAATAAGAATTAGAATAAGAGATGGTCAACTTTTATCTTTCTCGCTTATTTTATTTGGAAAATGATAGTGCGCATGACCCAAATCCACTCCCCAATCTTTTCCGTATTAATACTTTTGACAAGTTCTAGTTTTCTAACCTAAAATTGAATGAATATTTTTTTAAATCATTATTGATGATATATTTAATATGGATGACCAGGAAATCATGATGGGAGCGATGTTGTTATTGATGACAAGCCTTGAATAAAAGGCGGAATAGGCGATTTTCTAAACTTACGCAAAAGTCATTGTCAAAAAAGCTGCGATTTGATTGGTTCATTCTTATTTCTTATTTTATTCTAGTGATCTCTATAAACCTATGTTGTCTGCTCTTATTTCTTATTTTATTTTAATTTAGTTCTTATTTTATTTTAGTTGCTGTATAAATCCACCTTTAAGGTGGATTTATACAGCAACTAAAATAAAATAAGAACTAAAATAAAATAAAATAAGAATGTTCACTTGATGCATTTCAATGACAGCGTTTATACAGGAAATAAGCTAAAATAAGGAATAAGAATAAGAATGAGAGATGGTCAACTTTTATCTTTTTCGCTTATTTTATTTGAAAAATGATAGTGCGCATGACCCAAATCCACTCCCCAATCTTTTCCGTATTGACACTTTTGACAAGTTCTAGTTTTCTAACCTAAAACTTAATGAATATTTCTTTAAATCATTGATGATAATTATATTTAATATGGATGACCAGGAAATCATGATGGGAGCGATGTTGTTATTGATGACAAGTACTGCGATTATCGCCTTGAATAAAAGGCGAAAGTCATCGTCAAAAAATCTGCGATTTGATTGGTTCATTCTTATTTCTTATTTTATTCCAGTGATCTCTATAAACCTATGTTGTCTGCTCTTATTTCTTATTTTATTTTATTTTAGTTCTTATTTTATTTTAGTTGCTGTATAAATCCACCTTTAGTCTTGCTATTTGTGCATTATTTGTTTTTACAATTGATGATTTCTCTCTGAGCGGAGTTTCATTCTATTTTAAATATGTTAAAGTATGTAAATGGGTGTTGATTTTGATGTCTCAGGATTGATCAGTTCTCATACCGTTGTTTCAATTCGTGTGTGATGTTAAAAGAGTTGATGTCGCTGTTCTGACATTTCCTCGATATTATATTTTAGCCCTGAAGAATATCATAATAAAGTTCAAGTATTATAATATCTATTACGAAACTCAAATTGATGTTTTAGGTATCGGGTGCGGTAATCTCGAATTGTTGTAAGTGTCTTGAAATGCGTTGTTGTAGTGTTTTATATGTGATGTTTCAGCTCCCTGAAGATGGTCACAATGATGACGGAAAGCTAGGATCGATACAATAAAGAGATTGATCTGATGTATGTGTGATTACCGCACCCGATACCTAAAACATCAATCATAATAAAGTGATCGAAACGTTGGCAATGTAATAAGAATAGTTCATTTACTTGTCCTCCCACTGCAGAAACAGTAACCTGAAATCTATATCTGAAGGACACAATACTTCTTACATTTGAAATTTTCAGGAAATATTGTCTTGAAGTACCTCCAGGAACCAGTCGGTTCATAATTCTGGTTATTCTCGTCTTGCGCTAAAATTTCACCCTTTGTATGTTTTTTTTTAGGTTTGATGAGAAATATTCGAGACTTCGTGAATAAGAAGGAAAACTCAAATATTTTTTTCTAGTGTTGCTAATTGGTTGAGGTCAGGGTTGAAGGAAATCAATTAGATGAAAATTCTGCCGACGTTTCGATTATATTTAAATCATCTTCGGGGCTCTGAAAGAGCAATACAAGGACATTATACAACGATATAGAAAGGTCATCTTAAAACAAAAACTAGAAATCAGGGATCCCGAACCTTAACAATTACCAATTAAAAACAATTATTTAAAATACAATGAACAATAGACGATTGTATCTGACAATATAAACGAAATAAATAAACTATTCGCAAGTGAGAAGCCGAGGCGATAGGACACGTGTAAACGCGCTCCGATAAGAAGTGATAATCAGTAAAAATCTGTGACAGTTGTTTACAACAAATATAGATTCAGTGAAATTTGAAACGAAGTTATCTTACTTCGAATCAAAATAAAGTCTTTTCGGGACCCTTCTGACTACAGAAGACCCAGTAAATTAATAAATATGTCATCCCAAAATAAGCAAAGCTATGCAACAGCCACTCAGACAGAAACTTTTCCAACCAAAGATCAAGCAATATTACTAGACGGAATCGAAGGAATACCGATAAAAGAATATGCAATTGCAATTGGAAATCTAACATCACCAACATCCATTCGATTTATTTCAAGAATATCGAATAATCGCATATGTGTATACTTGTCCACGAAGGAAATAGCAGCTCAACTAACAGAACAAAACAAAACCATAAGAATACAAAACCAGGATGTTAACATCAGACCATTAATAACGCCAAATAAAAGAATAATTATATCAAACGTTCCACCAATTATTCCTCACAAAAACATAGAAGAAATTTTCAAAAAACATAAAATCACCCTGTCTTCGACCATAACACACCTAAGAGCAGGACTTACCGAACCAGGCTTTTCTCACATACTGAGCTTTCGTAGACAAGTCTACATTCCCCCTGAAGACATCTCAAAATTACCAGAATCATCACAAGTGAACTTCGATAATACCAATTACTGGTTATATTTTGCGGAAGATACTCTCACATGTTTCCTATGTAAAAAAGAAGGACACCTTGCTAAAAATTGTCCAACTTGCAATAATCATTCCCAAAGCACTGAAGAAACCACTCACACACAACCAAAAAACCAAAAACCACTCCAAATTTCAAATGAAGAGTATATGATTGAAGATTTTCAAGAGATAACACAAATACCAGATAGGCCAAATCCTAATCTATCAAAGAACCAAAACACCATGAATAAACGTCCATATCCAGAATCCAGCTCATCCAAAAATACTGAACCGATAAACATCGACGAAGAATTCGACAGAAATAGACTTAAAAAATCATCAGAAGAGGCCCATCAGAGTGTAAAACAACCCACTAAAAAAACCAAGATACAACAACAAGATGAAACTATTGAGGAAGATCTAAAGCCAATAGAAACCATTATGAAAGCCAACCAACAATTTTTCAATATTGACTTCACTCAACTCAAGGAATTCATCGCTGAAACTTATGGACAAAACAACATACAAGAAATAGCGGAAACGATAACTGATAACAATATAGAACTAGCCAAAACACTTCGAGAACTCTACAAGTCACTAACTACACGCAGAATGAAGTCGAGATTCACTAAAATCATAAAACACTTAGATCCCGAAGGCATCTCTGGTCAAGCAATGAGCACAAGCTCCAGCCTCAACGATTTAATGGACTTGTAAAAATCAAATATCTACAATTATGTCAAGTAAAAACACATTGAATATATTATATTGGAACACGAGAAGTTTAAAACAACGTAAAGAAGAGTTAGAGCGTAAGTTGGGAGAATTTGATATATTGGTTTGTACTGAAACGTGGTTAACCGAGAAAGATAATTTCGCTTATTCGGGCTTCAACTGTTATAGACAAGATAGATTAACCTCGCGAGGAGGTGGTATCTCAATACTCATAAAAAATAACATATTATTCAAAGAAATAGAATATATAAATACTCCTAGCGGTCCAATAGAAATTTGCGGCGTATCTTTGCTCAATGTAACGCCAATTGTGGATTTAATAGCGGTTTACAGAGCTCCTGGTGCTAATATGGCGCAATCTGTCTGGGATACCTTAGTTAATAATGCAAATAAACCAAATAAAAATGTTATCCTTATGGGAGATTTTAACGCACATCATGTATCCTGGAACTGTGATCATAGCGATTGTAATGGAGAAAGACTATTACAGTCTTTAAACAACTCCAATCTGATTATTCATAATGCAGACTCCCAGTCGCACATTGATCCATATAGTGGAAAAAAATCTAATCTCGATTTGGTGTTAACAACAAATACAATATCCGACATTATATCTACCCAAATTTTTGATGAAACCATGGGGTCTGATCACTATCCAATACATATAACCATAAATGCCACGAAACAAATTCATGTTGTAAAATCTTTCAAATTTCACTCGTCTAAAACAAACTGGGAAAATGTTGAACAAACACTAAATTCAGAATATCCGAAATTTAATTCAACAGAATATATTTACTTGCCAGCTAATGAAAAATTTGAAACATTCCTAGAAATAATTTCAAACGCTATTACACAAAATACTCCAACAAGAACAAATCCTAAATATTCACGTCATAATAACCCCGTCTCTTGGTGGGACGAGGAATGCAATGAAATTAAAAAAATGAGAAAAAATTCTTTCAAAAAATGGTCACAGTCGTGTGACATACAAGATGGTATTCAATACAGAAAAATGAGAGCCCTTGCACAAAAAACATTCAAAAAAAAGAAGAAACAGGACTTTCGCAATTTTGCCGAAACTATAAACTTCAGTACAAATATTACCTATACTTGGAATAAATGTAAAATATTAAAAAACAAGTGGGTCAATGTACAACCCAGTATTGCTAGTAACTGCGACTCTCTCGAAAGACAAACAATAGCGTTAGATAAACTCAGTCCACCATTTGTTCCAAATGATCCCGAATACTTACCAAATTGTGGGGAAAACGACTTTTTCGATTCACCGTTCAACTACACCGAGTTCAATTATGCACTGGATACTAAGAAGTCAAAATCGTCTCCCGGTATGGATGGTATAGATTACACTATTTTAAAAAATTTAACACCAAAATATAAATTACTACTATTAGACATCTTCAACGAAATGTACAGAACCGAAACCTTTCCTCACGACTGGACTAAATCTTATATTCATTTCATTAAGAAAGCAGATAAAGAAAATTATCGACCTATAGCTCTCACCTCCTGCTCATGTAAACTTTTGGAAACTATTTTGAAAAATCGTCTCCAATATTGGTGTGAGAACAACCAAATATTTCCCAATTCGCAGACAGGTTTTAGAAAAGGCCTTTCATGTAATGATAATCTGAACAACATGTCTCTGTATATACAAAACGGTTTCAGAAATCACAAAGATACCTTAGCGGTGTTTCTAGATGTACAGGGGGCATTCGACAATGTAGATGCAAATATATTGCTTGATAAACTGGCAGAAATCAAATGTTCAAAACAGCTTATTACATTTGTTAAATTCTTAACAAGACGCAGAACAATATACACCAATTTCACCAAGGAAGAGCCAAGGTTAGTTTATAAAGGCGTCCCGCAAGGTGGAGTACTCAGTTCCTTATTATATATTATCTATGTGAACAATGTCACAAATCAGATACCAAAAAGCGTTCAAATCTCTCAATTTGCAGACGACATCTGCTTCTATACAAATGTCGGAACAATTCAGACGAACATCAAATTGATTGAAAAATCTATAACTACTATTCAAAAGAACCTGAATTCTTTGGGGCTGGATCTCTGTACTCAAAAAACTACTTTCATTCATTTCAACAAAAAAAGAATTTCACCGGGAAAAACTGAGATCAAAGTTAACAGCACCACTATCAAATCAGTTGCATCCACGCGATTTTTAGGAATAATTTTTGATTACAAAATGTCCTTCTTGCCTCATGTCACCTACGTTTTGAATAAGTGTAACAGAAGCCTCAATATAATAAAATTCCTACGAGGTACCTGGTGGGGATCAAACCCTGAAACTCTTATAACTATTTACCAAACGTACATACGATCTCTCATAGAGTATGGCGTATCGGCATATTTACCCCAATCAAAGATAACTCTGAAAAAGTTAGAACAGATGCAGATCACAGCCCTGCGAATTTCAATGGGATACAGAATAAGCACACCAACAAATTTGATCTTAGAAGAATGCAAACTTCCTTCCATTTTTAATCGCGCTAAATATTTATGCGGTTCATTCATAGCAAGATCAATCTCCAACAGTAGTACAATATCGAGTCAAAACCTTAAAAAATCAAGAAAAAATCTACGAACAAATCGAAAGGACAAAATTACTCTCATTGAACAGTGTATTGACGAACTTTTCGACTCAATATCCGAGAAAATCATTACTACAGATAAATACCCCATATATAACATAGACTATCAATCTTTAATTACAAAAATTGAAATCAATACGGAAATAGGTAATATGGCAAAAAATTCCCCGTGTCCTAACAGTATCATCATGAACATGCCTGAAAAAGAAAAGTTCGTTAATATCTTTACTGATGGAAGTAAATCCCATAATTCCATGTCTGTTGGGAGTGCGTACGTTTCGGAAGAGTTAAATATCAACTTCTCAAAATCTTTACAAAAAAATGCTTCAATATTCACCGCAGAATGTTTCGCAATTCACGAAGCAATGAAAATACCTCTAAACTACACAAATATGCTTTACAGGATATTTTCTGATTCGTTAAGCGTTCTAAAATGTATCGCAGAAAACAAATTAGATATTCAAACCAACCCCCTCATTCTATCTATAAAGGAAAAATATTCAATGTTTCGAAAAAAAACGAATAATTTAGGCAAAATAGAATTTTATTGGGTACCATCCCACTGCAATATACAGGGAAACGAAAAAGCAGACATACTAGCAAAAAAGGCAGCAGAAAAAGAATCCAACTACGATTTCAGAATACCATATAGCGATCTACGACAACAGTTTAAACAAAGTTCATACAGTAGGACAAGAGAAAAAAATAAAAGCGACGGTAACTTAAAGGGTAAACTTTATTTCAAAAACTTCATTACACAAAGTACCAAACCATGGTTTTGGAAGAAGAATCTACCTAGAAAACTAGTAGTTACCATCAATCGTTGCAGGAGTAACCATTACAACTTAGCTGCCTCATTGGCAAGAATTGATATTATCGCGAACTCATCATGCGAGTGCGGTCACACATTTCAAGACCTAGATCACGTACTTTGGCAATGCCCTTTGTACAATAACCAGAGGGTACAATTATACAATAATTTGAGAAAATCAAAACAGTATCCTCCCTTCTGCTCTAACTCTTTTTTATCAGAATTGAAAATAGACCAAATGAAACACATTTTTAAATTTTTTCAGGACTGTCATTTGAATATATAAAAGAAAAAAATTTCAATTTGTTGTTATATAACTTACTAAGTGAATTTGTATCATATGTGCTAATATGAATGTAATTTAATTCATTACTGTATAGCTGTATAGTCCTGAAAAGGACTCCGGTAAGCTTAAATAAAAAAAAAAAAAAAATAAATAAACTAACAATGAAAAGATCCAATATAGGAAACAATTGAACTAGTGAATTACGAATTTTCCTAAAATCAAGTATTATTAAAAAAGGGTGTTTTTAAAAAAATATTAAATGGTGACTCACATCACATCATCGGTTGACTCCTATTGTCCACTCATAAAACATGTAAAACAGTGTCGCTTCAAAATACAGGTAAGACGTGACATGAAGGAAACTGAAATGCAACCACATACGATGTGTAGGTTGACAATGCAATTTGATTACAACTTTAAAAAAGGGGGTTCTCGGCATGCAAAACACAATAATAAGGAATTCCGTTTTTAATGGAAAAAAACGGAATTCCTCATTATTGTGTTTTGCAACACAATAGGAGTCAACCGATGATGTGAGTCACCATTTAATATTTTTTTAAAAACACCTTTTTTTAATAATACTTAGGAAAATTCGTAATTCACTAGTTCAATTGTTGCCTATATTGGATCTTTTCATTGTTAGTTTATTTATTTCGTTTATATTGTCAGATAAAATCGTCTATTGTTCATTGTATTTTAAATAATTGTTTTTAATTGGTAATTGTTAAGGTTCGGGATCCCTGATTTCTAGTTTTTGTTTTAAGATGACCTTTCTATATCGTTGTATAATGTCCTTGTATTGCTCTTTCAGAGCCCCGAAGATGATTTAAATATAATCGAAACGTCGGCAGAATTTTCATCTAATTGATTTCCTTCAACCCTGACCTCAACCAATTAGCAACACTAGATCAAATTGAAAGTCATTAAACTTGATACTAGTTATATATTTTTTTTTCCTGTCAATGTTGTTTGATTCATTCTCAATCGAATATTGAATATTTTCATTGAGTCTTCCGGTTAACTCCTTCGGAAAAGCATCCCTTACAAGGAGTGGTAACACTTAGGGCCGATATTATAACGGGCAACCGACGGTTCAACCGTTTCGTCAACAACCAAATTCCTCACTAAATATATAGAATCTGGTAGTTGACGCACGGTTCAACCGTCGGTTTTTCGTTATAATACCGGCCCTTAGTGAATTTCGACTAGGGAATATCATAGGAATTTTTTTTTATTATCAACATGAATCTATAAAGTTATTTTTTCTCCATTCTAATCTAAGTTCTCAGGATCTCCAGGACCCATTTGTCAATAAAACGCCATCCTACAGGATTTCCAATATGAGAGGAATTTTGTCGTTTCTGAAAATTTTTTGTATGTAGCTGCCAGTTGTGAGGAAATTGCGAGCTTTAGGAAGTCAGATAACATTGAAATTGGATATCACTGAGAATTCAACATGAGCCACTCCCGATCTTGGATGGGGTTTCTCTGGCAGCGGTTGACGTAAAAATGACATCGTTGTTTTCTGATTGGCTGGTGAATGACAGCTCAACCAAAAACAACGTTATTTTCAGAAAGATAAAAAGTCAAAATTGCAATTTAAATAAAAACCGTTAACAACTCGAACTTCGTTCAAAAACATTTTCATTTGACAATTGTTGATAAATTTGAAATGAAACGACAAAGGACAAGGTTAAATTCCATCTGTGGAAAAAGGAATAACGTTAAACAGATTATGATCTTTAGATAGAATTTCTTGCATATAATTGTATATAAGTGAAATTCATTTTGACTTCGATACTGGATGAAAGTGCGACTACTGAGTAATTTTTGAGTTTACCCATAAATAATTGTGATAAAACTGGTGTCCTTCTATTGGTAGACCTGCCTCCTCATTCTCAATGACATCAGATTCATTCGGATGGAGCAACTACTTCGTCCAAACTATTGAAATCTGCAGAAATTAATATCAATAATAGAAAGAGGTGAGCTCTTCCGTCAATAGAAGAGAGGAATGAATAAATGAAAGTTGATTTGAGTCTAACGATCGTCAGGATACTTTGTAAATGGAAAATGAACACCTATCAGGGATTAGAAATAATTGAATGGCTTATTTTTCATGGAATTACGCATGAATTTGAAACAGAGAACCGCAGAAATCTATCGGTTACCTCCTTTGAAGAGATTGGGATCTTTGGTGAAACCGATTCTGAAGAGACGACACAGTAATGGCAGTCCATACTGTGAAACGGTCCACAAACCCGTACGACTTCATTTCTATTTAAGGCTTTATGAACTGAAGGATCATCGGATTTCTTATGATGCTTCGAAAAAACCTCACATACATGTTTCCCAACAAAATTTCAATATGTGTCGTCATTTAACTTGCTTCATTAATCAACAATTTGAACGATTACTTGTTTTGAATGAGTGCCATTCTTGTTCCGTTTAGGTAATATGGAAACGGTGTTATATCAGATTTGGTGTTGCTCAGATGTTTGATACTTACATACAGGGAGGATTTTCGACTTGTACATATAGTAGATTCTTGAGGCCAAAAAAACTTTTTTCCATTTTCCATTTTTGCGAATTTGGCTCTGTTAAAACGATATAGCCATTTGAAAAATAAATTGGCCAAATAATTGAGTTTAATCTGTTAAGGGAATACTCAATTACTAACCTCATTCGAATAAGATTTCTAAAAACACGATATTCCTCAACAGAAACACTTAGTAAGAAAGATTTAACGGCATGCAGACAATTTTTTGAAATTCCGGAAAAAGTTACACAGTGTAGGAATTGAACCTGCGTCTTCCTATTTTCCTGGTCGGTGCTCTTACCATCTGAACTAACAGTGTGTATGATACTTTTCCCGGAATTCAATATCATGAGGTTCACCTCATATGTAGTGAGAGAGGAGAGGTTTCTAGGTGGGGAGCACTGATTCGTCATCATTAGCCAGAGGACTCTTTTTATCCTTTACTTCATCGAATTTTTCGATTTCAGTTTAGGTCGGATGTTTTTCCAGAATTTCAAAAAATTGTCTGCATGCCGTTAAATCTTTCTTTCTTATCAATTCACTGACGTGAAAATCATTTATATTAACACACTTAGTTTTGTGCGATTATATCTACAATTTAAAGCCGCAGGATAAGTTCCTTCTACGAATTCTACGATTTTCCTCAAGATTAGTTTGTAAACATTAATAGATAACAAATGAAAAGGAAAATAAGGGAAGACACACTATTATTTTTATTTATATTCTTTGACTATCGATTTCGGCCTCTAGGTCATCATCAGGTCAGCTGAAATAAAGAGAAATAGACAATGAAATCAGCACGTGCAAACTACATACACAAAAAATCTCTTTACAGAACGATTTTCTCTAGAAAAGTGTCAAAAATGAACAAGCTGGACAAATTATTGTGTCAGGTACTCACCGTCGAGAAAGAAATATGTATCTATCGTATAGATTTTCATCAAATCAATTTCTTTTTAGCGAAGTCGGAAAACGGGTATATCGTGTAGGTATTAAATTTTATTTTAGGTTAAATTTTTATTTTAGGTTAAATATAGTCTATGGTCAAATAGATGGGATGTGTTCTATCTTTGACAGTTCTCGTCTAAGTCATCTGTCGAGTTAATTGTCTGTGATGGTCGCGATCAGAGATATCGAAGGTGAATACAGAGGCTGGCGGAAAATTAAACTTATATAGAGAACATATCAAAAATAGACCCACCTCCGCCATGGGAACCCATTTAATTGAGAATGAACACTCTTCCACACTAGATAACCTGTCTCTACTTCACCAACATACAGATTTTTATAGACTTACACTTTTGGAACAACTTGAAATTTTAAAAAACCAGAACAATGAACATCTCCTCAATGAAATTAAAGGATTCCCCACACCCAATCTGTTCAAACTGATCCCTACTCCCACTATATAAGTTTAATTTTCCGCCAGCCTCTGTATTCACCTTCGATATCTCTGATCGCGACCATCACAGACAATTAACTCGACAGATGACTTAGACGATAGATTCATATTTCTTTCTCGACGGTGAGTACCTGACACAATAATTTGTCCAGCTTGTTCATTTTTGACACTTTTTTAGAGAAAATCGTTCTGTAAAGAGATTTTTTGTGTATGTAGTTTGCACGTGCTGATTTCATTGTCTATTTCTCTTTATTTCAGCTGACCTGATGATGGCCTAGAGGCCGAAATCGATAGTCAAAGAATATAAATAAAAATAATAGTGTGTCTTCCCTTATTTTCCTTTTCATTTGATATACTAAGCGCACTAATGGAGTATTTCATCCACAAAATTAATAGATAACTTGTTCATATTTTCCTCGATATCCCAAAAATATCTTATAAAGAATGGTTTTTCACCCAATCCTAACCTAACCCATTTTGCATTCGAATGAAATCTTCTATAATAGAGATAGCGCAAAGCTTCTGAAAGGACGATGCCAGATTCATGATTTTCTCTTTAAACTTTGGTATTGCGGTGTGTCTTGCGAGGTAGCAGGTGCGCAAGACGGTGGGTGGATTCATAGATCTTACACAACGTGAGATAGATATATCTCACGACGTGTAAGATCTATGAATCGACCCATCTCAAACCTCATATTGTTGTTCTGTGTCTCAACCGTCAGTGTCTGCAAACGACGCATGCCTAAAGCCACAACCAGCGCGATTGTAAGTGTAAACATAGATAAAGGAAATCTTTTCTAGAGCTATGTTGTGATAAGAGGGGAAATGGATTATTGTGGGGGTTTTTCTCGATCTGGTAATGATTATGTGGAAGACTTTCAGTGAATTTATATATATATAATATTAACAGTGCCGTGTCGAGTTTATAGTATTCCAAGAGGTTATTGTTCAGATAGAAACATCGCCACAGATTATTTAGTGCTAAGTATCATTTATTCTTCGTTGATTCCAATTCAAAACATGTTTTCATCGACATTCATCATTCATATATTCGAATCTTGTATTCATGACATTCATTATCAATATGGACCGGTAGCAATGAATTTTCAATAGAAACTGTGCGTATTGAATGTATAATTTCATGGTACCAGGTGTTCAATTTTATCTCCCACATTTGTGGGATTTTATTGTTCTTTCCTATATAATAAAAATTTAAGAGGCATAGAATTTAAGAGATTTTTTTGTCGAAAGGCGAGCGCCGAAGGCGCGAGGGCAGTCGCGTGCGACGGCCTACGGGCGAGGGGAGGGGGGCGTCGGAAAGTTGAAGAACGGGAGCACGCGTGGGTGTTTTCGGATTTTCTCTAGGACCCCGGGAAGTATTTTAAAAAAATTCGCGAAAAACGGTAAAATTCGCCTGAAAGAGCGAATTTTTTCGGAAATAAGGCTTTTTTCCGGAGGCACTTGGACGTTCGGAGATTTTTTTAAACAAATCCCCATATCCCCGTTCACCTTAGTACGCAAAGCGTTTTCCGACACGTTCCTCCGGGTGTCCGAAATAAATTCGAAAAGTTTCGACATTTCGCGAAAATGGTAAAAATTCCCGACTCGACCAGAAAATATCGATAAAACCAGAGATTTTTTGTTATTTCGATGACTTTCGACGTTAGAATTAGGTTAGGGTTCTTGACAACGGCATTCAAAGTTTGACGCGACGCACAGATTACCGTTTCGAGGTTGGATTTTTTCGACATTTCGAGACGCCACGAGTGACGTTACATTTATAGGTTAGGGTTCTTGACAACGGCAGTCAAAGTTTGACGCGACGCACAGATGACCGTTTGAAGCATATACTTAAACTTCTATACCGCTAGCATTGTGCAAAAAATTGCGTAAAAATGAAGCCAAGACCTGGACATATGATGGCTTATACGCATGCGCTATCGCCGCCATATTGCCCCTACCCTGCTTAGAATCCTACTCCAAGCTACTTCCCCTTATTCGCGCATGCGCAGTAGTCTCCATATGCCTAGGTCGACGGCTTCAAGGAAATTCACAAGGATCAAGTTATAGGTATAGAATTATTTGGTTTGAAGGTTGGATTTTTTCGACATTTCGAGACGTCAAGGGTGAAGTTACATATAGGTTAAGGTTCTTGACAACGGCAGTCGAAGTTCGACGCGACGCATAGATGACCGTTTGGAGGTTGGATTTTTTCGACATTTCGAGACGTCACGGGTGAAGTTACACATAGGTTAGGGTTCTTGACAACGGCAGTCAAATTTTAACTCGACGCATAGATGACCGTTTGGAGGTGGGATTTTTTCGACATTTCGAGACGTCACGGGTGAAGTTACACATAGGTTAGGGTTCTTGACAACGGCAGTCAAATTTTAACTCGACGCATAGATGACCGTTTGGAGGTTGCGTTTTTTGCTTTTGATTTTTCAAAATGCGAATCTATCTTCAAAGGGAGATCTACCAACAAGGTGAATCTACTTAAAAGGTAGATCGCTGGGCCCAAACTAGTTCTATACTATACTAAAATGGTAACTGGGTGGACCGGCCCGTGAGAATCTGTCCAAAAGTGGGTCCAGAAGAATCTTAAAATCGCAGCGGAGCTGCGATACCGTGATGAAATTTTTATACGGTCGAAAAGAGGAATAATCGATTTATACGTGGGTGAAATTTTGATTCTCTAGGCGAAGTAGAAGTATTTTAAAAAAATTCGCGAAATTCACGAAAAAATCCGACAAAAAGGGTCATTTTAAACTCGATAAAACTTTTTCCACAGATATCCTGACCGTGATGTGAATATACGGATCGAAAGAGGAAAAGTCAATGCAAAATAGCTTGGTATTCATTTTTTTCAAAATTTTCCCATTTCTTCAGGAAACTTGATCAAACTTTGACATTTCGCCTATAAAATCACCCGAGTTCTACCGATGAGGATAACTACTTAAAAGGTAGATCTGCTGGCCCATACTAGTTCTATATTATACTAAAACGGTAACTGGGTGGACCGGCCCGAGAGAATCTGTCCAAAAGTGGGTCCAGAAGAATCTTAAAATCGCAGCGAAGCTGCAATACGGTGAGGACATTTTTATACGGTCGGAAAGAAGAATAATCGATTCTTACGTGGGTGAAATTTCGATTCTCTAGGCGGAGTAGAAGTATTTTAAAAAAATTCGCGAAAATCGCAAAAAAATCCGACAAAAAGGGCCATTTTAAACTCGATAAAACTTTTTTCACAGATATCCTGACCGTGATGTGAATATACGGATCGAAAGAGGAAAAGTCAATGCAAAATAGCTTGGTATTCATATTTTCCATAATTTCCCCATTTCTTCAGAAAACTTGATCAAACTTTGACATTTCGCCTATAAAATCACCAGAGTTCTACCGATGACGATAACTACTTAAAAGGTAGATCTGCTGGCCCATACTAGTTATATATCACTATATCAAATGTGAATCCCTCATTCAAATTTCACTCTCGATAGAGGTGATAAACATTCTGACAATGTCGTTAACTTGTAGTGCGATTCGGTGACATTCGGAATCTAGGGAAGCATCCAAATAATTTTTGAGATTTGTAATTGTTTCTTCAAATTTTATTCGATAAAATGAGGAATAACTCGCAATCAACGCGTTTTATAAAAAACCCAGGAATAATTTTATTTTCTCAAATGATTGATTTTTTAGGAAATATAAACCGTTCATCTTCTTATAGTGGTTGTATGGTATTTTTGCGTGGATTTATGAGTCGGCTACGCTGTTACCTTTATACCAGGAAAAAATTGAATAAGTTTTGATTGAGGTATGCAGTGCGGTTGAATAAGTGTTGCCCCCCCCCCCCCCTATTAACTACTCTATTTTTGTATCTTAAGAAAAAAGCTCAAACAGGTCAATTTTTATATTAAACGTAGTATGTTATGACATAAAAGACATAATCCTTCTTCATTTGAAAACTTCGATTTTTTTAAATGAGAAAGTACATCATTTGAAACCTATTGAAACACTGATTTCAAAAATGTATAACACTTTGGTTCAAATTTCAATAGGTTTCAAATGAGGTGTCGCATGATGCACTTTCCCATTCAAAAAAATCGAAGGGGTGACACCCCCATGAAGAGGGATAATGTCAGGCTCGAAACTTTCATGTCATAACATACTACATTTATAAAAATGGACCTGCTTGAGCTTTTTTCTCAAGATATAAAAACAGAGTAGTCAAGAGGGGGGTAACACTTATTCCACCGCAACGTATGCACCATGGATGAGTAAACAATCAACCAAAATTCATTTGAAAGAATAGTACCGAAGATATGGAAAAAAAGTTTTTTCTCATGGAGTTTCGACATCCTGTATCTTTCAAACGAAACCGCATGGTATAGGAATGAAGTGTTTCGTTTGATGAGAGGGATCTACAGTAGAAATATATGTACGAGTCAAAGATTCACCCTGTAAATCTGATAGTTCTAATCTGGGTAATGAGCCAATGAAAATTGAAGCCGTGCTTCAGTAAGAATCCCGATCTGCTCATGTGCAGTAGTTAGAACAACTCACTATTTATGTCAGAAATAGTTATGTTATACAGGGTGGCCCACCCCAGACGCGGTCCTCATTTTGAGGCAGTAAATGAAGACATTTTGAAATTTTTTTTTCGTGAAATGTAAAGGACAATCAAATACACAATTTAAAATTGTTTTCACATATACAGGGTGTTCGATAACAAAGATATAGACCAAAGTTACACTTTTTTAAATGGAGTACCCTATATATGAATTCAAAAATTGAATGGCAAGCTCAAATAATGATGAGTTCATGAAGACCATTTTATGCCTTAGAAGAACCATTGTAGAGAAAATTGCGAAAAATCGAAAAAAAGGAGTATTTTTAGTTTGCAATTAATGAATAAACCCTTCGAGCCAACGAGACAGATAATGTTTTTTCGTGTAGACATATTGCTACCCTTATGCAGAAGAAAAAAATTCAACTCTGGAATATACTGAGTGATCATAATTAATGTTCAAACATTAACTACAAATAATGGTCAAAAACTTTCTTATTTCAAATGGCACACCCAGTATTTCTGTACCTTGTTGAACGTAAAAATTAAAATCGAAACTATCTTCATTGGGTTTTCCTATACCTAAACCTAAAAGTTTTCAAGTAATTCTCGATTTTTAATTCAACTAGTTAACCTACTATTATGATTAGCGATATTCATAGAAATATTTGGAAATATTTGTGGAGAAATGATCACAATATTATTTGAAATCTGAAAAACTCACATGAAGATCTCAATAATGGTGTTGCGAGCACGCAAGATTTATTATTCCTTTATAAATGATTAGGTATCTACTGTTTTTCTGAATATCAATTCTTTTTTCAATTATTTTCAAATTAATTACGCCTAGAAGGTATCAAGTGTCATTATAATTCAATCTTTTTCGGTACATGCCCTTAAATTTCTCTTTATTCTTATCGTTTTGAAGTTAAGCCATACGTTCAAAGAATCATGTAACAAACGATTCATTTAAAAAAATATTTGCTCAGGCGATGAACCTTTGATTCTTCATACTTGTTATCTCCAATTGTTGGATTGAGTATTAGTAGACTCAAAGTTTCAAAGATGTTCACAAAATTCCTTCAAATACTACCTTACTACTGAACTGAATGTGCTTATGCTGGTGAAACTCGTTCCACTCGGTACTCAACTCACTCTCTGGCCAGAGATTCACTATCACAGATCTCTTTTGAAAATCTCTAAAAGTCTTCAAAATATTGAAAATGTGAAGAATAGGGAAATGTTGGACTAGAGCACAGGTTCATCGCCTGAACAAATATTTTTTTAAATGAATCGTTTGTTACATGATTCTTTGAACGTATGGCTTGAGTTCAAATCAAAACGATCGGAATAAAGAAAAATTTAAGGGCATGTACCGGGAAAGATTGAATGATAATGACACTTAATGCCTTCTAGGGGAAATTAATTTGAAAATAATTGAAAAAAGAATTCAGAAAAACAGTAGATACCTAATCATTTATAAAGGAATAATAAGTCTTGCGTGACCGCAACACCATTATTGAGATCTTTATATGAGTTTTTCAGATTTCAAATAATATTGTGAGCATTTCCCCACAAATATTTCCAATTATTTCTATGAATATCGCTAATCATAATAGTGGGTTAACCAGTTGAATTAAAAATCGAGAATTACTTGAAAACTATTAGGTTTAGGTATGGGGAAACCCAATACAGATAGTTTCGATATTAATTTTTACGTTCAACAAGGTACAAGGCACTGGGTGTGCCATTTGAAATAAGAAAGTTTTTGACCATTATTTGTAGTTAATGTTTGAAAATTAATTATGATCACTCAGTATATTTCAGAGTTGAATTTTTTTCTTCTGCATAAGGGTAGCCAATATGTCTACACGAAAAAACAATGTCTGTCTAGTTGGCTTGAAGGGTTTATTCATTCATTGCAAATTAACAATACTCCTTTTTTTCGATTTTTTGCCATTTTCTCTACAATGGTTCTTCTGAGGCATAAAATGGTCCTTATAAACTCATCATTTTTTGGGCTTGCCATTCAATTTTTGAATTCATATGTAGGGTTTTCCATTTAAAAGAGTGTAACTTTGGTCTATATCTTCGTTATCGGATACCCTGTATATGTGAAAACAATTTTAAATTGTGCATCTGATTGTCCTTCACATTTCACGAAAAAAAATTTTCAAAATGTCTTTATTTACTGCCTCAAAATGAAAACCGCGTCTGGGGTGGGCCACCCTGTATAATTCAATCGCTTCAATTCGTTTTCTCCATGTTCTGTATGTCTTTGTTTACTTCGATTCATTTTTTAGAATTGAACTTTTATAGAATTACTATAAGATTCTATAAGTTTGTTATTTTTTCGAGCATTTCGGCCGTCGTCGCTTATTAATTTTCGACGGTTCGCCAGTTCGAGTGTATGGCATCATCAGGAATAATTCTCGTTGAGATGAGCTGTTGGATTTCGACGCGGATGCAGTCTATAAGTACCGTTTCTCCACGACTGCCACAGAATACAGCTCTTCCAACATCGAATTTGACCATAGAATGTCAGTATTCCATCACTTGATATGTAATATTCATTCTACAACACTTATCGATTTCAAGTAAATAACCAGTTATGACCGCGGTTGTTGTTCAGTTTAGTCCTTGGTTTTCGCCCTTTATAGATTACCACCAATAACCAACTCGAGCTTGAGTATAATCCTTGGTTTTTAAACATTTCGACTGAATTTCATTCTCGCACAGTGTGTGAGAATATTCATTCCGTAACACTTTTGAAAACATAGAGAATAAATCTATGTGTCAGCCGCTCTGATTGTCATATTTATTGCGGTTTTCGAAACGTCATAATTCATTTTTAGTATTAAAAGATTAATTATCTAGCTTCGCCGTGGAGAAAGTATAGTCTGTTACTCGGTTAGAATGAAAATCCGATACTCGTGATTCCTCAGGCTCGCCTCCGGCTCGCCCTCGGAATGATTCACTCGTATCGGATTTTCATTCTGCCCTTGTTACAGAATATACTATTACGTGTGCACATAGGTACGCATTCAGAAAATTTTGACCCGAAATCATGGGTAAGGTTGTACTACCATTCGAGATCTTCGAAATTAGTTATCGCAGCACCCATCACCTTGGGGAGCTTGAAGTTATATTGATTCAGTATTCGTCAGTTCCTAGCATATCTTCTAATTTTCATTTTAAAGAGGGCCCGCTCTTTACATATCGAATCAGCAAATATGGATTTGAATACAATCGTATGCATTAAACGTACCTATTTCTATTTCTGCCCGTGAAAGGTAGTCATTTCTCCATAGACAATCTAGCATCATACTGGGCTTGAAATCCAAACCGTAAAACCAGAATTTGTTTGTTCAATCTATCGACGTGAACATGAAACGTTACAATATCCATATTCGCGATTGGTACCTTTGGAACTCGATAGATATTGAAATTTGTAATTGAACTTTTTGTATGCATAACTCATAAAATCAATTCCCACTGTGGGCACATTCGATCGAAATTCGGAATATTGTAACTTGCCACGAAGGACATTATGAAAATTTCGACGTCTGCTGGTGAAGGGTAGAAGAATATTTCGATATACACTAGTGGACAAAATTAAGAGTTTTTTCAAGTGGCTGTATAACCCTCAAAAATAGTCGCACTGCAAAATTGCAGTTTTTTCAAAATGAAATGAATTTTTTTCATATGAAAAAAGTTTCATGTATTAAGATCTCTACGATGAATTGTTTTTTCCATGCAACGTGTTCCGCTCACTTATAACGAATACCAAAAAAAATGTTTTCGAAATTCTTTTGGTTCTTTTTTTGGTCGACAAAGTTGGAAAAAATTTTTTCCAACTCAACCACTATATGGATCAAATAACTTGTTCATTCAGATTAAATTTGCTTGTTAAAAAAGTTTGATACGACCACTTCTCTCTTGGTGGATTTTGGGATAATCAGGCGCTAGGTTGGAAATATCGATAAAACCAGTAATGTTGAGTGTGCCTTTTACAGTTCAATATTCAATATCAATTTTTCGATTCAAACCATCAAGCCGGGCTTCTGTTTATAAGATCGAATTAAAAAATCTAAAGGATCACGAATTTCACTTAAAATGATCAAAATCTTCAACAGAATGCAGCAAAAATGTTTTTTTCTACAACCGGGCCTAACTAACTACTTTCCCGCATTGTTTTCGATTCGGAAAGTGTCACTTTTCCGCAGTGAATATGTGTTGAATTTGGGTATAATAATACCTTTAACATGAAATTTCTTAATCTACTTACTTATACAGAGTGGGCCATTGAAAACGAAACAGCGGCTCTGTAGGTCGGCAGAACCGAGTTATATAAAAACGCTCGGACACGTCGACAACATTTTCGAGGGGGACATCGTTCGCGATGAAATTCACCTGAAATACATTTCATCCCTCGGAGCTGTGACCGCCACCCCTAAATTTTTAAATGGCACCATATGGCAAGTGATACCTCTTTTGAAAGGTAGTTTCCTTCCTCGTTTCCTTCTTAATATCAAACAAAAGAAATAAATTAATTCTAGCGATTCGTTTTCGAGATATAGGAACTTGAAGTTGGGAAATAACTTTTTATTCACTCAATCAATAAAAATAAGATCTAACAATGCAACTGTTTAAAGATTATCATTGTCAATAAATTAAATGTTCAAACTGTCAACCACCCATTTCCATACAATAGTACAAGTT
This sequence comes from Adalia bipunctata, assembly GCA_910592335.1. Classification (NCBI taxonomy): domain Eukaryota; kingdom Metazoa; phylum Arthropoda; class Insecta; order Coleoptera; family Coccinellidae; genus Adalia; species Adalia bipunctata. The sequence continues at coordinate 45,143,548 of OU342948.1, forward strand.
CTGTTCAAAATGAGACCTCACATTTCGTAGCATTTCCAGCGTTATTCGACGGCATTCTTCAATGATTCTACGTCGTAAATCTTCCAGAGATTCTGGTTCGGTAGCATACATTTTGTTTTTCAAGTGACCCCACAGGAAAAAGTCGAGTGGGGTTAAATCTGGAGGTCTTTAAACAGTTGCAATTTTAGATCTTATTTTTATTGATTGAGCTAGTGAATAAAAAGATATTTCCCAACTTCAAGTTCATATATCTCGGAAACGAATCGATAGAATTGATTTATTTTTGTTGTTTGATATTAAGAAGGAAACTACCTTTCAACTGCGGTATCACTTGCCATATCGTGCCATTTAAAAATTTAGGGGTGGCGGTCACAGCTCCGAGGGATGAAATATATTTCGGGTGAATTTCATCGCGAACGATGTCCCCCTCGAAAATGTTGTTGACGTGTCCGAGCGTTTTTATATAACTCGGTTCTGCAGACCTACAGAGCCGCTGTTTCGTTTTCAATGGCCCTCTCTGTATATTTAGTTAAATATTTCAAATTATGCAGTTTCATCCATGTCAAACTAATTATTAATGCAGATTTCCGTTTGAAAATTATTGCATTTTCAAAGAGAACTGGACATCCTTCAAAAATTATGACTGGCATACATGGATCTGTGTATTTATTTCTATGTCACGACTCACGGTCTATGATTTTTCGCATAGAATCAAAAAACTCCTTAATTAATGTGTCAAAACGAATATTCGAGTTGTGTAGAAGTTTTTTTTCATTTTATAATACGGTTGTAGAATAGATATTTTTTCTACAAACGTCAAAAAATGACAAGGTTCGCGCATTGACAACAATATGCGAAGTGACCCTTTTTTTCATTTTCCTTCGTTACCATGACACCGTGCGCGAAGTAGTGTGCGAAATACTTACTTCGCGCACTGCATGTAAACTATATGGGATTTTTATATTTTGACCTTTTTGTTCCTCAATCAAGCAAAAATCCAAGAAATCATTTTTTATTTATTGATGTAACAGTAATTACTTGATTTAGAAAAACAGTTTAAGCCAGTTCAATACTATTTTTCATATTAAGCTAAGCATGTTATTTATTTTAGAACAATATTTTTGACGTTTGTAGAAAAAATTTTGTTTTCATCTCATGCGCGAAATACTTTGGTGATCTCGACTATTTTTTTGAACTCGGCTGCGCCTCGTTAAAAAAATCAGTTCTCGATCACCAAAGTAGCATTTCGCGCACTAGATACAAAAAATATTTTTTTTTCTACAAAATTAGGTTTTTCACCTCTTGAAATTTTTAAATAAATAATACGTAACAGAATGAAAGCAAGAAACAAGTAATAATTTATTATTCACTAATTTCAAGAGGTGAAAAACCTAATTAATAATAATCAAACTAAAATATCATTTAATGAAAGACAAATGAAATGATTATGCGAAGGTATATGATGAACATAAATGACGTAAGTGTTCGAAAAATTTCCACCATTGTGTAAAATCTACTTTGAATGATATTGTATGATATATCGTTGAATTCAGTTATTTCGAAAAGTGTCATAAAATATGCAGGTCCGTATTGAAAAAAATAAGGTTGAGGGTGGCCCAGGAAGAACGAAACGTTGCGTACGAAATCTGATTATGTCATTTTGAAGATAATTTACTGTCGAATAAAAAATTCCTGTAACATTTTTTGATAATATTTGAAATGAAGTGGGAAAAAAATAAAAATAAAAATGACAGAATTTTCTTTTCTTATGATATCTCAAAAACCGGCCCTGATAATCTCTATTTGTTTGAACTGCTTGACAATGCTTCTATGAGTGCAACTTTTTCTCCATTTGACCGACCTTCTAACTCTTATGGTTTAAAAGTTACCAATACAATGCCATTGAAAAAGTGGCCACCCTGTAAACTGCTCCACAAGAGTACCTAAGTATTCAATCGTTTTCAAAAGTAATCTTCGAGAGAATCGCTGTAAAATCATTCAAAACTCGATAACAACTTGCATCTATCCAATAAAAATCAGTATGAGACATTTCGTCAATTCTCAAATGTCTATCAAAAATGTAGAACGCGAGAATATGTCGAGTGCAAATGGCTACTGACTTTCGAATTAGCTATTCTCGGGAACTACTCGACATTGGGAAGTCACTCGACATATTATGTCGAGTAAGTATATCTGGCAACTCTGCATTGGGAGTCAAAGAAGAAGATTACGTTCGTTGAAGTTTAAATAATCTGAAGAATATTTCACTTCAATCGATGTTCGAGTCATTCGCGATGGAAACTGCAAAGAAATCATATTGCTCGGCAAAACAAAAATCAAAATTAATTCAGATACTGCAAAATGAAATAGATCTTATTGCCGGTAAATACGTGTTTTGATGTTACCATTTCTTCTAGAGTTAGTGCAGACATAAGAGATATAGGGTATAACTATTAAATTTCTTACTGAATCTCCAGATAATCGAAATCTCTTTACAAACATGTCCTGAAGCACTCATATTAACGATGGGTATGCCTAACGAATTCTGCAGCTTCTTCATTATCCTCCAGTTTTTGAATGGCTTGTAGAATTTCTACTTCTTCGTCCATCATTTTCAAAAGGATTCGTGAACGTACAATGAACACAAAGTTTATTTTATTCGATGAAAATGACAATGTCGAAAGTGAATTAGTAAACAAACACACAGGAAGAACTAACATATATATTTTTTTCAAAGAGCGTAATACATACTTTTTCCTTAAATCAAACAATATATGGCATAAGGCACGTGTGAAGAAAATGCGACAAGGAACTGATTGTTTAAAAGAAATCTGTTCCCTGCTCCAAACCTAAGGGTACGTACATGCCGGAGATGCAAGGATGAGCGCGGTGGAGGTCGCGGTCGCCCGTGGCGACGTATCGATTTAGAACTAGATCGCGACCGCGACCTCCACCGCGCTCATCCTTGCATCTCCGGCATGTACGTACCCTAAGTGTTAGCAGAGGGAATGTACACTAGGTACCATACAATTCAGCATAAATGATACACGAGAACAGATGAAAACCTCTGAAAAAACTCCCCGTGTATGTGTAACTGGTGATACTGAATTTGTTCAAAAAATTTGCTAATATCCATGTTAGAGCTTGTTGTTCTTGAAAACTAGCCTTTTCATCGAACTGGATGCAACTATCTTGAAATTATATCTGTAACAAGAACAAAGGAGAAACACCGAGAAAGAAACAGTAAAAAAATACTTCACCTGCTCAAAAAACCTTTTCACGAAGTTCTAACACTTTCTTGGATCGGAAGGATCTTTTGATCAGGTCCGATCTTCCAAGTAATGATTCTTCTGTTCTTCAGGTGTTCGAAGAACGCTACAGGTCCCTTATGTCGGGGGATCATCTCCCATAGATTCAAAGTCGTTGTTTTTATGGGAAAATTGACAAAAAAGCAAGAGCAAGTTGAAATAACTTCTGACACTTCATTCTCATTTCTGACAATTAGGATGATAAAAGCAATGTCGAGTGGCTCCTACCCACTCGTCTTCTTGTCTATCGAAATTTGTCTAATGCGACATTTGAGAATACCAATTTCTGATTTCATTCGACAATATGGCGATGTCGCATGCGACATTGACCCAATAGACATTTGAGAATCGGGCCCCTGGTCGCCTTTTTTCTAAAGTTTGGTTCTTTGCATATGCTTCATAATTGTTCTCATTTTGAAATGAAGTCAGTTTATCAACGGCTTCGATTTGAAACGAGTTTTCTGAAAATGCCAAGACGTAAATTAACAAACGCTGAGGCTAATTAATAGGGCTATCGGAAAGCTACAGGCTGGCCTAACTCAGGTTATGATAGCGGAAAGGCTCCAAGTCAGCCAAAGTGTGATATCTCGACTTTGAAATAGGTTCAGGGAGACAGGTTTGGTGGGCGACGAAAAACAACACCTGCTCAGGATCGTTTCATCACCGTTTCGGCGAGAAGAAACCCTACATCTACGTAGATGTAGCATTCTACACGTGTATGCAGATAGGTTCCAAGTTTCCATTGAAACCATCAGACGACGTTTGAGAGAGGTGAATCTAGGTTCTAGACGTCCATTAAGAGAAGATCCATCAACACATGACCATAAGTGTCAAAGACTGGAATGCGCAAGGCAACATATCAATTGGAACGATCAATGGCGTAGTGTCCTTTTCACTGATGAATCTAGATATGGACGCTTTTCAGATTCTCGAAGAATAAGGGTATGGATAATCCCACGCATACCCCGTAATTGTCTCCATGTCCAAGAAGTCCATCAATTCCGAGGGGATTGTGTTATGGTATGGGCCGGGATATGTTTCAACATATGGGCGCACAGATCAACACATTTGTCCTGGGAATATGACCGCCTTACGCTATAGGGAGCATGTCATTGACAATGTTGTGCCGAATTTTCACGCTGCTATTGGTGAAACTCATCAATTTCTAGACCATAACGCTAGACCCCATCGTGCAGCCATAGTTGAGAATGCGCGCGAGGAGCTTGCTATTCCACATTTACCAATACCTCCACACTCATCAGATTCGAATTGCATAGAACATGCATGGTATATGCTCCAGAGAAGATTAGATAATCATCAACCATACCACAGAATCATTAATGATCTGAGAGAGCTTCTGCCCTGTTTATGGAACCAAATTCCTCAAGAAATGTTCAACAACCTCGTGTTTAGTATGCAAAGAAGATGTCAAGCTGTTATTGATGCCATACATTGTATTGATAGTCTTAAAATGCCTTAATGCTCTGAAAATAAAATTATTTTACTCGATTTTCCTCAACCACCCTGTATACGCTGCAGACCTACAGGCTAAAATTGATTTGCAACTTGAAATCATATAAATATGAATTTATAACTATAGTTTTTTGCAATTCAAGTCAATATTCCTAACTCATGTGGAGCAGTTATTCTTTTCCACTTCAGTACGACTCGAAAACCTCAAAGAACTTGGAATTTTTTTTGATACCTAAATTTTTTCTACTAGTTCATATGTGGAGTGTTGTCTCTTTCTTCGTACTTTCTGTATTTATTCAATTATTCGTGATTTTAATCACTTTTATCATTGAGATTTCACGATGCGAAAAAAATTGATGAAAATTTTATAAGTTGCTCCCATATTATCTTCACCGCAATTTTTGTATTTCCTGTTGATGCCTAAGACTCGGCTTCACTTCGTGGCTCTGTGTTTGCCATTTTAGTTTTTTATGCTAAGCACCATATTCTTGTTGTTGCTAACCTGGAAATCATGTTTCTACTAAATTTCAATTGAGATCATAATCCAATGGAAACCAAATAAATGTCCCACATATGGGCAATATTCAACATTGAATCTTGACGGAAAAAAGATGAGTCCAAAGATATAGGAAGACATGGACTGATTTGTACGTCATCCTTGTCATATGATATACACCTATGATACGGCTTTTTCTAGGTGTGAACATGTGTGGATTTCAGGCTCCGAAATACGCAATCCTGAAAATAGGCATGTGGCCAGATTTCAATGGTTCAGTACTAAAGCTCCTCGACTATCAAAGATGGAGAAAAAGTAATGCATGTATTGTCCTCTTTTTTCGAGAAACCGAAATTGCTGAAAACCCCAAGTTGCTACGGCGTCTAGTTTCCGAGCTACAGGGCGATTTTGGTATTCGGATCATTATTATAATTGAATATAACTTCCGTATTATGGAATCTTTCGGGCTTTTTTTTACTGCGCTGCTATTGGATTTTTTGCGGTTTTTGCGACCCTGTATCACTTTTTTGTGAAACTTTCAAAGCCACAAACAGAAATATTCCAACTACTTTTGTTGCCGAAATAGAGGGCGAAAACGGAAATGTTCACTTTTTGAGATTCTATTATTTCTCAGGCCCTGTATCAGATAGAAAACAAATGAAAACTGCTCATAAAAGATATTTTCACATGAAAGTAAGTGGCGTATTCAAAAAAGTTTTTCATAGCACTGTTTTCAAGATTGGGCACAAACTATAAAATATTTTCTTTAAATTTAGTTTAAAGTTGAATTTTTGCAATTTTTTTTCTGAATACTTAGATGTATCACAACCTATCTTTGGTATATTTTAGATTCAAAAATAAGAAAAAATAATATTTATGTTTGTTTATTTGAATGCATAAAAGTTGAACATGTATAAAAAATGTTTTGTTTATTGCATTCAGCAAAACTAAGTCACAAACATAGTCAATACAAATATAGTCAATACAAATCAATAATGATGGCTGTCGGTGTAAACATGGAATTTCAAAATTTTGAAACGTAAAATATACATAGATATTATCAAATGTTCAACCCTTTTTAACGAAAATGCGAAGCAGTAATGCAATTATATTTGAACATGACGTTTCGGAAACGTTATACTAAATGCATGTGTGAACGAATTCATGGCCTACTATTGAAAAAAAATTCCGCAAATCGCTAGGAAATGTTGACATTCCTAACAAAATTTGTCATAGAAAAGTCAAAATTTCCCAACTGTTAGGAAATATTCATTTCCTTACTGTAAGGAAATTCACAGTTGTCTCTGTTCTACATAAGCATATTCGTACTTTTCTCTAGATTTCTTCGGCAATAATTCTAATGAAGCAGTATTCACTGCCTCAACCAGCTCTGGAGGAGTCTCAGAAATGGGAAATTCATATTCTCTTATCATTTAACACTGTTTTGTCTTCGAAAACAGCAATTGAAATTAATATTCGTCAAGTTTGACATTTCTGCATTAATACGTGTTCATATATGTAGTAACGCAACCAATTCCATTCCGAATTTCAAAGCTCGATTTATTTATGAAAGGAATAATTCGCGATATTTTTTAAACTGGATTAAAATCTGTCGAATTTCCAACGATTTGCGGAAAAATAGTATGTTTACCTCGTAAAATGTTTGGAAAAAATCGCGAATTAAAAAAAAATGGTGCTTTGAAATTAGTAGAGAAATTGGTTACGTCACTATGGAAACGCATTAATGTAGAGTTGTCAAACTCGACGCATTTAAATTTAATTGCAAGTACAAGATAGTATTTTCGAAAATAAAAACAGTGTTAATTGATGAGTGATGATGAATTTTCTATTTCTGGGACTTCTCCAGAGCTGGTTGAGTCAGTGAATACTGCTTCATTAGAATTATTGCAAAATAAATCAAGAGAACAGTACGAATATGCATAGTATGTAGAACGCTGACAAATGTAAGGAAATACAATTTCCTCACAGTGAGAGAATGAATATTTCCTAACAGTTAGGAAATCTGGACATTTTCTGTGGGAAATTACGTCTGGAATGTCTGGAAAATTTCCTAGCAATTTGGGTGAAGCTATTATGTTCGACTGCTTCATGAACACTTGATTCGTGAATTCGTTTAGCGTCCATAATTGACTACTTTATTGGACACCACTTCATTGGACTCAACTGTCACAATCATCTCTCTATTTTGCAATCCTCTCCATTTCACACCATTTGTTATAGGCCGCATAAAAATTTTCATAAGCACTTTTAGTGGGTAAGAGTGCTTCTTTCGCGCTTGCGGCTAAATTTTCTACGCTTTCCTCTCCCGAACTATTCATTTTTTGGATTTTCTTGACGTTTGCACAGAAATAACGACGTAAACAACTTTGTTCAGTGAGGTTGATCACTACCTTACTAGTGTTCTAGTAAGGTAGTGGGTTGATAAGGTCGCTGATGGTTACTAAGGTAAGAAAAGCAAAAGCACACCTATGGTGGGTTTCACAAAGCGTAATCACTGGTGATCTGATATCAACGGCTTGATTCTGTGATTTTTGAACTGTCAAATCGAGTTGATTCTAGATCAAGCTCGGATCACCGGTGATTACGCTTTGTGAAACCCACCTTTAATGTTTCTTTGTAATAAAGCGACGAATATATTAATTGCCATTTCAGAAAATAAAATTTCTGCATTGCAGTCAAACATAAAGCTTTGTTTAATAAGGCTTATGGACTTGCTCAAATTGTTGGCCTCGCTCGCTTTGCTCGCTCTTTTGGTCTCGTCCATAAAGATCTAATTAATGTACTTGTTACAGAAATAGCTATTAGAGGTTGATGTCATATTTAAATCAAAATAAAGTGGAGGAATCACAGACGAGGCAAAAGTACAGAATATAAAGCAGACTAGCAATAAGGTCAAGTCAAGACTGCGTTACATTATGTTTCCACATAAGTGTTAAGAATGAAAGATAGTTCAACTTTGAAAGATACCAACAATTTTGGGTGACATTTTTTTTACTGTAGGCATGTAAAAAAAGGTGATAATATTAGGAAAATTTTTTCACAAAAAAATCAAGTACGTTGGAATCATTCTATCCAATTCGGCAATCGGAAATAGAAAAATTCAACTCTGCAGGTGTTCCGCCATTTCGAATTTATATTTACAGAATTGTACAGCATAATTGAATTGAGCACTAAAAAATACTATAAGATGTGACCAGTTACCGATATTTCAAATGTCACGCATAACTTCACACAGTTGTCAGAATATGGCTCAAAGTTGACATTAAACACCCTGTATCTCGCTTTTGCTTCGAAAACGAGGTCTATGTCATGGCTTTTCTGATGTCATCAACAAGGCTATATATGTTTGTCCAGTTTATGGTGACACACCCTGTATAAAATAAACGTTGTTGTACTCATTTCGAAAACTTTCAATAATTATTTGTGTCAAGGAATTTGAAAATATTTCATGCTTTCTGTCGATTATTTTGATTCCTGTTTCCGATATTGATGGAAACAAGTTTTTTATACACCAAGAACCGTTTAAAATATTCTCATCGTCTTTTCCGCACTACGTAATCTTTTAGTTCAAACTACAGTATAAACTAGTTTAATTCAATGTTTACTAAGCCATCCAACGTTTTTGGTTGAAAAGTTCTTGATAATAACCCTTCCCATCAACACTCGAAGACTTTACCTGATTTGAAAACTTTCACTTCCAGTCGACAATATATCGTGGATTTAATTCGCGAGTAGGAAGTAAAGAACGTAGAAATATTAACTATCAAATTGAAGGGCGCTGAGGAATAGGGAGGGAAGTTTCGGGGACTGCTTTAGCGATATCACAACCTTCGCCAGTTATTCGGTGTTGAGGAGGTTCGATGATTTATTTCCCGAGCAGAAGGTTCAATTCCCTTCATGTCGATCATTTGGAAACTACACGTGGAGATAAATACACATAAAAAAATATTTTCGTGGACTTTTCCGAATCTCGTTTGAACTGTCGAAATATAATTTCGAAAACTCTCCATTTACATATTAACGGGTTTTAATAAGAGGTGTCATTCGGAATAGCCCGCAGCCCGCTATATCGGTAAATGTCACTTAAGAAGCTGTCATTTTTTGACATTTGACAAGTAGAAACTACGCTATCAATAAAAATGGAACGATACTCGCTTCAACAACGCGTTGAAATTATTAAAAGTCACTATATGTGAGGTGAAAAATTTGGCAGAGACGGTTCGTAAAAGTCGAACAATTTTGGGTCGTTGTAAAGCACCTTGTCTAATTGCAATACAGAATTTGGTGGAAAAAGTTGAGCTGTTGGGACAAGTTAGTGTTGTGAAGACTTGTGAAACCCGCGCACTCGCTCACGAATAGCCGAGAACATTGCTGCTGTGATCGAAAGTGTTGAAGAAAACCCAGGTTGGTCCATTCCTCGTCGTTCTTTGGTATTAGGCATTACGCCGTATTCCGCATAAAGATTTGGGTCTTGAGGCTTATTAAGTTCAGTTAACACAAGAATTCAAGCCAGCGTCGTGTCTTTGCTGAAATGCATGAAAATTATCCAAAACTCCTTAGAAAAATCATCTTGGGTGATGAGGCTCATTACTCATTTTCATCCTCGTTGGCATATTATATATATTCTTTTGAAAGAGAGAATTACATACTGTTTTCTTAAAATCTTAAATTAAACAATACATGGCATATGACACGTGTGAAGAAATGGCGACAAGGAACAGATTATATAAAAGAATAAAATCTGTTTCCCGCTCCAAATCTAAGTGTTAGCAGAGGGAATGTAAACGGGTACCATACAATTCTGAGTATGATACACGAGATCAGATAAAAACCTCTGAAAAAACTCTGTCTACCCATGTGGCGTGTATGTATGGTGATACTGAATTTGTTAAAAAGATATGCTGCTATGCATGTTACAGAGCTCCTTGTGCTTGAAAACAAGCCTTTTCATTGAACGTGATGCAAATATCTCGAAATTATATATCGTCGGTCACATGCCAAAACCATGAATATGCAAAAATTACAGTTTTGAGATAATCGCATTTGAAGTTTGTAACGATTGGGAAAAATAGGGTTTTTGTGTGACATTAAATATTCTCTGCAAGAAGTAGAAGTCGTATTGACCAATTTATGTTGTCCAAATGAATAATATGGGTCATTTTAAGACTTAGGATCACCACTTAGGTCAAAACGGTCAATTTTGCACATTCATGGTTTTGGCATGGGACCGACGATATGTAATAGTTGAATCAAAATTACTACAAAAATTATAAAGTTTACTACGCCAAGAGCCCAGCGTCGATTCAAGACCTCAAGATGGAATTCGTGAGGCTGTCGAGGACATAGAGCAGCCGCTTTGCGATTTGGTTGTGGAAAATTTCATGAAAAGGATATGGTCCTGTAGTCGTGGTCGCGGCGGTCATTTGGTTTATGTTATTTTCTATAACGACATAACAGAAAATTCGTTGAGGAAAAGGAAAATTAAAGATAAAACCAGAATTACAGTGTATAAGAGAACATTCAGACCGGTTTTAACCGCAAACTACAAGCGATGGAAATCTAGGAATTTTCAGGGTATACCTAACAAGATTGGACAGGTGGAAGAACGAGGATGGTAGGAGAAAATTGGACAAAGAGTCAATGGAGGATTATGTGGGAGGAAGACAGATGGGATGGTTGGGGCACTTGATTAGAATGGAAGAAGAGAGTCCTGCAAGACAGATATGGGAGGCGAGAGTGGACAAGAAGAGAAAAAGAGGAATACCATGACTAAATGAGGACGATATGGTTACAAAGGAATTTGCAAGAAGAAAGAAAAACATCACAGAAGCTAGAGCGTTGGCGGCAAACAGGAAAGAATGGAAAAAGTTCATTATTCTTTATTTTTTTTTGTTATTTTGGAACTCAAATACCAAAAGGTATCATTGGGGTTTAGATTATACAGTATGGTGCAAATGAAAGGAATAAATTCGTTATTTCGTGAGCCGGCGTTTTTGAAGAAAAATCCCGAAACCAGTCGATTTTTATTTTTGGACAGGCTCTTCGTGAAAAAACCGTTTTATTTTCTACGTCATCTATATGAGCCTGATGACGTCATCGTTATAATTTCAAAATGGGTATGTGGGTGTTGTAATATATAGTTTGAAAGTTCTTCAAATACCTATTCAGCCATATCAATATGTACAGTAATTGTTCTGTCTATTGTCACAAATATTATTGATGAAATTTCAACAGATTTCCTAATGAGATGAATTAAGTATTGGTATGATGTATTTATTGACACACAAAAATAAATTTCTCATTGTATTTCAGCTGAAGGTAAACAATTTGAGCACTTCATTCAGGTTTAGTTGTACCTATTTAATGAATAATACATATTAAATATTCATTGTAGTAATAAAATTATATTAATTTTTCAAACAAAAACAAAAATGAATCGATATGACTGAATAGGTATTCAAAAGACCTTTCAAATAATGTATTACAACACCTACATTTTCATTCAAAAATTTGAGCGATGACGTCAAAAATAAAAACATATCCTTACGAAATGCCCGTTTTAAAATAAAAATTGACAGGTTTCAATTTTCTCTGAATGTCAAAATAATACCTAGCTCTTATTGGAAAACCCTTTGTTATCTTAGCCAATTACGCGTTTGAGCTTATAGTGATATTCTAAGCTCGCTACGATGATAAAATATGAAGACCCCGTCGAGTATTTTCACTAGTATTCTGGGACTGTTTGTATTTATCAACTTTTCCTTTTTTGAGCCATATCACATTGTTTTTACTCTCGCGACCTGAATTCTGATCGTGAAAATTTTTGACTTCGAGTTTTCACCAGATTCGTAATCAATATATCCTGAAAAAGTGTTTTCTATGAAATATCTGTATGAATCTTAGTTTTCTCAAAATTTACATACAGGGTCATCCTATTTTGATCTCGTCCAAGGTGTCCATCAGTAGCAGAGACTTAAGATCGATTTTACTACTTGACCATAAGCTTTCCAAAGTGTTCGGTTTGCGCGGAAACCAAGACCGGAGAGTCTTCATACCAAAAATCACATTTATAAGAAATTAGAAGCTTATCCGAAATGCGTACCGCAAAGGCCAAGTTCATGTGGCTCGATTGCCTCGCGTGTGGCCTAGATCATTCATGAAGGCTCCAGTTGTGCCTATATTCAAAGGGGGTAGTGATAAACTGGTAACAAATTCTAGACCAATCACTTCTATGACTCATCTTGCAGAAATAATGGAAAAGGTTCTCGAAGAAAGTTTATTAGCTAATATACTAATTGGAACACTTAGGGAAATCAATATCCAATCGCTGAAACCCACCCTCAACTCTTCAGGAACTCAATTTAGCTCTTCAGGAAGAATGGAACAACATGCCTGAAAATTTTATTTATGAGTTGATTCGCGGGATGCCCAGGCGTAATGGGCAGTGGAAGAACAGGTGGTAATAAGGACAATCTAATTGGGATATACTTGTGAAATAACTATAATTAATCGAAAATAATTAATCGACAAATTCAGATTTTTTCTCATTCTTTCTATTTCGTCTCATCCGGCATAAAGCGAAGAGTAACAAACAAAGATTTTCTATCCAATATCCAGTTGAAATAGAGCAAATTATTCATCTGATTTCCAGAACATAGATTGTTTATTTCTAGAGAATCCTGTGTGTATGTTGAACCGCAAGTAGGTACCTAATACATACGACAAAAAATGAAAGGAGATAGAAATTCTCACAAAAAAGTAATGCAACCTCACCGAAAACATTATAGGTAAAAGAGTTCAACTAATTCCCTGTTAAAAAATATCAGATCTCAAGTTCAGCCAAGCCTTAATTCAACAAAACCTACATTTTGGTGGGAAATTTTGGCAAGGCCATTTCACGTTGAACATATGGATTGACAGTTGCGAGATAGCGAAGCCATATGCCAGTTTTTGTTTAGTTATGGCTTGTTAAGCATTTATACAGGGTGTATCTGAATAACACCGAAAAAATGAAAGGTTTGATTCTTTGCATTAAATTAAAATGGGTATTTGGTATGAGATTTTTTGAAAAATCTCCCCCCCCCAGAAAAGTCACACCCTTCCGTAGATCAACAAAAAAAATAATAACTCAGACTCCATCAATTTTTGAACCAAAGTGTTGTACCTTTTTGAAATCAGTGTTCCAATAGGTTTCAAATGAGGGGTCGCATGATGCACTTTCTCAAAAGTCTTAGGGGTGGCACCCCCATGAAGAGGGATTATGTCAGGCTCGAAACTTTTATATCATAACATACTACGTTTAATATAAAAATTGACCTGTTTGAGCTTTTTTCTTAAGATATAAAAATAGAGTAGTTACCAAGGGGGGAGGGGTAATACTTATTCCACCGCACCCTATATCAACTATATCAAATTTTTTCAAGTTACGAGAAAAAAATTCGAAGCGTTTTCAAAATATCGATGAGTTGCGAAACTGCTTTGTAGCAGGGTGTGAAACGATACGAAATTCACCAGGAATATTTCATCGCATATTTATGCACTTCTATGAGAAGAGTCAGTAGGTAAATGCTTGTATTGAAGCTGAAGGCGGTCATTCCCAACATTTATTATAAGTGTATTGCGGATATTTGATAGATTTTTTCATTTCAATTCTTTCACTTCATTCAAAATTAGAATTATTATAATTTGGTTGGCTGTTGTTCGATGAATGCTAAAATATCTCAGAGGGTAACTATTTCAACCCTTTCTGAGCATACTTCAGGGTTGAAAAAATTTCAACATGTGCAACTCCTTCGACAAATGATAATTACCAAGCTTCGTGTTCTGAGCTCGATATGCAGGGAAAATTAATAAGAAAAACATTTTTTTGTTAGGAGGGGTGTTTCTTGAACTGGGGAGGTTTTTAAAAAAATTCCATACCAAATACCCACTTCAGTTTTCCTCGAAGAATCACCCCTTTCATTTTTTCGGTGTGATTCGAATACACCCTGTAAAATCATTTTAATTATCACAATTCTTCGAAATTCAGTATATAACATATTATTTCTTTTTTCAGTCCTGATGATGAAGAAATTGTAGAACTGAAGACTTCGGAAGTGTTAGACAATAGAGGGAATTTCCATCTCATGGTGACATCTCAACATCAGTAGAAATAGAAAAATCTCCAACAACAGAAAAAGTGATTGATTCAGACATTGGTAATTCTATTCCGAGTTTGAAATCCAATACAACCACCGAAGAAAAATTGGTGTTCAGTGAAAGTAAAGATGGTCAACAGTTCTTCACATCAAAAGAAGAAGAATGCTGGAACCTTTACCGAAAAATGAGCGATAAAGGTGTTAATGTCAATTACGACACTCTTCTCAGGGGAATGTTGACGCCAACAGAATACAGAAATAGGAGGCAGAGCTTGGCAGCTTGTGCGAGCCTGGTGGAAGAATATGAAGATTCTACCGCAAATTCAAATCAGATTACTTAGATTCCAAAATTGGAAAAGAAATCAGTTCTTTTCCAAGTGTCTCATCTCATTGATGTTGTAGAATCACGAAGGTGATAAAGCAGTAGACGATGACTTTCGCATAGCCGACTTGATATAAAAATGTAGGCAAATTAAGAACAGTTTAGTGGCGAATCGGTTGGTCCAATTTCGATGGTTATGAACTACAGATTCTAAATGGCCTGCGATGCATACTGTATATACGGATTGAGTGTTTGATTCCTACATTTTCATCGACCATAGATTCCTGAGGTCTAAAGAAACTTTTTTCATTTTCCCGAGTTCGGTTTTGTTCAAATGAAAATGATATTTGTGGAATAAAAATTGGCGTGTTCGTACCTGTATTGAATTTTTCGTATGGATGTAACCTCCACAAAGATATTTTTTTATGATTCAAACAAACATACATTTGAAAAATAGCTACCTTTTTGAAGCAAAAATAAAAAAAATGATATTTCGTAACAATAATTCCAACTTCTGCTTGTTTATGTTTGTAATCGAATAAGCTAAATTTCTTACTCCGAAATGAATCTAATTTTCGACTTTCATCAATCTTTGTTTGTGAAAATTAGGAATTTATCAATTTTTTTCTTCATAACCCAAAAAATTTCTGATGAGCAAACATTTTTCAATAACCTATTTCGAATTATTCATATTTCACTAACACTGTATAGGTAGCCGCACTCTTCCATTAATCTGAGGACAGACTAAAGGTGAATACAGACTATTCTGACGTGACGTGGTTACATGTGGGCCCACGTCAAAATAGTGAGTGATATAAAAATGCATAAAAATGCAACACATCGTTCTGTGCGTTCACGTTCAAATTGGACCAATGTGAGCACTGCACGGTCCTGACGTGACGTGAAATCACGTCACGTCAGAATAGTCTGTATTCACCTTTACTTTACTAGTCATATTACAAGGTTGGATGCTCGTGAATTCAGTTTATGTTCATGTCGGTGTCAGTTTCCAAGTTTTCATTTTCTCCAAATTACGGTTTCCAAACAGATGAGAAAAATGTGGTTAGTTTACCTACCTTGTTCTCAAATCTCGAGGAACGAGTTGAAATAGTAAATTCATTAAAGGAATGTTCTGATGAATATATTTTGCTGAAAATAATTTTATGAATTTACTCATGCGTTTTCTCAATATCAATGAGTATTTGTTATAATTCACGAAAAAATGACAACATTGTCTACACTCTACATGTATTTAGAAATAGAATAGTTCGAACCCCATAACCGCAACTTGAACAACAAAAACTTTTATGCAAAAAAACTTTTATTTTCATTTTCCGAAATCATCGGTTCTTCCGAAAATATCAAACGTATCGTTTTCCAGTCTGCCTATAGTTACATGGATACATGAGTGGGCTAGGCTGTAACTTTGATAACATAATAGTATTTAATTATTAGTGTTGAAGTAAATTCTACGCCAGAATTCGGTTGATTAGAAATACCGGTTCAGAAGCTATGGACAGAAATGTATTATTTTCATGGATTTGTCACACTCAGTATCCTTCAAACAAAGACGAATTCTGAATAAATTTTTCATTCCATTTAAGAATGTACAGTTAAAATATCGTATAATCCAGAGACACACTGTATAGAGGAAACCTCTGAAAGGATTGTTTTCAGAAACACAATAGGTATATGATATATGATGATATGATATATTAAATTCATATCATAGCGTGCTTATGAATCGGGATGGAGCTACGTTTCGTCCCAGCCTCGCTCACGATGGACTAATCAAATTGGCTTATGAGAGCGACGCCTGCCCTGCTAGAAGCGAGCGAGGATACCGGTTAGTGGTTAGTAGTAGTAGACGTGGCTGGTCTATGAAGGATATTGTACCGCAGTATACGGGCCCGCTAAGGGGTAGGAGCACTCTGTCGAGCATGCGCTCAAGCACGGGTGGCGTGTGAAGTGCGGTTTACAGACTTCTGCACGCCGGTGACATTGAGACGCCACAATATCTTCGATCAGAAATATGTATCTAACCATCGAATCAAATAATCAAAGGCACAATATTAACCTCTTTATTGTCTCAATCCATATCATGTAATGGAGGGTTTGACTTCGGACTCGGTCCGACCATCCCTTTCGGACAGGCAATAACAACACGCAGAAACTGAAAGTATCAGATCCCTCGATGTTCGGACAGGCAATAACAACACGCAGAAACAGAAAGTATCAGATCCCTCGATGCTCGGAGATGGGTCATCTACCATTCTTCACGTCCATGAATAACCTGAATTCGAGGACTTATCAATTTAAATGTTTCAAGCTCTTATTTTTGCTAATGACAATTCGTATTTCTAGAAGAGGCTTTTATAGTTGGTCATAAGCAGCTGGTGGAGACATTGTACCATTGGTTCAGCTCTTATTCTCTTGATTCGTTCAAAACTCAATGTCTTCAAATAAAAGCCGGTGGAATAAGATCATTTAATTTCTGGTTATGGACAGAGCTTTCCCATGAGAACCACTTACAGAAGAGGAAAATGAAAAGAGGAAGTGGCCATCTATTCCATCTCAACATTAAATACTTTCCTCATGAAGTTATATTTGCTCAGTTAACTTCTCAACTGGCGTTCTCCCATCAGATGTGACTGCCATACTGCCAATATTTACTGCTCGTTTCCTGCCGACAGATGGGAAACTCAGATGATCGAGGTACAATAGTTGTTCCGTAAATTGTGCTGGTGGACACGAAATTCAAACGATATGGATGTAAATGGAAATCAAACAAGTTAAAAGTAAACGGAGAATTTACACAATATACAAAATAATCAATGTATTCCTCTTCATCCTGGTTTTAGTTGGAAAAATGCATTTCTATAGAAAAGATTCTTCTTGTTCTCCTACAAATGTTCTGTTACATCCTTTCTTCTGAAAATATTGAGCACTTGAATGATTCTCTATGAATTTCTGTAATATGTGAACAGTTGACGAAATAATGGGGTGATCTTACACTCCACTGACCATCTCTAGGTATGAGTAACTTTAGAAGTATGGTATTATTGAAATCAATCTGTGTATTTCGAAATTTATTTATTTATTCAGGGAAGATAAAAAGTTGAGACAAAGCCTATAAAACTCAAAAATGAACATATACATTCTGCATGAAATGAAGAATACACATGTATGAAAATGAGAAAAAATAGTATGAACCAAAGTGAAATAAAATAATAAAATAGAAAGAATGCAATTATCACGAGTTAAGCAAGATTTTTTATTTCTGGGCGATACCTATCATAAATTATCAAAACTACGAATCACCTCGATTTTTTCTCTATCGCTCGCCGCTTAGTGTAGTGTAGTTCATTCCCATCGAAAGTTTTTGTTGTCTAGATCTTTTATTCAAGTTAACTAAAAAATTATTGTACTATTTTATTTTTTTGGTATTATCTGATGAATCAAATCCTGTATTGACGTGCAGAAAAGTAACACTTTGCTCACTTGTAGGGAAGTTAACTGTTTTTAGGCTGACATTATTTTTGTATCAATATATTAGGTACCGAATTAGTTATGAGGGTTCGTTCGAGCTGAGGAATCCACACTGATGTGATGAAATTAGATCTGATCACTTGTAATAAAATGTATCTGATAGAATTTTTAGTGCCACCGACACCTTGTGCCTTCTATGTCCCTTCATTCGATATGTAGCTAACATATATCTAATAATTCCTATATGGGGAATGAGCCAATCAAAACTGAAGCTGGGCTTTAGTAACAATACAGATCTGCGCTTGTGCGGCAATATTGAGAATAAAATATTTTTTTTTATTTTATCTCACTCTGACACATCGTAGTATGTCGTGAAACGTATTTCATTCTTTACTTCATATGAATAGTTTCGATCGTAACCTCACAATTTGATGTGAAATGTTTCAATCGCTTTATTCCGTTTTCTTTTCAAGTCCTTAATATCATTGTTTACTGCTATTCATATTCTTAAATTGAACTGAAATTATTTAAGTTACATATTTTCATTCTGGATATCTATTTTCTTGTTGTATTTTTGACGCAAGCGTACAACTCAAGCCTTACTAAAGATTTGGCTTCACTTTATGACTGTAAGAAGCAGAGGTATAATCCGTATTGGTGGATATTAATAGATATATGGTAGCGAATGATGAAGAACAATGTTTGTGTCACAACAATAGTAAAGTAATTAATGAGAGAATTTATTTCTTACCTCATCGTATTTGAAGATATTCTCTGCTGCGGATATGTGGTAGAAGGTGATGGAAAACGAAAGTTGAAACACAATGCTGTTCCTACAATATTTGCCTTCACACACAATACTGAATGATTCAATGAATCATTCAATTATGAAGATATAGATTTTCAGGAACATAATGTTCGTACTGATATGTCCTAGGTCTTCCGAGGAGACCCCTCAGAAGCTTGTAGCTTGTGCGAGTTAAATTGGTATACACGACGAAGACGAAGTAAAAATTCCTAAAAATATCGAATAACAATATAAGTATACTAGCGACCCGCCCCGGCTTCGCACGGATGCAATGCTGATACTTAATAATATACCTATTACTTATACTCTTTTCACTTTTATAAAGTATCGGAGTTAGCCATGATTTAGGTTTATCTTCCACTCAAAACGGACGCAGGTTGGTACTCATGAAAATCAAGCGACATTGCCAAGTCTACTTTCTATTTACTCTTTTTTTACTTTGTAAATGGAGTTAGTTCTTCTAAGGTTCAACTGTGGCGCAGGTTTCGTAGAACTACTGCATTTTCATATTGGAGTATTTCAAGTTGTGCAAAAATGTATTCGAATGTCTTCTGAATCCACATAATATCTCCTCAAATTCATTAATTTCCCAAAGTAAAGGAACATTTTGATAAATACGTAATTACTACGATTTTTTAGCAGAAACGGCAACGTTGCTCGTTCAACTGACAGAAGAATGACTATAACCCAATATTTTCAAAACATACAAGGTGAAATGTGACGGAATTTCATGGCAAACCGCGATACTTTATAAAAGTGAATGGAGTATACCTACAACCGAATGTCCTCATAAACAATGTTTACAGCTTTCTTGTCACCGCATTGTCCCTGCATTTTAAATCTGTAACTCTGTAATATCTTCGGAAATATTCATTTCAATCACATGCTGTGAAGGACCATATTGATCTATATTGAATGGACAATGTATTTGAGGTACTTAATTGGATAAGTATTAATGCTGTATTGCTTAAAATCATATCATATCATAAATATAAACTTTCCTCTTGAATCACCTCATCTACTAATATAATGCGTTTCAAAATCCGTTGTTAGTCTTGAAGATTTAAGCATATACCTACATAGGGATAGGGACGGACAGCGAAAGCGACTTTGTTTTATACTATGTATTGATGAATTGAATAGCTAGGAACATAGAATTACTGGAGGGAAGGCTTCATACGCTCGTCAGATCATTTTGAACTTCCAATGACATATCACCGCATTGGCGCATTCTAATCAACTATTTATGCGCAATTATATGGTAAGTCTATGATCGGAACTAAATTGGTCGAAACAATATCCTTATCGAAAAGAGCGAACAGATTTTACTTCCAATAGGAGGATCGAATATATTCAATCTGTTCCTTGTAGCCATTTCTTTACACGTGCTATATGCATTAATTGTCGGATTTACGAAAAAAAGTATGTAGTACTCAAAATAGGAAATTCACGTCCGTTAGGACCGTCCACTAAGGACATACAATAAATGAGAGAAATGGACTAGCGAAGATCTAATTCGAGAAGTAAATCGCCGGAACGTGCCGCTACCGCAGGAGGAAAATGACAGACCGGTTTCTGGCTTGTTTGCCGTCATCAGTGTCACATATATATGTTCCGAGTCAACACTATGTTGCCTTTTCTACATTCTTAGCTTATTTCTCAGAATGTGAATGAATTGGAAAAGATTTGATGGACGAAAATAATTAACGTTTGTATGAATTGATAGAAAGGATTCCTTTTCTAGTTGTTTGCATGAAAAGTTCAAGAGATTACTGTTGAAATATCATTTTTCGCCAGGGAAGAAAATTGCATTGCTTTCACATAATTTTCATATGCATGCTTGTGAAGATTTAATGTTTATTATCTTCTTGAACTGAACGTTCAAGACTTGACGAAATCAATTGTTGATTCTAATCAAGAATTCATTAAAAAAATCAACCTAAAGATATATATATATATATTCTTTTGAATTAGAGAGCATAAATAATACAATACATAGTGAAACAAAAAGGTCCTAGCTGAGGTTAAAAAAAAAACGGGGTACCATAACATTCTGCGTATGATACTAGAGCTCAGGGAAAAACCTCAGCCGAAAAAACCCTGTCTCCCCGTAAAAAAAAATAAAATAAAGTTGTGTAGTGTGAAAATATCTGAATATAAAATATTGAAGGACATCTCGTTTATCCAAACGGCTCTTCGGAGGTAGGATTTCCAAACACCCGAAAAAAAACTCCAATCTGAAATCAAAAAAGGCAGAAGCAGACAAAAGAATGCAATTTATAACATAATAAATTTCATCAAATTGATCTAAAATTTTCAATCCATTGCAAAAATGAAATTGTTACATTGTGTATGGCTCTAATGCCATCTTGAAATTTATAAATCGAACAACTATTAATTAGGTGATCAATAGTTTCCTCTGCTTCACCACATTCACAATTAGGACTCTCAACCGAATTCCACTTGAAAAGCATACTATTGCAACGACCGTGACCTGTTCTTATTCGATTAAGAAGGGACCATATTCTCCTGGGAAGATCAAAACCAGGAACTTTATTCGATGGATCAGATATTAGATCTTTATTAGACAAAAAACATGCATCCCATTCGGATTTCCAGATTTCTTTAACGTTATAGTTCGAACTAAGAAAGTTATTCGACCATATAGGTATACGGGATTTCAGTCGTGGAATTCTATTTTCTGGCACGTAGGAAAGTAACGAAAAAGAATTTGGAAATAAATTGAATTTATTCCAAGAATTCAAAACTGCAGTCTGCCTACGAATATGGGGTGGGACTATATTTGATAGCACTGGTAGCCACTGAGTAGGTGTAGATCGGATGGTTCCAGTAATGATCCTCATTGATAAATTCAGCTGTGCGTCGATTTTCTGAACATGAACACTATTCAGCCAAACAGGGCAACAATATTCAGCGGTGGAAAAAACCAGGGCAAGGGCTGCTGTACGAAGAGTAGTTGCGTCAGCTCCCCATGAGGTACCAGCAAGTTTCTGCAGAATGTTATTCCTCGTTTTCAGCTTCATCCGTAAGTCATCCAAATGTGCTTTGTAATTCAGAGAGGAGTCTAATTTAACACCTAAGTATTTTGGAGTAAAATTATGATTCAAAACAGAGTTTCCGAAAAGAACATTTAATTTTTTATATTTTTGATGGTTATTTAAATGAAAAAGCGAAACCTCGGTTTTATTGGGATTTGGACACAAACGCCATTCGAAAAGATAATTTTTCAGAATTTTCAAATCAGAAGTTAAATTTTCCTCAATACTTTGAAAATCAGAATGTTGGAAAGCGAGTGCAATATCGTCGGCGTAAATAAATTTTTCAGATGATGTACAAGGAATATCACATAAATATAAATTGAAGAGAAGGGGTGCTAAAACAGATCCTTGTGGAAGACCATTATTCAAAATTTTGAAGTTACTACTATTATCATCAACAAAAACACGAAATTTCCTATCTGACAACATATTCTCTAAAAGGCGAATCATCTTTCCACACTTAAGATGTGTATAAAGTTTATAGATCAACCCATCTTTCCATACCGTGTCGTAAGCAGCAGATAAATCTATGAAAGCTGTGCCTGTTTTCGATTTGTTATCGAAACCTGATTCGATAAAGGTGGTTAAACTGAGAACCTGATCACTGCAATTTCTATTTTTCCTGAAACCGCCCTGACAATTTTGAAGAACATCCTCTATGGTAGGTTCGATCCTAAAGAGAATTAACCTTTCTAAAATTTTCAAAGGAACACTCAATAAACTAATTGGCCTATAACTACTTGCTTCGGATGGATTCTTTCCACGTTTCAAAATTCCTATTACTTTCGCTTTTCGAAACTCAACCGGAAAATTACCAGTACACAAAATGTTATTATAAAAGGATAACAGCCACTTCAATGCCCTTTTTCCTAAATGTTTTATGAATTCAGGATAAATTCCATCGAAACCCGCAGCTTTGCGTGATTTAGTGCATTTGATAGCTGCTTTCAGATCATCAATTTTGAAAGGTTCCGATATAATTTCTACAGCTTGAGCTGATGTCCTAAATCTGTGTAATTTTTTCTTTATATCCTTGACTTTTGATTTTGAAGTTTCAACTGAATTGGAAACATCAACGAGACGACGTGCTATTAATTTTGGGTCGATGAATTGATGGGTATTTACAAGAATCGAGAATAATGGAACACACTCTACTGGAATCCGAATATGTGATATGATTGTGAGGGTGCATAACATTTCTATTTCTAATATTTCCTTATTTCAAAAGAATAACAGTTTTATTCATTCATCACAAAGAATATAAACATAATAACTAAATTAACGAATTTGTTTACAGAGAAACTAATAATTTCAATGCAATAGTAACTGAGTTTTGGTTATAAATTAATGAGCCTGAAAGCTTTATAGATATACATTTCATTTATTTAATCTTATGAACAAAGAGTAAAATATTCTGACTGTTCTTATAGTAATTTGTTAGTTTAAAAAATATTCATTACTACCACAGTAGGTTTGTACAAATAAAATGGAATAGGTCAAACATATGCTTCACATTTATCATTCATCTGTTCTAAAATAAGACACAAACTCCTGGAATATGAAAAAAACCGATGTATTCTGGTTCAATGTAGCCTATTTCTACTTGGCAAAGGATTGATAGGAATGAAAGCTCCAGTGAAACATTTAAATTCATCGGAATCTGAATTCACCTACCGTTGAATGCAATGTAGTCATATTTCTTCTTCTTTTAGCTTTTTCAACGTGTTTTTTTCTGAAACCTGAAAACGGTCAACAATAGATAATCATTTAGAGACCGATGATGGCCATCCAGAACCCGTTTACTTACGAAAATCGTGCAATTTCATTCTGCAAGTTCTTTCCTCATAATTCCTCGAAAATCCTACCTGTACCATATTTTCCGGTCGCTTACGTTAGAAGATCGTATAAGGAAGCCTTTTTTGTCCATTTACACATCCCAAATAAATTTTGCGCACCAAAAACGATACCGAAACTAATCAAACTTCCGGGGGACCGGAATTTCGTTTGAAATCTTTCTTAACGGCCAGATACCTAGAAAAAACTTCGTTATCAAGTGTGAAAAGGTCTATTAGTACTTACTTTCGCTTTATTTATGCTTATTAATCAATTTTTGGTCCAATTCAAATTTGCCGTTTGTACTCACACCAAAAGTCGTGGAAGGAAAAAATGACACTTGTACGAAATCGACCGGAAACTTCTTCTGGACGACGAAGAACGGAAAAATAGGCGATTTCCCATCGATATTTCGCCCCAAAATCGCCGATCGATTCGAACTTACAAAATGTGGAATATCTTTGATAGGTACTTTCACTTCGATGTAAACAAAGCAACTGGCAACGGCGTTTTGTCATGAACAATATTCTCTGTACGCGCACAGACTTTTCATCAGGTGCACCAACTCCTGAAAACGAAACCATGACCTCCCATGTGATTAAATAGAAGTGAATGGAGTATATGCAAGAAAATCTTGAAGTCTAAAATGTAAATAAATAACATAACCTCCAAGTCTATTAGGCAATCCAAACCACGAGTTTTTTCCACCATTGTCAGTCAACCTCAAAACGTTTCTGACAGGTCGCTGGCTTGCAGTGAATATGAGGAATTCCATTATCTTAGGCATTTCATGAGTGAACAAGTGAGTTTGTATTATTTGAGATATCAAAAAATATCCTGATGCAACACTGACGAAGAAAATTCCACTCAATCATATAATCACAACTTTTAGTATTGGGAGCCCGAAGAGATTGAAGTATTGGAGAAGAAATGTAACTGTACTGTTCCTGTACTGTACCTACTTCTTCATCTTTTTAAATGATATAAATTTAAATATTCATCAGTTTTACATTTTACATGAACTGAATACTGCTTATTTCAGTGTCTACGAAGAAATATTCAATTTAGTTTCTTATCATCGACATTGTCGAGTATTGATGACTGCTGACCAAATTTCCCTTTGTTTCCTAGTAAGTCACTTAATATGTGTATTATACACCAAGTTACACACACTGAGTGTTCCAAAATATTCAAGAAAATCCTCTCAATTTGAACGACTTGCACATCCAACTTTGGCACACATTTATGGCATTTTTTATTGATAATGCACTCAATTTAAATAATTTTCACTGGTCTGATATTCCTAAGAGTAAGATCGACTAGAAATGCCGAAAAAATTTCCACATAAAACAATTTTTCAAGCAAATAAATGGTTTGAATGACTACATGATCAAAGCTGGATTCCCATTGTTTGACCACCAACTAAACAAAAAAAAATATTTGTCATTTTCGAATTTCGAGTTGACGCATGCGTATACGTTTTTCTGTGATATCGTACGTTTTGGTATTCTTGACGGATGAACATTTCAACGTATACGTTTTGAAAGCGCGTGTTCACAGCGAGCGCTTTATATCATTCGTTTTCAGT
This sequence comes from Adalia bipunctata, assembly GCA_910592335.1. Lineage (NCBI taxonomy): Eukaryota > Metazoa > Arthropoda > Insecta > Coleoptera > Coccinellidae > Adalia > Adalia bipunctata. Next base: position 45,169,082 of record OU342948.1, read on the forward strand.
AAAGCATTCGTTTCGTTGACGTTAGTTGGGAAAATATTTACATTTGTGGATATTTTCATGTGATTGTCAAAAAGATAGACCTAATGGAGGACGAATTTGTACAGTAGCAGATAGGCAAATATATAGAGAACGTGGAAATACATTGAATGATTCGAGTGTTAACAATTTTTTGAGTTGTTTCTGCTCATCGGCTCTCTGAAGAATTGGTTCAATATCTCATAACAATAACCTCAATAAGAGATTAAGGACAACTATAATGTACAAACTGAATGCCGATTGATACTTGTCCTCCTATATTTTCAATAAATAATATACATATAAATCACTTGATATTTTCTTGCCCTATTGAAATACACAAAATTTTAAATACATATTTATTAACAACAAAGAACACTGCAGAACATGAAACCAAAAAAAACTCAGTAAGTGATAGATTAGATCTTAAAAAGTGGAATGCAAATAATCATGACAAGCTATCAGCGATTTTTTTATAGGCAAACCTCTTCTTAGCATTTGCTATTTTCTCTTTTGCACTAGCAATTCGTCCCATTAATAATAATTTTTCTTCATAGCATTTTTTTTAATTCCATTTTTGTGTCCATTCCACTTTGAAAGTCTTTCACTGAATCTAATGTATGCCTTGCTGAAATAGTTTTTCCTTTTTGGAATGGGGTTTCTGGTTGCGATATGATCAAAGCTCCTGCGGGATTCTGCAACTGGCTGCTCATTAATTTCTTTCTCCACTTCAATATCATTTTCCTCTTGGTTTTGAAAGTCGAAATCGAATGCTGATTCGGCATACATTTTGTGCCCCTCAATAGACACAACTTTCACTATGTCAATTATTTCTTTATCCATCTTGGATAATTCGCGAGCAATTGGGGCTCCACCGCCTGTTTCTCTGGAATGCCTATTTTGGTTGCTGACCCTAGTCTATATGTAGAATTATTCGAAAATTTCATTGGATGATTTATTTGAAGATCAATGTTTTTTTTTTTTAATTTTTCTATGAGAAGCTCTTCCTGGCTATTCGTATTTTGGCTTCTCTTTCGAGACATGTTCATTTTCAATTAAATATGTTTTAAAACCACACTATTTTTCACTTTGACAGTACTTTGAAAACTCATCACAGATCTTAGGTATTTTCAAATTTAAATCGATCACAGAATGTTAAGATTTGCAGGGTTGCCGGAGTTTGCGATCGCACGTTTTCAAACGTATACGTTTGAAGGAACGAAAGGTTGACGAGAATACGACTACTGAAAAGTATTCGCACTTGAACCTTGAATCATTCGTTTCGAAGCGTAAACGTCAAAAAGATCACTTGTCGAGAATACGGCCCCTGGCTTCACTTCAGGACAATTTTAAGCAGACGTATAACCCATATTGGTATTAGTAGATTAGATATATGGGGAATTGGGAAAAGTAGAATTCGATAGGTGGCGCTCTGAAATGTCAATGTCATCTTAGCAACGAGTAAAACAAATCAGATGTCGTATGAGCCCTTTGATATTTAAGTGGTTTTATTTTGCTGTTTTAGTTATTTTCAGTGTGTGTTTTGTAAAACTTTTGGTATTTCTTTGATTGTGCTTTAGTGCTTTGTGTTGTTAATCCAAATTTTGACTCCCAATATTTTTATTTTTGGAGTAATAGGTATGGTTGATGTTTGTGAAAAGTACAACAAGCGTTCAATTAACTGTATAGTTTTAGGTCTGATTTCGTGTTTTTATTTCATTTTTGATATAGTCATATCTACAAAAGTTGCAGGGAAAGTAAGTTCGTATTGAGTATCATTTGAAATTTTTAATACCGACTTATTTTCTCTTCGTTTTCTGGAACATACTTCGTGGCTTGACTGTGGTAGTTTTAAGGAAGGTACTGCATTTCAAAGAAGATACTTTTTTTTTACTAAGACCTGAAGAATATGTTACTCATTTATATATTGTTCACCTTCAGAAATATAACCTATACCATCCACTATTAACTTATAACTATGTATTACACACTTGGTACTAACCTTGACTAGTCTTCCCTTTTAAAATTTAAAATGTAAGGAACACACGGACATACTATCTATAACTGGTTTCCCCATTTTTAGTTTCATTGCCCAAGCCTTTTGAGATATATTTTCCAGAACTCCAAACGCATTTTCAATATTTACCATTCTTCCCATGGGAGGAAATTTATGGAAAGATAAATCGGGATTTTTCCCTTCACGGCTAGTGCAACCAAATACAGAACAGTTTCGATGATGCAGCGACATAATTCAAAGTATAAAACTTTAAAAAAGGTACAAAAACAATCAAACTTGATCTGCAATGAAGACAAAAAACAGAATAAAAACAATTCAATACGAATTATTTTACTCGTTGCTTCAATTACAGTTTTTTTCCGCCAGAGGTCTCATTGAATTCTACTCCGCCCAGGTACCAAACTCTACAGTGACTCTGTTTAATGGAGTCACTGTACCAAACTCATCCTGCAAGCCGACAAGCGGCATCTAGCTCCTTCGCTTCTGATTAATCTCTGAGTTCGGAAGGAATCTGTCTCGCATATCAACCATAGATTTTCTGTGTTATTCTAGTTGTCGATAGATGGCGGGGCAATGTTTGAATAACCCTGAATTCCTTGTACTTGAAATTATGAATTTTCGAAATTCATCTCTTGAAGACCGATTCATACCACAAATAATAATGATTCCTTTTTGATTAAATCCGTAGATAAATCCCCTTATGATTGAACAACTGGTGAGAATTCTCAAATTAATAATTTCCATATCAAATCTCCAGGAAGATTCGCAATCGCATAGGTTTCCAATAATTAGAGGCTTCTTGTTGCAGTTGTTCGGACAATCCAATATTCCTGCGTACCTCTACATCATTCAGTATATTGGTATTTATGACAGTATTGTCCATATTCCAGCATAATGAACTGTTGTCAGGGGAACGATGTTTATTTTTTCTTCGATTACGATTATGATTATACTGATACCTAGGAGCTCATGGCTGATACAGTTGTGTTCTCTACAGTCTACACTCTACAGGCTTTGTAACTGTGTCCTCACGCCACCTTAGGCACATCACTGTTAATTTTCGACCCATAAGTGAAATTAAGGCTCACTCGCTCACTACCGTTGACTAGAAAATTTCTTTCCTACCCTAGGAATTGAACTTTCCGGCTCAGAGACAATCGCCTTAACCACAGGGCTAGGGTACTTATTATTCTTCCATGAAATCTTTTTTCGAGTAAACAATAAACATTAGGTATACAGAGAGTATAAGAATTGTTGCGAAGAATGAAGGCGGTGATTTTTTGTCAGAATATAGGGTGGTTCTACCATATGAACTTTTCTTTTTTGAGCCCCCCTGCTCAGTAACAGTCTCTTAATGGGTGTCCTGAAAACAGTTTTCTCAAAATCTAAAGTATGCCAGCGGTATAGTAGTCTAAAAAATTTGTTTTGGTGTTTCTTTATGGTTGCATAGTGTGAAAAAAGCCAACCCTTACCTTGTGTCGCAAGAAACTGTCTCGCATATCAACCATAGATTTTCTGTGTTATTCTAGTTGTCGATAGATGGCGGGGCAATGTTTGAATAACCCTGAATTCCTTGTACTTGAAATTATGAATTTTCGAAATTCATCTCTTGAAGACCGATTCATACCACAAATAATAATGATTCCTTTTTGATTAAATCCGTAGATAAATCCCCTTATGATTGAACAACGGGTGAGAATTCTCAAATTAATAATTTCCATATCAAATCTCCAGGAAGATTCGCAATCGCATAGGTTTCCAATAATTAGAGGCTTCTTGTTGCAGTTGTTCGGACAATCCAATATTCCTGCGTACCTCTACCTCATTCAGTATATTGGTATTTATGACAGTATTGTCCATATTCCAGCATAATGAACTGTTGTCAGGGGAACGATGTTTATTTTTTCTTCGATTACGATTATGATTATACTGATACCTAGGAGCTCATGGCTGATACAGTTGTGTTCTCTACAGTCTACACTCTACAGGCTTTGTAACTGTGTCCTCACGCCACCTTAGGCACATCACTGTTAATTTTCGACCCATAAGTGAAATTAAGGCTCACTCGCTCACTACCGTTGACTAGAAAATTTCTTTCCTACCCTAGGAATTGAACTTTCCGGCTCAGAGACAATCGCCTTAACCACAGGGCTAGGGTACTTATTATTCTTCCATGAAATCTTTTTTCGAGTAAACAATAAACATTAGGTATACAGAGAGTATAAGAATTGTTGCGAAGAATGAAGGCGGTGATTTTTTGTCAGAATATAGGGTGGTTCTACCATATGAACTTTTCTTTTTTGAGCCCCCCTGCTCAGTAACAGTCTCTTAATGGGTGTCCTGAAAACAGTTTTCTCAAAATCTAAAGTATGCCAGCGGTATAGTAGTCTAAAAAATTTGTTTTGGTGTTTCTTTATGGTTGCATAGTGTGAAAAAAGCCAACCCTTACCTTGTGTCGCAAGAAACTTTTTTCCATATTCGTTTTTTGCAATAAAAAATTGATTTTGTATATTGATCCATTCTTAACAAGTAAGGTCTCTTGTAACAACAAAACAAACAACTTTAAACTCTTCACGATTTTGAATTTCATATTGAAAATTATAACCGACAAATTTCTCGATTACTAACATAGGTAGGTACATATATATTTTTTTCTTGCTATTTGTAATCATATTGAATGTTCAAAGGGGTGACCCTACCATGGGCGCCCGCAGAAATTTTTCTCAGGGGGGGAGCAAGATGAAAATTATTGTAATATCGAGGGTGTTGTGCTGAAAAACGATAAGGCCATCAAAATTTCATGGACGGCCATGGCCCCCCCTGCGGGCGCCCATGGACCCGAGGTTGAATGGGACAAATCGGTGGTAGAATTTGAGTGGTTCAAATTAAATCCTGAAATGTGGCATTATTTTTCCTTATTTATTAGCATGGTTGATACCACATTGATTCACCATTTCCTAAACTTCCTATAGAATTCAGAAAACGATTTTACATATTTCTTAAAATGTTGATAATATGTTACCTACATTTGCCCCATACTAAGGGGCAAAAGTAAAAACGGTTCTAAAGTGGCAATAAAATTACATAGAAGAACATATGATGGGGTAATTGTAAAAATATATGTCGTTCCTCTTGAATTTGATATGCTATTCATTTACTCATTTTAAAAAATAACAGAGCAACATAATCATAATAAAAATGAAAAACAAACCCCTGTTTAATGCCCACAATAAATACTTGGGCCCGGGCAGCTTTTTTATATAGCAGCGAACCATCTATGAAGACTCGTATGAAGATGATGAAAAAATATAAGGGGCAAATGAATAATATGGGGCAAAAGTGTTTTATGTTTCCTCATGCCATCAGAACATTCGGAGAAAATGTACTAACATATACTATTATCAAAAAAACCGTCAATGAAACATCGAATTCGAAAATATTTCACATTATTGAAACACTTCTGTTGATTGATGGCTGATAATCATACCTTAATAATGCGACTTTATTGATATCATTGGAAGCAGCTACTAAACTAAATCTCAATTCAAATTTAGCGGTAACACAAAATTGATCGATAGATCAGATCGAACTGAAGCTAGCGGCTGCATGCGCATCTCACTGATACAATCAGGCATGGACATTGAGGTGACGAAAAAGCAAGTTTTGATCATATGAAGATGTTGAAGGCTACTGTCACATTTACCCCATTTTCACATTCGCCCTGTCTACCTTACAAGAGTCTTGACGTCGGCGCATAAATTGGGTTCCCCGGTTAAAAATCTGGTAGTATTTTGAATAACCCTATATGAAAGTACAATACGGTTTCTTAAGTCTTCCATTTTTCTTGGACAGGAGTCTTGTGAACCAATGTTTTTACATGGCCCCAAAAATCGAAATCCAGAGGATTTTATTTAAATTTGGTGATTGGACAGGCCTGAACGGAGGTCCACCTCGCCCTATACATCGATTAGGATATTTATGATTTAAATGCTGACGTGCTTCAATACTGAAATGTTCGGGAACCCTATAATTCATAAACCACATTGTCTTTCGGACCCGCAAATAATTTTTTGAAGAAGTATAGGAAGTTTTCATTAAAGAAACTGAACATATGTATTTCCATACATGGAAATACCATTTCCATGATGGAAATTTTGGATCTATTGAGTGATCCCCAACATAACCAAGCCTAAGCCAGACATTCAGAGAAAATTGTTCTTGGTGGTGAACTACAGTCATAGCGTGGGTGTTCTCTTCGGCCCATGTGTAGGTACTATGGAAATTAGTCATTGGATCTCTAGAAAAATCAGCCTCTTCAGTGACCTTTATCAAAAATTTACAAATTCATTTTCCTGAAATTCTTATCTCGACCTGACGACCACAACCATTTTTGCGAAACTTGGTTTTGGGGTGGCTTTTTCTTTCCCTTGCGAGCATCAAGTAACTCCACCAAAATTTCTTGACTGCCTTCTCGTTCGCATGAACTATCTGCTTAATTTTATTCCTGTCAGATTTCTGGTTTGTGAGAAAAAATTAAAAAACTTTTTTTCGTGCACCATCTTTAGGTGCAGGCAGAGCTCAAATTGAGAAATGTTCACATGAAAGACTCACCCAATTTCTTCACAAGGACAAAGAATCACCCCCTGGATTTTTTCACAATATACATATACACCCGTATATGCAGGATGAGTCTTTGACATTTATTTCAACTGTAGATTCTTGAGGTAAAAACAAATATGTAATTCAGCTCGGTTATATGTATACAGGGTCTTTCACGAGGAACCTCACCCATATTTATACGGGAAACTACTGAACGTATTTTCATGAAATTCAGCACTTATAAGTATTTCACGATGCTGATGAAATCTAAAATATTTTCAAGGCATGAGCACCTCCGGTTTTTCCGGAAATGACGTCAACTTCCCTTTTTCAAATTAGAACACCATTTTTTTATTGCAGAAATGGATTCCTTAGAAAATTTCAAGTTATTTTGATGTAACATTTTTCAGTTTGGATTGGAAAATTCTCTCTGAGCGGGAAAATTCGAAAAAAAAATCGAAAATAGAGCTCCGCTGAAACAAGAATAACTTCGAGGTTTTTGGATGGAAAATTTTCATTTTTGGGATTATTCAAGATGTAAGATTGATGTATCCACTTTAAAAATCGAAATCGCGATTCATGATACAGGGGGTGAAAAAATCGCTTTCAAAAATAGGGATGACAAAATCGTGAAAAATCATTTTTTTCAAATTAGAACCCCATTTTTTTATGGCAGATATTGAATCTACGTTAAAAAATAATGTGAGTGTATGCATCACACCCTTGCCCTAACATGGATATTTTCTGAGTTAATATCCACTTTAGGGCAAGGATGTGATGCATACACTCACATTATTTTTTAACGTAGATTCAATATCTGCCATAAAAAAATGGGGTTCTAATTTGAAAAAATTGATTTTTCACGATTTTGTCATCCCTAACTTTGAAAGCGATTTTTTCGCCCCCTGTATCATGAATCGCGATTTCGATTTTTAAAGTGGATACATCAATCTTACATCTTGAAAAATCCCAAAAATGAAAATTTTCCATCCAAAAACCTCGAAGTTATTCTTGTTTCAGCGGAGCTCTATTTTCGATTTTTTTTTCGAATTTTCCCGCTCAGAGAGAATTTTCCAACCAAAACTGAAAAATTTTACATCAAAATAACTTGAAATTTTCTAAGGAATCTATTTCTGCGATAAAAAAATGGTGTTCTTATTTGAAAAACAGAAGTTGACGTCATTTCCGGAAAAACCGGAGGTGCTCATGCCTTGAAAATATTTTAGATTTCATCAGCATCGTGAAATACTTATGAGTGCTGTAGTGCTGAATTTCATGAAAATACGTTCAGTATAGTTTCCCGTATAAATATGGGTGAGGTTCCTCGTGAAAGACCCTGTATAGCCATTCCTCGAAAAATTTTTGGCGAATGCCTGCCTGGATAAGATATTTGGTTCAATTAAAATAATTCAAAGGCATCAGTTCTCGATTTGAAATGGGTTTATACTCGTACAAATTACTGCAGTACCTTATTGTGAAAATGTCGAGAAACAATGTTTCGTAACAACAGCAATGAGTTTTGTTCGATTTTGTTTGCAATTTAAATACAATAATTCTTCATTCTAAATCATTGCTTTTTCGATTTTTCTCGAACGTAGGTGGTCTAGCAATCAGAAGTATTCGATTCAAATTTATCATAGACTCAATTGCATCCATTAAGGTTGAGTCATATATTTACGAAATAACGAATTTATTCCTTTCATTTGCACCATATTTTATACAGGGTGAGTCTTTGACTTGCACATATATTTAAACTGTAGATTCCTCTCGTCAAGCGAAACACTTTCTTCCTATACCATTTTTCAAAATTCGGTTTGGTTTGAAAGATTCAGTTTGTCGAAAATCCATGAAAAAAACACTTTTCTTCTCATATCTTCAGAACCGTTATTTCAAATGACCTGAATTTTGGTTGATTGGTTATTCTATTCATGGTGCATATTCCTCATTAAAAACTTATTCATGGTACCTATTCATGGTTACCGGTCCATATTGAAGTTAAATGTCGATGAAATCTAATCTGTGGCGAATTTATTTTTACCGGTCCATATTGAAGTTAAATGTCGATGAAATATTGATTTCAAGAATAATCTGAATGCTTCTCTGAATTCAATATCATCGAATATTATTCCTTTTCTGGTCTTCAAACGAGTTAACAATATTGTCAGAATATTTATCAACTTTGTCGAGACTTAAATTCAAATGATGGAGAACGTTGATGTAGAGATATTATAATAATAAAATCCCACAAATGTGGGAAATGTACACCAAGGAGCATTCAATACGCACAGTTTCTATTAAAAATTTATTTTTACCGGTCCATATTAAAGTTAAATGTCGATGAAATCTAATCTGTGGCGAATTTATTTTTACCGGTCCATATTGAAGTTGAATGTCGATGAAATACAAAATTCGGATATGAATGATGAATGTCGATAATATGATACCTGATTATCTGTGGCGATGTTTCTTTCTAAACAATATCCTCTTGGAATTTATTGAACTCGACACTACACGGTGAATTATATCAATTCACTTCACTGAATGTATTCACTACTTCTCATAATGTTCACAGTTTGTTTATAGTTGACAGCGCCTCCAACGGTTTTCGCTATACGCATGAGTCGTGAAATTTCGCGGCGAAGTCGATCTCTGATGAAAATAGCAGAATTCAAAGATACTTTTGATACTATGTTACGTAAGAAATCCTTAACCTCAATGAAAATATCAGCAAGCTGACAACAGCTGAAAATTTCTGTGCAAATATTCACAGAATGGAAACAAAATAGATTAGGTTAGGTTGTTTAATAATAAATTTTGATGATATGAATGGAAAGCCTTTCTTCATGGGATTGTTTGGGGATTTCGAGAAAAATATGAACAAGTTATCAGTGTTTATAAACTAATCTTAATGAAAATCGAAGAAGGAACTTATTTTGGTGGAAGAAATATGGCTTTTAAGTTGCAGATATAATCGGATGAAACTAACTGTTTTTGTTGAAATCATCATGTTTGCAACATTTTTATTCCAATAAGGTTAGTACTTGAGTATTTTCTAGATATATCCACTCGATTTCAATTGAGAAATATGAATTTTGAATCAATTCCAGAGAATTGTATCAGGAACGTAATAAGCCGAATTATTTTCTTCAAATGGCTATATCTTTTTTAAAGAGTCGAATTCGAAAAAATGAAAAATTAAAAAAAAGTTTCTTTCGGTCTCACGAATCTACAGTAGAAATATATGTACAAGTCAAAGACTCACCCTGTATCGACATTAAAAAAAAATGGACCAAATTCGCGACTGATACGACTTTCTGGAATTGATACAAAGTTCATGTTTCTTGATTGGAAATGAGTTGATACATTCAGGGAATACTCAAGAACTAACCCTATTTGAATAAAAATGTTACGAATACGATATTTCTCAACGAAAACACTTAGTACTTCTTCAATTTACAAGCCATATTTCTTCCTTCATAATACCTTCTTCCTTTTTTCCTGAACATTTAACACTAATAACTTGTTCATATTTTCCTCCATATCCGAAAAATGTGAAGAGAGGTTTTTCACAATTGTTGTATGTCTTCTATGTATGATTAATAAAACTTTTTCTAGCCTTGAGAAAGGAACAAAATAGTTCCGAAACGTCGGCAAAATCATAACTGATTAGTATTTCATTCTGTCCACATTCCTTTTTTTATGATGTTATGAAGGGGAGAAGTTATTGTAATAAGTGTTTTTCTTCGATCTATAATATTCACCGTGTAGAGTGAAGTTTATAAAATTTACGTGTATGAAGTGGTATATTCTTCTGTGAGGAATTTTTATGATTGAAAGTTCTATTTTTTCAGTTAGGATTCTTGCAAATTATCACAGGGTACATTGCTCAGATGAAAACATCGCCACAGATCATCTGATGCTAAGTATGATTTTTTTATTAATTTCAATATAAAACATGGTTTTTATCGACATTCATCATTCATATACTTACCTGCATTTTGTATTCCATTGTCATTAATTTTTTCCTATAACACGTCTTCGGACAAAAAAGAAGGAACAGGGGCCCGATTCTCAAATGTCTTTTGGAAATGTAGAACGCGAAAATATGTCGAGTGTTTATTTCATTCGCTGAAAATGACAATGTCGAACTCGAAAGTGAAAAAGTAAACAAACACACAGGAAGGACTAACATAACCTCACAATAATGACATTAGGATGATAAAAATGTCGAGTGGCTCCTACCCACTCGTCTTCTTGTCTATCGATATTTGTCAAATGCGACATTTGAGCATACCAATTTTTGATTTCGTTCGACAATCTGGTGATGTCGCATGCGACCCAATAGACATTTGAGAATCGGGCCCCTGGGTCCGTGAGTGTGAGGTTTTACAACATATTACCGCATGAAATGAAGAGACTGGAAGGGATGCAGTTGCATAGGAGAGTAAAAAATTTGTTACTGGAGAAAACCATTTATTATTTGCACGAATGCCTCGACTGATTTTTTGTATACTCGGAATATTTGAGTGTCTATTGTATCAGATTTTGGTCTATGTCATATTCTTTATTACTGTTTGTTTCTACATAGTTTTGAATTTTAAAAATTTTTTAACATTGGAAATGTTTATGTTCGTATATTACAGGCAAGTTGCGAGTTTTCGTTCAAGGTCAAAAGACGAAAGTGTCGCCAGTAGACCAAAACAGCATTCGAAAGTTATCGCGTGATTTATTAAGATAGGTTTGTTGGGAGGATACATTAAATGACAAATTGTATCGGGAAAGTTCGGATCAGTTCGTGAATCTCCGACACGGCATTTGAATACCGCAACGCTCTTAACTACGATCCGCATTCCGAAGCGCATTGTTTATAAACAATGTTCTAGCTGTCATGTTATTCGATTCTTCAGCGATTGAGAACTTTGTGTTTATTATATCCAAAGATATTCTACATATATAGGTATTGTAGAATTTCTTTGATTATATCATAGTTCTTTAATCTATATATTATTCTCAAATTTATTGAGAAAAAGAGAGGCAATTTTGTTCTATGGCAGAAAAGGAGCTGGAATAAATACCTATATGGTTGAAATAAATATTTGAAATACGATAAAATGGAAGGAAAAAAGGATATAAGGTATTTATGGTTATCTAGTTATAACTTGAGATCCTCGTTGAATATTGCTTTATTTTAGGGTAGAAAAGCTATTGGATTAATTGGACCAAATAGTGTATGTGAAAATGTGGAAACAAATTCTTCACAAAGAAAAACCAAATGCAAACAAATATTAAATGTAATCAGTTTGGTTTTCATCCATACTATTATTTAAATTAAAGTACTTATCAGAAACGTGGACAGTTTATTTCTCTAATTAAATCTACAGAGCCAACGTTTCGGAGATAATATTTTCTCCTTCTTCAGGGCTACAAAAACAAACGGAAAACATTAGCAAAACAAACAAACACAACAGATTTTTTGCGTCGTTGCTGGTTGCTAGAAAGTGTTTAAATTTTGGAATTATTATGAATTGTAGATCTTGCAGATACCTAAATGTTCAATCTCTGAAGAATTAATAATCTTAAGGTTAGTTCTTGTCGCATCTTGTTGTGTTTGTTTGTTTTGCTAATGTTTTCCGTTTGTTTTTGTAGCCCTGAAGAAGGAGAAAATATTATCTCCGAAACGTTGGCTCTGTAGATTTAATTAGAGAAATAAACTGTCCACGTTTCTGATAAGTACTTTAATTTAAATTAAATGTAGTATATATTCTATCATAGGGTTACTGTGGAAGCACATCATGTCCTCATGATTGAAGAAAATGTGAAGAATGTTCGTAAGAAAGAAGGAATTCGGTTTCAGATGAAGATTGGTATATTATGAACCCTCAACTAGTCGAATGGCATACCAGGATGATGTGAAATTCTTCATAGAAGAATTAGCATCAAAACCAGAAAGTTCAACGTCATTTAATTGTTACGATGAGAATGTAATGCAGTTCAAACTGTTTCGAGTTTTTCTCTTGAATATTTGGTAGTGTCTTATACCCTTCTGATGAGGAATTAATGAAAAGAATTAAATGGTGGGACCAGGAAGGTAGGGAGAATTAAACACATGGCTTGCACAGAAATCCAAGGTGAAATTTGCAAAAAAGGGAGAATAGCAAAGCATACATACCTATCCGAGCAAACAATAGAATATTTTTTAAAGTGTTCTATAGTAAAATTTCTTCGACTGAAGTTGTAGAATATTTTCAGAGTTTTACTGAGCATATTATTTCAAATAATCTTCCAGGAACCACTTAGCCAGCATGGTGAAGAGATTATTTTGTTCATTTTTCTGCTCTTGCATTTCTCTTACCAGATTTGAACTCAGGGTATCTTGGAGAAGGCTCGGTTTCTCTTTTGAGAGAAGCATTGCACCAAACCCAGCAAACACTTTCTTTTTGTTTTCGTATTATATATTCATTGCTCTCAATCAAAACAATGAATAATGTATGTTGGTGAAAATTTTTTTTTCCGTCGACCATAGAATAAAAGCTCATTTTAACGCACTCGAAATCATCCATTAATGACCTATTTTAATGCATGATTTCTTATTAATGCATGATTGTCATGACAACCGAACATAAAATTTTCAGTCAGAGAACTATCGAGCTTGGTTGAAAATCAACTTCTGACACAGAAGTGTATATTGACAACTCCATTCAAAATAAAATAGACTGCAGAAGAAATTTCATGTGATACAAGTTGCAAGGTAGATAATACTTCAACCTCCACTTTCTTCACACGTTCCTTATCGGATATCATAGGTAATTATATAAATGTGAACTAAATATAAATATTCAGAATGTCATAACATGTCCAATATTCCCTCTATGAATTTTTCGAATTGTTCCATAGGGAGCATAAATATTAATATATCGAAATAAACATAGAAATTTACATTATGTCAAATTTGTCTATTATGCAAAATAAAAATTCATTTCTATCGAGAATTCATATTCAATTGCTAATGAGGTCGACGGAAAAATCTTGTAATCAACTCGTTTATTAATTCAGCGATTAATGGTCTCAAACATTAACGCGCTCGCTCCGCTCACGCGTTAAAATATTTCGAACATTAATCGCTGTCATTAATAAACTAGTTGATTAAATAACTATTTCTTTCATTTTGAATTCTACAATGCCTACCTATTCCATCCCGATTCTAGGGCTTAAAATGGAACAATATCATATTGATTTCTTCAAATGCGAAAGGAATTGAAATAGGGTATTATTGTGAAGCCACTACACCTCACTTACTATATGCATATGAAATTCTTAGTTTCTTAAATTGCGAAATAAACATGGAAAATAATATGGCAATTCGATCGAAATTCAATTAGGTAAAAATTCTAATTTCAAAGGAGCGAATAATGCTTGAAACTGTACCATAGTGAAATGCATGCTGAGAAATGATTTTCAGTAATCGGTTCTCACATTAAGAGAAATTTGATCGATTTATAACGTGTACAGCTGAAATTGAATCAGGTTACAATTTCAACAGATAACTTACTTCAATTAATCCAAACTCCAAGACCTAATTCACTCGTGAGGTTTCGGTAAAACGTGTTGAAATAATACTTCAGTGGGGAAGGGATTGATTGATTTCGCGTAGTATTCCAGAATCTGAAATGTTTATTATTTCTATTTTCGTTTCCAACATTGTATTTCTGACATAGCCTTATAATATTTAATATTGATTTCATTGATTTCTGACCGACGACAGGTCAGTGTCATAATCAGATGTTGGCGATGCGATGAGAAACCGTCCAGCGCGCAGGTCAAGTTTTGCCTCACATCGGCATTCTGCAACTCTCGTGCCTATTTGTCATGGTGAGTGGTCCGTCAAATTCGCCGCAACGTTGCCAGATTGGGCAATTATTTCGGTATTTGAAGAATAGGTCAATAGTTGATCCGAGTACATATAAGATTCATGAATTTTAGTAGAAACAGAATCCTTCTATCTAAAGCCAATTACATGAATACCCAGATTTGCTAAAATCTAAATTCACTTCGAAAATATTGGACGGAGGGGACTCAGCTCCATCTGATGATATTTCCTCCGAGTAGGGGAGGACGAGGGAATTCCGCGCACGGGGGAATTTTGCGCATTGATATTCTGCAACTCAGTTCAGTTAAATTTCAAAATTTAGATACAGCGCACCATCTCGTATTTGCCTTGCCAACATCCAATTTAAAGGTATTCGTGTTTTCAGTTTAGACCAGGGAGCCGATTGTTCGTTTCACGACGCTCTGATCTAATTTTCGAGAGGAATTGGAATCGTGGAAAGTACTTCTATCATTAATTTCTAATGAATCTATTGCATGACTATTTTCCTACATATGTGTACATTATTTAATGCAAAAGAACAATTAATTGTATTTCGTCATCTACTGTCAGTGATTAGTTAGGTTAGGTGACTCACACCGGGGGAATAACGCGCAGCTGTAGCGGGGTACTTCTTCAATAATATTTTTTTGTACCTATTCATGGAAATTTGTTCAATTTACATTGTAGTTGGTTATTACCAAAAAAAAATAAATATATTTTTTCGAGTTTCTCAGCTGTTCAATATATGGGCATAATTATACCATCGCATGCGCGGTATAACCCAGTACGTGGGGGAATACCGCGAAAAGATTGTTTTCAGAATTTTTTTTTTTCTCAATTGGTAAGGTAGTTGAACCTTTTCCTTGTGATGAAAAAGTTCCAAATGGGTTCATGATTCAGCAGTTAAATTATGAAAGTTTGTGTGTAAGTACATAGGAAGGTTTTTGTGAGCATTTTCCCTTAGGTGCGTGGAATTCCCCCGTCCTCCCTACATATAAGATTCATGAATTTTAGTAAAAACATAATCCTTCTATCTTAAGCCAATTTCGAGAATACTCAGATTTGGTAAAATAAAAATTATCTTCGAAAATATTGGACGGGGTGGACTCAGCTTCCCCTGATGATGTTTACTCCGAGTACATATATATCTCAAACCAATTTCATGAAATCATGAAAACCCAGATTTGGTAAAATAAAAATTCGCTTAGAAAATATTGTACCTACAGGATGGACTCAGCTTCATCCGATGAGAGTTGATCTAAGTACATATAAGATTCATGAATTTTAGTAAAAACTGAATCCTTCCATCTAAATCCAATTTTATGAAAACTCAGATTTGCTAAAATCAAAATTCACTTCGAAAATATTGGACAGGAATGACAGGATGGACTCAGCTTCATCCAATTATTTATATCTTTATTTTTATCATTATATCTTAAGAATACTTACTTTAGAAAGAACATTTTTGTTTTAAAATACGGTGACAAGTTTCCTCTTACATGTTTATGTTAGGAATTAGGAATGTTGATTGTTTCTTGCAATTATTATTGCTTATTATTATTATTTATTTATTGTTTGCCGCTTCGACAACAAGGCCATTAGCGGTTTCAGTTTGATATGTTTACAAAATGTTTAGTATCATTCATAATACATGTCATGGTATTGTGTCATAGATGTAATCATATTTTAAATTTGATGCTTTTAATGAATGCTATTGTATTGGTGCAGGACGGTGAACTGATGTTGAGGGCTTCTTCCATTTTGTTGCTAATGTTGTGTACTTTTTTTTGGGCTTCGAATAGTTGGCATTCTATGATTATATGACGTGTGGTGAGTTGGGAGTTGCACATTTGGCACCGTGGAGGAGATTATTATTGATGAAAATACTATTTTATTTTAAGTTCAAATGCAAATAAATGTTGGTAATATTCACATGTGGTGTTATCATTTCCAATGTCTCTGATGGTTGCAAGGATTGCGAAATCTGTAAATTTTTTAGTATTTCACTAGACGTATTCGGGGAAGGAATTTTGATACAAATGCAAGATTCTGTATTTTTGTTTCAGAATACATATGAACTTACATTGTAAAATATTTTCAAGCGGAATCTACTTCCGGTTCTACCGGAAACGAATGTGAACTTCGTTATTTCAATGAAATGCCCTGTATATTTAAATATATTTGAATTCTTTCTTCAATTCAGCACTAATCTGATGTACAATATGAGCAACCAATTCAAGCGATTGTTGAGTTATAGCCTGATTGTCAAATTTGTTGACAGACAGAGTGTCACACTAATTAATTAGTGTTTATATCTCCAAAATCCCCCAATGTAAAAATTTCTTTTTGGAACAAATAAAACTACGCTGATACTACTTCTTGTTTAAGAATGAGGTAATAAAATGCAGGGTGCCTGAAAGGGGGCTTCAAAGTGAGCCCCAATAAAACTATGTAATGTAATTCCGATCGATTGCTCGTCAAAAGCTAGTTAGAGTTTGTTGAACATTTCATGTTCTTAAAATCAGTAGTTTTTTCATCTAAACACTGTAGGAGGAACGAGTCCTACACTTTTCATACTTACTTGCCACTACTCTCAAATTCTATATTTATAATTCCATGCATCTTCGTAGGTAATTGGTAATGGAGAACCTAACGTCTGCAGGAAATAATATTATATAGCCCACTACATTCGAATCAATCCAAGAGTCAAAACTGACGAATCGGAGGGGATGAACCGACCGGCCTCGTAAGTGGTGGTCCTACACTTATGAATATCATGACATCATGTCCGATCCTGCAGCATTGTCGATTCGGAGCTATACATTTTTCGGTTAAGACCTCTGACCCAAATACCTTTGAGGATGTTGTTGCAGTTGTGGGGTTAAACCAGGCCCGGATATACCATTTTTTCTGACCGGGGCAAAAATTCATGATGGCACCCCCCCCTCAAGGTTGGATATGGAAATTGAAAGCTTTGAAAATGTAGGTATATATACAGGGGGTTTCACCATAAACTGGACAAACATATAGCCGTGTAGATGATATATGCCTTATGACATATACCCCGTTTTCGACGCTCTAAAAAATACTAAGATGTGACCAGTAACCGTTATTTCAAATGTCACGCACAACAGTTATCAGAATATTGCTCAAAGTTGACATTAAACACCCTGTATCTGGCTTATGCGTCGAAATCGGGGTATATGTCATAAGGCAAAAATGACTTCCCGGGTGTCGTCTACACGGCTCTATATGTTTGTCCGGTTTATGGTGAAACACCCTGTATACAGGGTGATTTTTTTGAGTGTTTCATTGGACGCATTCGAGGAAGGAATTTTGATACAAGTTCGAGATTCTGTATTTTTTTTGAGAGTACATGAACTTAAATTGTAAAATATTTTCAGGCGGAATCTACTTCCGGTTCTACCGGAAACGAATGTAATCTTCGTTATTTTAAATATAACTCCCTCAAAAAACTACTTGAAAAAAAGACGGTATCAATTAATTTGACAGAGCCAAACCTATTTTTAATCGTGAAATTCGGATTTTATTCGATAACGGCAAAACTATCTACTGATTTTGAAGACATGAAATTTTTTGCACACTCTAACTAGTTTTTGACGAGCAATCGAATCGAAATAACAAAATTATATGGTTACCATTTGAAAAAAAGAGATGTCATAGTTTTATTGATGCTCACTTTGAAGCCCTGTTTCAGGCACCCTGTATAATATTTCCTTATAATTTATACAAGAAGCAGTGTGAGCGTAGTGTCTAGTGTTCCACTGTTGCGAAAAGAAATTCTTACAATGAGGGATTTTGGAGATATAAACACTAATTTGTAACGCTCTTTCTGTCAACAAATTACACAATCAGGCTATAACTCAATAATCGCTTGAAGTGGTTGCGCCTTACACCATAGGTATATGGTCTAAGGGTTGCGCAAATTATACATCAAATCAGTGCAGAATTGAACGAAGAATTCAAATATGTAGGTTGATTCGTTTGAAATAACGAAGTTTACATTCATTTCCAGTAGAACCGGAAGCAGATTCTGCTTGAAAATATTTTGCAATTCAAGTTGATGTACTCTAAAACAAAAATACAGATTCTTGAATTCGTATCAGAATTCCTTCTTCGAAATCTTCTAATGAAACACTTGAAAAATCACCCTGTATATACATATATACCGAGTAAGAGATGGGGCACCCCTAATTTTCAGAGAAATAATTCGATTCAAAGCACAAAAATTTAGGGGGCTATTGAATAACTAAAATGTGATTTTTCCAGATGAAAATTAATTCTGTAGCACTTTCGGTTTCGCCATGAAATGGAACACCTTGTACTTTTTCACATTTTTGAAATCTAGAGAAAATTCTCAACAAGATAAGCTAAATTTTGTATCTATTATATTTCTTCTTTTTCTTTCTTCAAAAGAATTTTTTTAAGGACCATAATTTTTACATGTTGGACGTTCCTCGCTGATCCTTCAAAAAAATTCTTTTGAAAAAACAAAAAGAAATTCAATAAAGATTTTAGCTTATTATGTTCAGAATTTGCTCTACATTACAAAAATATGAAAATGTATAAGATGTTCAATTTCAAAAACTAAAACTCAGATCATTTCTGGCGAAACCGAAAGTGCTCCAGAATTAATTTTCATCTGGAAAAATCACGTTTTAGTTGTTCAATAGCCCCCAAAATTTTCGTTCCTTGAATCAGATAATTTCCCTCAAAAATAGAGTTGCCACATCTCTCAGACTCAGCCGGTATATATAAAATATATGAATTCATAAAGAATAACGAAATCAAATAACAAAAATAAATAATAAATATACATAAATACTAATAATAAGAAAAATATCACAAGGAAAGAAATTTGATTTTTTTCTTCACATCTTCACGCGGCTCGCTTTTTTTTCCGCGAACGCATCCCTCATTGAATTCAGAAATTTTTGGCATAGTGATGCTTTATCATGTTTCCATTCTACAATTTCGGCTTCACCACTTGGAAATTAATTTTTTCCGAGAAAATCAAAAATGAAAAAATTTTAACCTCTCCTTGATTTTGGCGCCCCTTAACCCAAATAGACCTGAAATTTTTTTTTTGCGAATTTCAATAATAAATGTTTTAGATTATGGCTAAAATGAAGATTTTTCACAATCAAAATTTTATTTTATACTTATTTTTCACGAAAAATGGAAATTTGTGGTGTTCTTTTAAAGGAACGGTAGGTTTTCGAGGAACTAAATTTCAATGAGTGAGAAATGAACACTAACTATCAAATATAATGTATGGTAATTATAAAAGCCCTTTTTTGGATATAAGGCTATTTCACACTACATGCATATAAAATATGAGTTTTCATGGCACCACCACAACGTGTTTTTTATTCTGTTGAACTGATCAAGTGTCCATCATATTGCTTTGATGGTCCCGTTTATGTTGTTTTTCTTTGAGTTTCCAGCAATCCGGATGCAATCACTGGCGGATACAGGGAGGGCATGGGGGCCATGGCTTATATTTTCAATGAAAAAATTTCATTTTAAGTCCTATGGTGGTTTTCACAAAGCGTTATCACCGGTGATCGGAGGTTGACCTAGGATCAACTCGATTTTACAGTTGAATAATTAGAGAATCACGCCGTTGATCTCCGATCACCGGTGATTACGTTTTGTGAAACCCACCGTAACTCCTTAATGTTGGTAAAAAATTAATGGCCTCCTTGAAAAATTCATCCCCCCCCCCCCCCCTGAAAAACTGTCTGGATCCGCCAGTGGTTGCTTTACTTCTACTCAATGATAGCTGATTCACTTTACTATCATTCGTGCGATTGAGCTGCGTTTTGAACGGCAGCGTTTTGAACAGCAGTGTGCAAAAAGTGGGAGATACCATTTTTTGCCCCTTATCGAAATACGATTCAAAGCCATTTCTGTTCGGATCTGTCGACACCTCCATATTTTCATTATAATGTTGAATGAGTTTTGGTTGGTCAATATGAATATATTTTTTTCTTTACGTGGAGATCTTATCAATTTGTTACGGATAAGAAATTTGGAGCTGCACAAGCAATAACAACATTTTAACGTATTCTCAAGGATATTGTGACAAGTACGGCCCTGTGCGCTACGGCTCGATCGAGAAGTTTCTGGAAACGCGTGGCGTCATAGCGGCCACGAATGTTTCGCGAAGTTTCTAGACGGGTCCGGACTTAGCGAGAAACAATCGGCGTTATGCATATAAGGGGCCCATCGACGATGAGAGATTCTTTCAGTTAGACACGAGCGACCAGTGAAAATAAATACATAGTGCCAAATAAATCAGTAGAGATAAATTGTACAGACTTTTGTTAGAATAAGTTCATTAGTTATTAATTATTAGTGTTATAAGTGGTGTAAATAAATAGTTTATTGAGCTCGGACGTTTTACTAACGAAGAAAACGTTACATTGGTGTCAGGTGTGGGGTGGATTTGAATGCCGATAACCAGATCGCAAAAAGAAAAAATGGACCAGGCGAGTATGGAATTTTTCAAGCAAGCCTTTGAACAAATGAGCTTGAAAATAGAAGAGAATTCTCGTGAAATGAGCCTGAAAATGGATAAAATGGAAAATAAGGCGGAAGAGAATTCCCGAGAAATGAGCTTGAAAATGGATAAAATGGAAAATAAGGCGCAAGAGAATTCCCGAGGAATGAGCTTGAAAATGGATGAAATGGAAAACAAGGTGGTGAGTCAAATTGCGAGTACATTGGACGAGAGAATGGAAGCTATCAAGGAAGTAATAATAGATGAAGTTGATGAAAAACTTGAAGAAGTCAATGGGAAAATTGATAAAGTTGACGAAAAAATTGAAGAAGTAGTTGATGAGGTTAATGGAAAATTCGAAGTAATATCAGGAATAATTGAACAGCATGCCAAGTTCATAGAGTCCCTGAAAAGAACTTCGAATAGAAAAGAAAGTCCAGCTTCACCATCTTATAGTTTCGTGAAATCGGAAAACAACACAGAAAGTGGTAAAATGAAGATCAAGCCACCAACATTCGATGGAAAAGTTCCTTGGTCGACATATCAAAAACAATTTGAAGCTGCTGCGTTGGCAAACAGTTGGACCGACAACGAAAAAGCCACAGCATTAATAATAGCTCTACGAGGAGATGCACTCAAAATTCTGCAGACAATATCGGAAAGTCAACAGGCATGTTATGAAGTTTTAACATCCAAACTTCAGATGAGATATGGCGATGTTCACCTACAGCAAGTTTATCATGCTCAAATAAGGAACCGGGTGCAGAAATCAGGAGAAAGCCTCCAGGAGTTCGAGGCCGATGTTGCCAGATTAGTGAGGCTGGCTTATCCATCAGCTCCAGAGAGCTTCCTCGAACTGCTATCGATCCAGACGTTTGTCGACGGG
The DNA here is from genome assembly GCA_910592335.1 of Adalia bipunctata. Classification (NCBI taxonomy): domain Eukaryota; kingdom Metazoa; phylum Arthropoda; class Insecta; order Coleoptera; family Coccinellidae; genus Adalia; species Adalia bipunctata. The sequence continues at coordinate 45,190,992 of OU342948.1, forward strand.
ATCAAGGACAGCGAAACTCAACAAGCCTTGAGACTTGCACGCCCTAAGACCATTGATGATGCCTTAGCTCAAGCTCTAGAATTTGAGGCAGCGAAACAGGCGTCGCGTAGAGGACACGTTCGTGTGAGACAAGTCCAAGAAGCAGACCGACCAATTGAGGAGATTATCCGAGAAGAGGTTAGCAAATTATTGAATGCTAAGGAAAAGGATGCTGTGTGCTGGTATTGCAACAAGAGTGGGCATTTTAAGCGAAATGGCCCAAGGATTGGGAAAAGAGACACAGCAGATAAACTAAAAAGGGTTGGTGATAAGGGGCATAAATCGACCCAGGTTAAAAATGCCTCTGACGTGATAATCCGTAGAATCACGTCCGAAGATTTGACAAGAAGTCCTTGCCCCGATAATGGCAGCCACTGCTCTCGTGTGGAAGTTAAGGCCAATTTGAGGCGGACCACTGTGATCGAAGATGACTGGCTACCATCAGAAATTCGACGAGCACAGGAGGAGGATCCAGATCTGAGAGTAATCCTAAGTTGGAAGAAGAGTGGCAGACGACCTTCTTGGGAAGAAGTATCCAGACTGAGCCAAAATGTCAAGTCGTATTGGGCCCAATGGGAAACGTTGAAGATTGATGAAGGTCTTCTGAAACGTTGTTGGGAAAATGAAGATGGATCTCAGCAGAGGCTTCAGTTAATTGTGCCCAAGAGTAGGGTAACGGACATTTTGACCAGACTACATAATGGAACTTCGGGTGGCCATTTTGGGATTACTAAGACTCTGGAGAAGGTTAGGCAGCGATTTTATTGGATCAACTGTAAGAACGACGTTAAAGATTGGTGTAGAAAATGTAAAGTTTGTGCTGCGGCCAACGGACCCTACGGTAAAGGAAAGGCACCAATGAAGCAATATAACGTCGGATCCCCCATGGAACGAGTAGCTATCGACATCGCAGGCCCTTTTCCAGAAACAGGCAATGGAAACAAGTACATTTTGGTAGCGATGGACTACTTTACCAAATGGGTGGAAGCGTACGGTATTCCTAACCAAGAGGCAAGCACAGTAGCTGACAAATTGGTGAAAGAGTTCTTCTGCAGATTTGGAATCCCCCTTGAGCTGCATTGTGATCAAGGCCGAAACTTCGAGTCGAAGCTATTCCAGGAAGTTTGCAAAACATTGGGGATACGTAAGACTAGAACTACACCTTTGCATCCTCAGTCAGACGGCATGGTAGAACGAATGAACCGGACTATGGGAAAACACTTGGCCAAAGTTGTCTCTGACCATCAAAGGGACTGGGATGAATACTTGCACTTATTCACGATGGCCTATAGATCTTCGGTTCAAGAATCTACCAAGGAGACTCCATCCAATATAATGTTCGGCCGAGAAATAAGATTACCTTGCGACCTCGAGTTTGGGTGTAAGCCTGGAGAGGATGTAGCTGGGGAGGACTACGTTAGTAATCTCAGAAGCAAGCTAGACTACATCCATGATAAGGTGCGTAATCAAATGCAGCAAGCAAGTGACCGGATGAAAATGCGCTATGACATCAAGGCCATTGAAGGTGGGTTTACCGCAGGAGATCTGGTATGGTTGTATAACCCCCAAAGAAGAAAAGGTTTCTCGCCGAAGCTGCAGAGACATTGGGAAGGACCGTACGAAGTTGTGAAGAGAATAAATGATGTAGTTTACCGAATACGGAAGCTCCCCAGAGGAAAACCGAAAGTCGTCCATTTCAACCGATTGGCTCCGTATTCGTCCACGCAGGATGAAGAAGAAGTACGCCTCGTCGAGGTTCCGGCTAAGAAAAATTGCGAATTCCAAAAATTCATGAACACCTATGGGGGAACACGCATCGCACGGTTTGGCGTCACACAGGAAGTTCATCAGGACCTGTTTACAGTCCCCGAGGAATACTCGCTTGCTCATTGTGTAGCAGCTGATCTACGTATGAGTAGGGGAATAGCAAGAGTATTCAAAAACAAATTTGGTCAGCAAGAGGAACTAATGGGACAGCAGCCCAGAGTCGGGAAATGTTTAAGATTGAAGTCCGAGGGTCGGTTCATTTACTATTTGGTTACCAAGCAGAACTCTTTCCAGAAGCCCACCTACCAGAACCTATGGACCTCGCTGCATGGCTTGAAAGAAGACCTTCAGCGTTCCGGCGTTAGGAAACTAGCAGTTCCCAAGCTTGGTTGTGGACTGGATCTACTGAATTGGAGGGTAGTACGAAGCATGATTGAAGTAATTTTCCAGACGGCAGGTATACAGATCCTAGTATGCAGTTTCTACCCAAATCGTGTCGGGCTCCCCGGCAAAACTATAGAATGCTATTTCCATCAAAGGGGCTACTGTAGAGAAGGAGCCGACTGCAGATTTCGCCACGGCCCTCTGAAGAATCCATGCGATCTGTTCTGGGACAGAACAGGCTTAAGGAGGGGACAGTGTGACAAGTACGGCCCTGTGCGCTACGGCTCGATCGAGAAGTTTCTGGAAACGCGTGGCGTCATAGCGGCCACGAATGTTTCGCGAAGTTTCTAGACGGGTCCGGACTTAGCGAGAAACAATCGGCGTTATGCATATAAGGGGCCTATCGACGATGAGAGATTCTTTCAGTTAGACACGAGCGACCAGTGAAAATAAATACATAGTGCCAAATAAATCAGTAGAGATAAATTGTACAGACTTTTGTTAGAATAAGTTCATTAGTTATTAATTATTAGTGTTATAAGTGGTGTAAATAAATAGTTTATTGAGCTCGGACGTTTTACTAACGAAGAAAACGTTACAATATAGTAAGTCATAATCCTACCGTTCCTTTAAAAGAACGGCCTCATTCACATTGCAAAGTTCGGTATTCGAAATTATGTAGAAAAAGAATTCTGCTCTAATATTATGTATTGAAGTATGAACATAATAATTTTATTCGGGAACGCGATGAAATATATACATATAAAAAAATTCATATATGAACATTATGAGGTATTGGAACAACTAATATATTTCCGAATATTATTTGGCTTCATCGTCAATCTAATCACTGGAGAACTTTGTAAGTTATATCCAGTGTTGAAAACTGCATTATTTTAAGTGATAATATTGAAGTCATCTGTGTTTTTTCATTATGAGCACGAACAGGTAACTTTTAAATACGTGTTCCTTATACGGAACGGTAGGACGGTAGGTTTCATTTGGGTACTGGCGCTTGGGGCAAGCGACCCGCTTGCCTGGGGTTAAACTAGATCCGGGCCTGGGTTAAACTCATATTAGACCACAGCAAGAAAGCCTGTAATTGTCCAATCTCGTTGTCGCGAAAGATTATCGATTATTCTACCACATTGTGGGATTTATGATACGATGAAGAATTGTCCCCCTAATTAGAGACAGTAAAGCAAAACTTTCGATGGATTTCTTTTTCGTTTAGGATTCTGAAATTTTCTACCCTTTTCTATTGGTTTCCCCATCCAGTCATAAATAAAGCTATCGATCGGTTCGAACGTTGAGATTAATCAAAGGGGATCAGGGAATTCTTCCAGCGTAATCCATTTGTTTTTTCGAAGATCAAGTCAGACTTGGAACATCACAGTTAGATCCTACTATTTATTAACCACAATTGATTCAGGGAAAGAAGCAAATGAAGTAGATACCTCGGAACTCCTCGAAGAACATTTTCTAGTCACGACATTTTGTGACCATTCTATGGAGAGGCCTTATAATGAAAAATATGAGTCGGGAGAAGTTCGGTGTGAAAACAGAGCGGGGGGATAGCGAAAGATCCCGGCATTCAGTGGAATGAAAACAGCGAGGAAAAAATCGCGAAATATACAGAGTGATTCATTCTCAACCTCATTCCTTGATCATAAATAGACAGGACGTCAAACTCTAAGGGTGGGAATAAGTGCTAATTTTCTAGGAATACCTTGCGTAAGGTATCGATTTCCATGCAAAAAGCTCCACTTCATTTCCGTTTTATGATTATTTTACAGCACTATATCTGCTTCAAATGTCCGCCACAAAAGAGTTCCCAGAGAGCTCTTGGCGATATCCTACGTGGATATTCCCAAACAAGCCACACTGAGAGTTCGCATACACCTCGCGTGGCGAGGACTTGAGAAATCCTTTAGTGAGATCTATGCGAGCTCGCATTGCGAGATGTATAAGATATTCTCAAACAGGTCACATTGCGAGATATACAGGGTGAGTCTTTGACTTGTACATATATTTTAACTGTAGATTCCCCTCATCAGATGAAACACTTTTTTCCCATACCATTTTTCAAAATTCGGTTTCGTTTGTAAGATACAGGGTGTCGAAAATCCACGAAAAAAACACTTTCCTGTTCATATCTCCGGAACCGTTATTTCAAATGAACTGAATTTTGGTTCATTGGTTACTCTATTCATGACGCATATTCCTCAATCGAAACTTATTCAATATCTCTCCTAGTTTAAAAGTTACAGGGTGGTCGACTCATAAATTCATGCAAAAACACTATCAAATCACTTGAAAAGGATAAACGGTTCATGTTTTCGAAAGAATCAACCATTTTAGAGAATAAAAGTATCCCAATATTTTTTCGATAAAACGCGTCGTTTTCGAGTTATTCCTAAATGTATACGAAGAAATTTGAGGAAAAAATCATGAATTTCATAAAAAATCTGAATGCTTCCCTGGATTAAATATCATCGAATATTGTTTCTTCTCTGGTCCCTTAACAAATTAACAATGTTGTCAATTTTTATCAACTGAATTCCGAAAAGCATGAAATTATACAGTTTATAAGGAGTTTCTATTGAAAATTTATTGATACCTATTACCTACCCGTCCTTCAGGAAAATCTATCTTCTTAACAATATCCTCTTGGAATTTTTAATCGACCCTTCACTGTTTTCACATCACATTAATCACCTGTTTGCTTTATTCTCTGCAAACTGCAAGTAAATAAATAAATAATAAAACGAATCCATGTAGAAAGGTTATCGCGGCGTCGTTCAATGTAATCACAGACTGTACTCTGGAGTCTGGAGACACAGAAGAACGTCTTGTCTTGTCTTGCGTGGCGGCTACATCGCACTCGCAGCCGGCAGCGCACTTAAATTTAGATCGTAGCGCTGTATCGGCGAGAATCAGAACTACTCGTTTGGCATTTCCAAAGAGCAATGCGTAGAAGCCTTTAGCGAAAAGTAAACAAAACTAGTGCCTTTGTGATAGTTCTTCCTTTAACGATAGGGGACGTTCTGCTTTCTTGAGTTCGCCCATACCATTGTTGAAGAGAAAATCGGCAATCTGGCATCGTCTTCTCTAGAATTCTATGATATATCACAGAGGAATGGATTAGGTTAGGTCATTGACCTCGAATCATATGATTCTGATTAATGGAGTTAGGATAGGTTAGTGAGAAACTAATTTTTATAAGATAGTTTCAGGGTATCGAGGCAAATATGAACAAATTATTAGTGTTTACAAACTAATCTTCAGGAAAATCGAAGAAGGAACTTATTTTGGGGTGAGAAATATGGCATTTCAATTGCAGAAATTATGGAAGAAAACTTTTTTGCTAGGAAATATCGTGTTTGAACTAACCTTATTCAAATAAGGTTAGTGCTTGAGTATTTTCTAAATGTATCACCCAGAATATCTGATAATCACATCAATTTCAATTGAAAAATATGAACTTTGAGGTGTTTGTAGAGAATAATATCAGGCACGCATTTAGCACAATTTTTTTTCAAATGGCTATATCTCTTTAACAGAGCCGAATTCGGAAAAATGGAAAATGAAAAAAGGCTTCTTTAGGCCTCAAGAATCTACAGTTAAAATATATGTACAAGTCAAAGACTCACCCTGTATAAGAAGTTCCTTTATAGGTCGCATTGCGAAATGTTTAAGAAGTTTCTACACAGGCCGCTTTGCACAGGTAGGTATATACAGGTCGCATTGAGAAATGTGGATAGAAGATCAAAAACTAAGTCAGATTTGTCCTATTCCTATGATGAGAATCTGTATATTAGGCAAATTATTGAATTGAACTATACAACAAGCGGTGTTGAAAGTTATTTATCATGAGAGATTCATTCATTATTTTCGGTTGCAGCAGAAGGTATACTAAAACAAGCGAAAAACTCCTTTAATCATTTTAATTAACAAATAGCAACAGAAAAATATGGAAAAAAATTAATACAAAACATTATGTTTCTCCTCTGTTGTCCTCCACGTCTGCTTCATTTCATTTGGAAGAACAAAAATGACAGGTACAGTAATGAACTCTTGTCGGTTGTTTATACATTCATGAAAACGCGAATGAAAATTGTGTAAAGTACTTCTGGAGCACAAATTGAACAAATTTGCGGAAGATTCACAGTCCACCAGCATCATTCCATTTCTGAAATGAACGCCAGCAAAGTGGATCCCCCTTTCTTGGCTCTGGCACATCTCCTCCACTAGAAGATCCTCTAGGGAGGAGAGTTGCTCTGCCTCCAGGGTAGCCTTAGAGTATTCCTCAGGCATAATTCCCACCCTGGAGGTTTTCTTAGCTTTGAGAGCTGCTGCATAACTGGTGGCTTGCCCAGTTTTTGCTGCAGCCGTCTTCTGCTCTTTAATTTGATGCCGCAGCGGAGGTGTGATAAGCTCCGAACCTCTTTTGATCTCCGAAGGAGTGGTTTCCGGAGCGGGGCGCCGGAGGGCCTGCTTCCTAGCCTCCTCAGGTTTAACACCCTGGGGAGGAGTCGCAGGTACCTCCACACTCCCGCCGCACTGAGACCCCTCCTTAACGGGTCATCCCTGCCACCTGGTTGTCCCAGTTGGCGCAACTGGAATGGCAGTCGAGCTCTTTTTGGTCTATCGACCTTCCCCTGTGAAGGGTGCCCGGAAGAAGAGGCGGAGGATTTCTATCTAGCCACGCATCCCTTGGCTTGGTTTCCCACCGTGGATTTAGAATTTTTAATGAGGTTGTTTCCTCTTGGTCTAGGCGGTTAAGCCAAAACCCCCCCACTTCATTGGCCCGCGAGACATGACCACAGCCAGCCAAGGAATATTGGTAATACAGGATGGTCCCGAGGTGAGCTCCGGATCCCACCTGGCATCGAAATCCTGGTGCAATTCCTTGGTCATTAAGAATTTATTGATACATAAGTTTTCGTAGAGTAAACGATTATTTCGATGATTGTCTTATTGAATGATGTACCTACTTCGTTTTTCTATTTTATGACTTATCCTATACATGTGAGATTATGGCATGTAGGATCAATAAAGTATTATTACTATCATTATGGACCCTAGTGAAATTCTCTGCGACAATAATTTACAAAAAATATTCTGAAAGATAACAAATATCATCTCATGAACCTAACCTTAAATTTATGAGAGTTCTGTGATCGACATTGTTGACATTGTCGACACTTGCTTCATAGTCGACGCATAGTCGACGCGTCGAGGTCGACAATAAAAGTAGACGCGTCGCCGCCCAACTCTGCTCTGAAACCAGGTGTGATGGAGTTAGCACCTCTTCCTCACAGAATCTACACTCGTCTGTTTCTGATTGTCATCCGATGCTGGATCTCCGGAATGACGAGGTAAACCCTTCACATCATCCGATGCTTCCTGAGGTGACAGTGTAATATACAAAAGAGCCAGTGGACTAGTGGATGGTTTAACTTGTCATTACGGAGATCCAGCTATCTTTGGATCTTGTTGTTTTAACGTTACGAAGGAAATTTTTGAAGCGATCCATACCTGTAAGATTCCGCTTTTTTTTCTTTTTCGTCTTCTTCCTTCATGAAAAACTCTTCTTATAGGTGCATTGTCCTGCATTAATCATATTATGTTTTACACCTTGTAGGATGACTACTGAATATAATGTAGGTCCCTTCTCCAGTGAAGATACGCGTTCCCCATATTTCAAGTAACCTATTATCAATGCTTCCTTAAACGATCGTGAACTTCTCTTTCCATTGCTCTTCCTGAACTGCAAAAAATCAAAAATCGGAGAACAGAGATGGCAAATTCAACCGAGGGATTTTCTCCAATAAGGATGTTTACGAAGTATTGAGAATATTCGCGGAAAAAGGGCGGTAGAAAATCAAGAAAATGATCCAACTGTAAACATCGGATTCGCATGTCTACTAGCTTGGCGGGCAGCAGGCTTGCTGCCTCCAGTTTCAGTTGTGAGACGGCGTGCGTAGAGAGTGGAACGTGAAATTGAGCCCTTCTGAACATACCCGTTTTTCACGCGGCTCGACCCACGCGCTCACGGATTCAATTTACTTCCTGACTACTATCGGCGCAGAATGTGGCTGTAAGATTCAGTTTTCATCCGATGAATGTTCTTTTCTCAGGCCACTTGGTAATTCCTACATAAAATTTGGCGAACAATTCTGGACGTTATCAAAGACATGCACCATGAATTATTGATAATATAAAAGAGCATTGAATTTTTTATAAACGAAGATGCATAAAGAATAAAAAGTTTCAACCTCGGTTTCAAAAGATAGGTGATGTGAAATATGTGGAAAAAAAATGAATAAACAATTATCAAAAGCTTTCGAATAGGATTATGTGTTCTTGTTTGATGAGTGTTTTGTGAAATAAATCCAATTTGACAAGATGACCATGGTGACCCTGCTGAAAGTGGCCACTTTATTAGCAGTTGTTCTGGAATCCGAAGGTTTGTCCCTTTTATAATTTGCATCATGCAACATTCCCGAATATATTTTATAATTCGAAAGAATTTATTGGATATCGGATTTCCACCTAGGGGAGGGTTGGACAAAACAGGATAGTTCGGTAAACGGGATATAGGGCATTTTTCGAAAATAAACTGAGTTATCTGACGACTGGTAGAATAACTCGCTGTAAAAAAGGTATCAAATGTACCAGGTGATCATTCAGATCAGGGGTGTCAAACTCAAGGCGGGACTTGTGCCTGAATGATAAAAGCGGAGTTCAAAAGGGCCGCAAATCATATCCTACCCAAAATGGGTGAGCGGGGGGGGAGAAGAACTTGACTTGATTTTTTCTAATACATTGAAAGGAGATTCAGTTCATCAATAAAATTGCTTAAAAATCCATATAAATGTCAAATACAAGAAAAATCTAAAATCTCTGGTGAAGAAAAAATCTTTTTTCTACAAGTTTTACAAGTTGGTTGATTACCGTAAAACAAATACCTGATTCCTGAACAGAGAAAATTCAATATATTTTTTTGAAGTGCGGCCGCAATAATTTACGATGCGGGCCGCGAGTTTGACATGCTTGATTCAGATGAATGGTGAATCTGTAGTGCGTGACAGCGACATTTCATAAAAGTAGAGTTATTCTATTTGGTTTTAACGGTAGCGAGTGAAGAATATTTCAATTCTAATCAAAAAATTGATAACGGTTAGTAGTTCGAACGATGATTTGGACAATTGACTACATTTTGTGACATTTCTAGATTCGACAAATCATTTTTTTCGGCAACCGTCCGGGATGTACCCACTTCCCGGACGCTTTTTTTCTGAGAAAGTAGCATTTCCTGGCCTCCGGGAAGTACCTACCTTCTTTCCGGACTAGGCCAGAAAAAATCACGTCGTTGTTGTCATTGTTATAATCATCACATTAGCAACGAAATAACGGATGACAGTTCGGGTAAAATGGGATAGGTACCAAGCGGTCGGGTATAACTTGATAATATATACTTGAAAAATCTATAGGGGAGAAGCCTATTATGAATCGAAAACTCAGCCTCCATAAAAATAAAACAAGGAAGGAAAATGACGAAAAAGTAAAATATCTAATATTCAACAATAAATTAAAAAACAGAAGAGAGGAAAAAAAAGAGGAACACAATGTAACCTGCATGTATTGTACAGAATTTTACACGGTTACGGTTGGGTAATGTGCCAGGATTGTCAGCTTTGGTCTCACGAAGCTTGTGCTGGGGTGGATACTGAGTCGTACTCGTGCGATTTTTGTCGTTGCTGGAGTGTTAATTTGTTTTTATTATAAATATGAATTTCCTAATGGGTTCTCTCTTCATCTTCAATAAATATAATCGACTCCCATTATCATTTTCATTCTCATTCATAAACCATCCCATTTTACCCGACTAGGATGGCAGAACAGGATACTCTAACTTTTATCACGAATATGACATTTTCTATATAATCATCAATCTTTTTAGGAATTATTGATACTTTATGAATAGAAGTAGAACATCAATGGAGAAGTTATGCAGAGGTATCTGTTATCAATGGCTTGGTGTTTCATACACCCTCCATAAAAAAACATTTGGTATTTAATCTAAATGAGACCGAATGAAACTTTTCCTTTCGGAATATTGATGTGAATAAGGACAGGTCAACGGTCAAAATCTTTCCGTTGAAGGGCATTCATCCATATATTTACAGAACCTTACAAAGTGACCAAACCATTTACATTCGAGGTCTATTCGGACTTTCAGATGAGAACGCCTTTTAACTGAACACCAACTTTACAGTTTGTAGGTTAACATCAACTGAGGAAAGCCCTTCCAATATAAGCATTCTAGAGCTGATAATGAATTGCCGAATGAACTTAAATGCGAGACAAATTATAAAACATTCAGGAATATTGTGACGGAGCTACTCTCTGATTAGACTAGAAAACTTTAGTTCGTGGGGTATTTTAGAGCAGGATGGAGCTCATTCAGGGTGTCTGATTGGGAAGAAAACAGAGGTTTATTCTAGTAAAAAAATCAGGATTTTGGAAAATCGTTCGAACCCGTAAATTTGGTTTTTGAGGATGACATTCAACCTTTCTCTACATAAAAACCATCATCATATCATTTGGTCTCCCTGCGCGGTAACACCACTCCCTCAAATTTCAATAGAAGAGATGGGTCATGCGAGATCGTATGAATAAGACAGTAAACATGGTACATGAAACCTACAAACTCAGGGAAATAATTGAATTCTAGATCTGCACATGCAGAACATACAAAATTTCTGTAATAAAAATTTTTTCGATGAGAGCTGTCAATGTGGAAGATGTTACATAGGACAGACGAACCAATTAGAATAAAACAGCATAAGAATGACGGCAAAGGAAAATTTTTGGATGAAGACGGAAAAACAGCGCTAGCGTTGAACAATGCCAACACAGGTCACCAATTCCACTTTAATGTCTGTCTTGGATGGGGAGAAAAATTTCATGAGAAATTTGTGCGAAATTATATACAAATCAATTCAAATAATACAGTAAACAATAGAAGTGATATCCAGGGATTGAACCGATCATACAATCACCTAATATCACTTTTCAAACAGTTTAGAAATCGTTGAAACAATCGATCCGAATTCTTGTTAGATCGCTTGTGTTCGCCAGAATACTCAATATTGTCTTTGTTTGCCTCCCATAATTATGTGAAAATCGTTTCTTACATTGTATATTTATTATTTGTTATTTGTTGGCATTCACATTTATTCTAAACAACAAATAAAACTAGGTGGGACACAATGTTTTGTTAAATTTCAATGTATCAGATTTGTTACGTCTGTCGTTTTACTCTTGAGAAAGTCGAAATAATATATCGACGAAACGTCGACATTGTTTCAAAAAGTTTTTTTTATTAAAGTCCTAACCCTGTGATATCCACCCCTAATTCTTATTTTTTTTTACATTTACCTACCATTTTCTCGTAGTCGTTGGTGAATTCGTGTAAATAGAATGTGATGTTGAGCCACATATTCAGTGACCATGTCTGCATGTCATTTCCATGCTTTTAGAGATTTACCACCACAAAGACAGTAATCAAAGTGCATATAGTTCATTTCTGCGTTTGTGGATAACGTCATTTCAATGAGTATGGGACAAAAATCTCAAAATGATAAGCCAGATCAAAAACTCATTGCATGTCCTTAAAGTTAGCAGTGCCACTTTCGAGAAATTCAATGAAACCTATTGCATTAATTGTCGAATAATTGTCGAGAATTTGTCGTGAAAGAAAAAAATTTGTCGCGTCCTTAGTTTTTTTTCTACGGAGTGGCTTTGCTAACTTAACGTTAAGTTAGCAGAACCACTTTTTCAATATCGCCCGAATCTCATGAAAATGCTTACAAATAATTGTCGAGTAATTGTCGTAGTCGATATGAAGTAAAAAAAAACCCAAAACATCCATTCCTTTTTGTTTATTTTACGTCTTTTTCCCGCGAGTTCGAGATATTCCTAGAATTATCGCATTTTTGGCAACAGCGCATTCGGAATTGACTCTTTTTCTATTGCCTTAATTGTCGAATACCTGCCTCGAATTTGTCGTGAAAGAAAAAAATTTGTCGCGTCCTTAGTTTTTTTTTCTATGGGGTGGCTTTGCTAACTTAACGGTTAGCAGAACTTACTAAGTTAGCAAAGCCACCCCGTAGAAAAAAAACTAAGGACGCGACAAATTTTTTTCTTTCACGACAAATTCTCGACAATTATTCGACAATTAATGCAATAGGTTTCATTGAATTTCTCGAAAGTGGCACTGCTAACTTTATGGACATACTCATTGCAAAATTTGCTACCATTGTCATAGCAAAATATGTATATAAATAATTCCAGCCTGTACGAGTCAGGCGTATAAGCTGTTGATAAATTATTCTTTTCTCAAAAACTGTGAATTAAGGTTTCTGAGTCAAGGTATGGGGGGGGTACTTAATTTAATTTTTGCCAGTTTATGATTTCCAAGAATAGAATTGAAAACTTATTTTCCGTCGCCATCTCAAGGGAGCTGTAACAAAAAAAAGTTTTTATGAAACTGTTTTTTGACAAGGAATCTCCCCGTAAATTTTTTCGCAACTTACTGTGCATAAACGAATTTCTGATAGTGTGACACCTGAGGACAGAGCAAATTCGCTAAAAATGTTGGTTATATTATGAAAATCAATAAAGCGAATACGAAATATGAATTTATCCACAGGGTTCGCGCTAAAAAGCTCCTGACATTTTTTGAAATGGAGTCTCTCCGGTTATTTTGAACGTTTGTGTGAATTTTTCAAGTTGGCATGAAGAATTAAGAAAAGACGATAAGTATATATTGTTTATTTCAATGGCCAATACTAGTCATTTATGAAAATCATGTACTGACTATTCTTCTTCAGCATTCTTCGAATCCAGAGTGAATACTTGGAATGGAGAATCAAGATAAACACGAAGAAGACCGTTGCAATCTATTTTGGTGGGAAGAGATAGAACAAAGAAGGACTGAGAAACATCAGGAAAGAAGAAAATGAGATAGAATGTAAAGAAAAAGCAACGTACCTAGGAGTGATATCAGACAAGAAATTCAACTACAACAAGCAAATCGAGCAGAATAAGAAGGAGACGTGGCGACTACTCGGGCTTCTGTACCCGCTGCCAAATCCCAAGAGCAAATTTCACTGGAAAAGGAAGTGAAAATAATCAAGACAATTCTTAAACCGAGGATAACTTGTGCCGGCGCGATATGGAACAACGTGGAAAGTTGCAAGAAGAAGGAACTCCAAAGTACATTGAACTGAGTTATAAGATCATCGATCGGAGGTCCCTGGTACAGAACTAAAAATAAAACCGATAGAAGACATTGTGAGGAAGCAAACAAGGAACCTAATAGAAGAAATTAGACAATACTTAAACGAAGAACTAAGGAAAATAACGGATATTCGGATCAAAATGACTGACAAGAAGAAATACCTAGCACACCTGACAGACTCTCAAAACCAACAAGGGGGTGAAAACCAGTACACAGTAGAAGAAAGTGGATAATCGAGACAAGAGGCGTATGGAATCATGGTTCCGGTCCTCGTAAGAAAAATCGAACAAGACCAATACAGGGTTGGGATAAAATATGGAACCTGTAAATATCTTTTAAACGAAAAGAACGATATTTATGAAAACTTCATATGAACATATCCTGAACGTCCCACCTTTTGGGATGATGGGTGGTAAAGTTTTCAAAAATAAATCATTTATTATCAATATCTACAAAACCACTTCAGATATTTCAATGAAATTTGTCATTCATATACTACGAATCAAGAGACATTTTTCAATGTACCTATCACTTTTTTTAAATTACCACCAGTGGCGTTCGTGCGTAATTTGACCTGTCTATTTTGGCAGACATTGATGGTACGCCACAGTTTTTCCCTGGAATGAAAATCATTTTTGAAATTCTCTCCCATTTCTCACCAAAGTTGATCACTTGATTAGGTATGTTCAATCCGATGCACAGTTTTCGCTCAAAAAAATAAAAACCGTTTCTCAGCAAGATCATAACAATATCCTTAATACGTACATATGACCATATAACTATGCAGAGACATACGCCACAGGTGGAAATTCAAAAGTGATACATTAAAAAACGCCTCTTTCATTAAAATATCTGAAGTGGTATTGCAGATAAGTATCAATTAATAAATGATTCATTTTTGGAAATTTCACCATCCTGTATCTCAAAGGGTAAGACGTTCGGACATTATGTTCATAGCAAGTTTTTTTTTCTTGAAATGGGCCTAAACATCACCCCCATGAAAATTGACATCCATTCAGAAAAAACCTTGTATACCTCCGGTTTAACCGAAAATGCCATCAACTTCTTCAATTTGAATGGGACAACCCATATATTTATACAGATTTTGAAAGAGCTTGCTATTTTGAATTCATACATACTGAGTTTAGTGAAAAAAAAATTGTAAAAACGAGGAATATAGCACTTTAATCCCAATTAACCAACAAACTAACAGGAATTGAGAGAATTATTGATGAATGTGAACTAATGGAGAAGACCTGGAAAGAGTGACTCAAGAATTTGTTAGTGGCATATTGTCAGCAAGTAAACGGTGAGCATTTGGAACATTCGAAGTAGGTAATTTTGTTTCTCATTCTATATTATACTAAAACGGTAACTCTGTGGTCCGGCCCGCGGAATCTGTCGAAAAAGTGGGTCCAGAAGAATCTTAAAATCGCAGCAAAGCTGCGATACAGGACAGAAATTTTTACACGGTCGGAAAGAGGAATGATCGATTCGTATGTGGGCGAAATTTCGATCTTCTGGCGATGTAAAAGTATTTCAAAAAAATTCGCGAAAATCGCGAAAAAATTCGGCGAAAAGGGCAATTTTAAACTCGATAAAACTTCTTTCGCAGATATCCTGGCCGTGATGTAAATATACGGATCGAAAGAGGAAGAGAGTCAACGCAAAATAGCTTGGTATTCATATTTCCCATAATTTCCCCATTTATTCAGGAAAATTGATCAAAGTTTGACATTTCTCCTATAAAATCGCCCGATCTGCAGAGATCACAGCGAACTATTTGACATTGTAGCTGTAAGCTTTCAGAGTTTGGCCACAGCCTTTTATAGAGAAAGCCCGGAACACAATCTGACAACTTCGCTCAGATTCCGCGATCGGAGGCCGACCGATAAGGATACCTCGAGGGATAACTGCTTAAAAGGTAGATCTGCTGGCCCGTATACTAGTTATTCTAAAATGAAATGTACACCTTATTGTTCAACTAACAGTTTTCACAATTTTTTTTACACTATTACACTATTTTAACACGTATGTATGGATTCAAAATAACAAGCTTTTTCGAAATCCAGATATCGAAAGAACAATGAATGTGCTCCCTGATACAAATACATGGCACAAATTTTCATCAACGCCAGTGAGTTAATTTCTGTACAACATACATTCTCACTGCCGTGTCAAGGTACATCGTGAAAGATGGAACAGATTTTTTTTGCATCCATCAGTATTGACCTTGAATGAACTTTGCTATCCTTTCTTTCACGACTCGTTTGGTAAACCTCATATCCACGAGAAAAATACTTATCATAATACGCTCGTTCTATAACTATTGTACAGGGTGGGCAAAATTGGTGCTACATGAACTAAAACTTTTTAACCCGAGGAGATAGAGAAAAATGTCCTCTTTTTTCGAGAAACTGATAATGCCATCAACTGCATTCCTCTATCTTCTTTTGTTTCCGAGTTATAGGCCAAAATTGAAATTTTGGCGATTTCAACTTTGATCATTATCCCCGTTTCTGTTTATGCTAGGATGTTGAAATAAAAATATTATACAGGTACTTTTCTGATAGCAATCCAGTGGCGTACTTTGATTTTTTCTAAGTGGTCTATTTGCTGAGTTATAACATAAAGTTGGGTTTTTTTCCTATGGAAACAGTAAATTGAAATGACTTAGGAAGAATCGCCATTTTTTTCCCGTTTCAGAAATGTATCATATGTCATACATCGCCCTCAGATTCGTTAAGATATCATGAAAAATATGGTTTGAATATGGAATTCAAATTATTGAGTATTAAGTAGGCTGAGGGCCGATTGCACCGTAGACAAAACTGTAGATTAAATCTTAAACCTCGATTAGTGTCTATGATAATCAATAGACACTAATCGAGGTTTTGGATTTAATCTACAGTTTTGTCTACGGTGCAATCGGCCCTTAATCATAATAATAATAATAATAATAATATATATTTATCCTTTTAACCACATATTTACATGTATAAATACAAGAAAAATATATATAGGTATAGGATATGTCAAAAACTAGTACATATATTCTAATTAACCCCTTCAAAATATTCCCTAACAGAGTAGAAACCCTTCGAAATTAAAAATTTTTCAACTGACTCACAGAATAAACCAATAATTATCAATAATTTTCAATTCGAGTGGAAGTGCATTATAGATCTTAATTCCCATATACTTTGGTGATTTCTCGAAACAAGTAAGTCTGTGAAATGGTACTGTCAGCTCATGCAATTGTCGAGTCAGATAATTGTGGTTATAATTTAACGGCAGAAATGTTTTGATGTTCATTTTAACATATTTTAATATTTCAAGAATATATACGCACGAAATAGGTAGAATTTTCTGTTTCACGAATAGTAATCTACAAGAATTTTTAGGAGATACTCCACAAATTATTCTAATTGCTCTCTTCTGAAGTTTGAGAACCCTTTCAATATATGGCGAAGAGCCCCAAAACATAATACCATATTTTATTCTAGATAAGAAGTGGCTGAAATAGTAAGACCGGCATATTTCATAATTAGTGCTAATCTTCAGTCTAGACAACGCATAGCATACTGATGACAAAAGTGAACAGAGCCTAACTATATGATGTTGCCAATTCAGATTGGAGTCAATGACAACGCCTAAGAAGTTGACAAAATGAACCTGTTCTATTGATCTGTTTCCAACCCTAAGCAAGAGGCTTTTGTCTAAATGCTCCTCAGTATTTTTCAGAGAAAACTTAATGAAGACTGCTTTGCTAGCATTTAGAAATAATTTATTGTCAGTGGCGTTTATTTCGACGTAGTGGACTGTCTGAACTTCTTTTCCTGCGCTGATTAATTTAAAAGAAACACGTGTGTACTAACACTAACAGTTTATTTCAAGAAGAATTAAGCACACAACCAATTTAGGTTATGTTTACACCAGTTTAGTGTAGTATAGAACTATAAACGTAAATGCCTGCAAATCACAGAACATCTAATAATCTAACTGCAACTCACAGTAGATTGACGAGTATAATTTGTATATATCTACTCTTTAGTAGATTGAAGAAGAGAGAGTTATTTTAAATATTTGAAATAGGCACATCAACATCTGACTAATACATAGAACTTTAACATGGAAAAGAAGAAGAGATCAAAGCACATGAACATGAAATTAAGAAAGATATTAAGCGTTAAATTATACAGAATGTACCATCTTTATGGAAAATATACCTACATGAAAGAGAATACAATTAAGAAATGAAATTAATGAATTACTGATGATGATTATCGAGGCTGGCGCCATCTATCGGACTACTTTCCAATTACTAGATATAAATACAGGAATCTAAATTTCTCCATGCCGCCCCACTTGACAGGCTGTAAGGCTTCAACCCAAAAAACAAAATTAAAAAATGGCTCTCAAACATGATATACAAGTTCAAATATTTAAGAATTTAAAATTGAAAATTTTCATATTACACAAAGAAAAACAATGCAAATACATAATAAAGAAAATCAGTCTTTTGTCATATTTGACAACGGGCACAGTTTAATCACTGGGCGTTTTATAACATCCTCAATAGTTTTCACACTCACTACACAGGTGATTCCATCACCACCGGGATCCCATTTGGCTGGACAATGATTCCAACAGGAACTTCATTGAGGCCTGTAAAGTCCATCCTTTTTATTGTCTCGTGGCCAAGTTTCCAACATCTCTGTTGAAGCTGATGAAGTAGTTGGTACCTCGACATGCAATTCAGCTGAATAGATTTGACATCAGGATGTGGTACACTTTGACAAGGGCGGCCAATGTGAAAATAATCTGGAGTCAAAGGGGTTAAATCGTTGGGATCTGACGAAAGGGGACGCAAAGGTCGAGAATTGAGGAAGGATTCGATTTGAGTCAACGTGCTGAATTCCTCAAAGGTTAAATCGGTTTCGCCAATGACTTTTGACAAAAGTTCTTTAAAGGATTTCACCTTAGCTGATGTTGAGAAGGAAACTAATTCAACTAATCCAAGATGGGTTGTCTCGACACTCAAACATACGATCAGGCAGATATAAGCCTTATAAGCATTGCATATTTTTGGTATTTTGTCCTTTGTATTGAATGGACCAGCATAATTGAGACCAGTTGATAATAGAGAAAATGAGATATTGACTATGCAATCAGGCGGATCACCCATAATTACAGAAGTCGACTTTGGTGTAAACTTAAAGCGTTTTAAACAAATTTGACCAATCTTTTTCGCATTTAATGTAATTTTTAATGGCCAATACAATTGTAAAATATTACTCAAGAGGATTTGTTGGCCTGTGTGTAGCAGTTTAATATGCTCTAAATGAAGTATCAAGCTGGTAAAAGGATGTTGATAATCCAATATGATGGGTTGTCTATGAATCACAACCTCAGAATCAGACAATGAATGACATTTGAGAATTGTGAATAAATATTTGGTGGCAGACTTTATCAGTCGGGCCAATATGGTTTTGAGCCATTCTAAGCATAGCATAATTGAAGGTTTCAGTAGAGGAACCTCTTTCCTTAAATATAGAGATATTTTCATCTCACCTTTATCATTAATCGATCTCAAATAAATGACGCTACTATATGATTGATTGCTTGCATCTGAGAAACTAAAAAATTGTGCACTCAAAGGATCCACGAACAGCAAGAATCGAGGAAGTGAACTCCACTTCATCAAATATTGTTGAAAAGCTAAAACTTTCTTTTTTGAACGATCAAGTATTTCCACATCCCAATCCAATTGAGGACTCCATAACTTTAGGATGAGCCTTCTATGAACAATGAAAGCAGGATATAATAGACCTGGATCGAAAACCTTAAAATTCTCTGATATATTATGAAGATGAGGACATCGACAAGCAACAATAAGGTTGGATAATTGACAATTACTTCCAGAATACCATTGTATACGTACACTCTTTTTCCATTTATAACGAATAGTGAAAAAACATGAAGGATTTGACCGAGCCTTGAAACGATTCAAGAATTCCACAATATTGGGTCTCCATTTACTCAAGATGAAGCTCTTAGATGTCAACACTTTTCTATGTTCATCACAAATCTGACTAGTATTTGATTTACTACTGAATCCAGTAATCAACTCATTGAAATATTCTAAAATAATGTTTGAAATCGTAGGATATTGATATTCTGAAGCCAACTGTTGAAAACAAATAATGATTTTATAACCTGCACTAGTAAGACAATGTGTACTAGTATTGAAGCTGTACATTTGAACATTCTTACCCCGATCAAATCGACAAAGGATTCTTCGTGAAGTTTGATCATTAGGATAAACTAATTTCTGTCGATACAATTTTGGAATATCTGAAGAGACAGCACGAGAGAACTGACGGAATCTTGTTAGCATCTGAAACAAACTATGAATAATTTTGGGCCTGACTACCTGAAGGTCATTCAATGAATAGCCCGAACTTGAAGATGATGAACTATTAAAACCCACTGTGATCCTATTACCATCTCGAAGAACCTCATGATGACTTAGAGAATATATTTTATTATGTGACAATTCTCTCAGTAAACCTATATGCCCTAAATTAGGGTACTCTTTAAGTAACCCTTTGATTGCTATTGTTTTGAACTTGTGCAACTTCTCAATATCATTACAAATATGAATCTTCAACCCAAAACGACCGGTATTATCTTGAACTAAATCATTATCATAGTTCAAATCGTTACTATCATTTGATTTCGATGACTCAATGGTCAAATCTACAACATTGTGCTTATTCAAATTTGAAATGCTCTCTACTATTCTTGGCAAATAGAGAACTGGCAATTGAATTGGAGAACTAGGTTCAAAATTTTCATTGCTATACTCGAATTCACCAGTCTCACTAAGGATGGTTTTTGTCTTACATGAGGCTGTCATCATTTTATCAAAAAATAATTCTCTTTCGTTGAATTGAATATCGAACTGATCCTCCTCGCATGTTTCCTCGATAGTTGATTGAATCTGGTCAAATTCATTATCAAGCAACAACAATTCCTTTCTGAATCTTTCTAAACGAATTTTTTCCACTTCACTTAAAGATCGATCACTATAAAATTTTTTAAATAATGGTTCCAATTTGCATAAAAGAACTGTGAACCTGCGCTTTATACTATCACGTCTTGTGATAAGCCATTCAAATTCATCCATATCAATGACCAGTTCTTTAGCTATGTCAATGACTGAATGCAACTACTTAACAACTACCAAATTTTAAAATTTATTCAGAGGAAAAATGATTAAAATTGTTGACTCAAATACTATAAGGAAGGAATTTAAAGGATACTTATCAGACATTTCCATTGGCACTTGGTTTCCTCTTGATCGTCTTTGAGTCTTCGAAGATGTATTCAACCTTCGATTATCTTTGGCACACCTCGATCTCCAACGTTTGGCTCTCCTCAAACGGGAAGCAGATAAAGGTAACCTCGGTTTCTTGAAATAAACTTCAATTTCTTCTTTGAATGTGAACTTTCCTCTGGCACTTTCTTGGTTTCCAACGGCTGGAATTTCCTCGCACTCAGGAACAGAAAAGATTTACCAAATTAACACACTCAAATTAACCAGAATTTGGCACGTAGGACCATGCGTTTATTTCGACGTAGTGGACTGTATGAACTTCTTTTCCTGCGCTGATTAATTTAAAAGAAACACGTGTGTACTAACACTAACAGTTTATTTCAAGAAGAATTAAGCACACAACCAATTTAGGTTATGTTTACACCAGTTTAGTGTAGTATAGAACTATAAACGTAAATGCCTGCAAATCACAGAACATCTAATAATCTAACTGCAACTCACAGTAGATTGACGAGTATAATTTGTATATATCTACTCTTTAGTAGATTGAAGAAGAGAGAGTTATTTTAAATATTTGAAATAGGCACATCAACATCTGACTAATACATAGAACTTTAACATGGAAAAGAAGAAGAGATCAAAGCACATGAACATGAAATTAAGAAAGATATTAAGCGTTAAATTATACAGAATGTACCATCTTTATGGAAAATATACCTACATGAAAGAGAATACAATTAAGAAATGAAATTAATGAATTACTGATGATGATTATCGAGGCTGGCGCCATCTATCGGACTACTTTCCAATTACTAGATATAAATACAGGAATCTAAATTTCTCCAGTCAGTGAACCACTCAGAGAATCGTATCATGCTATTATATGCACCGCACAATGCATTCTGCAGTGATCTATCAGTACACAGTAGTGTATTATCATCTGCGAACATTATTAAATTTGATGGATCATCGATGGTAGCACACAAATCGTTCACAAATATCAAAAATAGCAATGGTCCCAGTATAGATCCTTGGGGCACACCACACTTAATACCGACAAATGATGAACGCACTCCGGCTACCTCAACCAACTGCATACGATCAGATAGATATGATTTTATTAGTACATTAATGTGGCCTCTAAGACCTAACGATTTCATTTTTTCCAATAATAAATCATGCGATACCAAATCAAACGCTTTACTCAAATCCATAAATATTGACAAACATTTTTCCCGATCATCAATACTTTCATACAGTTTTGTAATGAAAGCCATTAACGCAGTTTGTGTTGATCTTTTTTGTCTAAACCCATGCTGACAGTTGGATAGTAAGTCATGTTTATTTATGAAATGATAGAATTCTCTCGAATATAGCGCGTTCAAACATTTTTGAAACCGAGGACAACAATGATATGGGTCTATAATTCTGAACAACTGTATGTCTCTACGTATGCTGTAATTATTATTTCACGGTTGAATACTTGATGGTGTGATCTCTGTTTGAAACAACTGTCAGTTATTAGAGATTGAAGTCATCGTTGGCGTTATGAAAATATTCGAAAAACATGATATGTTAAATGTTTTATTTCAGCTCATAGCTAACAGGAACAAATGCAAACCATACAAGTATCGTTAAGTTTAATAACTGACAGTTGTTTTAAACGAGATCACACCATCAAGTATTCAACCGTGAAATAATAATAACACCATGCGTAGAGACACATAATTCTATGATTCAGCCTACTTAATCCTACTCAATAATTTGAATTCCATATACAAACCATATTTTTCATAATATCTTAACAAATCTCAGGGCGATGTATGACATATGATACATTTCTGAAACGGAAAAAAAATGGCGATTCTTTCTAAGTCATTTCAAACCACGGCTTCCATAAGAAAAAATACAACTTTATGTTACCTATAACTCAGCAAATAAACCACTTAGAAAAAATCAAAGTACGCCACTGGATTGCTATCAGAAAAGTGCCTGTTTAATGTTTTTATTTCAACATCTTAGCATAAACCGAAACGGAGATAATGACCAAAGTTGAAATCGCCTAAATTTCAATTTTGACCTATAACTCGGAAACGAAAGAAGATAGAGGAATGCAGTTGATGGCATTATCAGTTTCTCGAAAAAAGAGGGCTATAAAGTGCCATTCATTGTTCTCTATCTCCTCGGGTCAAAAAGTTTTAGTTCATGTAGCACCAATTTTGCCCACCCTGTACTATGATCGATGAATCTAGATATTCTAAATATTGCACATCAAAGATAGTGAAAATAATGTAACATCAGAATTCTTCTTCCGCATCGATTGAAACAATTCAATCATGTGTATGGGAAATCTCATTTTTTCTACAAACGCAACTTCTTAGTCGAATTAATCAGAAAAAACGTCATAGCCTGCTATATTTGGAGAAATTCCTAGCAAACTGGCTGTTTCCGGTAGCACTGCGGAACGTGTCTGGAATATTGGTAATCAGTTAGGGATTACCGAAATGGTGGATGCCTTAGCAACTGCATCCCTATGAGATTTCAACGTCCAGTCCAACTCGAACATTATGACCGAGAAGCTTAGACGAGGGTCAGGACATTAACACAGATTAACGAATGGGCTTGAGTGTACTATTATGTTCAATTCTCGTTAAGGGGTATTACGGGGAATTCACAGGATAGTACCTACTATATTCGTTATAATAGGAATCGGAATGAATTACTCAGGATTCCGAGAATTTCAGAGTTTCAAATTTAGAGTATTCCGGATTTTCCAGCCATGTGCAGCAGGAATTTCACCTAACGTTTTGCCTACAACTGCGGTAGGCATCTTCAGAGGATTCTTGGTGCTTACCAGTTCGAAGCAGTCATTCGTAACTTCTGAAGATGCCTACCTGAGTTGTGGTCGAAACGTTAAGTGAAATTCCCACAGGCCCACGGCTAGAAAACTCGGAATACTCCAAATGTGAAGTTGAATCCAGCCGTAAAAGCCTTCATCAATAGACTTTGAAATTTTATTATACAGGGTGAGTCTTTGACTTAACTGTAGATTCCTCTCATCAAACAAAACACTTTCTACCTATACCATTTTTCAAAATTCGGTTTGGTTTGGAAGATACAGGGTGTCGAAAATCCATTAAAAGAACACTTTTCTGTTTATATCTTCCGAACCGTTATTTCAACTGCACTGAATTTTGGTTCATTGGTTACTCTATTCATGGTGCATATTCCTTAATCGAAACCCATTCAATATGTATCCTAGTATAAAAGTTACAGGGTAGTAGACTCATCAATACACGCAAAAACACCATAAAACCACTTTATAAAGGTTCATATTTTCGAAAGAATCAATCATTTAAGTAACTAGAAGTATTCCTATTTTTTCTCAATAAAACGCGTCGTTTTCGAGTTATTTCCAATTTTTTCCGGAGAAATTTGACGAAAAACTCATTAATTTCAAGAATAATCTGAATGCGTCTCTGAATTAAATATCATCGAATATTATTCCTTCCCTGGTCTTCAAACGAGTTTACAATGTTGTCACAATATTCATCAACTTTGATGAGACTTGAATTCAAACGATGGAAAATGCTGATGAGAGATATTTCAATAATGAAATCCCACGGAATATAAAATTGAACACCAAGGAGCATTTAATACGCACAGTTTCTATTAAAAATTCAATGTTACCGGTCCATATTGAAGTTAAATGTCGATGAAATTCGAATATGAAGGATGAATCTCGATACAAACTACTTATCAAATTGAAATTAATGTAGAATAATATGATACCTGATAATCTGTGGTGATGTTTCTATCTAAACAATATCCTCTTGGAATTTTATGAACTCGACAGGGTTAATTTTATATTAATTCACTTCACATAGTAATCACATAACAATAATTTATTCACTGAATGTATTCAGAACTTCACATAATGTTCACACTGTTTACAGTTTGTTATTGTTTGAAGTTGGCACTCCAAGGGTAATTGAGACAACCAATCTGTCGGTTTTCGCTATACGCATGCTTGGTGAAATTTCGCAGAAGAGTCGATTTCTGATGGAGACGGCATAATTCATAGATATTCATTCTATGTTTCGTAAAAAATCCTTAACCTCAATGCAAATATCAGCAAGCTGACAACATCTTCTTGAAATTTCTGTGCAAACATTCACAGAATGTATACAAAATAGATTAGGTTAGGTCTCGGGTTAGGTTGTTTGATAATAAATTCTGATGATCTGAATGAAAAGTCTTTTTTTCATGGGATTTTGTGGGAATTTCGAGGAATATATGATCAAGTTATTACAGTTTACAAACTAATCTGCAGAAAATCGAAGAGGGAGAAATGTGGCTTTTTAGTCGAAAATTCACATGAAACCGGATGCCGGATGAAACTAACTGTTTTTGTTGAAATTATCGTGTTTGCAACATTTTTATTCCAATAAGGTTAGTACTTGAGTATTCCCTAAATGTATAAACTCAATATGGAAAAAAGGTTTCTTTTGGCCTCACGAATCTACAGTTGAAATATAAGTACAAGTCAAAGACTCACCCTGCATTATCGTTTCATGTAAGACCAGAAGAAAATTCTGAAGCTCTGAGAAGTTCTAATGATATTGAGATATTAGTCTAATTGAAAAATAAAAATTTCTAGCACAATAATTTTGCAGAAGCAATGCACTGTGCGCAGGGCCGGATTAAGACCACTTGGCGCCCGGGGCACAATATATTTTTTCGCCTTCTCGATTTCAGCGATTTCCGTATGTAATTAGTAACTCAATGAATTCGCCCCCAATTCTGAATTCGCCCTGGGCAATTGCCCTTTTTGTCCTGGGGTTAATCCGGCCCTGACTGGGCGGATATCAACATGTTAATTTATTGTATGTCTCATGCAATTGCAGCTGTTTGATGCCCGCTTTTAGTGTAGTATTTGCAGGAACATATCTTGATATTTTAATATTTTGATGAATACATTTTTCGATAATATTTGAAATAAAGTGAAAAAAAATCAAAATGACAGAATATTCTTTTCTTATGATATCTCAATAACCGGCCCTGATAATCTCGATTTGTTTGAACTGCTTGACAATGCTTCTATAATTGCAACTTTTTCTCCATTTGGTCGACCTTCTAACTGGGGTTAAAGTTATACAATCCCATTAAAAAAGTGGACACTCTGTTATATATATCCGATAGACGTATCCAGTCCCGGTACGTTCTCAAGGCGACCTAAGACCCACATGATCCGTATGTTTTTTACGAGTACCTATATATGCAAAAAAAAGGCCTCCTACAAAATATAACTCTCTAGCGAGGGGGTAATCACGGAGCAAAATTTTGTACAATATATCCAAATATATAAATATATCCAGGTATATCCACGTATTTCCAGGTATATACATCTAAGTATATCCAGGTATATCCATGTATTTCCACGGCATATCCATGTAAATCCACAGTATTTCCATGCATTTCGAACTACCCTATAGTCATAAACACTTTTATCCACGACTGCTATAGAATATAGCTCTTTTAATAACGAATTTGATCCCAGAATGTCAGTATTCAATCACTTGATATGAATTCGACAGATTTCCTCGGGCCGGTCCACCGAGTTACCATTTCAGTATAGTATAGGAATAGGACAAATTGCTCTAGTACATTTATGTCATCATTTGATAGCTTAGCAAATATTCACCATCAGGTTTTCGAATACTGTTTCCATTGCAAATCTGAATTGAATATACAGGGTGTTTCACCATAAACTGGACAAACATATGTAGCCGTGTAGACGACATCGGGTAAGTCATTTTTGACTTATGACATATACCCCGTTTTCGACGCATAAGCGAAATACGGGGTGTTTGATGTCAACTTTGAGCAATATTCTGATAACTGTGATGAGTTATGCGTGACATTTGGAATAACGGTTTCTGGTCAGGTCTCAGTATTTTTCAGGAATCAATTCAATTGTGGTGTAGGATTTCGAAAAAAAAATTCGAAATGGCGGAAAACCTGCAAAGTTGGATTTTTTTTTCTCGGTTGCCAATTTGAAGAGCACTTTTTCAACTTACTAGATTTTCTAAGATTTTCCGTGAAAATTTCTTTTCAAAATTCGAACTCAACATTTTTTTTACATGTCTTCAGTGAAAAAAAAAATCTGCCGAAATTGTTGAAATTTTTCATGGTTGAACTATCTTTCATTCTGAATACTGTGGTGAAAACAGAATAAAATAATATCCATTGGTTTTCTTTTTGTAGCCTTCAAAAGATTACGCTCGGAGAACTTTCATAATTTTTATTCAAAAAACTAGAGGCCGTACGAAGGTCAAATTTAGGCAATCAGCTGCCAGAGTGACCCGGACGGAAATATGAATTTATAAAGCAAGATTTATTAGCTGATGTACTTATGCTATATCTACAGGGTCTTTCACGAGGAACCTCACCCATATTTATACGGGAAACTACTGAACGTATTTTCATGAAATTCAGCACTTATAAGTATTTCACGATGCTGATGAAATCTAAAATATTCTCAAGGCATGAGCACCTCCGGTTTTTCCGGAAATGACGTCAACTTCCGTTTTTCAAATTAGAACACCATTTTTTTATTGCAGAAATAGATTCCTTAGAAAATTTCAAGTTATTTTGATGTAACGTTTTTCAGTTTTGGTTGGAAAATTCTCTCTGAGCGGGAAAATTCGAAAAAAAAAATCGAAACAAGAATAACTTCGAGGTTTTTGGATGCAAAATTTTCATTTTTGGGATTTTTCAAGATGTAAGATTGATGTATCCACTTTAAAAATCGAAATCGCGATTCATGATACAGGGGGTGAAAAAATCGCTTTCAAAGTTAGGGATGACAAAATCGTGAAAAATCAATTTTTTCAAATTAGAACCCCATTTTTTTATGGCAGATATTGAATCTACGTTAAAAAATAATGTGAGTGTATGCATCACACGCTTGCCCTAAAGTGGATATTAACTCAGAAAAAATTTATTATTAATTCATATTTCCGTCCGGGTCATTCTGGCAGCCCATTAGCACCATTTTGGCCTTCGTACGGCTTCCAGTTTTTTGAATGAAAATTATGAATGTTCTCCGAGCGTAATATTTGGAAGGCTACAAAAAGAAAACCAATGGATATTTTCTCATTCCGTTTTCACCACAGTATTCAGAATGAAAGATAGTTCAACCGTGAAAAATTTCAACAAATTTTGCCGAAATTTTATTTTCACTGAAGACATGTGAAAAAAAAAGTTGAGTTCGAATTTTGAAAAAAATTTTTCACGGAAAATCTTAGAAAATCTAGTAGGTTGAAATGGTGCTTTTTAAATTGGCAACCGAGAAAAGAATTCCAAGTTTGCAGGGTTTTCCGCCATTCTGAATTTTATTCTTCCAAATTCTACAACACAATAGAATTGAGCCCTAAAAAATACAAAGATGTGACCAGTAACCGTTATTTCAAATGACACGCATAACATACCAGAATATTTCTCAAAGTTGACATTAAACACCCTGTATCTCGCTTATGCGTCGAAAACGGGGTATATGTCATGAGGCAAAAATGACTTCCTCGGTTTCATCTACATTCTATACGGCTATATATGTTTGTCCAGTTTATGGTGAAACAGCCTGTATAATGAAATTATTATTTACTTCTGGAATAATAAAGATGAAATTGAACTTTTATGATCCAGTTTATCAACAATCGAAGGCACTATAACTACGGAATTATATTAAATGACATCCGCTACACTAAGAGAAATAATGGAAAATAACCTTGAACATAACCTATAAAATCACGAGGGAGTGAGCATGCGCATTTGAATATGAATCGAGGTACATCCATGTATATCCACAGTATATCCAGGTATATCCACTGTATATCCATGTATATCCACGGTATATCCATGGATATCCACGGTATATCCATGTATATCCACGATATATCCACGTATATCCATAGTATATCCATGCATATCCACGGTATATCCACAAATTTGTACAAGTATATCCACTCGTGATTACCCCCTCGCTCTCTAGGCACATTGAGAGGGGAAAACTTTTTTTTCATTCAAAAAAGTTGTATATCTAATAGTCCTGTTCAGACCCGACACATTGTGCCAACTTTTCAATCCCACATATACTGCACCGGTCAATACGATCAACGTTTTCGGTCCCAGCACTACTGCCAGATTGTCGGGATCAGTCACTACGATTTCAATGTATAAAAGGGATTGAAAGAGTAGGTGTTATGGCAAAAATTTGTATATGTGTTGGTGAGTCGACGGGACGACTAAATATCTTCACGGAGTGAACGATTTTATTATCTGTGAAGATGAAATTCCTCAGTCCCATTCGTTGCATAAATTTTTTATTTTCACTTACCTCATACCCACTAAACTCTTTAAAATTACTACTGAAAAATGTCTCACGTTATTTATGGACGCCCCCTAACTAATTCTCCATCTTGGATTTTTCGAAATATTAGTTTCAGAATTACGTCACATTAATTGTGGAAGTAAATAAATACTATGTCGAGATCTTGGATGGTCCGCCATATTGGATTAAGAATACCATCGCATTATTTTTCAAGTCAATTTCATCCAGCCCTTTCATTTGATATTACCTATACAGGGTCTTCCACGAGGAACCTCACTCATATTTATACGAGAAAATACTGAACATATTTTCATGAAATTCAGCACTCATAATAAGTATTTCAGGATGCTGATGAAATCTAAAATATTTTCAAGGCATGAGCACCTCCGGTTTTTCAGGAAACGACGTCAACTTCCGTTTTTCAAATTAGAACACCATTTTTTGATTGCAGAAATAGATTCCTTAGAAAATTTCAAGTTATTTTGATGTAACATTTTTCAGTTTTGGTTGGAAAATTCTCTCTGAGCGGGAAAATTCGAAAAAAAAAATCGAAAATAGAGCTCCGCTGAAACAAGAATAACTTCGAGGTTTTTGGATGGAGAATTTTCATTTTTGGGATTTTTCAAGATGTAAGATTGATGTATCCACTTTAAAAATCGAAATCGCGATTCATGATACAGGGGGTGAAAAAATTGCTTTCAAAGTTAGGGATGACAAAATCGTGAAAAACCAATTTTTTCAAATTAGAACCCCATTTTTTTATGGCAGATATTGAATCTACGTTAAAAAATAATGTGAGTGTATGCATCACACCCTTGCCCTAAATTGGATATTAACTCAGAAAATATCCATTTCAGGGCAAGGGTGTGATGCATACACTCACATTATTTTTTAACGTAGATTCAATATCTGCCATAAAAAAATGGGGTTCTAATTCGAAAAAATTGATTTTTCACGATTTTGTCATCCCTAACTTTGAAAGCGATTTTTTCACCCCCTGTATCATGAATCGCGATTTCGATTTCTAAAGTGGATACATCAATCTTACATCTTGAAAAATCCCAAAAATGAAAATTTTCCATACAAAAACCTCGATGTTATTCTTGTTTCAGCGGAGCTCTATTTTCGATTTTTTTTTCGAATTTTCCCGCTCAGAGAGAATTTTCCAACCAAAACTAAAAAATGTTACATCAAAATAACTTGAAATTTTCTGAGGAATCTATTTCTGCAATAAAAAAATGGTGTTCTTATTTGAAAAACGGAAGTTGACGTCATTTCCGGAAAAACCGGAGGTGCTCATGCCTTGAAAATATTTAAGATTTCATCAGCATCGTGAAATACGTATATGTGCTGAATTTCATGAAAATACGTTCAGTAGTTTCCCGTATAAATATGGGTGAGGTTCCTCGTGAAAGACCCTGTATATTATAGGGCACAGGCATTTTGAATGAGCATTAATCCATTTTGCCTCAATGGATTATTATGCTGTTTGTAATGACCTACGAATAGATCGTATAATTCGTACGAATAAAATTTTGATGATAATCATTATCTACAAACTACTTTTTTTGACACTGTGGATATGATTATCCCATTTTTCGAGATTTCCACTCATTAAAACTTTAAGAATTTGATCTAACACAAATTATTATTTTGAAATTCTCTTAGAAATACCTCATATTGGAAAAAAATTAAACCTAAAACCTAAAATATGAAACATTTCATTGTTGTTTTCATGAATGAAATATTTAATTTTTCCTTTTAATATTTCTTTGGGGCTCGGCTTGAAGTTTGAATTATTTGAACGCATATATTATCACGTGATAATGAATGCTGGTCTAGTTTGACCAACCCGGTACACTGTAAAATAAGAATCAATTCTGGTCTCTGGATGCCGTCATATAATAACGAATTACATAAAGGGTGTCATGATTAAACGTTCATATATTTCAGGAGGTGATTCTAAATATCGAAACTAGAAGATATTTCCATATCTACTCATGTCCTTAATGCATTCCACGGGTGCTTAAATGACCTCTGAAGGACCGTTAGTTGGTTAGTTCTGCACCAAATTTATCGAATTTGAATAAAATTGATAGCATGGAGTTCTCTGGATGAACTTGATCGTTTGATTGTAAAAGAACTGAATGATTCTCATCAGTATCAGAGATGAAAGGGGGTGTCTCAAAAAATAATTTTCAATTTTTGAGTTGATGATCTAATTGAAATTTCAGTCGATGAAATGGGCACCTAAAATATTTTCAAATGAAAAAGGTAATCTTCATTAAAAGCGTTACGTAACCCCTATCTCGAGATAATAGTATATTCTGTAACAAGGGCAGAATGAAAATCCGATACGAGTGAATCATTCCGAGGGCGAGCCGGAGGTGAGCCTGAGGAATCACGAGTATCGGATTTTCATTCTAACCGAGTAACAGACTATACTTTCTCCACGACGAAGCTAGATTATTAATCTTTTAATACTAAGATGAATTATGATGTTTCGAAAACCGCAATAAATATGACAATCAGAGCGACTGACACATAGATTTATTCTCTATGTTTTCGAAAGTGTTACGGAATGAATATTCTCACACACTGTGCGAGAATGAAATTCAGTCGAAATGTTTAAAAAACAAGGATTATACTCAAGTTCGAGTTGGCTATTGGTGGTAATCTATAAAGGGCGAAAACCAAGGACCAAACTGAACAACAACCGCGGTCATAACTGGTTATTTACTTGAAATCGATAAAAGTTGTAGAATGAATATTACATATCAAGTGATGGAATACTGACATTCTATGGTCAAATTCGATGTTGGAAGAGCTGTATTCTGTGGCAGTCGTGGAGAAAATTATTTTAGTGTGATGAAATGCATTCTAAGACATTTTTTTTTCTATAGGATGGAGCTCCGTAGCCGCCGTACCTCTTTTGCTCAAAAATGTCTGAGGAGACCATTTCTTTGACCAACATAATCTCAAAAATTAGAAGTATTATTTTCCTCCACTGATGAGAATCGGTTATCAGACGATTCAGTTCATCAAGAAACCTCCATGTACTGAATTTCATTTAAATTCGACGAATGATGACATAGTTACCCAAATAAGTTGGGCTTTGGAGGTTATGCTGAAGAGCCTCTAGCACAGGTGTTGTGTGTTTTAGAGCATAAGTTGATATAATCTAACTTCGAACTCAACTCTCCAGAATCACCCTCTGAAATAATATATGAACGTTGAAACCGGACACCCTGTGTTCCTTTATAACGCTTTTTTTATGGTTATGGAGAAAAAGGGCTTGAGTAATGCAACATAGTTCACCTAGAAAAATTCCACAACCACGATGGCCACCAGTACGGAATGGTGTCTTTAATTTATGTTTTAATCTTATGGCAAAATATAAAAGTAATGCTTTCAAAAATGAGGAAATAAATAATCAAAACATAATAAAATATATTAAGTAACGAAAAGAAATGAGAACTTGTACTTTTTTCAGAATGTCAATAACATC
Source organism: Adalia bipunctata (assembly GCA_910592335.1). Classification (NCBI taxonomy): domain Eukaryota; kingdom Metazoa; phylum Arthropoda; class Insecta; order Coleoptera; family Coccinellidae; genus Adalia; species Adalia bipunctata. Next base: position 45,223,738 of record OU342948.1, read on the forward strand.
AATCTCAGTGATGTATTAGGAGCTTAATATATTAGGTAGGACTTCATTCATAACACTACTCTCCTCCATTCATCACATTGAAAAACAAGATTGTATAACTTCTGAAAATTTGATTTTACTTTCAATTCTCATCGGTGAAATCAAGAATCAGATTTAGAAGAATCACTGGTGTACTGGAAACAAGAGCCTTGTTATATGTATAATCATTATCCGATTCTGTTACATCATTTACATCATTCCTAGCTTTCATTTCTAGGAAATTTCAAAACCCAGCATATTGTGAAAATCTCTCCATCTGAATCACACTCCATTCATAAACAAATTATACAGGGTGGTATTTATGAGTGCAAAAGCTTTCAGGGAATGATTCCTTGTAGGTATAAGCTAGTGAGCATTTCCTTTCAATATTACATTCTCCCAAATATGAGGAAAAAATACCATTTTTCTCTTGAGAGTGCTGAAAATTAAATCCTGAGACGCCTGCCAGCTACATTGTAAAAATATTCATTCGAGAGTATTTTGATAACGTACTACTGGTTTCCAGTTGAAACCGCAGTATATTGATTATTGCGTGATTAGCCAGGTATAATTGACTAATATAAATTCGATTTTGTGGACATGTCTTGCAAATGAAAATTTTTTCAATTTTTTTGTGATCTTTCAATGCATTTCACGTTAGTCCATATTCTTACTCACAATCTTACATTTATCCCCAATACCCGAAGAGGGCTCAATAGAAACGTGAACATTTTAAATATTCATTGATCTATCATGGGTTTGAACCATTCCTTTTTTGATGGATTATGGCGAAAAGGTTGATCTATCATAAAGTAGTTTGCTGAGCTCTACTAGTTTCTTAATAATCAAATGAAATATATTGTGTACCTAAATGGGTGCCCACAAGCAGGTGGACACGCTTCCGTCTTGAGATTTTGATCCCCCTTGTCATTTTTCAGCACAACAAACATACCATCATAATATGTTATGCACAAATGAAATTTGAAATGGGAAATGTAAATTATTTCTCTGTTGCCCTCCTGTATTGTGCATGAACGAATCTTGTAAATCGGAAACAAAAAAATTCAGTATGTGACTGTAACTTCTCCCTTGCTCACATAATGCCATTTTTCAGCACTTAAAAAAGTCTCTCTCCTAACTTTCGAAAGGAGACCCCTACTTGAAGAAACACGTACCTATTTGGTAACACTTTGTTTACAGTAATATTCATCGGGTTTGTATAAGCTTCCATACCGGAAAATCTGCAGTTCATATTGATATCAAGAGAATCCAATATCAAATCTACGAGTCTATTCGAAATATTCACTAAGACCCATGACGACGTTTCTCCATACCGGGATCGTATAAGTAGTCGAATAGTGTATTTGAGGTGTATGAACGGAAAACAGCGTTGCCATATTTAGGGACCCAATGCGTTGGTCAACTATACGAATTATATACAGCAAGTTGATGTCGACTGAAGCGCCCTCGCACTGGCCAAACACTGAAACTTTTCCATATATAATCACATCTATAACCGACTTTTGAGACCCGGCTGAAAATGCACCCTTAGCATCCCCACAGCCCCCTCATAACTTTTCTATAGACGAACGTTACCAGTCCCGAAGCCGGGTCTGAAAACGTCACTTTTGGACTGAAAAGTCGGTCGAGTATACCGATTTGGGTCTGTATGTGCGGTCGAACAAATCTATAAGGCCCGCCGCAAATTGAGCACAGGCCACGGACAGGCGAGGCCCATGCGATGTGCTGCCCATGCCAAGCACCTGCACAGGTTTTTCAAGAGTAACGCAAATTGAGCACAGGCGATGCCACGCTCGCATCCAGATATTCATTAGTTCCTAGATCTTCCGATGTGCAATATGATGCATGAACAGCAAAAATTACTCGATCATCTCGATTTAGAATCTGAATCTGAGGAGGAGGAAAGATTGATGTTATTACACTTATTAAGCAAGAGAAGAAAAAGAGGTAAAACGAGTGCATATATACGAAAAAGAGAGAGTCATGGAGAGTTTAAGTTATGCAGTGAAGTTGCAGATAATGTATTTAGGGAATCTTTTTAGTTGAATAGAAGTTTAGCGAGATTCACGAATTGATTAAACAATTTCGATGAATTTCTCCAGTTCGTCCATCTATTTACATTATATGCAGATAAACTAACAAACGTGGGCACCCACGGCTACAAAACTGTGTTGCTAGCACAGCGCGAGCCACGCGAAAATGACTTGGCACCGGCCTGGCCGTGGCCTAGGCTCAATTTGCGGCACTCCATTGAAAACCATGTAATACAAAACAAGCCACGCGTCGCATGGGCCTCGCCTGTCCGTGGCCTGTGCTCAATTTGCGGCGAGCCTAACTATAGATGAACCCCAAGTCAGTGCATTTGTCAATTTTTTGTCAAACCGCCAGTCAGATATATCTGAAAATTATTAATGGCAATTCATATAAGGATCAAATAATTCCTCTCTCCCATTAGCATTCTTACCCCACATCATAAAAAAATGTACGGAACAGACCGGAATATGGTATTTAGGTGTAGAACGAAATAACACGCTGATTAGATAGATCCCATTCCGTAGACTAGAAGTGAAGAAATAACTCTTTGTCGAGAGTCTTTGTACGTTTCCTTGGATACAGCGGGAATAAGGTGTCCCTTGAGTGACATAATATCCTAACGATTTCTATGCAAGGGGTGAGTTCTTTCTTGTAGCGAGATGTGTTGGGAATAATCCTCGAAGGAACAAGGCGAACGAAAACCATTATTGTAGGCTTTGGTACATAATACGAAAGGGTATTCATTCTTGATAACGTGAAAATGACCACCAGGTTCCAACCAGATTGTGCAATCTGAAATCGCCAGAGTATATGGTATACAGGGTGCGTCAGCCAGGCCTACGGCTAAAATAGCTCCTAAACTATGCCGTGTCGAAAAAAAATTATTTGATATGGTTGTAAGGTTGACAAAATTCTACAAACTAAAAGAATTTTACATATACAGGGTGCGTCAAAAAAAGTTTAGGAAAAATAGTAGTTTTTTCAAATGGAACACCCTGTATTTCATACCATGCTTCTCTAGAGGACGACTAGCTAGAGCTTCACACTTATACCTAATTTTTCAAATTTCATCAAGGCGTTGCCTCATGATTCGTATCTTGAGGATTGTTTTTTGAAATGGAACACCTGTATTTTTCTCTTTCATCAAATTTGTTTTTCAAATGTCTATATTTATTACAAAGATTACAAAGAATGCCCTAAACCCAACTCGTTCTGTTTGTGAGATATCCCACATTCGTTCGAAAAACAAATTTCATGAAGGAGAAAAATACAGGGTATTCCATATGAAAAAATCGAGTTATCGCATATTAAATTTGACTATATCAGAAGATTCGTATTAGACACTCTGTATAAAAAAAAACTTCAGACATTTACGGAATAATGAAGCTGATACCTTAAGCTAAAAACTGTGAAAATTTCTTTTATCTATGCATATGGAAAACAGCGGTTGCTATAAGGAATTTGATGATGTGTTCCGTTTGAAAAAACTACATATTTCTCCGTAACTTATTTTTGACGCATATATGTAAAATTATTTTTAATTTGTAGATTTCTGTCAACCTTACAATAATCATATCATATCCATATGAATTTGTCTCGACACGGTATAGTTTAGGCGCTATTTTAGGCGTACGCCTTGCTGACGCACCCTGTATACAACGTTTTCGAAGCATTAGCGAGTTACAGGGTTTCTGAGGTGATTTTGACGAATATTTTGTCGAGTGTGATGAGTTATGTCTAAGCACAAAAATAACAGTTTCCTTTCTTGTTTGCCCACTTGGATAGAAATCATCCCAGCCAAGAACTTTTCGGAAAATGATTAGGAATCATTAACGATCCCTTTGACAGTTAGTTGTAAATTTTTATAGCAGTTGTCAATTTTTATTCCAACTCCAATAAGTTTTTAACGGAAAAACAAAAGCCAAAAATATTTCGTGATATTTCCGAATAGAAAATGATGTTACTCGACTCCTATTTCATTTGAGATTCTCGAGGGGTTGCTATCCCGCTTGAAGGGGCGATCGTACCGACGATTTCCTAGTCAAAAGATGTACCACTCCAAGTAAAAATTTTCCTGTCCCGGCGTTCTGTGGAGAACTCATACTAATGCGAAAATATTTGGCTGGATGTCGATGGATTATTCTGTGTTATTTCGTGGGTGACGAAATATTCGAACATTGCCATGCAGTTTTAATGATACATTCTGTTCGAAGCTTCAGAGAGCAGGTTCCTGGAACAAAATTTTCCACTCTGAGGTTTCGTAACTTCGGGTCTGACAGATCCCTAAATTCTTGTTCGAGGTTTCGAAATTTCTAAAATGGCACTTGGACCATCGCTCGCTCGGAAATTCCTGCATCAGACATTTCCACTTCGTGAAAACGCTCATCTGGATCTGCCGGCAGTAAAGTGGTATGACAACCGTAAAAGAACTCCACAAAACTTCTCGAACTTCTCACGCGGCGGAATCTGAAAACTGGAATGAGAAACTGAAAAATTACTAGATTTCGTATTCTTTATGGCTTTCTCGAGTCTGGAAATCATTAATTGAATTTAATGTAGTTTTTGTTCAGAAGCAGTTGATACGAACTATCGTAGTTGCCTATTTTTTTCAGGAATTACTAAGAAATTCAAAAACTCACTCTATTATTCTAATGCAGGTTCTACTCGAATGTGTTGTTAACAAAATAAGAATAATTGTTATAGTGTAGATGCGTATTGATTTTCCAACACTAATAATAGAATGATGAAAAAAAATTTCGAAACTTGAAAAATAATTCCGTAGTTCGTTCGTTCGAATATCACCCTAGCGTAGTTTTGTCGTATCTGCTACCGATTTCGAGAAGGAAATTTTGAAAGATTCTCTCGAAATCCTCAAAAATCCTAATAATTTCGAGAGAATCGTTCAAACTTTTTTATCTCGAAATGCGTAGCAGATACGACAAAACTACAGGAGACCGAAGAGTTTGCTAAAACAACGAAGCTTCTTTTAACATTTTTTCAAATCAACAGTTGCTAACCCAAAAAAAGTTCTGAAGGAAAATAGGTGGCATAGTTTCAGAAAAATATCACCCTGTAGATCTGCTATTGAAATTTCCATGTCACGTGGTGAGGACTCTCAAATGAAATATGTATGCCATATTTCAGTTGAATATCTTGTGAAGTGTAGATCGAGGTGTAGATACTATGAGAAAAATAACTCAGAAAATATCCATTTTAGGGCAAGGGTGTGATGCATACACTCACATTATTTTTTAACGTAGATTCAATATCGGCCATAAAAAATGGGGTTCTAATTTGAAAAAATTGATTTTTCACGATTTTGTCATCCCTAACTTTGAAAGCGATTTTTTCACCCCCTGTATCATGAATCGCGATTTCGATTTTTAAAGTGGATACATCAATCTTACATCTTGAAAAATCCCAAAAATGAAAATTTTCCATCCAAAAACCTCGAAGGTATTCTTGTTTCAGCGGAGCTCTATTTTCGATTTTTTTTTCGAATTTTCCCGCTCAGAGAGAATTTTCCAACCGAAACTGAAAAATGTTACATCAAAATAACTTGAAATTTTCTAAGGAATCTATTTCTGCAATAAAAAAAATGGTGTTCTAATTCGAAAAACGGAAGTTGATGTCATTTCCGGAAAAACCGGAGGTGCTCATGCCTTGAAAATATTTTATATTTCATCAGCATCGTGAAATACTTATAAGTGCTGAATTTCATGAAAATACGTTCAGTAGTTTCCCGTATAAATATGGGTGAGGTTCCTCGTGAAAGACCCTGTATACCCTGTTTTCGACGCATAAGCGAGATACAGGGTGTTTAATGTCAACTCTGTGCAATATTCTGATAACTGTGGTGAGTTATGCGTGACATTCGAAATAACTGTTTCCAGTCACAGTATTTTTTTGGGCTCAATTCAATTGTGGTGTAGAATTCTGAAGAAAAAATTTCAAAATGGCGGAAAACCTGCAAAGTTGGAATATTTTCTTCTCGATTGTCAATATGAAGTGTCAGAAGTTTTTTGAATTTGCTCTAGCTTTTTTACTAATTTTTCTATAAAATAACGGCTTTAAATCTATGGGAGATGATCCCCCAACATAAGGGGCCTGTAGCGTTCTTCGAACACCTGAAGAACAGAAGAATCATCACTTGGAAGATCGGACCTGATCGAAAGATCCTCCCGATCCAAGAGAGAGTTAGGACTTTGTGAAAAGGTTTTTTTTAGCAGGTGAAGTATTTTTTTACTGCTCTTGTCCCGGTGTTTCTTCTTTGATCTTGTTACAGATATAATTTCAAGATACTTGCATCCAGTTCGATGAAAAGGCTAGTTTTCAAGTACAAGAAGCTCTGTAACATGGATATCAGCAAATTTTTTGAACAAATTCAGTATCACTACACATACACGGGGAGACAGAGTGTTTTCAGAGGTTTTTATCTGTTCTCGTGTATCATACGCAGAATTGTATGGTACCATTCCCTCTGCTAACACTTAGATTTGGAGCGGGAAACAGATTTCTTTTAAAAAAAAATCTGTTCCTTGTCGCCTTTTCCTAACACGTGCCTTATGCCATTTGTTTGATTTAAGAAAAAAGTATGTAATACTCTCTTTCAAAAGAATATATATATATAACGTACTAGATTTCCTAAGATTTCCCGTGAAAAAAAATTTTCCAAAATTCGAACTCAACTTTTTCTTTACATGTATTCAGTGGAAAAAAAAATTGGCCGAAATTGTTGGAATTTTTCATGGTATTGAAAAATATCCATTGGTTTTCTTTTCGTAGCCTTCCGAAGATAACGCTCGCAGAACTTTCATAATTTTTATTTAAAAAACTGGAGGCCGTACGAAGGCCAAAGTGGTGCTGATGGGCTACCAGAATGACCCAAACAAAAAACCAAAAAATTTTTTTTTCAACTTTGGTTGGATTCGAACTCTCTACAAGTATGAATTGGGTATATTTCAATTTATGAATTTCTGTTACCAAAGCTACGCTAGTTATTCGAAAGTGGAGAGTTCGATTCTCACCGATATTTTTGGAAAAAAAATCTTTTGGTTTATGAATTTATATTTCTGTCCTAGTAATTCTGGTAGCCCATTAGCACAATTTTGGCCTTCGTACGGCCCCCAGTTTAAAAAGAAAGAATTACGCTCTCTCCGAGCGTAATCTTTGGAAGGCTACAAAAAAAAACCAATGGATTTATTTCATTCTGTTTTCACCTCAGTATTCAGAATGAAAGATAGTTTAATCCTGAAAAACTCCAACATTTTTGGACGGAATTTTATTTTCACTGAAGACATGTAAAAAAAAGGTTGACTTCGAATTTTGAAAATTTTTTTTCACGGAAAATCTCAGGAAATCTTGTACGTTAAAAAAGTGTTTTCCAAATTGACAACCGAGAAATAAAAATTTCAACTTCGAAGGTTTTCCGCCATTTCGAGATTTTTTTCTCAAAATTCTACACCACAATTTAATTGAGCCCTGAAAAATACTGAGATGTGACTAGAAACAGTTAAATCATATGTTACGCTAACTCACCACAGTCATCGGAATATTGCTCAAAGTTGACATTAAACACCCTGTATCTCGCTTATGGGTCGAAAATGTATATGTCATAAGGCGAAAATGACTTCCTGCGTGTCGTCTACACGGCTATATATGTTTGTCCAGTTTATGGTGAAACACCCTGTATAATGTGTTTCATTTTCACTTGTAGTGCTCTGAGGAAGGACAAGTCCGGGAGCTAGGCCTCTTCCAATAAAGTGGTAGTGGGTTAACTAAAGATCTAAATTGACTGTTGTCCCGAAAACCTCTTCCCTTAATAACATTTGAGCAGTCGAGAATATCAACAACGATTATAAGTTTTTGATTATTACATGTAATTGGATTCATGTTGAAAATGTGTGTCATTCTCCATGTAAATGCAAAATTTCATCTCGGTCGAATATGTTTTTTTGAAATCATGAAAACAAAATTCGAAATCCGTTCCTACCCTGCAGATGTGGAGCAAGCACGCACACTGGGTCACCCAGTATGAAAAAACCTTCTCTGATTCTGGTCCTAAATGCCATCAAAGATGATTGTCATAATGTGAAATATTGTTGGTAGAGGAGCAATAATTTTTCATGAAACATCTCCAGTAATATCTCAAGTAGCACGAAACCATCAATATTGCTAGCGTGACGCGTACTTGACCAACTTTTTCTCCAATACATCAATCCATACAGATTAGTGCTCGTTCCCGCCCTAAATCGTCTGATCGTGAAGCTTCTTCATGCCTATAGCGTATCCAGGCGGATAGGCGCCGTTGATGGCTCAATATATGGGAGGAACAAAAGGCTGCGCTGCCGTTGAAGATAATATTCCTAAGGGCACTTCACATTTTATGATATTTATATCGTCTTGACAATGCTGAATCCGGATTTTCGAAATATTATTCAATATTCTGGGTCACTGCTCGCCGAGTATTCACAGGAGAAACAGTTCGGGAAGTCGATGTTTCAACCGATATTGAATGTTTCGTCTGATTATTTTGTTCTTGACCTGAATTCACAGTGTTTAAAGCAGGAGTGATTTTTTCGTATTTTGATTACAGCCATTGAGTTTAAATATGCATAGAGGTACATCGCCCTTGAACGATTTGATGCAAAAATTTTCGGAAGTTTACTGCAAACTTTAGTATCGGCTCATTGTAGCTACTGAAGAAACTATAATCTGCTAGCTATTCGTTTACAGAAATCTGTAGGATATTTATTTTCCTCTAGCCAAAATTAATCGTCGTTTTATTGCATCCAAAAAATCAGGTGTGATGAAATACTAAACATCTCATATTTCTTACGCCGGTCCTGATCGTCATCGCATTTTGCTTAGGAAATAGTGCTTTAAAAGTCCAGTACTCACCGACAGATGCGAGGGTACAAATTTTCGATTCTCTGAAACCATATATCTACTAATACCAATATGGATTATTGGGCGGAGTAGAATTCAATGAGACCTCTGGCGGAAAAAAATTGTAATTGAAGCAACGAGTAAAACAATTCGTATTGCATTGTTTTTATTCTGTTTTTTGTCTTCATTGCAGATCAAGTTTGATTTTTTTTGTACCTTTTTTAAAGTTTTATACTTTTAATTATGTCGCTGCATAATCGAAACTGTTCTGTATTTGGTTGCACTAGCCGTGAAGGGAAAAATCCCGATTTATATTTCCATAAATTTCCTCCCATGGGAAGAATGGTAAATATTGAAAATGCGTTTGGAGTTCTGGAAAATATATCTCAAAAGGCTAAGGCAATTAAACTAAAAATGGGGAAACCAGTTATAGATAGTATGTCCGTGTGTTCCTTACATTTTAAAAGGGAAGACTAGTCAAGGTTAGTACCAAGTGTGTAATACATAGTTATAAGTTAATAGTGGATGGTGTAGGTTATATTTCTGAAGGTGAACAATATATAAATGAGTAACATATTCTTCAGGTCTTAGTAAAAAAAAGTATCTTCTTTTAAATGCAGTACCTTCCTTAAAACTACCACAGTCAAGCCACGAAGTATGTTCCAGAAAACGAAAAGAAAATAAGTCGGTATTAAAAATTTCAAATTATACTCAATACAAACGTCCTTCCCTGCAACTTTTGTAGATATGACTATATCAAAAATGAAATAAAAACACGAAATCAGACCTAAAACTAAACAGTTAATTGAACGCTTGTTGTACTTTTCACAAACATCAACCATACCTATTACTCCAAAAATAAAAATATTGGGAGTCAAAATTTAGATTAACAACACAAAGCACTAAAGCACAATCAAAGAAAAACCAAAAGTTTCACAAAACACCCCCTGAAAATAACTTAAACAGCAAAATAAAACCACTTCAATATCAAAGGGCTCATACGACAGCTGATTTGTTTTACTCGTTGCTAAGATGACATTGACATTTCAGAGCGCCACCTATCGAATTCTACTTTTCCCAATATCCCTGCTTTTCACAGTCACAAAGTGAAGCCAACTCTTTGGTAAGGCTTGAGTTGCACGCTTGCGTCAACTGGAAATTCAAAAATTGCGAGAAATTTAGAGGTTATGTTTATTCTGAAAGACAACAAGAAAATAGATTTCCTGAATGAAAATATGCCACTTAACTACTTTCAGTTCAATTTTAGAATATGAATAAGAGTTAACAATGATATTAAGGACTTGAAGAAAACGGAATAAAGCGATTGAAACATTTGACATTGAATTGTGAGGTTATGATCGAAACTATTCACATGAAGTTAAGAATGACATGCGTTTCACGACATAATGCGATGTGTCAGAGAGAGATAGAATTAAAAAAAATATATTTATTCTCAATATTGCCGCACAAGCGCAGATCGGGATTGTTACCAAAGCCCAGCTTCAGTTTTGATTGGCTCTTTCCCCATATAGGAATTATTAGATATATGTCTGAAACACACTTGCTCCTCTATGAACAGATGGAGGAACTACAACTGAAATAAGCTTCAAATCGTTCAACTGAGATGTTCCTCTGTGTATATTTAAAACTGAATGATACAGCAACAACTGAATACATATGAACAATATACACACATCATGGAGAGTCTTGCCCCCCTCTAGGTTTCTGAAGAACTCAACAATCTATGTTCTGGAAATGAGATGAATATTTTCTTCTATAATAATCGATTAATCAGATACACCGCGTTCATTGATATAAATATCAACAACCGCCATGGATCCGACTCGAACTTGCCACAAATCATCATCATCCAGGGAACTAGCGAAAGTTCCAACCTCATCGAAGCGGGTAGAAGTCGACCTAGGTTTCGATCTTGTTTTGATCTCTTCAGGACAACAACGATGAAAATTGGCGTGGAACGGAGGTCCTCTTGAACAAAACTAGACAAAGTCTTAAGGTACAGTGTACGTCAAGGCGACATCTAGTTAAGAGTCAGACCACCAATTCCCTCTCGTAGTCCTGGACGACTTTCGCTAGTTCCCTGGATGATGATTTGTGGCAAGTTCGAGTCGGATCCATGGCGGTTGTTGATATTTATATCAATGAACGCGGTGTATCCGATTAATTGATTATTCTATTATTATATTTCCTTAAAGAATTAATTTTCTGATTATATTTTCTTCTATTTCAACTGCAATATAGTCGATAGAAAATCTTTGCTACTTTTTGCAATGCAGCAGGGGCGCAGCCAGGGGGGGGCCCGATGGGCCCGGACCCCCCCCGAGATTTTTCTGCATGCAAACTTCTCTACCTGTATATCAGTAGATACAGTTGAATATTCGCGTCGGGCCCCCTCCCCGAACAAAAATTCTGTTGAATATTCGCCCACCCCCCCCCCCCCCCCGAACAAAAATTCTGGCTGCGCCACTGCAATGCAGGATGTAACAAAATAGGAAAACTGAGAAAAAATCGAAATTTAGGGATTATTTATTTTTGATTCACTATAGTTATTCCACAACTGAATCCAAATTCAATAGTCCGTACTTCCACCTCTTCTTTCAATCAACTGCCAATACGCCTGGGCATCCCACGAATCAAGTCATTAATTAAAATGCCTGGCATATCGTTTCATTCTTCCTGAAGGGGCAAAATTCAATTCCTGGAAAGATGCATGTGGGTTTTGGCGATTGGGCATGGGTCACCCTAAGTAATCCCATACGTGCTCAATTGGATTCATGTCCGGTGAGTTTGCTAGCCAGTTTATTCTGTGGATATTGTTCTCTTGAAGAATGTTTTGAATCCTGCGTGTGCACGGTGTGGTGTTCGGTGTGGTGAGGCGTTATCATCCTGATAATTGTCCCCAAATTCGTTGCGCAGAGGAACAATGATTGGTTCGATTATGTTTTTACGTAGATGCTAGTTAAAAGGACAAAAACTCTTCAATCTCACTGTTCATAAAAGAAGTTTTCGAACTAATAATGATTTTTTTTTTTGAAAAGCAAGACGTTCGATTCTGTCGATCACAGTAGATATTGAAATAACCTGGTGCATACGGTATGAGGGACAGTCAACTGGAATTTGTACAATATTATTCACAAGGCGAGAGCAAAAAGTAAGTCTCAGTTTCAATACGGAGATTTTTATCTCGGAAGAAGAGGGTAGGGGAAGTACGTACAAAATGACATAGGGTTTTATTTCAGAGGCATAACTTGTTTGTAGTGAATCACAGTAATGTCATATTCTACACCTATGATCTATGGTCCTTTCTTCATGAAATCTTATCAACCTTCATGAAATAAAAGTACCGAAAGATAAAATATTCTTAGATGAATTGGAATAAACGAAAATTCATATTATCCACATGCTATGGAGTTATGGACAAAATGACATACCGGCAACAGGCTACTGTAGTTTCTACTCAAAGTTACAAAACTACTGACAAAGTTCACCAATGAAACGCTTGGTTCTTCTAGGAACATCAGCACCAGATGCGTGAGCCCAATGCAAGCAAGGCATGCATCGTAACCAGTCTTCTTCAGGGCTAATCCTGGAGAAGATCTTAATCGGAAAAAAAGGTGTCAACAATGAGATGGACACTGGACAGTCGTCTTCATGATCTCGAAAGTTGCTAGGAACATTTTCTTCTTCATTGTCTACTTTGAATAATGCCCTACGGACTTGTCTTCTTGTTTTTGAGGAGGTATGGGCTCTTTTTTGATTTGATTGCAATGTTATTAGGTGTAGAAGTTGAAACTAAATACGTTTGTCGAGTCCTCGGCTCACGTTTGCCTTGTTCACTTATAAATCGTCCTTTAGGATTGGAGAAACCTCCTCATAGGATCAGCAAGAGTAGGTTAAGATGCATTGCCTTTATTAGCCTCAGATGAAGATTTTGTTATGAATATGTTAAGACAAGTCCTGATTCTTTGTTTGCTGATGGAGCCTGAGATGGATTGTATTGGTGTTGTCTGGTAGATACGGTTAATTCAGCTGAAACACCTATGTCATTTTGTCCGTTCACTGTATATGTCATTTTGTCCATATAGCGTTATAAAACTAGAGATGTATCGAATTAATACAAAAAGTATATTCAACATACAAAAAGCTCCGTGAATACAATGACAAATAAGTAAAGTTTGAATTGAATGCAATTTAAATGAAAAAAATTATGAAAACTGGCCATTTCTTCTTAAAATTTGGCGCAATGAAAAAAACTCGTGACCTATTGATTTCTGTTATCACTCATAACGAACAATTGAACCAGAGTAGCTCTTGCTAATTTTCAGATTTTAATAGAAGCCACTCGGGTGGTGTGAAATGGTAGGCAGTTCCGCATTTGATACCTCCGAACTCAAGTTATGATGCCTATGTCATTTTGTCCATATATGTCGTTTTGTACGTATTTCCCCTATTAGTATTGTTGTACCACTTCTTCTTCTTTAAGTTGCTCTTCTATCGAAGGTTCGAAATCATCATTACGATACGGATTTTGCTCGCCACCGCCCTGAACAATTCCACGCTGCTGCATCCAAACCACGTTTTCAGATTCCTGAGCCAGGATATCCTGCGTCTTCCTACATTTTTTCTTCTCTTGTACCACAGGGTAGCATATTAGATAGAGCCTTTATTCATCATAACTCATACCTCAATTGCAATATTGACCAATTACTGACAACATGAGTGAGGATGACACACATATTATTAAGACAAATAACTTTATGTCGTGCATATGGATGCATCTTTATTCTGGTTTTACTCCCTCGCAAATTATTTTTGGGGATTTGATGGTTAGAAGGAATGAGTTTAGGAATAGAATTTCCGTTTCTGTTTCGAATTCCCCTCGTGGCCATTTTGAATATTCAGCGAGTTAGAACAAGGTATAAGGCTCTGATGAGAGGGTGCATATTTTACATCAAAATCGTTCTGTGCGGCTCCTGTTTACTTTGTGATCGATTTAACTACGGAAAATGGTATCGCTAGAAGAACCGCTGAAGTATGCGACCTTCCCAACAATTTTTCCAACAATTTTCGTATTCTTGCATTCTGAATATATTCTTGATATACAGCCTGGAATAGCCAATTGGAATAAATTCATCATCTCGATATTTTGCACATTTTTGCAGTACATTGCAGATGAAGGCAATCATGCTCCATGAACAATGACAGACCATATGTTTATGTTGATCCCGGGATTTCTAGCTGTGGCTCATTAGGAATTTGACCTAATGTTAATCTTACATTCTATCTGTTGAGGGCTATCACAACCACAAGATCTTACGTGAGAAGCACAGGAGCTTCCATCAAAGATTCAGAACGAAACTATACACTTGTAAAATTTGATTTTGCATTGTTTCCTGTTGAAAAATTAAATGTTTTTTTCAATTCAAGAATCTACAGTAAAAAAATATGCACAAGTTGAAGAATCGCCCTGTATATGAATTCATCCGAAACAAATAACCTTACCCATAGATACTTAATATCTTTCTCTCTATTGTGTCTACTGCCGATATTGCCAATTCAATTCGGGAACATAAATTCTTCTCCCATCAAACAAAGCTAAAAGTTTTTCGTCTTCGCTCCGGAACTATATTTCTTTCTAGTCATTTTGTATCTACACGTTATAAAGATCTCGGACGAGTGACTGTTCGAAAAGTTAAAAGTTTTGGAAGCTATTTCGTTCGACTGTGGCAAGTGACCATAATAAAATGAAATGACATGCGGAAAATGAGTTTTCGAAACCTCCGACTCGGGGGGGAATACGGAGATTCGTTTGAGTGTAAAAATCAATGAGCTTCCATAAAATGGATTTGAGATGGTTATACGAACCGAAAAACTCAAAAGCTTCCTAATTTTTTGTCCATAAGCAGAAACCATAACGTTTCAAGATCTAATACCAACATGAATTATTTTTTACCAACTTCCTTTTTTGGAGGAACTCTGTAACGTTTAATTTTTCCCCTTTCATTTTTTTATCATCTCTTCAAAGTTATACTTGTCAGTCGTGTGTGGTTATTTCCATTTTCGAGTGTGGGTTATCAATAAGTTTCAAATCGCGTACCTTTTGGCAAAAAAACCCATTTTGTGTATGTGAGATAGCCTCAAGGTATTAATGACTTTTCGAGTATTCATTCATGGACGTTTCCTTATCGTTCATCTGCACCGTAATTCATTAAAAATCATCATATCAACATTGAGCATGATTCTATTCCAAAATGTTTTCAGCAAACTGAGAAATCAGTTAATCTAGTGCTTTCTCCGATCTCCACGTATATTAATGAAGAATTAGCCTACGTTGAATATGACGCTATTTTCAACAACCTTTAAATGAGGAATTCATTTTATTCGTTACATTAATAATTTTTTTCCGCGAGTTTTCTACGGTATAGTGGCCACTTCTATGATGAGGCAATTCCTTATTGTGCTTCCCCATCGCATATTCAATCAGGATGATGAAGCAAAGCATGCATAAATGTTGAATACAACACTATTCAACATTTTGGAGTTATCAGCAAACTGAGAATTCGTTGTCTGGTCTTGCTCTTGGTTATAGCCCTTCAGGAATAACCACTGAACCAAATTGCGCTTGAATGTAGTTTTCTATATAGGCAAATCAAGCCTATCTGCCTATTTAACCTAACTTCTTTCTACGGTTATCTGCGTCTGCGTTCCAAATGATGACGTTGAAGGGCTTATTCAGGACGTCACATAATAATAACCAAAAGCTCCTGAATGAAGTTGGTTATTGATGGTAATTATCAATTGAGGAAAGAAATAACGGCATGCAGACAATTGAATAATTTCGAAATTCCGGAAAAAGTCACACACCGTGCAGGAATCGAACCTGCGTCTCCCTACTTTCCGGGCGGGGGCCTTACCACTGGGCTAACGATGCATATGATACTTTCTCCGGAATTCAATATCCTGAGGTTCACCTCATATGTTGGAGAGAGGGGGGTTCCTAGGTGGGGAGCAATGATTCAACATCATTAGTCAGGGGATTCCACTTATCCATCACTCCATGTCGTCGAATTTTTCGATTTCAGTTTTAAGGATCCCCCACACCAACGCGGTACTGCGGGAGCGGGAGCGGTGGCGGGAACGACGCGGTGTATTGCGGGAAGCGGGAAGTTTTTGTACTCACACCAAAGCGGTAAAGTACGCGGTAAAGTTCGCGGTAACGTGAAGATTTCTGGGAGTTTTCTGGTCGAAAAAAATGGATTTCTCATCCGATGAAGAAGCCTTTCTACCGATTGCTGTAGCATAAAATGAACGACAAGCGTTAGTAATAATAATAAACTTAAATTATTATAATTTTTTTCAAATTTTATAAGTCACCTAATAAAACAAATCGTTTATGGTTATTTTAAATGAAGTTCAGATAAATCATTAAGCTTTTTCACGAACTACGTTTTTTGAAGAAGCAATCTAAGCAAATTTCAATAAATTTGTTTACTTAGCACTTTCTTTCAATTCGGTGCCTATTTTGTAAATTTATCTCTTTTTCGAAGATTTTTGTATTCGGGATTTCCCAAATCATATGAAATTGGATGGGCTTTCACAATTTCAATTAATCTTTCAGTGAACGACATTGTACGTGCTGGAACGTATATGAATTTACACTGCGGGAAGAGCGGGAACGCGGTAAAAACACTGCATGCAGCGTTACGAATATAGAACGCTGCAGTCCCGCGTTCGTAGGCCCCGCCCTACGCGTGAGTGCGAGTATTTCCATATCCCGCCACATGTTTTGATCCCGCGTCGTTCCCGCCACCGCTCCCGCTCCCGCAGTACCGCGTTGGTGTGGGGGATCCTTTAGATCGGATTTCGGATTCCGACCAATGATGTTATATTAATAAGCCGAGAATGATAGATGAGAATGGTTTAACGTCTGTGAATATAATTGAGGAAAGAAATAACGTTATTTCTTTCCTCAATTATATTTACAGACGTTAAACCATTCTCACGTAATTATCAATGATGACCAGGTTATTCAGTTGAAATCGGTTATGGTTCATGCACTCGTCAATTTTTGAATGCATTGACTGAATGACATCCGACCAAATTGAAAATATTAGAACAGTTTCGTGGCGGCGCCGAATTCGATTTCCTATCAAATCTCAAAAAGAAAAGGTTGGAAAGTCATAGGTGAAATAGAGTCAAAGCAAAGACATACCTATTTACAATCAATGAAATCTTAAAATTCTTCCAAACTGTAAGGCTCCAATTCTAAAATAAACACTCAGTGAGGATTCGAGGTCAATCACCTACCCCAACCAACTTTTATTTTACAGAGCTTTTGAGAAGACGATGCCAGATTGTGTTGATTTTCTCTTTAAACAATGGTATAGGCGAAACCAAGGAAGCAGTACGTTCCCTATCGTTCACGGATGATCTAACACAAGGGCACTAGTATCATTTACTTTTCGCTCATTGCGTCTAGGCTTTCCAACGAGTAGATAATTCTGATTCTCGCCGATATAGCGTTACGATCTTAATTTCAGTCGCCTATAACGGTGCGCTAAAACGAGTTAGCCGGCGCGCAAGACAAACCATACTTGCACAGACCAACCAGTTGATCTGTGGTTGTTCTGTGTTTCCAAACAGGAGATGGTTATGTGAAGACTTTCAGTTATGAGTCAGCTAAGCTGTAACTTTCATACCAGGAGAACTATTGAATAAGTTTCGATTGAGGAATATGCACCATGAATAGAGTAAACAATCAACCAACGTTCAGTTCTTTAGAAATAATGGTTCCGAAGATATGAACAGAAAGATGTGTTTTTTTCATGGATTTTCGACACCCTGTATCTTTCAAACGAAACCGAATTTCGAAAAATGGTATAGTATAAAAGTGTTCCGTTTGATGAGATGAAAATACAGTTTAAATATATGTACAGGGTGGGCAAATTTGGTGCTACATGAACTAAAACTTTTTAACCCGAGGAGATAGAGAAAAATGAATGGCACCTTATAGTCCTCTTTTTTCGAGAAACTGATAATGCCATCAACTGCATTCCTCTATCTTCTTTTGTTTCCGAGTTATGGGCCAAAATTGAAATTTGGGCGATTTCAACTTTGGTCATTATCTCCGTTCCTGTTTATGCTAGGATGTTGAAATAAAAACATTATACAGGCACTTTTCTGATAGCAATCCAGTGGCGCACTCTGTTTTTTATAAAAGGTTCATTTGCTGAATTATAACATAAAGTTGTGTTTTTTCTTATGGAAACAGTAGTTTGAAATGACTTAGAAAGAATCGCCATTTTTTTTCCGTTTCGGAAATGTATCATATGTTATACATCGACCTCAGATTCGTTAAGATATTATGAAAAATATGGTTTGTATATGGAATTCGAATTATTGAGTAGGCTGAATCACAGAATTATGTGTCTCTACGCATGATGTAATTATTAATTCACGTTTGAATACTTGATGGTGCGATCTCTGTTTGAAACAACTGTCAGTTATTTTAATTTGAAGTCATCGTTGGCGGCATTATGGAGATATTCCAAAATTACGAAAAATATGATATGTTGAAATGTTTCATTTCAGCAAACGACAATTGTGGGGCAGCAAGTGAATCAATTGTGAAATAATAATTACACCATGCGTAGAGACACATAATTCTATGATTCAGCCTATTCAATAATTCGAATTCCATATACAAACCATAATCTTCATAATATCTCAACGAATCTGAGGGCGATGTATAACATATGATAGATACATTTCCGAAACGGAAAAAAAATGGCGATTCTTTCTAAGTCATTTCAAACTACTGTTTCCATTAGAAAAAACACAACTTTATGTTATAACTCAGCAAATGAACATTTTATGAAAAATCAGAGTGCGCCACTGAATTGCTATCAGAAAAGTGCCTGTATAATGTTTTTATTTCAACATCCTAGCATAAACAGAAACGGAGATAATGACCAAAGTTGAAATCGCCCAAATTTCAATTTTGGCCTATAACTCGGAAACAAAAGAAGATAGAGGAATGCAGTTGATGGCATTATCAGTTTCTCGAAAAAAGAGGACTATAAGGTGCCATTCATTTTTCTCTATCTCCTCGGGTTAAAAAGTTTTAGTTCATGTAGCACCAATTTTGCCCACCCTGTACAAGTCAAAGACTCCCTGAAAGTCTCGAAGAAATTCAACATCGTTGGAATTAGCAACGGTCCCCTAATTCCTTTTTGGCTAATAACTGTGCCTTTAGTAGACGATCAATAGTATACAATGTGTTTTATTTTTCCTAGAACACTTACCGCATATTTGACCTCCAATAACTTTGTTATTTCAAATGGAACACCCTATATTTTTCCACATGACAAGATTCGCCTTTCCATTTCCTTTCGAACTATATATCATTTCCTCATACCTAAATGTTCTGCTTCAGGAGTTATCGAAGCCTTTTCGAAATGCGATAAACACTCATGAAAATTTGTAGTATTTTTCATGGGCATTCAGAATTCAGTAGGAAGAAATGCGTAAAAGCATCGAAAACCTAAAAAATTTATGAGAACTGTTATTTTTTAAATGTCACACACTGAATTTTATTTTTCTAATCGAAGCTCTTTCTTCTGATTTCAAAAACATATAATTTTTGAAGGAAGAAATCGATATGCTTCCCCTGAATGATTTTAGAAGAATAATTGGCAACAAGACGAACACCAGCTCATAGCGTTCTACCTGTTAGAGAATACCTCAATGCAGATACAATATTTGGGCTGGCAGGAACGGGACCATTCTATGGCCCTCTAGCAATCCGAATCAATCCCATTGGACACTTTTTCATGGGGATATTTGAAATCTAAAGTCGAGTATAAAGAGTATATGGCCCGTCCGCAAAATATTAAATTCAGAGATTGAACATTTCATATGAGAAATTTTCGGTAAAATGACTTATTTTGATGAGTTCTATCGCCTGTCGAAAAAAATACACCCTGTATAGACAGATAGGTGCAGTATCAAGAATATTCGAAATCAAACAAAAGAGGAAGAACCTCCCTTTTCTGTTCGAATCGAGGCCACGGTTGGTGTTTTCTATCATTGCAAGAAGTAAAAATTTTGACACCACCTGCATTGTGGTTCATACTAAATCAACTCGTTTTTATTACCATATCCTAAACAGACTTTTGTTCTGTTAGACCTCCCCACAATCGCTGAAATAAATTCAGATGTTGAGATAAAGAAATCCGCATCGTTTAGGATAAAATATTCACCCCAGCAGCCGAGAACGATTCAAGTCCAGCAGGAATAGAAACAAACAACGACCACATCTAATTGCCTATTTAAATAAATTGATGTCATAAAAAAGGAAACTGAGAGGAAATTGGAAAACTATTTTCCACTCTGTTATACTGAGTCGGTGAGGTAGTTTTCACAGAAGTATCTGCGAATTTTCCTTCATGAAATAATGATAATTTATTGAAATTCATGTTGAAGTATAGAAATAACGCTTCGAAAAAGAGGAATAGTTATTCAAGCAATTCAAGCATTCTTGATTCGAAAATGTTTACTCGACAAAACAGACTCCCCAATCCTTATAAACAACGGTAGTGCCGGCGCCGCACCGCTACGTTACATGCTGTAAAAGGCCATATTGATCTAAATTGAATGGACAATGTATTCAAGGTACTTAATTGCATAAGGATTAATGCTGTATTGCTTGAAATAACTTCCTAAATAAGCCATTTTTTCCGTAAAATGTGAAGAATAAAAAAATGGTTATTGTGGGATATCTTTAAGAGATAGACATATACCATCGCGGACCTTTTGTTGACCTTTTTTAGGAATACAATACCGTCAATACCGAGTACATTATTTCGAGTGTGGGCATGAAGAGCAAACTATTGACCATTTGGTCAATAATTTTTCAATATATAAATTTCCAGATGGTTTCAACTTTATTCATTCAGTATCTGATTCATTTTTGAGATGGGTTGGTACCTTCAAAACAATTTGAATATACAGGGTGTCCTGAAAACAATGGATAAGCCTGCAACTATAGATAGACACTGTCGTGGACTTATTCCAAATTTTGACCTCAATGAAAATTCCACGGTTTCCGAGATATTCATGGTTTTCGTATTTTTAGAAAATTTCCAAGTGCGATTAGTTTTTTAAGTGCCATTTCTACAAATGGAGAGGTATTTCGATATGGTTTTCTTTTTAATTTCACATGAGATAGTTCAGCTATCGGAAACAAAGTCTTTAATTCATCAAACTAGTGTAAAAAGTTAGAAACTCGTGAATTACAAAAAAAAATTGAAAACTAAATGAAATTTCCTTCAAGTTTGATGAGCTACAGTGTAAAAAAAATGTGGGACGCCCCTGGTAGACATCATCTTAAAAACTTGCTCAGTTATTGCAGATTCCAAAAAGGCATCATAAGCCTAGGCATTCTGTAGTTTTTCATTCTCGTAACTACTTGATTACCAAATAGTCGAAAAATTTCGAAAAAATGTTTTTGTTGTAATCGTTATTCTGAGCTCATGTGTTAATGTAAATGTATGATTATACCTACTGTTATGATTTCCTTTTTTGTTTCTTTATATTTCGAATGAAAAGGAATTTTGAATCTAACAAATTTAAGAGAAATTTTAAATTTTGCTTTTCCCGATCGACTCTATCCCTATTGAGGGTCCAAATTAAAATCAAAAAATTTAGATATAAATTAACATTTAATATCAACTTCAACTTCTCAAAATAACTTAATCTATCTCTATAATAAAATTTACACTCACTTATATCTATATTATTTAAATCTCTCTATTTGGTTCTTCTTGCTGTGTCTTCCTTTATTTTCCCCAATTTCTCTTCTGACTTCCTTTATTATTTTTCAATTTATCATCTTGGCTTTTCTATCTGATATTTCTCAATTTAACTTTCAAACTTCAAAATAAATCTATATCTAGAGATCTTTCATTTTCAACTTTAATTTGGCCTCAATAAATCTAAATTAATTTTGAATTTTGAAAATATAATTTCGAACCATAACAAATCCCCTAAATTTTGTTTGAATTTGAATAATTTGGAAAATTAGGCAAATTAAAACTAATTTCATCAAATCTCTTGATTCATCGTTCTAATACTAAAAATACTTTCTATATTATATATTCCTTTTTTTTATTTCTTTTTCTTCCTCTTCTTCCATTCCTCTTTTTTTCTTTCTTTTCTTCTTATTCTTCCTTTTCTTCTTTTCCTTCCATTCCTTCTCTTTTCTTCCTTATCTCCATTCTTTTCAAATATTTTGTGACATTTATTTCCACCTTTCTATTCACTCCATTCACAATTTCTTCTCTGTTGTTTTCAAATTTCCATTTTCTTTCAGCCAACCCATTTCTCATCATTAATATCAGGCATTCTTCGGTAATTGCATTTCTATTTCTATTTGTATAAATCTTCTTCATTAGAAATTTATTTTTCCTCTTTTGTTTCGTTTGAATATATTGATTTTTTTCTTCTTGTTTTTGTTGATTGAGTTGTTCTGTTACTTCTTCTGCAAAATCTTGTTCTTCTTTCTTCATTTTATCTTCAGCAATAAATATTTTTGTTTCTACTTTATTATTTGTTTCATTGATTTTATCTTCATTATCTTCTATTTCGTTATATTTTCATTATTCTCATTTTTCTTTGTGTTCCTTAAATCTGCGATAATATTATCATATTTTGTATTCATTTTCTCTAATAATTCTATAATTTTATCCATTTGGCTTTCTTGTACCTGCTCTCTGGTTTTTCCATCCTCATCAATTACTGTTTCTCCATTTCTTGATTCCGTTTTATGGTTGGTCATTTTTTTTTACGGAATATACAGGGTGAGTCTTTGACTTGTACATATATTTTAACTGTAGATTCCTCTCATCAAACGAAACACTTTTTTCCCATACCATTTTTCAAAATTCGGTTTCGTTTGGAAGATACAGGGTGTCGAAAATCCACGAAAAAAACACTTTCCTGTTCATATCTCCGGAACCGTTTTTTCAAATGAACTGAATTTTGGTTCATTGGTTACTCTATTCATGGTGCATATTCCTCGATCGAAACTTATTCAATATCTCTCCTAGTTTAAAAGTTACAGGGTGATCGACTCATAAATTCACGCAAAAACACTATCAAATCAGTTGAAAAGGATAAACGGTTCATATTTTCGGAAGAATCAACCATTTTAGAGAATAAAAGTATTCCTATATTTTTTCAATAAAACGCGTCTTTTTCGAGTTATTTCCAATTTTACCCGGAGAAATTTGACGAAAAAAATCATCAATTTCAAGAATAATCTGAATGCGTCTCTGAATTAAATATCATCGAATATTATTCCTTCTCTGGTCTTTCAACGAGTTTACAATGTTGTCACAATATTTATCAACTTTGTCGAGATATTTTAATAATAAAATCCCACAAAAGTGGGAGAATTTACTTATTAAATTAAAATTAATGAAAAATAAAATGATACCTTATAATCTGTGGCGATGTTTCTAGAATCTAAACAATATCCTCTTGGAATTTTGTAAACTCGACACGGTTAAGATTATCAATGAAATAAATATTGGGTGTTTTGGATATTTAATGATCAATTGTTAGTTTATAACAATGCCGACGTTTCGAAGCAATTTGCTTCTTCCTCAGGGCTAAAATTCAACATACAACATTATTAAAATTATGCTTAAAATTACAATAAAATTAAATCAATTACCTAGTTATTTAAAACAATGTCGTACGTTATTATATGAATCCTGAATATAAAACTCAAAGAAATCAAAATCATTTCACAACAATAAAAGTTTGCAGCTGATAAGAATGTTACACCAAATGTGACGCTAGACATAATCATGGTTTATACATGGACACAACAAAACGCGTCGACTATCAAACCAATGTGTCGTCGGAGTATGAATGATGGGTTCCTCGATGATATTCTTGGTCAACACTGTTCGCCTCACCGTAGACAGGTCAAAACCCATAATATAAGTAGAGGATTGACGAATCGTGATACTAATAAACGGATACAAACATAAACTCGTTCGGGTCCAAACATCCACCGAGAAACAACCAGAGTCATCCAAACGGAAAAGTACTCCAATCTACCGACATATCCAAAGGCCAATCCCACTACAAGACAAGAACACATCAATTAAGGACACTCACAATGAAAACATTCGATGGACTCAAGTCCACTTCACCATAATCGAGGCTTTTCTAAACTGTGTGTCACTCAGAAATTTCTGATTAGGTTGTTGTAAACTATATTAAGGTGTTGTACATCTTCTCTGTGTTTTACCGTGTTGTTTCGTTTTATTTGGATCATTTCACTAACATTACGTCTATAACCAGATTGTTCTTTATCTAAAACTAGCTGGCCCGGCGAACTTTGTTTCGCCCAAATGATACCTATACCATAGTCATCTTTATCTTAAGAAGGCCGTGCCTATACTTACCGTGGATTTCACAAATCGTAATCACCAGTGATCGGAGATCAACGGCTTGGTTAGATTTCTGAACTGTCAAATCGAATTGATTCTAGATCAAGCTCCGATCACCGGTGATATGCTTTGTAAAACCCCCGTTTAAGTTGTATAAACTTACCATTGCTATTTTTTCAAGCAGGAGATAAATTAGGCATAATAAAAGTGCTGTCAAATGTCAAAAGTCATTTGTCTACTGACAAATGTCATCTGTCAAATATCATCTGTCAAATGTCAACTGTCAAACGTCATCTGTCAAATGTCATATGTCAAACGTCATCTTTTCCACGAATATGAGCTGTCACACAAAACAGAAATACAAAAATAATATGTCAATTACTAATTATGGGCAATTTTGAATTCAGTTATTTCCGCAAATATATTTATTAGGTACCCAAACATAAATCAATAACATTTCAGAAATATAGAGAAAAGATGAAAATGGACAACTCACGATTGATGCTGATCGTCACATTTACTTTACATTCCGGTGAAAATTCACTGTTCCACCAACTTGAGATCTTTACCCGCTTTTGATCTGATTATAGCCTTCCATGTTATTATAAGTTCTATGCAAATTACACAATAATTGTATACATCGCCATTCATACTCTAGTCTATACAATATCTGAATTTCCTACCCTTCAAGAAAATGAAATGCACCGTTGCCAGACTACTTTATGGCTTATATTTTCACAACGTTCTATTTTATTATTGCATTTGTAAGGAATGGCCCCTATCCACTTCAAACACAGTAGTTTTTAAAAATAAGTTTTATTTGCTCGTCTAGCTACAACTTTTAACTACGATTTTACAATAAGCCTATGACTGGCTGGTGACTCTACAATATATCGATGCGTTACGTTTATCCAAGACGAAAGGGTGAATGTCGAATGAATAAAGCCGGCGACGACGACTATTTATATCCTCTCGTACAGGTTAACTCGGTGACGCTCAAATTGGCGGGCTGTCGTCGACCATAGAAAGGCGGGCTGTCAGACATAGAGTGGCGTTTCTTACATTCGGCCATCCTGCTGTATTCGGACTCTCGAACATAATCTGTAACATATTTACAAAAAAAAAACAATAAACAAAATGATTTTCTGTTATTCTTGATTTCTCGACTAGAGTTGGTAATCCTTCAGATAGGCTGGCATTTTTCTTGTTCTTCGACGTGGATTTTCTTCTTCGTTTTCATCTATGTGTTCTTCTGGTACTTCTTCGTTTTCATCTATGTGTTCTTCTGGTACTTCTTCGTTTTCATCTATGTGTTCTTCTGGTACTTCTTCGTTTTCATCTATGTGTTCTTCTGGTACTTCTTCGTTTTCATCTATGTGTTCTTCTGGAGTTTCCTCTGGTACTTCTTCATTTACGTCATCTTCTTGTTTTTCTTTCGACTCGTTTTTGTTTTCTTCTCTTGATTCTTCCTCTTCGTCTTCACCTTCACTTGTCTTCCATATCTTCAACTGGCTTACGTGTGCCGTAGTTATATATTTATGACTTCCTTCGCTGAGATGTGTAATCTGGTATGTATCTGATGGTAACACCTTCATGATAACAAATGGTCCTTTAAAGCGTGCTTGTAATTTCGTCGATTCTCCTGTCGATACTTTATTAGTCTTCATGTAAACTATGTCTCCTATGTCATATCTTAATCCCTTGAACCTCCTCTTATCAAAGTTTCTTTTATACTCTAGTTGCATCTGCTTCATATTTTCGTAAACTTCTTCTCTTATTTCTTCAGATGGTCTGTAAGTTTCGTTTTCGGTAGTTAAAATTCTCAATTGTCCATCTTCAAATCTCGGTAAGTATCCAAACAGCATTTCGAAGGGTGCTCGTCCAGTCGTCTTATTAATATTTGAATTTATACTTCGCTGTAAGTTCTTGATTTGTTTATCCCAGTCTGTTCCATCCTTTAATTCGATTGAACTCTGCATCATTGAAATAATAGTAGAATTGAGTTTCTCAACTAATCCATTAGCCTGTGGGTGTCGACTTGAATTCAAAGTATGTTTCATTCCATATGTGTCACAAAATTTTTCAAATCTGCTCGCTGTGAAACATGTTCCTCGGTCTGTTACTATTCTAATCGGTGCTCCAAAATTATTTATAAATTGCTTCAACTTCCTAATGGTCTCTTCTGTAGTTGTACCTTTAACAGATTCTAAATAGGCATACTTCGTCAAATTATCTATGGCAACTAGTACATATTTATTGCCTCTGGCAGTTGTTACAAAGGGTCCTAAATGATCTACATGCAAAATTTCAAAGGGTCGTTTACCAATAGGTATGGGATGTAAATAACCAGGTTGTTTTCCAACTCGATTTTTGGATAAAATACATTCCAAGCACAGTCTTATATGTTGTTTGATATAATGTCTCATACCAGGAAAATAATAATATGTCAATATCTTTCTCATAACCTTCTCTACTCCATAGTGTCCGTCAAGATCATGATATTTAATAACTAGTGTTTTTCTCATAGCCTTTGGTACTACATACAAGTCTTTAGTTTCTCCTCTCACATTCACTGTTTTGTAAAGTATTCCGTCCTTCAGTAAGTAATCCCTGATTAAAATTTTCTCCTTTTCTGCCAAATCGATTTCTTCTCTTTTCAAAATTTCAATTTTCTGCTTCAAGTCACAATCTGAATACTGAAATAGAACAATTTCTTCTTCTCTGCTCAAAATTGTAAAGACACAAAGTTTTTCCATAACTTCATCCTCCACGCTATCTGTAATATTTTCTACCGGAGCTCTCGACATTGCATCTACATGTTTCATCATAGTTCCTTGTTTAAATTTAATTTCAAATTCAAATTTACTAAATACATGTGACCATCTAACTATCTGTGCATTTTGAGTTTTATTCTTATTCAAATATGTTAGAGCTTGACAATCTGTTATGATACAAAATTTTATATTTAGTAGATAAATTCTTAATCTTTGAAGGGCCCAAACAATTGCTAATAATTCTAATTTACTCGAATGATAAAATTTTTCTGTCTCCGAAGTTCTTCTGCTTATGGCATATACTAAGTGCATTCTATCTTCTTCATCTGATTGCAACAGCATTGCGGCTAATCCTTTTGCACTGGCATCAGTATGTAATTCAGTTCGATTTGCCTTCGGGTCATAAATTCTTAAAATTGGTTTTGACAACAAAGTTTCTTTAATTTTAGTAAAAGCTTCTTGTTGTTCTTTTCCCCAGTCAAAGTTTTCCTGTTTCTTTGTGAGACGAGTTAAAGGTTCTAATATTGTCGCAAAATTTGTTACAAACCTACGGAAAAAGCTAGCTAATCCTACAAATCTTCTAATTTCATGTACGTCTTTAGGTATGGGGTAATTCTCAATTGCTAAAAGTTTTCTCTCACCGGGTTCTATCTTATTTTCCGAAATCATGTATCCTAAATAATCTTTTTTTTTCTTTGCAAATTCACATTTGGTTAATTTAATTGTCAACCCTGCTTTCTTCAAAAGTTCTAATACTTCTCTTTACCTTTCTATCATTTCTTCCCAATCATTCGCACAAATAAGGATATCATCTAAATAATGTATAACGAATTTATGTCTTAACGGCTCTAAAACTATTTTGATCAATTTTGAAAAGTAAAATGGTGCATTCATTAATCCAAACATTGTTCTTGTGAACTCTCCTGTTTCATCCGGTGTGATAAATGCTGTTTTCTCACGACTTTCTTTACTCAATGGCATCTGCAAATATCCATGGGCTAAATCTAATATGGTAAACAATTTACTATTCCTTATGGTACTCAAATCGTCATCTAGGTTATTCAATGGGAAATTAATTCGTTTAGTCTGGGCATTCAACTTTCGATAGTCAACTACTAGTCTCGACTCACCTGTCTTTTTCTTTACTAAAAGTACTGGACTTGCATAAGATGATGTAGTCTCTCTTACTATTCCTGCTCGTTTCCATTCTCCTATTATTTGACCTATTGTTTCCCTTTCAGATGTCGTTGTTCTGTACGGTCTACTATTAACTGGTTCGCTACCTGGTATTTCTTCAATCTTCATTTCCAACACGTCAGTTTTTCCTACTTCATGAATATTCTTCGCCACACATATCCTAAATTCATTCAATAGTTCGGCTAATTGTCCCTTCTTACTTTCCTCGATGCTGTCTCCAACGTTCAGTTCTCTGACTTCCACTGGTTCGGTCTCTTCATTTACAACTGGTTTTAACGCTGCTACTTCCACAATTTTCTCTCTCATGTCCTCGTTTCTATCGATCTGCAATATCTTATTGTCGAAATTTAATGTGGGTACATAAATATTCTGTTCATTAATATCTGCATTTAAAAACATAACACTTTGGGGGGGTACAAATGTTTCTTCAGTTATTCTAGCTATCTTGTTATTGTAATTTACTTGGGTTAGGGGTAGTTCTAAATTATCTCTATAGTCAAAGTTTAATCTGTCATCTACTTTGTAATATACTATATGATTAAGATCTGTAAATGTTCGGCCAATGATAATATCAATGGGTTGTGCAGTGTCCGGAACTATTCTAACTAGTACATTTTCGGCTTTTACTCCGTCTACTTCAATTTTTACTTTAATAATTCCACAAGATTCGATTTTATTCCCTTCTCCAAAACCTGTCATTACACATTTTTCTCTAACAATCTCAAAGTCTTTACTGATTACCATAGATGCCTTAATCGTACAGTCGCTACTTCCCATGTCGATCATAGCTTTAAATGTTTCATTATTTAACTTTACGTCTTTTAAATACTTAGAAAACACATTCTTCTCGTTATTCAAAAATTGTACAGTACCTTTTTCCATCGTCCTAGGTTTCCCACAGTTTCTCTGCGTATGTCCTTCCTTTCCGCAATTGTAACATTTGAATACTTTCTTTTCCTTTCTACAGTCCTTAGAAATATGTCCTAATTCATCACAATTGTAACATTTTACCTGTCTTCTCTCGAACTTTCTCGGTGTACTTTCCTTTTCTGTTGGCTCTTGTTTGGTCGCCTTCTCAGTCATCCTGGATTTTCTTAGATTTCCTTCGTTGTTGATCCTCTCAACCCTTGCTGACCTCACTCTTTCATATGTCATGACATCATTCAGTAAATCGTCCTCATCTTCATGATCCCTAGCAATGAGATAATTTGATAACTCTTTAGACATCAATCCTATAATCAATTGCTCTTTAATTTCTTCAAATTCTAACCCTACTTCTTTACACAACGCAACCTTCTCATGGAAATAGGTATGAATATTCTCTCTATATAACTGTGTCCTACCTTGCATTTCCGTCCATCTCTGTGCCACTGTTTTACCTGACATGAATGTTTTCCGAAAGGCTGCCTTGAAATCTCTCCAATTTTTCAAATTTTCTCTCGATTGGAACCAAAATTTCGCTGCTCCCTTCAAATGATATCTTGCCGTTTCGAATATGATTGATTCGGGCCATGAATGTAGGTTTCCAGTGGTTTCTAATTGTCTGAACCATACACTGGCCTGTCTCGCATCCTCTTCTCCGTAAAAATCTTCAATAGCGTTATTCAAATCTGGCATTATATGAAAGGTTTGATTTTGATCAGTTGAGTTATTGAATGTTTGGTCTCGATTTTCCTGTATCATGCCTAACATGACACTATTCTGCTCCATCAGTTTTGTAACAGTAATCAGCAGCGCATTTATCTGATCGTTCCCATTTTGACTCACTTCTTCAACGTTTTCCATTTTCTTCGAATGACGTCGTCTGGCACGTGTCGTAGAAAATTTATCCAATTCTTCTCGTCCAATCCTTCCTTTATCCTGCTCTAATCCCACTTCTGAATTGTAAGGAATGGCCCCTATCCACTTCAAACACAGTAGTTTTTAAAAATAAGTTTTATTTGCTCGTCTAGCTACAACTTTTAACTACGATTTTACAATAAGCCTATGACTGGCTGGTGACTCTACAATATATCGATGCGTTACGTTTATCCAAGACGAAAGGGTGAATGTCGAATGAATAAAGCCGGCGACGACGACTATTTATATCCTCTCGTACAGGTTAACTCGGTGACGCTCAAATTGGCGGGCTGTCGTCGACCATAGAAAGGCGGGCTGTCAGACATAGAGTGGCGTTTCTTACACATTTCTATTGAATACCGTGGAACTTCGTTCTACCACAGAATACCTAACAACAATACTGTGGTTCTACTACTATTAACACAGAATACTTAACTAGTTAGGTATTCTGTGCTATTAATCCCCATGGAATATTCTTATACCGTTGGTAAGACCTACTGCACTTTTAACTATTAACTTGACATGCGATTCTGAGGAAGAAAAACTAACCTCCTTTGTCCAAGTGTCAAAACCTATATAAGTACTCTATGATTGCTCGATTGGTGGTAACACATAATTCTATGGGTGGTAAGAAAAAGGAAGGCTTTTTTTTCTTTTCTGTAGGATTTTTTTGGGAATATTTTGTTATATAAACCTTGCCCTAACAATAATAAACACAACAAAAAAAGAATTGTCCAATTTGGTGCGATCGTTTGAACAATATGGCATTTCGAAGTTTTGAACCAACCATAGATCGCCTTTTATTAATATAGATTTGAACTTCTTCAAAATTGAATTTGTGACCTGTAGTCATTTGATGCAATGTTAGAGCTGTTTTGTTGAAGTTCGTTATATCCTTACAATCGTTCTTGTGTTGTCTTACCCTTTCACGTAAGTATTGGGAAAAGTAGAATTCGATAGGTGGCGCTCTGAAATGTCAATGTCATCTTAGCAACGAGTAAAACAAATCAGATGTCGTATGAGCCCTTTGATATTGAAGTGGTTTCATTTTGCTGTTTAAGTTATTTTCAGGGGGTGTTTTGTGAAACTTTTGGTTTTTCTTTGATTGTGCTTTAGTGCTTTGTGTTGTTAAGCTAAATTTTGACTCCCAATATTTTTATTTTTGGAGTAATAGGTATGGTTGATGTTTGTGAAAAGTACAACAAGCGTTCAATTAACTGTTTAGTTTTAGGTCTGATTTCGTGTTTTTATTTCATTTTTGATATAGTCATATCTACAAAAGTTGCAGGGAAGGTACGTTTGTATTGAGTATCATTTGAAATTTTTAATACCGACTTATTTTCTCTTCGTTTTCTGGAACATACTTCGTGGCTTGACTGTGGTAGTTTTAAGGAAGGTACTGCATTTAAAAGAAGATACTTTTTTTTACTAAGACCTGAAGAATATGTTACTCATTTATATATTGTTCACCTTCAGAAATATAACCTACACCATCCACTATTAACTTATAACTATGTATTACACACTTGGTACTAACCTTGACTAGTCTTCCCTTTTAAAATGTAAGGAACACACGGACATACTATCTATAACTGGTTTCCCCATTTTTAGTTTAATTGCCTTAGCCTTTTGAGATATATTTTCCAGAACTCCAAACGCATTTTCAATATTTACCATTCTTCCCATGGGAGGAAATTTATGGAAATATAAATCGGGATTTTTCCCTTCACGGCTAGTGCAACCAAATACAGAACAGTTTCGATTATGCAGCGACATAATTCAAAGTATAAAACTTTAAAAAAGGTACAAAAAAAATCAAACTTGATCTGCAATGAAGACAAAAAACAGAATAAAAACAATGCAATACGAATTGTTTTACTCGTTGCTTCAATTACAATTTTTTTCCGCCAGAGGTCTCATTGAATTCTACTCCGCCCAATTGTTTAGTTTGACCTATATAACATTTGTCACAACCAAGACATGGTATTGTATAAATTAGTTCAGAATCAAGGGTGTTAGGTGTCCTATCTTTAAGCTTAGTGAAAAATTTTTTTGTGGTAGTTAGATTGTAAAAAGCGCATTTACAGTTTAAACTTCTGAATAGTCTGTTAATGCCATGAGAGAGGCCAGGTAAGTAAGGAAATTTCAAGTATGAAGTTGTATTTTCTTCTAAGGGAGAGGTGTTGTCGTTGTTATTTCTATTATCTGAAGTATGTTTTTTTATCATTCTATTTATAAGGTAATTAGGATAGTTATTTTGTTTCAAAATCGTTTTCACTTTCTCTAAATTATTTGTATGGAATTTGATGTTGCTAAGCTTCAATGATCTCCCTATGAGGTTATCCATCATGTTACATTTTTGTTGTATACTATGGTTACTATAAAAATTAATACATCTGTTGACGCTTATTGGTTTAGTATACCAGTCAGTTATTAATTTTGTATTTTCTTTAATTATCAATAAATCTAGGAAAGGTAAGCACTGGTTATTTTCTTCTTCCAGAGTGAATTGAATTTTCTGGTGATATGAATTAAAAACTGTTAAAGAATTCATATCACCAGAAAATTCAATTCACTCTGGAAGAAGAAAATAACCAGCTGCAAACTTTTATTGTTGTGAAATGATTTTGATTTCTTTGAGTTTTATATTCAGGATTCATATAATAATGTACGACATTGTTTTAAATAACTAGGTAATTGATTTAATTTTATTGTAATTTTAAGCATAATTTTAATAATGTTGTATGTTGAATTTTAGCCCTGAGGAAGAAGCAAACTGCTTCGAAACGTCGGCATTGTTATAAACTAACAATTGATCATTAAATATCCAAAACACCCAATATTTATTTCATTGATTAACATAATGGATGATAACCTAGGAAGGTTAAGATTATATTCATTCACTTCACATTAGAACAATAATTCACTGAATGTATTCAGAACTTCACATGATGTTTACAGTTTGTTCAGAGACTCTGGTTTGTTATTGTTTATAGCTGGCGTCCACATAACCAATCATTCTATTTTCGCTCTACGCATGCGTGGTAAAATTTGGCGCGTAGTCGATTGGAGGCAGAATTCATAGATATTTATACCACGGTACACAAGTGTATCGTGATTTATACTATGTTTCGTGAAAAATCCTTAACCTCAATGAAAATATCAACAAGCTGACAACATCTTCTTGAAATTTCTGTGCTAATATTCACAGAATCGATACAAAATAGATTAGGTTAGGTTGTTTAATAATAAATTCTGATGATCTGAATGAAAAGTCTGTTTTCATAACATTGTTTTGGAATTTCGAGGAGAATATGAACAAGTTATTAGTGTTTACAAACTAATCTGCAGAAAAATCGAAGAAGGAACTTATTTTGGTGGGATGAATGTGTCTTTTCAGTTGCAGATATAATCCGATGAAACCAACTGTTTTTGTGGAAATTATCGTGTTTGCAACATTTTTATTCGAAAAAGGTTAGTACTTGAGTCATGGGCGCCCACAGAAATCCGCAAAAATTTTTCTCAGGGGGGGCCAAATTAAGATTAGAGAGCAATATTGAGGGTGTTGTGCTGTAAAACACTGAGGCCATCAAAATCTCAGGGGGGGCCTGGCCCCCCCCTGCGGGCGCCCATGACTTGAGTATTCCCTAAATGTATAAACTCAATTTTTATCGAGAAATATGAACTTTGCATCAATTCCAGAAGACCATTTCAGAGGCGCAGTCAGCCCAATTTTTTTTTCAAATGGCTACATCTTTTTAACAGAGGCAAATTCAGAAAAATAGAAAATGAAAAAAAGGTTTCTTTTGACCTCAAGAATCTTCAGTTAAAATATATGTACAAGTCATAAAGACTCACCCTCTATAATATATTAATTTCTATACATGCGTAGAAGCAAGAAACTTTTCAATACTTTCAATTTTGTGCCCCACGTTGGGCGCCAATTGTTATGATTCCCTTTTTTGTTTCTTTATATTTCGAATGAAAAGGAATTTTGAATCTAACAAATTTAAGAGAAATTTCAAATTTTGCTTTTCCCGATCGACTCTATCCCTATTGAGGGTCCAAATTAAAATCAAAAAATTTAGATATAAATTAACATTTAATATCAACTTCAACTTCTTAAAATAACTCAATCTATCTCTATAATAAAATTTACACTCACTTATATCTATATTATTTAAATCTCTCTATTTGGTTCTTCTTGCTGTGTCTTCCTTTATTTTCCCCAATTTCTCTTCTGACTTCCTTTATTATTTTTCAATTTATCTTCTTGGCTTTTCTATCTGATATTTCTCAATTTAACTTCTTGACTTTTCTCTCTGATGTTTCTTCTCTAATTCAATTTGTCGTCTCCTCGGTTTCCATACTTCAAAAAACTTCTACATCCTTGATTTCCCTAAGCTAATTCGAACTATCACAGAATCTGTTTCTATGTACAAACTTTCAAACTTCAAAATAAATCTATCTAGAGATCTTTCATTTTAAACTTTAATTTGGCCTCAATAAATCTAAATTAATTTTGAAAATATAATTTCGAACCATAACACTACCTATTCTGATTTGTTTAACCTTTATTCAATACTTTTACCAAATTACTATTCATTGGAAATGAATGAAGAATGCAAAATAAAACAATAAGTTCATTATTCATATCGAACATTTATCCATAATAAATGTTCAAATTGACGTCCTTGCGCCCTTATACACGCTCTACACCTTTTAATGAAAGCACTTTTAATACGACGCGCATAATGCGAGCCCGTAACTCCTCAATCGAAGATATTGGCTTGGAGTAGACTAGATCTTTTAGGCACCCCCAATAAAAAAAATCCAGGGGGTTTAAGTCCGGTGATCTCGGGGGCCATGAAATAGGGCCAAGCCGGCCTATCCACCTTTGAGGGTATTTTGCATTTTGCAGGTGATTTCTCACCCTTACTGCGTAATGAGCTGGGCACCCATCATTTTGGAGCCACATATTCCGCCTTATAGCCAAGGGAACATCTTCTAATAGGTCGCTTAATTGATTTTCTAAAAAATCGAGATGAATCTCACTATTTAGTGTGGCGGGAAGTTCATAAGGCCCGATCACCCGGCCATCAATAATTCCAGTCCACAAGTTGGATTTGAATTGATTCTGTGATCGATTTTTCCTCATGATATGCGGGTTTTCAGTTTCCCAGCTATGCAAATTGTGGATATTTAAATAGCCATCTTTTCGGCATGAGGACTCGTCAGCCCATAAAATTTTATTGAAAAATTGTGAATCCTCCCGCATTTTATGCAGCATATATATATATATATATATATATATTCTTTTGAAAGAGAGTTACATACTTGTTTCTTAAATCAAACAATATATGGCATAAGGCACGTGTGAAGAAATGGCGACAAGGAACAGATTGTATAAAAAAAAAAAAAACAATCTGTTTCCCGATCCAAATCTTAGTGTTAGCAGAGGGAATGTGAACGGGGTACCATACAATTTTGCGTATGACACACGAGAACAGATAAAAACCTCTGAAAAAACTCTGTCTCCCCGTATATGTGTAGTGATGCTGAATTTGTTCAAATGATATCCATGTTACAGAGCTTCTTGTACTTGATGAAAACAAGCTTTTTCATCGATCTGGATGGAAGTATCTTGAAAATATATCTGTAACAAGAACAAAGAAGAAAAACCGAGAAAGAAGAAGTAAAAAAATACTTCACCTGCTAAAAAACCCCTTTTCACGAAGTCCTAACTCTCTCTTGGATCGGGAGGATCTTTCGATCAGGTCCGATCTTCCAAGTGATGATTCTTCTGTTCTTCAGGTGTTCGAGGAACGCTACAGGCCCCTTTTATTGGGGGATCATCTCCCATAGATTTAAAGTGGTTATTTTATCGAAAAATTAGCAAAAAAGCAGGAGCAAATTCAAAAAACTTCTGACGCTTCATTCTGCAGAATGAAACTCTGCGTGCATAGTCAGCACTTTGGAGTGTTTGTACCCTTTGGATATGAAAAGGATGCTATGCCGGTTCGACGTGCAATTCCACGCACAGATCGTGTAGAATCTTCTTGAGTATTTTCGAGCAATTCGTCTTCATCGTCGTCTGCTGGCCTTCCGGTTCCTGCACCACCAACACCTCTTCCTGGCAGCCGCCCTCCGCAGTATGAGTTTTGAACTCGAATAAAAATTCGATAATCCGGGTGACGTGCGTTGGGGTACCTAGCGGGTACAATGAAAAATTTTTGGTTAATTTCTGAATAGGTAGGGGAGAGTTCCTTTGAATTGGACAGCCCATGAACCGGACACTATAGTTTTCTACTACACCCGATATTAATTGAGCATATTTTACGTAAATCCAATTTTCGCAACATTGAGCCACGTCTCTTGGAAAATGGCTGAATCTGTGGGTCGCGTCTTGTTGACGAGGCATGCATTGAAAAATCCGTTGCCGGTTAAGTAAATATGTGCGTACATTTGCGAAGTGAATAGCTACGTTTCTAGTGACGATAAGTTGCCGATTTTTTCATATAAACATCAAGTGATTATCCCTCATCAGACAGATATGTTGAACCGTTGATATAACCATTTGTAGAAATTATATTTTCAGGTTTTTTATAAAAACCACATATCCCATGAATCGGACATAGAAAAATGACTGGAAATTGACGTCCAGTTCATGGGCTGCAATGTTTCCGATTCAAGGGAGATGTGAAAGTATGTTATGTAATTCAATATTTAACATGGAAAATACTGTATGTTTTCTCTGTTTGGTGCTACTAAATGATTTCAACTCTTCTCCTAGAACTTTATGACAGTATTCTCATGTTTTTGTACCATTGTCCACTTCATGGGAATGACTGTCCAAAACAAGGGCAACATCCCATGAAATGGACATTTTATAAAATAAACTTAGACCTATTTTTTCGAGTGATGAGCCTTTTTTTTTCTAGCTTTTTCTGAAAAAGTGAATCCACAAACCTTATGCTCATAATATGACGGTACAATTTGAAACGTTTTCCTTTGAAATAATATTTCACGCCAATAATAAGTATATTGTCCGTTTCAAGGGAACTCTCCCCTACTTATTTTAATCATAATGAGTCATCGTTATTACAAAGTTACCTCTCTGCATAAAGTCGAGCAGCAGCATTGGCATTTCCTTGACACCCGCCATAAATGAAAATAAATGCATGTTTGCATATTCGAGTGGCGTGTACTGTTGTCTAGGCATGTTCAGAGTCCGAATAAAGCCAATTTTCCGAAAGTATCACAAACAATATCCAAATCATAAAGCTAGTCAATTCAAATATAACAGTAAAAAAATTTCAAAAAAGTACCAGTAGAACACTAGAACAATAAAAACACTTTTATGAAAATTCGTTCAGTTTCAATACTATTGTCATTAGAAGTTAAATGAAATTAAAATTACCTAGGTTACTGACTAAGAACGAGTGCCCAAAAAAGTGTTATTATTGTTCTATGCAAGCAGGGTTTCATTTTTTATGAATAAATTTATGCTATGAATGACTGAACTCATTGTTTGATTTCGAATTCTTTATTAATTTCCAATGAATAAGTAATTGGTACTAATTCGTTTTATTTTTTCCATCGAATAGTAATTTGGTAATAATTCGTTTTATTTTATTTGTAATGA
The DNA here is from genome assembly GCA_910592335.1 of Adalia bipunctata. Classification (NCBI taxonomy): domain Eukaryota; kingdom Metazoa; phylum Arthropoda; class Insecta; order Coleoptera; family Coccinellidae; genus Adalia; species Adalia bipunctata. Next base: position 45,261,639 of record OU342948.1, read on the forward strand.
ATATTCCACATACCTCTATTGTGGCAACACAGGGCATGGGCGTATTTACGGGAGGGGTTACTGGGGGTAATTATCCCCCCTCCTAGAAGAACATTTGCTACACTAAATCTTCGAATTGAATTGAAAATATAAAATATATCAAACATTGAACAAAAACTAATGAAAAAGGTTTTTTCATGTTATTTGATATTCTACGTAACATTTGAAAGGAAGAAATATACAATCAAATTTATCAGAACGATTTCCTAGATAGATCATACATAGATCAGCGAATGGCATGCACAAGTCATTACTCGGAAGTTCATTTCAGTAACGTATTCGCTTTGGTATCCAATATTCATAAAAAATTAAATATAGAAAGTACAAAACCAAGAGTAACCCCGAGACAATCGCATCGCTCAAATATACTTACAGAAAATGATGAATCTTTTTTCCGAATTAATTTATGTTGGATTATGTATTACAAGATCTGCAATATCGATTCAACGAAGAATCTCTGAATGCCTGGAGTTTAATATATTTTTCTCTTCAATTTTCAATAAGAAATCGGACACAGAAATAGATCTTTCTCTTGGAATAGTCACGCAGTATTTGAACAACCTAGAGAATTGCAAAAATAAGGATTTGATGCTTTTGAAATTGAAAGCAGAATTTACTATGTGGCAAATCATGGCAGAGAACATAACAGATGGTATGGCGTTATATTCGTCCTGCGATGAAAGTATCTTTTCACTGGTGAAAAATGTCTCCAAGTTTTGGTCACTCTACCCGTTAGTGTAGCCTCTGCTGAAAGAAGTTTTTCCTCACTGCGGTGCCTTAAAACCTGGCTTCGGTCAACAATTCAATAAAGGTGGACAATATTATTGATGAATTTGCTAGTAATAAAAAGAGGCGAAATGATTTCGTTCTGTGATTTTTGAATCATATCTGATGCTAGAAGAAGCGGTTATGTTTACATTTTTAATGTATAATATTCACTAACCTTTCTGATATTTTTTAACTTTGAATAGCCTATTTCTTTGGTTTTCATATTTTTTTGAATAAAAATGTTATGAATGAGATTCGATCAATCAACCCCCCCCCCCGCTTTTCTTCACTCAAGATCAGTCAGGTCACTCAAACTTACCACAACCCCCCCCTAGACTCGCTCTCTGGATAGGCCCCTGACACAGGGCATTTTTTAAATTTTTCGACTATTTGGTAATCAAGTAGTTACGAGAATGAAAAACTACAGAATGCCTAGGCTTATGATACCTTTTGGAAACTGACAGTTGTTTCAAACAGAGATCACACCATCAAGTATTCAATTGTGAAATAATAATTACACCACAACATGCGTAGAGACGCATAATTCTATGATTCAGCCTACTCAATAATTTGAATTCCATATACAAACCATATTTTTCATAATATCATAACGAATCTAAGGGTGATGTATGACATATGATACATTTCTGAAACAGGAAAAGAATAGCGACTCTCTCTAAGTCATTTCAAACTACTGTTTCCATAAGAAAAAACACAACTTCATGTTATAACTCAGCAAATAAACCTCTTAGAAAAAATCAGAGTACGCCACTGGATTGCTATCAGGAAAGTGCCTGTATAATGTTTTCATTTCAACATACTAGCATAAACAGAAACGGAGATAATGACCAAAGTTGAAATCGCCCAAATTTCAATTTTGGCCTATAACTCGGAAACGAAAGAAGATAGAGGAATGCAGTTGATGTCATTATCAGTTTCTCGAAAAAAGAGGACTATAAGTTGCCATTCATTTTTATCTATCTCCTCGGGTTAAAAAGTTTCAGTTCATGAAGCACCAGTTTTGCCCACCCTGTACATAGGTATATTTTCATTCAAGTTAAGAGAAGCTCCTCCAATAATATTGATACGGTTTGATTATTGTCTTATCATTTTGTCCCTCCTGGAAATTATGTTTGCTAGAAAATACATACCTATGTACCTACTTCTAACAGGTTAAATTGACTTGAAGAAATCATTCTATAACTATCCGTCCAAAGTCAATTTCGGGCAGAAAGAAACTAAGTTTTCCAAGAAGTTAAAAGTGAATCGGGTATCCCTAAATGTGGTGTTATGGGAGCATTACTTGTTTTCACAATCATAATTGATATGAACGAGATCACTTTATATGGAGAAGAAGATTCGAAACTAACCTATTTGCAGACGATAAGAATCTTCTAGTTGCAGGAGGTGATGTGAATTAAACTGCACCACATGAGTTAGGGATATTGACTTGAATTGCAAACAAATATAGTTAAAAGAAGATTTTTTTTTATGAAAATTCATATTAATATGATTTCAAGTTGCGAATTAATTTAAGCCTGTTGGTCTGCAGCGTATACAGGGTGGTTAAGAAAAATCGAGTAAAATAACGAAATTTTATTCCCAGAGAATTCAAGCATTTCAAGACTATCAATACAATGTATGGCCCTTACGGGCATCAATAACAGCTTGACATCTTCTCTGCATTCTACACAAGACGTTGTTGAATATTTCTTGAGGAATTTATTTCCATAAACGGGGCAGAAGCTCTCTCAGATCATTTAAGGATTCTGGGGTAGGTTGATGATTATCTAATATTCTTTGGAGCATATCCCATGCATGTTCTATGCAATTCAAATCTGGCGAGTGCGGAGGTATTGGTATAAATGTGGAATACCAAACTCCTCGCGCGCATTCTCAACTATGGCTGCACGGTGCGGTCTAGCGTTATCGTCTAGAAATTGAAAAGTTTCACCAATAGCAGCGTGAAAATTTGGCACAACATTGTAAATGACATGCTTCTTATAGTGTGAGGCGGTCATATCCCCAGGGCAAATGTGTAGATCTGTGCGCCTGTTGAAACATATCCCGGCCCATACCATAACACTACCCCTTCGGAATGGATGGACTTCTTGGATTTAGCGACGAATACGGGGTATGCGTTGGATTGACAATACCCTTATTCTTCGAAAATCTGAAAATCGTCCATATCTTGATTCATCAGTGAAAATGACACTACGCCATTGATTGTTCCAATTGATATGTTGCCTTGCCCATTCAAGACTTTGACGCTTATGATCACGTGTTTATGGAACCCCCCTTAATGGACGTCTAGAACCTAGATTCACTTTTCTCAAACATCGTCTGATGGTTCTGATGGAAACTTGGACCCCATCTGCATTTTGAAGAGTATTCCGCAGCATTCTACTCGTAGATGCAGGGTTTCTTCTCGCCGAGACGGTGATGAAACGATCCTGAGCAGGTGTTGTTTTTCGTCGCCCACCAAGCCTTGGTCTTTCCAACATGGAACCTGTCTCCCTGAACCTATTCCAAAAGTCGATATATCTCACTTTGGCTGACTTGGAGCCTTTCCGCTACAACAACCTGAGTTAGGCCATCCTGTAGCATTCCGATAGCCCTATGAGCCTCAGCGTTTGTTGATTTACGTCTTAGCATTTTCACAAAACTCGTTACAAATCGAAGCCGTTGATAAACTGACTTCATTTCAAAATAAGAACATTCATGAAGCATATGCAAAGAACCAAACTTCAGAAAAATGTCTCATATTGATTTTTATTGGATCGATTCAAGTTGTTTGTTGAGTTTTGAATGATTTCACAGCGATTTTCTCGAAGATTACATACTTTTAAAAACGATTGAATACGATATCCCTAACTCTTGTCGAGCAGTATATTTGAGAGAGGAGTTCAATCGACTATGGTGTCGACTTTTTCGAAAATTGTTTTCCTCAAAATGTTTTCTTCAACCAAAAATAGAACGAATGTCTTGATATTTCGAGCTTCGAAACAGAAACCATCAGAAATTAATATTGACAATCGTGTACAGTGTTCCCCATAATAGACTTCCCATTTTATTTAAATGATAAATTCCCTAAGAAATAACTGAATAAGTTGTGCTCTGTAAGAATGTCTTCTGCAGTCTTTGAGATTTAGGTTAATTATCAATCAAGTGGGCGCTTGTCACAAATATGTTTTAAACTAGATGCATGGAAACCCTGATGTAACGACTCCTAGCTAGAAACCGTGATCAACAATTGTAGATTGTAGATTCAGGAGAAATGGATTGCTGACTTTGGCGTGATTATATATTTATAAAATTTTACAGTTTTTTTACAAAAATCCAGAATATTTTGAAGGATTCAAGGCCTCACAAACTTATAATAGTCGTCATAGTTTGTACATATATCCCAAACATAAGTTTGCGGAAGCCTTACAATGTCAATGAATTTATCTCCTTGAGAAGTTGATTTTTGTTTTTTTGGTTGCAGGCAATGTTGCATGTAGAATTCTCTGAAATTCATGTTGCATGTACAGGGTGGCCAGATTTCGATGATTTAGTACTACAACTCTTCAACTATAAGAGATAGAGAAAAAGTAATATACATGTCATGTTCTCTTTTTTCGAGAAACCGAAATTGCTGAAAACCCGAAGTTGCTACGGCGTCTAGTTTCCGAGCTACAGGGCGATTCTGGAATTTGGCCAATTTTTATAATTGACTATAACTTCCGTATTACAGAATCTACGCTCTCGAAATTAACACATCTTAGGGCACTTTTTTTACTGCTTTCCAGCGGTGCTATTGGATTTTTTGTATCTGCTCAAATTTCGGAGCTATAACAAAAAATTTTTTTTTTCAAATGGAAACCATAATGGGAAGTGATATTTCCGAATAGATCTTTCTTCAACGATTTCAAAAATATATATCATGTTATACTTCCGAGTTCACTACATATCGAAAATTTCGAAAAAACACGTTTCGTTCAACAAAATCCAAGCAGGCTTTGATTCACTTCCTTCAAAACTGGGACGGTCATAGAATTTCATGTCTTATTTATTTTCACCTGTCAAATTCAATTCAGTTTCATCATTGTTGTATCGTCTGGCGCTTCTAAAATTCTTATAAGGTCATAGAATCTCACATTTATTGTAAGCGGCCAAATTGATTCAGGAAATATTAGCTTTATTATTACTCAGACCAATAGAGGGGCTTCGCGAAACTTGTTGATTCTAGTATCTATGATTTCTCTGCTAAATTGAAAAATGAAAAGCATTTGAATACTTATGTAACCCGTTGATAGCAATGATTAATGTTTCCATGAGGGGCAAAAAAAAGCTCCTTCAAGAAAAAATATAGATTTATTTGAAAAAAAGTATATTCACAACAAATGTTCAAATCGTTGTCCATTGGAGCGAGTCATTGGAGGAAATATATAAATTGCATGATGTGATATAAATAAGAACTTTAGAAGCGCCAGACGATACAATGATGAAACTGAAATGAATTTGACACGTGAAAATAAATAAGACATGAAATTCTATGACCGTCCCAGTTTTGAAGGAAGTGAATCAAAGCCTGCTTGGATTTTGTTGAACGAAAAGTGTTTTTTCGAAATTTTCGATATATGTATAGTGAACTCGGAAGTATAACATGATATATATTTTTGAAATCGTTGAAGAAAGATCTATTCGGAAATATCACTTCCCATTATGGTTTCCATTTGAAAAAAAAATTTTTTTGTTATAGCTCCGAAATTTGAGCAGATACAAAAAATCCAATAGCACCGCTGGAAAGCAGTAAAAAAAGTGCCCTAAAGATGTGTTAATTTCGAGAGCGTAGATCCTATAATACGGAAGTTATAGTCAAATATAATAATTGGCCAAATTCCAGAATCGCCCTGTAGCTCGGAAACTAGACGCCGTAGCAACTTCGGGTTTTCAGCAATTTCGGTTTCTCGAAAAAAGAGAACATGACATGTATATTACTTTTTCCCTATCTCTTATAGTTGAGGAGTTGTAGTACTAATTCATCGAAATCTGGCCACCCTGTACTTCTTTGACTTGTTTTGTATTTCGTTCAATCCTTTGTGTATGTGTATGTATGTATATATTTGTATATGGTTGATAGAATGATTTTTCAGAATAAAGGATATTATTATTATTATTATTATAGATCAAAACGGCACTCTAGATTGTTGATCGGGTCCTAGTTCCGGAATTATCCGAAATATTTCGGGTTCGTAGGACGCCATCACAGATTTTCGATCGACAAAAAAGTCTTAAATAAAATCTTATCAGTGCCAACACCAGTTATTCTATGCATCCATGTTTTGAATTAATGAAACGTCGTTTCCCTACGAGAAGTTTGTTAGTCTTCATCAATAATTATTCAAATTATCTAATTTTTCTGCTTCGAGACATTATTTAAACTTCCGTTTGAACTTTCATGGAATACTCAGTCCAACAGAGTGTGTTTTGTGTATATACTCCATTAGCGGCCCACACACGAACACTTCGGAGCGCGCATCAAGCATTTGGCGTTCCGGAGCGTCACTCCTGAACGACACACGCTGGAGTGTCGCTTGCCCACTAACGTACACAAAATATCTACATTCTGATGTGACAGTATTGAATGTCACGTTCAAAAGTGATGGTTAGTGGGGTAAAAGTTTCCAAAATTGAAAGGTTTGGAGTGGCTCGTTGAGTTTTAGAAATTTTAAAACTTTGGAGCGTCACTCCAGAGCGCCACATCAGAGCGACACGCCAGAGCGCCGCGCCAAAGTGAAACGCCTAACCTTGGAGCGTTGATCGAACTAACCAAAACTTTTACACAGAAGTTTGGAACGGCGCGCATCAAACCTTCGCTCCGAAGTGTTCGTGTGTGGGCCGCTATTCACTTTTATAAAGTATCTCGGTTAGCCATGATTTAGTTTAATCAAGTTCTTTCACTTAAAACTGACGCAGGTTGGCACTCGTGAAAATCAAGCGACATTGCCAAGTCTACTTTCTATTTACTGTTTTTTAACTTTGTAAACGGAGTTAGTTCTTCTAAGGTTTAACTGTGACGCAGGTTTCGTAGAACTACTACATTTTTATATTGGAGTATGTAAATTAACATTTTGATAAATACGTAATTACTACGAATATTCTTGTTTTTCACATTTTCGCACAACGCCTGGGATTATGTGATGATATTAGAATACAGATTAACTACAATAAAAACTTTTCAGAGGACTCGCAGAGCTTTCAATTCTACACGAAACTCCTACCTTCGGGGAAATGGTTCAATAAAAACTAGAAATTAAATTATTCTTTTACTATTTTCACGTTATACGATACGACGACCGACGCGAGGAATAGTGCTCTGAAAGTCGTCAGCGTCCCAGTGTTGCTTGGATATTTCATACCGAACAATCCCCCGAAAGCGTGGAAAGAATGCGAAACTCCTGTCCCTCCCTAGGGGGAAACTCAACTCTGATGAAAATTCCCCTTCCACGTCCTGCGATTCGACGAAACTCCACAAAATAAGTCGCGCCGTTTACACTCGATTGAATCACATCCTTTTGTTTCGATATGCGTCCTTTGAAATTCTGACATCGCCATAAATTAAATCGATGGGGCTTTTGTGAATAAATAGAGATCAATTTATGGTAATTTCTATCTATTGTTTGGCGTGCGTATTTATCCTAAGAGCATCCGCAGTGTATCTTTAGGGAGGTCTGAAATTCTTGCTATTTGTATTCGACGTAGCTATTTGTATTTATGGGAAACTCCTGCCCCTCTCAGTAATCGAAGTTTTCATTTACCAAATATATCATACTTCAGGGTATAGGCGGATAAATAGACTATGATCCCAAAGACTTTCAACCGTTTTGTTTCGATAAACAGGGTGATTTTTTTGAGTGTTTCATTAGACGTTTTCGAGAAAGGAATTGTGTACCTTATTATTATTATGTTTCAGAGTTACTTTTTGTTGCAGAATAAATCTTTCATTTTGCACTCAAACCAACTTATCTCCGAAACTCTAGTTAAAATTATCAATTCATATCAGCAATATGGATGATATTCAAGTTTCATAACATCGCACACAAATGGATCCGTCGAACCAATAATTCCTTATTTATATTTATTTTTCTGGAAATCGTACCGAACGGCTTAGATACAGCAACTTATTTTAAAATCAATTTCTTCATTCCATTTCTGGACCATACTATCCAACAATTGACTGATAGATTTTCTAAACACCGAAAACTAAACAGCCTTATCTGGCCTGTTACCCCAAAATTTTAACAGCTAATATGAATTAGAAGACGCCATATCGATGTATTCTTCACTACTCCCAGAAAAAAATAAAAACGTAATTGAGGCAGAATCTGAAATATGGAAAATGTCAATGAACTCCACTTCAAAATCCGCATTAAAATGCTCAGATGAGTGCAATCAAAATATGTATCCGAACATCTACATCCTTCTACAAATTTTAGCTACGATTCCAGTATCTACTGCTACTCCAGAAAGAAGTTTTTCCAGCTTGAGGAGAATTGAGAATTACGTGCGCCATTTTTCTAGTGAAACTAGATTGAATGGGTTGGTGCTTATGAATATTCATTATAGTGTGCAAATTGATGAAAATGAAGTGGTTGACCCATTCGCTAGAAAAAAAAGACGGATAAGTTTTAAATGAAGGAATTCATTATAATAAAATATTGTTTGAGTTTTCCCACAAATATTTAATACCTATTTATACGTTGGTGGCACTATTTTGAAATAAAACATTAAAAAACTCTATTATTAGTTTCAATGAAAGCACACATCCACACTAATTTCATATTGATTCATCCTGTGAGTATTGTTTGAGAAATAAATATTGTTTTTCAAGTGTTTGTTTGAGTGAATGAAAAATAAATCTGAAGCATATTTGAAAAATAGGTTTACTTAACCTAACCAGGAATATCAATGTTGAATATTGTTTCAGAACTAGGAAAAGTATTATTGAATTCTTAAAAACAACTAATACTTGCTACAGAAAGCGACCCTCAAAATTCCCGGCACTTACAAAGTCAATTGCCAAAATTTCAAAACCCCTCCCGAAATCAATTCCTGGCTACACCCTTGTGCAAAACAAGCAATAATAATAAGGCACACTAGAATAATATATCAAAAGTCTGTTCTTCATTTGCGTCGAATGTGACAAATAAACAGAGCAGATAATGAATGATGACTAAATAAAGAAATTTTTGTTTGAAACTGACATATTCTCACCATTGACATAACCTACTTGAAAATTCTCTTGATAAACCTGATGTTTAGACAAAGAAACCTGGCTTTAGTCGTGGAATTCGAATTTTTTTCGATAACGGCGAAACTACTCATTTTGAAGACATGACACACTCTAACTAGTTTTTGAGGAGCAATCGATCTGAATTATAAAATTATATGGTTCCCGTTTGAAAAAAATGAGATTTCATAGTTTTATTGAGGCAGCGTACTTTCTTTTGTTTCACCTTTGCAAAAGAAAATTTTCACAATAAGGGATTTTGAATATACAAAAACTAATTTGTGACAATCTTTCTGTCAAAAAATTTGAGAATTAGGCAATAACACAACAATCGCTTGATGCGGTTGCGCATATCCGGCATATCATACATCAAATCATTGCAGAATCGAACGAAGAATTCAAATATGTATAAATAAAAAGGGTGTTACATTTGAAATAACGATGTTCACATCCGTTTCCGTTAGAACCGGAAGTATATTCCGCTCGAAAATATTTTACAAATTGAGTTCATGTACTCTAAAAAAAAATTCGAAATTTTGATTTTGTATCGCAATTCCTTTTTCGAAAACGTCTAATGAAACACTTAAAAAAATCACCCTGTATGAAGGAATGCTAAATTTTCATTTAATCAATAAAAATTTATCTTCACCACTTTATTAACATTATACTTCATTTGAAAATATCGCACAAACCGAATATCTTCAGTATTTACTATTTTGTAGAAAAATGCTCAGACATGTTAATTTTATTCCAATTTAAATGGGGAGTTTGTCATGGAAGGGGGTAGTTTGTTTTTTAAAGACAACTCTCACTTTTCCGGTCAGAAATGGAGAGAACCTTTTCAACTTTTATTGTTGAGGATGAATAAGGTCATTGATGGGGCTTTTTCATCAACCCTTCTATTATTATAAGGATGTTGAAATGGTTACACTCATTGAATTCGAATTTCAATTCTTATCATTTATTGTGGGGTCGATCAATAACATTCTCACTATTCTTATTTTTTCGGAGCAGTTCCAATCTTTGAAATGCGAATAAGAAAGTAAGTCACATATTTTGCCAAAATGTTGAGGTCCATAAGCCTAATTATGTACGAGTTGCATACAAAGCTTTATGTTTGACTGCAATGCAGAAGTTTTATTTTCTGAAATGGCAATTAATATAGGGGAGAGGGGGGCAAAACCGGGTATAGGGATATAATCTGGTACCCCCAACTGACCCCCTTCGCGTCGGTTAAATTTTGTTCACGTAGCATACGATGATATCTCCATCTACCTACGCTAGTATTTCCACAAGTTCTGACAGGTGTGTCTGTTTATTTATCAGTTTTGTGTAGAACCACGTGAATCTATGGTATGAAATCCTATTTTACCTAAATCTATTCCTACCTTAAGATTGATCTAACTATATTCTACGATAATCGCCAATACATAATTTGATATGTATGTTGTTTGGCTGTATGAAACTCTGTAGGTATGTTTAATTTTTCTCATGTGTTTTTCATTATTTGAAATTGTTTAAAATTTAAGCTCTGGGGCAAAACCAAAAAACCTCGTGGGGCATAACCGGGTACCGCCCGGATGTGCCAAATGGATGTTTCTCAATCAAATCTTAAAGAAAGGGTTAAAAAAATAATGAATGGAATGTCTTTGAAAAAGGCTGCTTCAAAAGGTAAATAAAATCTCCAATTGGTAGGTACCCAAAATAAATTAATACAAGAGGTGAAGAGAACGATTATGATACAAAAAGAAAACAAAAGCAAGAAAATGACAAAACAAAAAGCTAAAGAGTCCAGCTCAAAAGAAGAAGACGATAAATCACAAGGTGACAAGGACATCTTATTCATTTACTGCTGAGAACACTACTATCATACTACCAAAAATGACAGGAGGATAGAATGTACTGAAACGTGCAATAACTAGGCACACGAAAAATGTACAGGATGGTGAGAAGATGATTCAGATGATTTCGTGTGTGTTAATGGTGAATAATACTTAGTACCGGATATTGCCCCTTTTGCCATACGGTTCTGCCCTAAGGGTTGGGGCATAACCGTAAAATAGAATATAATTGATTTTGTTGGTTTTTTCATCTTGTACTGGATTTGAATAAGTTTAACTCATTTCACTGTTTGGCTCATAAGCTACGGCATGAATAAGTCAAGTGTCAACCAATAAACATGAATAAATAAAAAATTATTGCAGATTTTCCTTAGCTACCCGGTTTGGTCCCCCTTTCCCCTATTCGTCGCTTCATTTCAAGAAAAAATTAATTGTGCTATTGCTTTTCATACCTTAGTAACCATCAGCGACCTCAGCAACCTAACTGAACAAAGTTGTTTACTTCGTTAATTCTGTAACAAACGTCATAATAATCCCAAAAATTAATAGTTCGGGCCAGAAAACCGTGAAAAATTTAGCCGCAAGTGCCAAAGAATCTCTCCTACCCACTAAAAGTGTTTATGAAAATTTGTATGCGGTCTGTAACAAGTGGTGTGAAACGAAGAAAATTGCAAAATCGAGAGAAGACTGTGACAGTTGAGTCCAATAAAGTGGTGTCCAAAGAGAAGTCAATTATATGGACGCTAAACGAATTCATGAATCAAGTGTTTATGAAGCAGTCGAACATAAAAACACTTTTCAATGTTTCAGCAGAGATCCAATTTCAGATTATGTATCGTAATTTCAAGTTGGAAAACAATGTGTGTTCAAAATTCGGAAATTTGCTATTCAACAAACTCAGAAATCAATAAAGATTCAGTTTTTATAATAATAAAATATAAGTATTGCACTATTGCCTATTTTCAAAACGAAAGGTAAATGCAAACGTGGCACCTTGTGTAACTAGGAGCACCCCGTACAAATTTTACGCGTTAATACGTCCGAAGCCTCGAACAAGAAGCCAGTTTGCGATGCAAATATTTAACGCGCCCTAATTCCATTGTGTTGGTACATTCTGAATATGACGACAAGAATTATGGAAGGAATCAGCATAAAGAAAATCAAATGGTTTTTCGCGAGATTTTCAACATTTTAATTTCACAGCTACATATAAACGAATTTCTCCGCGCGAAAGCTGTGGAAAGAATAATCCCGAACTTATTTTCCTCCAAGTTTTTTTCGAAACAAACATAAATCTTAACACATTTCGGTATCATCGCATCTATTTTCGGAACTGTTCCGTCGTAGCAATCTCGCGAAGGAAATAAAAGACATTACCGTGACAAATAGTTCGGCAACCAGAAATTCTTCGCTCTTTTCCAGCAGACATCGAGAATCAACGGTGGGCTGAAGTGTGTTCCATCTCATTTTTATCTATTCGAGCTGTCGTCTTATATTTGTGACAAACACGAATAAGAGCGGGCTTACCCAGGAATATATTTCCTCACAAAAACAGTGGCAATAAATAAAGAGAGGTGTTTGCGAATCGGTGAAGCGAATAACATGAAACATATCTTCTTTTAAAGCTGTGAAGACTGCACGTTTTTCCGAGGATCTTTCATTTCATTTTTCTGCGCTTGACAGAATCGGATGTCGCGTTCATGTTCATTCAGGATTTCCCCGAATGTTTGAGCTCGATAATTAATAAAACCTTCAACTGGAAACACCCCAGGATTAACTGATAAATCACAACTCTTTCACGACTAGGAGAAGTCCTTGTGTCATTTCTTCCCAGCCATTTCTCAGAATGATGCGTCTTTTCCTCGAAGGGCGTACTAACATAGAACAAAACTTCGTATGGTAACTCCGTCTGGACGGCACTGCGTAACAGCATAACACCGTAGTCCGTAACATAGTAGCATTGGGGCGTCCTGTAGGTTGTCGGTTTTTAAACACCGCATCAAAGAAATGATTCGCTCTGATGTTGCACCACTTGTTCACATGTGTAGACATCTACATACAGCCAAAATGGATTTAATTCGATTACCTACGAATAAATGAGGGGAGGGGGTGTTAGGAAAAACGCTCAGACACGTCGATTTGTAATTTTATTATTATTTTTCAAGAAAACAAAATTATATAGGATGTTCCATGCGGCCGTGGCCAGTACCAACTTTCTTATTTCAAATGCAACCCCCTGTATATTATTTATTTTTCGGATTCTTCAGGAAATTCTAGACATAATTCATGTACAATGTCCTATACCTATCTTCAACGTTCTCGGAAATATTAAGTGTTTTCAGATTTTTTACAAAAATTAACATTTTAAATGAAATAGTAGGTACATTGTTTACCGGGTAGGAAAAGCGTCACATTCCTGGACGATTGTGAAAATTGCAACACAGAGTCCAGGAATGTGTCTTTTCCTACGGGGTGAACATACTATTTTTCCGCAAATCGTTTAAAATTCGACAGATTCCAATTAATTCTGATGAAATCGCGAATTATTTTATTCAAAAATAAATGATGCTTCTAAATTCGTATTGAAATTGGTTACGTTACTATGGAAACGTACTCATGTTGAATTGACAAAGTTGACGCATATAATTAATTTAATTGCTAGTGTTTTCGAATTTAAAACAGTGTAAAATGATAAGTGATGATGAATTTGCTATTTCCGGGACTCCTCCAGAGCTGGTTGATGCAGTGAAAATACTGCTTCTTTAGAATAAGTGCCGAAGGAATCATGAGAAAAGTTCGAATATGCATATGTCGAACCAACTGTAAGGAAATATAATTTCCTTATACAGTAAGGAAATAAATAATTGAATGAACAATTGAAAATACTATAAAACTTTTTTTTGTTAGTTTTTTCATGAATAAAATTGAAAAAATCGAATTGGTTGTAGTGCTCGGGGACCGCCCTTGCATTGAAATTAATGTTTTTTCTCTGTTTTTTTTTGATAATTAAGAAATAATCAGTATTACTTATTAGGTTTCAAGTGTAATGTACCGAATTTGTGAAATGAAATAATTTTTATTTAAAACGTTGATTTTTGCAATAAATCTGAAAACTTAATACTTACGAAATAGTTAAAGATAGGTATAGGACATTGTGCATGAATTGTGTCACATGGAACACCCTATATAATATTATTTTCTTGACAAAAAAGCGACGTGTCCGAGCGATTTTCCCAACACATTTATTCTTTATCGAATTTATTCCATCTGGCTGTCACACTCTGTATATTTAATTTCATTAACAGTTATCGTAGTAAAAAAATTCTATGGGATGCAAAACATCCCAAATATTACGATGAAATAAAGGAGCATGATGCTTAGGAAGAACTTGCTGTAGAGTTTGGAAGAAAACTAGATGAATATCCTGAATATCCCTCTTTCAGCGGAGAGTCGTTTTAATCTCCATCTTATACTGGGCGAGTCTTTGACTTGTACATGTATTTCAAGTGTAGATTCCTCTCATCAAACGAAACACTTTTTTCCGATACCATTTTCTGTTCATATCTTCGAAACCGTAATTTCGAATGAACTGAATTTCGGTTGATTGTTTACTCTATTCATGGTTCATATTCTTCTTCTTCTGAGTAGCACTACAACCCTTGGTGGGTCTTGGCTGCGTTTTGGTGCATATTCCTCGATCAAAACTCATTCGAAATTTCTCCTGGTATAAAAGTTACAGCATAGCCCACTCATAAACCGACGAAAAAATACCATAAAACGACTTGAAAAAGATAAGCGGTTCATATTTTCGAAAGAATCAATCTTTTCAGAAAATGAAAGTATTCTTATGTTTTTTCCATAATACGCGTCGTTTTCGAGTTATTCCTAATTTTACCCGCTAAAATTTGACGAAAAAATCAAAAATCATAAGAAAAATCTGGATGCAACCTTGGCTTCTCAACATCACAGAATGGCTCAAATTAATAAACTCTATACAAGGTAAACAATGTTTATCAACTTTGTCAAGACTAAAATTTCAATGGAATTCAAAATTCGGATATTAATGATGAATATCCCATACAAACCACGTATTGAATTGAAATTAATGCAAAATGAATACTTAACACTACATGATCTGTGGCGGCAATATACTCTTGGAATTTTATAAACTCGACACTACACGGTTATTATCACATTTATTCACTTTCACTGAAAATCTTTTCACATCAACTGTTCGCATTCTTCACTGTGAATAAACAAATCGACAAATCTCCATCAAGCCGCTATACGCCTGCTTCGTTCAACAACCACAGACCAACTTTTCGACGTATGGAACAACGGTTTGTCTTGCGCACTGTTATAGGCGACTGAAATTGAGATCTTAGCGCTCTATCGGAGCGAATCACAACTACTCCTTCGGCTTTTCCAGAGACTAGACGCCATCAGCCAAAGTAAACAAAACTAGTGCCTTTGCGTTAGTTCATCCGTTAACGATAGAAGACTTACTGCCTCCTTGTTCAAAGAGAAAATCATGATAGCTTTCATAGAATATGATAAGATTGGTTAGGTTAGGTCATTGACCTCGAATCCTATGACCTAGGTTGATGAAGTTATGTTCGATTACTGTAAAAACAATTCTTTTTGAGAAAGTTTTGGGAGATAGAGGAGAATATGAACAAGTTATAAGTGCTCACGAAATAATCTTAATGAAATTCGAAGGAGGAACTTATTTTTGTTGAATAAATATGGCTTTTCAATCGCAGTAATAATCGGTAATCGGACCAAACTAAGTGTTGTTATTGAGAAATATCGTATTTTTAACATTCACATTCGAATAAAATTAGTACTTGAGTGTTCCCTAGATGTATCAACTCAATCATAGAATCATAGATAAACTACTATTTACTAATGAAGTTATATGGAGCTTTGAATTAGGAGATGTGCAGATCACAGTGCCTGTTTGTTAGACGGCTGGGGGAGGGCGCTAATGAACGTTCCATTTCCAATACACATTATTGTGAAGTCGTTTACTTCGTATCGTCAACAATGAAGGTACCTCAGTGGGAGCCGATATCAGGTAGCTCTGCAGATCCCAGTTCTGTTAGATGGCTGGGGGAGGGCACTTTGAATCGTTCATACAACCGCTGACCTGAAGAACTGAATGTCAGGATTTAGAGAAGTAGCTTAGCACCAACTTATTCTATCTATGCTCATGTCCTGTATGTCAATATTCGACCAATTGATTATAATACTGGCTACATGTTATTTCATTCAACTGTAAAGCTGTGGGTTTTTGCTTTTGCAAGGACTGACCAACGGATTGTTCCTTCTTTTCGTTTTCCCTCGTATTGCTGGCTCGGAAACTCCTGCCACATGGACCAATAAAGGCCTGTTCGACCTTTGTGTCCAATCGAGTGTTTCATTTATCAATTTCACCTTATTATTTCCCATCCATTATTTCACGGATCTGAATTATCACGAAACCAAATTACTACGACATAACATAGAGTTCTACCGACCAGAGATGATCACAACGCCAGGCCAAAATTATAGGTATAAAATCCCCTTCAGAGTAAAATACCCCTCAACGTCACAGTGTAGGATTTGCTCTTTTTTTTTATTTTTCGCCCTTTTTTTGAGAATATTCCAAGCTCAAAACGTTTGAAATATTACAGACTATTGCAGTCATTTCCTTAACCAGCTGCTGTAATTTTTTTTTCCGTTGGATTCTTGAATGCGAATATACCTACAAGAAAGCTCCACTTACAAAATGGTTGACCTAGCGCTCAAAAGCACCTGATCTCACGTCAGTGATTCAGATTTTTTCAATATTGTTTGTAATATATAGCGAGTGTAGTACTTAAGTGCCGTTCATTCTTCCTTCAATATGCCTAAAGATGTCACTGAGTTTATTTCTGAAAACAGTAATTCATTGATAATTTGCGGTGAAGTCGCCCATCGGCATTAGAGCGACTTTAATTTTTAGTACGGAATCCTCAACTCGAGTGAAAAAGTGGTAGTACAAGATTTGAAGTTTTATCATTTATTTGCATTATGCGATCTAGAACAAAATCAATATTCGAATGATCGCATACTTTTCGACTCTGATTCGAAGCAGACTGGACAGCAATCAGCAGAAGCCATTAGGACCTGCAAAATATTATCTACTTCGGCTGAATCGATCGTATCTCCATATTATTCCAATAGCGAGCCCGCTAATGTCGAACCTATGATAAACGTGAATCAATGGCCAATTATACCCACTGCTAATATTCGCGTTTGTTCATTCTATCGGAAACTCTGAATAGAGTCGCTGAGAATAATGAGGCTTAATAATAGAACTGGTGTCTAATTGCTAATTACGAGGACCACCAAACACGCCAGAGAATTTCAATGAAGTACTTATTGCACCACGTTTGTATTAGAAAGTTACCAGAACTGCACTCGGATAAAAAATACGTATGTAATTCCTGCGATGCGGTTTCTGCTACGAATTCTGAAGCGGGGGTTTGTAATATAACCTATACTATTTACCAACTTATTCGTAAGTTCTCAGTCAAGCCCTCGAAATGAACGGCTCGATATCCAGGCTACATATTTATTTCTCATGAGGATTCTGCTGTAGTAATATATATAAATACTTTGATGTTGTAACCAGGAAGTTTTTTTCGTCATAAATGATTATCAAGATGATCTCCGATATGATCCACTAAATCGCATTATTTCATTTTTATATTGAAGGATGCATAAAATAAGTTCGAACCAGGAAGTTCAGGTTATATCCATTACAAAAAAAAATGCAAATATAAAATAGATTACATAAAAAGTGCGCAATGAGGCTCCGAAATCAACAAGAAAATTTAGGTACCAAGTGCATTCGGTCCTGGAATAGACGAGAATTCCTCATATTGCCCAGAAAACACTATGTGAGTAGTGCAGTAATTGTGAGGGTGAAGTTTTCAGTTGATGACCTCGAAGAGGTATGAGAGTGAAAAGGTACTGGAGGTAGCAAACAAATGAACTAAGGGCTACGATCAAGCCATCAACATACACTCCATTCACTTTTATAAAGTATCGCGGTTTGCCATGAAATTCTTACACATTTTACGCGGTGAAATGTGTGTATTTTGAAAAGGTTATGGTCATTCCAATGTCAAATACGTCCACAACGTTGTCGTTTCTGCTAAAAAATCGAAATAATTAGGTATTTCTTAAAATGTTCATTTACTTTGGGAAATTAATGAACTTGAGAAAATATTATGTGAATTCAGAAGACATTCGAATACATTTTGCACAACTTGAAATACTCCAGTATGAAAATGTAGTAGTTCTACGAAACCTGCGCCACAGTTGAACCTTAGAAGAACTAACTCCATTTACAAAGTAAAAAAAGAGTAAATAGAAAGTACACTTGGCAATGTCGCTTGATTTTCACGAGTGCCAACCTGCGTCAGTTTTGAGTGAAAGAACACCTAAATCATGGCTAACTGCGATACTTTATAAAAGTGAATGGAGTATACAGGGTCTTTCACGAGGAACCTCACCCATATTTATACGGGAAACTACTGAACGTATTTTCATGAAATTCAGCACTTAAAAGTATTTCACGATGCTGATGAAATCTAAAATATTTTCTAGGCATGAGCACCTCCGGTTTTTCCGGAAATGACGTCAACTTCCGTTTTTCAAATTAGAACACCATTTTTTTATTGCAGAAATAGATTCCTTAGAAAATTTCAAGTTATTTTGATGTAACATTCTTCAGTTTTGGTTGGAAAATTCTCTCTGAGCGGGAAAATTCGAAAAAAAAAATCGAAAATAGAGCTCCGCTGAAACAAGAATAACTTCGAGGTTTTTGGATGGAAAATTTTCATTTTTGGGATTTTTCAAGATGTAAGTTTGATGTATCCACTTTAAATCGCGATTCATGATACAGGGGGTGAAAAAATCGCTTTCAAAGTTAGGGATGACAAAATCGTGAAAAATCAATTTTTTCAAATTAGAACCTCATTTTTTTATGGCAGATATTGAATCTACGTTAAAAAATAATGTGAGTGTATTCATCACACCCTTGCCCTAAAATGGATATTTTCTGAGTTAATATCCACTTTAGGGCAAGGGTGTGATGCATACACTCACATTATTTTTTAACGAAGATTCAATATCTGCCATAAAAAAATGGGGTTCTAATTTGAAAAATCGATTTTTCACGATTTTGTCATCCCTAACTTTGAAAGCGATTTTTTCACCCCTTTATCATGAATCGCGATTTCGATTTTTAAAGTGGATACATCAATCTCACATCTTGGAAAATCCCAAAAATGAAAATTTTCCATCCAAAAACCTCGAAGTTATTCTTGTTTCAGCGCAGCTCTATTTTGGTTTTTTTTTTCGAATTTTCCCGCTCAGAGAGAATTTTCCAACCAAAACTGAAAAATGTTACATCAAAATAACTTGAAATTTTCTAAGGAATCTATTTCTGCAATAAAAAAAATGGTGTTCTAATTCGAAAAACGGAAGTTGACGTCATTTCCGGAAAAACCGGAGGTGCTCATGCCTTGAAAATATTTTAGATTTCATCAGCATCGTGAAATACTTATAAGTGCTGAATTTTATGAAAATACGTTCAGTAGTTTCCCGTATAAATATGGGTGAGGTTCCTCGTGAAAGACCCTGTAGATATAGACGCATTGCCTCTGATTGCCTAGCCCACTCGACAACGGAACACGGAACACAACGCAGGTTGCTCCCTTGATGGGCTTGAGGGGCCACGGCAAATACAAGGTGATTCTCGGTGGATGGCACATTAGACGTTTCTGGCGAACCAGACATCGGATCGTTTTGAAATTTGAATGGAGTGCATTATCGGACATTCTCTACTAAAATATTTTCGTCAATGCGTTGTTGCATTGACAACAACTTCCTGACAACTTTTCTCGACATTTCCCTATATGTTGCCGTTTCCGAAATAAAAATTGATTTCAATTTTTTTCACCGGAAATCATGACCTATGAAAATGCTGATAACTGAGGATTGACAAATACTATGGCATTGAAATTTGTTTTGGAGTTAGGTGATACATAAATGCTTCCAACACATCAGCCTGATCTACGTTACTTCAATACAGGGTGGTGAAAAATACAGTTTTTTCGTTTGCCTGAAAAAGTGACTGAAAGTTGTTTATTTCAAATATAACGCCTTATATATGAATAGAAATTCAGAAAGGTCATGAAATTGGCTTTCATTCTATGTATATCATGACCCTATCTAACTAGTAAAATTTCGGACTTATGAGAATAAGTTGTCGCTTGAAAAACCCAATACGTCATTGAATGCTTTCATCTCCTCGAATCTATTCTTCAACGAAGTAATTGTTTGCTCTAGCATCATAAAATAAAACTCCACTCTATATTTGGTTTTCGGGTCTACTGAAACTTCATCACTATGTTCATACTGAATTTGTAGAGGAGAAGGTGGTATTATGGAACCCCAGTTTGTTTTTATTTTATAATCCGAAGAGATTTGTGTTTATCTTCTTGTTTTTTGTATCAATAGGCCCTATATATATTCAGTTTGTGTTCATTTGAACGAATTTAGAATACTTGCAATATTGAACAAGATACACTTAATTATTTCGAAAAGCTCAAAATTGGACTCCCAAGAAAGTAGGCTGGTAATATGGACCCTTTGAAAAAATGAGAACTTATATTCAAAGAAATGCATTTTTGGGTGCATAAACAAAAAATATCAATCCCACTTATGATAATTATATTTTATAATTCATAATATTATAAGATTATGAACGACAGAAGTCACACGTATATACATCCTTGACACACCAATCGGAAAAATCGTTGTGTGCCCATAAATCGCACATCAGATACTGAATCCACAGAAATTGAAGTCTCCAATTCTATTTTGTGAGGAAAGCTGGTCATTACTGCAGCAGATGAAGCTTTCCGTCCTCTGTTCGACATTTTTTTCTTAGGTTGTGGTACCATCACCTTTGGGGTTCCATATTATCAAAAACACATGTTACAGTACATCGCTTGGCAAATTTTATGGAACCTCGTAGAATGCATTATCACCTACTAGGTTTCAACAGAAAAGCCCTATTTTAGCCTGGCAGAATACTAAAATATATAAAACTCAGATTTAAATCTTTTTTATGTTGACGCGAATTCACGGCATCAAAGTTTCGTTTAACCCATTCACACATAACCCCTCACAGTTGGATTTCTGCTGCGTACTATACGCTGCAGTTTTCCACACAAGTTGTTCCAGAAGGATATTAAACTTTTTGAACGGTAGATATCACGGCCAGTTCAGAATTAACCAAGGGTTCCATATTAGCAGCAGGGTTCCATAATACCACCTTCTC
Organism: Adalia bipunctata; assembly: GCA_910592335.1. Classification (NCBI taxonomy): domain Eukaryota; kingdom Metazoa; phylum Arthropoda; class Insecta; order Coleoptera; family Coccinellidae; genus Adalia; species Adalia bipunctata. The sequence goes on from OU342948.1 coordinate 45,282,943, forward strand.
CTCTATTGCTTTTCTTCTCGGATTGTATTAATCGGTGGAAAATCTGTTTCTACGTTGAGTTCGTGAGTCACTTTGGAAGCTTCAGCTAACATAATTTCAAAATGTTCAGCCGTGCGTGATTTAGTTATTCATGGTGATGGTGTTTCATTCTACCCAAGTCATTGAATTCATTTGAAATATCACACCAAAGTAGGACCAAGGCAATATCTACTATTTGGTATGTTCAAAGCGTGTTTTTTGATTACATGTGGTTATTTCGTATCTGCTGTTGGGAATATTATGCAATTTTCTTGGTACCGATAGGATTTTATCTGCTTTATGTCTAGTCGTAGGTATGGATGAGAAATTGATGAGAGGTGTGAGGTGAGCAGATCTTCTAATCTATTTCTAAATCTAATTCTAAAATTACTATTATGCCATGAGTCACTCGATTTGACGCTTCCTGGACGTCGAACAACAGTCAGCAACAACTTTTTCTTTTTCATTTCCACGTATGTGGTAAGTTCTGTTTTTCTTCTTTATGCATAAAACCAATAAGAAATCCAGTGCTAAGGAAATGTTAGCTAACAAGTTTGCATCTAACCCCTTCTCCACTGAGAAACTTCCCTGGGCCCCTTCCCTTTAATAACTCAATAGGGTGGAAGGTATTTACGGCGATATCGGAAATGCACAAGTGACGAAAAAAATATGGCATCATATATGTTATGCGAAATTTGTACTTGCCTGAAAAATCATAAATATCTTTCTCTTCGTTTTGAAGATTTCAACTCGGTTCCATATAGGTACATAATATCCAAACCCTGTGCATTCGCCATTTTGCGATAATTCAAAGCTGTCTTGAGATAAATAAAAAGAGAATTGCCAACTGATGAGAAAATAATGACATCAAATTCTCTGACTTCAGATGATTATATAATATTAATAATATTTGCATCCATGTTCATCAAACTGCAGAAAGATAGCAGGAATTTGGATACTTTATTCTTCAAAAATTTTTATTCAAAATTTGCCGACGTTTCGGAGAAACATTTCTCCTTTCTCAAGGCTGTGGGAAACAAATAAAAAATTTAACGTTAATATTGGAGCTGAAAGCCATGACAAAGCAATCACCTTATTTTATTCTATTTTTAAAGAAGGAATTTTTGAATCGTCAAACATAAAAAAGATAAGTTGGACATTCGCCAGATATTGTTATAAAATTGTTGTTCTAGAAAGATTTTTGTTGAGTTTTGTTTTTATGGTTAAATTTGAAGACTGTCATAAGAGTTAAGGTTAAAAGGGGACTAACATAGAGTACTTCTCTTTTCTTTTGTCTAGGTCAGTGGTCCGTCACAGCCATCAGCGCCAACTATGCTAAGATGAAACAAACAGTACGGTAAACAAACATTACACAAAGTTGTCAACAAACCGAAACAAATCTACAAATTAGCTATAAGACTATGGTAAACCGAGCTTAAGTCTTGCGTGTCCTCTCTAAAATCCACCGTGCACTGTCTTTGTATGTGTATCATTTCACTAATCAATCTTCTGTTATAGCCTGATTCTCTGTCCAATATGGAAACATTCGCGAAGTCAAAACTGTGAGAATTCACTATCGCATGTGTGGCTAGTGCTGTCCTCTGTGTACTTTTATCCTTCCTGTTTACGTCATTTTGATGTTGCCTGATCCTGTCCTGGAGCAACTGCTTAGTTTGGCCCACATAACATTTCCCGCAGTCACCACACGGAACCTTTGATTGTTTCAGGATGGGGGTGTCGTCTTTGAGCTTAGTGAAGAATCTCTTCTTTACATTGATCTTATTGTAAAAGGCAGCTTTCACATTATACTCTCGAAACACCCTGTTTATCTGGTATGATAGCTTTGGATACATAACCAGTCTTGTGAACCTCCTAACACTGTCATCATTCCTGGCTGAAAACTCTTCCTATCCCGGTGTCACATACTGCCGTTGTTGTTTTCTTTTGTACTCGTTAATTATGGTCTTGATGTAGTGAAGTGGATAGTTGTTCCTTCGCAATATTTTCGTGACCTTTTCTAAATTTTGTGGTATGAACCTCTCATTGGTGAGTGATACAGCTCTGTTCACCAGATTGAACGCCACATTTCTCTTTTGGCTATAACTGTGGTTAGACAGGTAGTTAATACATCTGCCCGAATTTGTGGGCTTGGTATACCAGTTGGTGATAAGTTTATTGTTTTCCCTTACAATAAGCAGGTCCAAAAATGGAATGCTGCAATCTCTTTCCATTTCGAGGGTGAATCTTATTTTCTGATGATAGGAATTGAACACATTTAATGTTGTTTCTATCTGTGATTTCGGTATCAGAAGACTTCTTCTGATACCGAAATCACAGATAGAAGACTTCTTCTGATACCGAAATCACAGATAGAAACAACATTGAATGTGTTCAATTCCTATCATCAGAAAATAAGATTCACCCTCGAAATGGAAAGAGATTGCAGCATTCCATTTTTGGACCTGCTTGTTGTAAGGGAAAACAATAAACTTATCACCAACTGGTATACCAAGCCCACAAATTCGGGCAGATGTATTAACTACCTGTCTAACCACAGTTATAGCCAAAAGAGAAATGTGGCGTTCAATCTGGTAAACAGAGCTGTATCACTCAGCAATGAGAGGTTCATACCACAAAATTTAGAAAAGGTCACGAAAATATTGCGAAGGAACAACTATCCACTTCACTACATCAAGACCATAATTAACGAGTACAAAAGAAAACAACAACGGGAGTATGTGACACCGGGATTGGAAGAGTTTTCAGCCAGGAATGATGACAGTGTTAGGAGGTTCACAAGACTGGTTATGTATCCAAAGCTATCATACCAGATAAACAGGGTGTTTCGAGAGTATAATGTGACAGCTGCCTTTTACAATAAGATCAATGTAAAGAAGAGATTCTTCACTAAGCTCAAAGACGACACCCCCATCCTGAAACAATCAGAGGAACATAAGGATCCGTGTGGTGACTGCGGGAAATGTTATGTGGGCCAAACTAAGCAGTTGCTCCAGGACAGGATCAGGCAACATCAAAATGACGTAAACAGGAAGGATAAAAGTACACAGAGGACAGCACTAGCCACACATGCGATAGTGAATTCTCACAGTTTTGACTTCGCGAATGTTTCCATATTGGACAGAGAATCAGGCTATAACAGAAGATTGATTAGTGAAATGATACACATACAAAGACAGTGCACGGTGAATTTTAGAGAGGACACGCAAGACTTAGGCTCGGTTTACCATAGTCTTATAGCTAATTTGTAGATTTGTTTCGGTTTGTTGACAACTTTGTGTAATGTTTGTTTACCGTACTGTTTGTTTCATTTTAGCATAGTTGGCGCTGATGGCTGTGACGGACCACTGACCTAGACAAAAGAAAAGAGAAGTACTCTATGTTAGTCCCCTTTCAACCTTAACTCTTATGACAGTCTTCAAATTTAACCATAAAAACAAAACTCAACAAAAATCTTTCTAGAACAACAATTTTATAACAATATCTGGCGAATGTCCAACTTATCTTTTTCATGTTTGACGATTCAAAAATTCCTTCTTTAAAAATAGAATAAAATAAGGTGAGTGCTTTGTCATGGCTTTCAGCTCCAATATTAACGTTAAATTTTTCATTTGTTTCCCACAGCCTTGAGAAAGGAGAAATGCTTCTCCGAAACGTCGGCAAATTTTGAATAAAAATTTTTGAAGAATAAAGTGTCCAAATTCCTGCTATCTTTCTCCAGATTATATAATATATTCTCATGCAGTGTTTTCCAATTTAAGTGGGATCAATGCATTATTTCATAACTGATGGACCGATTCTCGAATATTCATCCACATCTATGGCATTCTATGGAATGCATTATTATCAGATTCACCTTTCCTATAACCTACTCATCACAATATTGATTAGCACCGTAAAATCGTCGACAAATTTGTTGGATTTTCATACAGAAATATCGACTGAAAACTAAAGGTAGTGAATTTCAATATCATAGCTTATACAGAGTGTTCACCAAGTGCAAGAAATTAACAAATTTAATTTTTTGAGGGTGCCCTTTCTGAATGGTATTGGGTCTGTTGTTAATCTTCCCAATGAATTGAGGATCAAAGACCGAATCAATATTTGCAGAGAAATTGACCCGGCTTTTTTCTTACGACTATCACCTTGATGTTATTTGAAGTAGCTGATTTTCAGTAGTAATATCACCTGAGATTGAATTTCCTTGATAAGTCTATCGATTATTTTGTTTTCAAACGAGAATGAGTTGCTTGGAAACATCACGAGTCCGTCGGACTAGTGGTGTTTCTCCAAAGCAACTCATTTGAGTTTGGAAATAAAAGATAGACTTATGAAGTAAATTCAATCTCGTGTGATATTTCATAAGACTATTTAGGTAGAGAGAGATCATAGTATTCCATTTCTGGATGTTAGGGTAATTAGAAGAGAAGATGGCTTCCTGAAGACAGACTGGTACGTAAAGCCAACAAACTCGGGAGGATTTTAAATTAAAAATCCAATCACCGGAGTTATTGAAGGAATGTTACATAGTATAACCAATATTAGCCATCCAGATTTTCATGAACAAAATTACCAAAGATTAAGATTGTTGCTACGAAGAAATAACTACCCCCAATGTTTTGTAAACAAATATATTAATGCCTTTTTGGGTAAATTGCAAAGAAATAATTTGGGTTCAGAGGTAGTAAGCAACTTCTATGATGAAAGCCCAGCTAGAAATATCGCATAAAGCGTATGAGATTTCCGTTTATTGAAAGTATCTCATACAACATGAATAATCGTTTCAAGAACACCAACATTAGGATGGTTTTCTATAATCTGAAGCAAGTTCAAATCTCAATACACTGAGTAGAACGATAAGGTCCCTAAAGATGACCAGTTCTGTGTAATTTACAAAATACTATGACAGTGTGGTTTGTCATACATCGGACAAACTAAACAACTTCAACAAAAAAGATTATCCCAACACAAACGAGATTGTAATAATATCGGACAAATTGAACAGGAGAGGCTTGAGAGTGGAGATCTAATGGGGGCAATACTGCGTTGTCTTTGCACCACCTGGATACTGGTCATCGGTTCGATTTTGACAATGCTGTTGTTCTGAATAAAGAAAGGCATTGGAAGAAACGAAATATCAGCGAGATGTGTTTCATCAAGATAGAGGACACTGTTAATATGAGGTCCGATACAAGCAACCTAAATTGCATTTATAACCTGATTTTGAATTATGGAACGAGGAGAAGAAGAGACCAGTCCGGATAACACAACCGAATAAAGTATGAACGAACCCTGATGATGATTCACCAGTGTATGCGTATTAACGATAAATCAAGTTTGTTTTCATGTGGTATACAGCACATAGATGATCGACCTGTCTGTACTGGAATCTATGCCTATTTTATTGTTTAGACATCAGAAGTTATCACATTCAATTATACAGGGTGTCCCAGAAGTCGCGCATCCTATTGAGGGGATCGAAAGTGAGAAATATTCAAAGCCCAAAAATCCATGTTTGAAATTTTTTGATAACGTAGTTAATTAGTGATTAATAAATGAAAGTGACCAATCAGGACCGCCTTATAGAAGAATAAGTAGGCAGTGGGGACGCGAGAGTGAGACGCTGCTGCCGGCTTTTCACGCAGTAAACCTAGACTGGCGTCTCACTCTCGCGTCCCCACTGCCTACCTATTCTTCTGTATGGATAACAGATTAAACTTAAGACATAACTACATTTACAAAGTTGAAAAAGAGCAAATGAAAACAAGCATTGGAAACGTCTCTGAATACCTACCTGCGTCAGTTTTAAGTAAAAAAACTTGATAAACCTAAATCATGACCAACCGGGATACATTATAAGAGTGAATGGAGTAAAGAAATTTCAACACCATCGGAAAAGTAAGTGCAGAATCATCACCGAACACAATGAATGTCACATTTTCGGCCTCAATTTTTGAGAGAATCAGTTTGATAAAAACCGCAACCTTATATGTTCAACTGTTTTCGAGTTATGAGCGAAAATGAGTAGATGGCGCGAAATGAGGTGCACTCATAACTTCTTCAATACTGAAGCTATCGAGTTGAAACAAAAACCTTCACAGAATATGAGAGCTTGAAATGAAGCATAGTATACTGGACCATCGAATATTCCAATCATCTGAACTTTGCTGTTTGTCCTAGAATCTAGATGGATGATTTGTTGTGTGAAACAAACTTTTGATGATTTTTATAATTTGATATTTATTTTTCTTCTCATATTTCTGAAAAGAGAAAGAAAAAGCGATTTCATTCGTTTGGAAATTTTTTATGGTTTGTATATAACAAAAAAGACAAGTATGTATTATAAATCGAAAAGTAACTGCAATAAAAATAAATTGGAAACACCAGTGGATTCTACCAAGAAGAGTGCCTGTAGATGGATTTTGTTTCAAGTCGATAGCTTCAGTAGGTATTGAAGAAGTTATGAGTACTTTTCAGTTCACGACATTTTCCAATTTACGCTCTTAACTCGAAAACAGTTGAAAGGCTCAAGTTAAAAGGTTGCTGTTTTAACGAATTTGATCCTGTCATAAATCGAGGCTGAAAAAGTGTCATTCATTTTTTCCAGCTCAAAGGGATCCTGAGATTCCCACACTGAACAACGAATTTGGGACACCTGATACACGGTATGAAACGTTATTCTTCTTTTATGCCTATCTGAAAAAGTAAGCAGTGAAGGAGAATATTACAGTATTTGATTTTTCGAAAAACCAATGCGTTTTTGAAACTGTGGCTGTTGGGTACAAGAAAAAAGGGATCTTCCATGAGCTATTCATGTGAGATATAATGACAAATATCGTCCATAACACCTCCAAAAAAGCGTTTTCCGTGCTCGCTCGACTTCCCGTGTGAGGCAAAGCCGAGCACAGAAATTGGTTTATCGCATAGGGGGAAGATCTCTCTCAGGACTGGTAAGTCCATTTCTGATCAAAGCTTTCAGGGCCGGAGAAATTATTCGTCGGGTTGAAACTTCCGATCAAGAAAGCTCTGAAGATGCCTACCACAGTAGTAGGCGAAACATTAGTTCAAATTCCTATTGGACCACCATAGAAAACGCGAAATACTCCGAATGCATACCACTTTTCTATGCACACGACTGGACGAAATCAAATCGTTAGGTAACGAAAGCAATGAAGTTTAACATTCTTCAAAATCAATCAGCTGCAATACAATATTTTTAGAAGAATATTTCCACAACTCTTACGTGTGATTCAATTTGCGAAAAAAATTGCATTCTATATATTGAGCGCTCCCAAAATTTTCCGTCTCTTTACGTCCGCCAGTCAAATAATCAATCTCGCCGCGAAAAAATTACAATTACACCACTAATTAAACATTATACTAGTTAGTATTTCCTTAGAATTCCGGTGAATGTCAAGGGACTAAACTGAACAGAGGAGTGTATCTTCGAAAATAAGGCATACGCCTGATTAAATTCAAGGTACTTGGAATTTCAAATTATTCAGTACCGAATAATAAACTCGCCAACTCGTGGTAGGTTTCGCCGCCAACATTTACCATGCCACAATGTATTTAATTAAATCTGAAACAGTAGAGCGCTACAATTTCCGTTCGCTGAAAGCCGGATAAATTAAAAGTTAAACCACTTAGCACTAAAATGTTCCATCCTACTCGGGGTCCTTCAACCAGCGCGGATTTGACTCTGTTAATTTGCCTCTAATGTGTTTTTCCCTTATTTGCAGGTGAGTTTCCAGGTGTTTTCCTATTTCTGTAGCTTAGCAGTCATCCTAGGAAACGAGATGATATCTCATGTGAGTATAGATTTAATAATATAATTCATTCCCAATGACACCTTCACAATTGAATTATTGAAATTCTTCATGGAATTGAAAGCCGAACGGATCCTACTAACGTAATCATGAATGAGAGAAATGGACTGGGAGAGATCTATTTCAGAAGTAACACGTCGGGACGTGTTGCTACCGCAGGAGGACAATGACAGACCGGCTTCTGGCTTGTTAGCCTTCATCATTGCCACATAGCCCAACCTACGATAGCAACCAAATGAAACGGCAGAGCTCATATCACACTCTAGCAGGAACACCTGAGTACAATGTGATTGTACAGTGAGTGACCCACCTAGCGGGTACCTAAATGTCTACGTTTCATCCCAGACGGTCCTGCTAGTCCATTTCTCTCATTTATTGTGTCCCTAGTGGACGGTCCTAACGGACAAGATTTTAACTATTGTTTATTAGGGGAAGTACGTACAAAATGACATAGGGTTTTATTTCAGATGCATAACTTGTTAGTAGTGAATCACAGTAATGTCATATTCTACACCTATGATCTTTGGTCCTTTCTTTATAAAATCTAATCAACCTTTATGAAATAAAAGTACCAAAAGATGAAATATTCTTAGATGAATTGGGATAAACGAAAATTCATTTTATCCGCATGCTATGGACAAAATGACATACCGGCAACAGGCAACTGTAGTTTTCTACTTATAGTTACAAAACTACTGACAAAGTTCACAAATAAAATGCTTGGTTCTTCTAGGAACATCAGCACAAGATGAGTGAGCCCAATGCATGCATCGTAACCAGTCTTCTCCAGGGCTAATCCTGGAAAAGATCTAAATCGGGAAAAAAGGTCTCATAACAATAGATAGGTGGACAGTTCCGCATTTGATACCTCCAAACTCAAGTTATGATGCCTATGTTATTTTGTCCATATATGTCATTTTGTACGTATTTCCCCTACTACTTGCGGGATTCGAACCGTACGAAAGTGCGTATTCAATTTTCCACGGTAGACTGCATGATACTCCAATGTGAGTACTCGCGAAACACCGTAAGAAAAAAGTGAATGTACGTAGAGAACTATTTTTGAAGGACCGTCTGGGATGAAACGTAGAGATTTACCCGCTAGGTGGGACACTGTACAATTACATTGTACCCAAGTGTTCCTGCTAGAGTGTAATATAAGCTCTGCCGTTTCATTTGGTTGCTATCGTAGGTTAGCTATGTGGTACTGATGAAGGTTAACAAGCCAGAAACAGGTCTGTCATTGTCCTCCAGCGGTAGCAGCACGTCCCGACATGTTACTTCTGTTAGTCCATTTCTCTCATTTATTGTGTCCCTAGTGTACGGTCGTAATGGACAAGATTTTCTATTATTATAATCATGAATGATTTCCATGAATATAAAACAAGTTGTGTCGTTGATGATCCATTACATTAACCTTAACGATGCGAGTTGAATTAATAAATGGATATTGATAATTTGTGTTTCAGTAAATAACTGATTGATAGTCCGGGTAAGGGCTACAGATTTGAGTATGTATGGTTTCTGAATTTCCAGAGATAGGAAATTCATGGAAATATCACAAAAATTGTGGAGCGTCCCTGTCTCAGAATCTTCTTTCTCGACAACGTAGTAGTTGAACTGTACCATTGAGATTTGAGTGGAGCTTAACCACGGTCTGAAATTTCGAATTTCATGTTGAAATTGGCAATATGTATTTATCTCTTTGCAATGGAAAGTTGGGTTATATACGAACATTACGAATGTAAATAAATGGCGGAAGAGAATAAACTGCAGTTTTGAAAAGGCCGAAGAATGAGATGAAGCTGAGAATTAAAAATCTTATGAACAATTTACATTTGGAAATTTAAACAAAACAATCATTTTTTGAATCCAAGACAGATTCTACTGATTCTAGTTAGAAGGAGAAATTTTCAATCAGCCGAAAAGAGTGATTTTGCGGTTTTCAGCTTGAATTAGTCAATTCATTAGATAGAGGTATAGCAATCAGTGCTTATACTCCATTCACTTTCATAAAGTATACCGGTTGGTCATGGAATTCTGACACATTTCACTGTGTACCTATATTTTGAAAATGTTGGATAATAGTCATTCTTCTGTCAGTTGAACAAGCAACGTTGTCGTTTCTACGTATATGTCGAAGTAATTAGGTATTTAACGAAATATTCATTAACTTCGGGAAAATAAAGAATTCAAGAAAATATCATGTGAATTCAATAATTTCTGAGAACTGGCGAATTTTGAAGAAACTTTTTTCTCTATTAATACTCAATGCCTCTGCTTTTTCGAAACTACCTTCGGCATTGTTAGTTTCCAGGATTGATAATTGATGATGAATAATAAACGTCGGCAACGTCTCCGAGATTTATCCATTGTTGTGATGTCATTCACAAGTGCCAACCTGCGATTTTTTCAGGTGAAAAAATTTGATAAACCTAAAACTTGGCCAACCGCGATACTTTATGAAAATGGATGGAGTATATGTACAATGTATAAAATATATGTGGAGCTTTACAAGAAATTGTTCATTTATCCTCTGAAAGAGAAATTGTTGCTTTCAGGAACAATACTATCACTAAAAATATGTCCATTACGAATCAATTTTGTGAATTCTTTCAAGTCACATTGTTTATCAGTCATGGGCTCATTTTCATTGATATGCGAACAAGTATTGCCTCAATTGTTTCGACTCTGAGATATTATACAACATTAATGTGCCAACAATTATTGGCTAAGTTGTTTCAACTTTTATCCTACCTCAAAATTCGTTCTGTGGAAAAAGGAGCAACGTTACCAGATTATGATCCATAAAAATACAATATCCTTGATTGAGCATTTTTATATTTATGTAAATTCTACTTGGATACTTTGTAATTTTCAGTTATTTGTGATAAACAAAAAAAATCGAACACGGTGACAAACTATCAGCAACCCTGCTACACATAGACAGTACCTAGATAGAAGAAGTCTTGTTGATGAAAATGGAGTTCCTCATTTTTTTCTCTCAAAGGTCTGCCTGTACAACCCACAGCAATATACAGAGATGTAGAAGCTTCTTCTTGATAATGAAGTTACTCAATTAAGAATAATTGCAAGGATAGGAAAATGCGAAAATGCGACAACGTAACAAGGTTCAGAACAATGTAATTTAGATAAGAATATTTCTTGGTAGTGTGACGTATCTGAAACTGTTCCACTATCGCTATCCGAACAAACCTGGGTTTTATTTAATAAAAACAGTATTGTTGAATATTTACAGCGGGGTGAAACAAGGCATATTAATCTTTTAACATAGCTCTAAATGGTCGTATCTCACGTGCTTTGTGTACGTAGTTCAAAGTTGTTTATTATTTATGTTTAGATAAGTCGAATGATAACAGCTGATTTAGCTTTTGCAAACACGCGACGAATTGCTTTCCACCCACTTCATATGGTAGCGATGTTGTCACGTAGGTTGGGATGTTGGCATCAAAATGATTTATTTTCCTGTGTAAAAAGTTCAGCACACAAAAAAACACTGGACACTCAGTATGGATGATGTTGTTTTGCGTGGGATGAGAAATAAATTACTTAATTGTCTGTCCAGTGACCTTTCCATTCAGGTAAAATATTAATTATACACACTGAAGCTCAGTGTCTAATAATAAGAGAGCAATTACATTGTTTCGAAATATTGGGTGACTCTTTTTGTACATTCTTTCAACCGTAGATTCCTCTTGTCAAACGAAAAAAAATTTTTCCACACTTTTCTCTACACTCAAAACCTCGCTCAAAACTCATGAAGAAACACACTGCAAGACCAATTTGAAACAATACTCTGAGGCGAATCAAATAGGGCTGATCATATATCTAATAATTCCTATATTGGGAATGAGCCCATGAAAACCGAAGCTGGGCTTTGGTCAGAATCCAGATCTGCGCTTTCACCGCAATATTGAGAATAAAAATAATTTACTAATTCTGTATCTCTCTGGCACATCTTATGATGTCGTGAAACGTATGTCATTCATAAATTCATGTGAATTCTGTCAATCATAACCTCACAATTGAAATGTTTCAATAATTTTATTTCGTTTTCTTCAAGTCCTGAATATCATTTTCAACTCTTGTTCATATTTCAGAATCGATCTGAAAATATTCAAGTGACATATTTTCATCCTCGATATATTTGTCTTTCAAAATGAACAAAACCTATACATTTCTCGAAATTTTCGAATTTCAAGTTGACGCAAACGTACAACTCAATCCTTACCAAAGATTGGGCTTCGCTTTGTGAGTGTGAAAAACAGGGGTATAATCCATATTGGTGTTATTAAATATATGGGGCTGATGTTTGCAATTAATCAGAACAAAAATGGCCGCCAAATAAATTTGAAACATATATCTTATGACACCAATATGGATTATACCTACCTCTGCACTCAGAAAGTGAAACCAAATCTTTGGTAAGGATTGAGTGGTACGCTTGCGTCAACTGGAAATTCAAAAATTTCGAGAAATGTATAGGTTATGTTTATTTTGAAAGACAACAAGAAAATAGATGTCGAGGATGAAAATATGTCACTTAAATATTTTCAGTTCAATTCTAAAATATGAATAGGAGTTAAAAATGATATTCAGGACTCGAAGAAAACGAAATGAAGCGATTTGAACAATTGTGAGGTTATGATCGAAAGTATTCACATGAATTTAGGAATGACATTCCTACGTTTCACGACATATACCTACGATGTATCAGAGTCAGAGAGGGACAGAATTCGTAAATTATTTTCATTCTCAATATTACGGCACACGCGCAGATTTGATTTCTTACCAAAGCCGAGCTTCAGTCTTCAATGGCTCATTCCCCTTATATAGGAATTATTAGATATATGATTGAAATAATTATGTTTTGTGAATTCTTATGCGGTCATAGAGCTAACGTTCACGTTACGTCATCCTTCTTTATAATGAAATTTATCTATTTCAGTATCGTAATGAGTTTATTACAGTACTAAAAACAGTGGTGTGATGAACTCATTACAGCATTGTTTTCAGTCATATTTTGTGGTTGTCAGCACTGGCTTCCGATCCTATAAATTTTCAATATACGTCAATTTGGAAATGTCAATTTCAACTGATTTTGAGCTGTTATAGGTACAGGGTTTATTTTGAGGTGAGGCTTTTCTGTAGACAGGTGATAGAACTCATCCAAATGACTCATTTCACCGAAAATTTCTCATATGAAATGTTCAATTCAAAAAATGTATGAAAAAGCGGCATATGACAAAATAATCTGTTCTGCGCACTAGATTTTTTTGTGAACTTGTTAAATAAGAGATGTTGATATCTACGGAGGAGCAGGTTCGGACTGGGTATTTTCAGATTCACCTAGAAACTAGAAAATATGTATTGTTTAATAGTTCGACATTGAAAATATGTAGTTCAATATTTTGATTTTGAATAGTGTGACTAAACCATTATTTTATAACGACGGGTTACATAGTGTATTACATTTCAGTTCGGCATCAGACTTGCACAAACTTTTGTTAGCTTTAATATATTCAGTAAAGTACTAACTCATCAATCGTTAACACCCTAGATTGAACCTGACCCTTCTCAAACTGTCTAAAAGCAAAAAGGCAACTGGAATATTCTGTGAAGGAGTCACAACCTTAATAACCTTCAGTGATTGGCATCCAGGCAATTGAAATTCCACAAGCAATTGAAAATAGGTAAAGAAATCCCGTGACGAACTGATCATTATTATTTCTCGTAACCTAACTATGAGCGACAAACGATGATTCAAGATCGAAATATTCCGGTCATATTGCAGCGGGTATGGCTTTCCGCCCTATTTTATGAAAAAATGTTAGGATCATCAGTTAAGAAGTTCGTCAGGAACCATTCTATTGACATAACATGCTTCCATTATCTCCATATGGACCCACTGCTACATAAACGACTGAAGCATAGCTGGATCACTAAAACAAATTATCCAAACCATTTTCTTATGAATTATGTTTGTATAAAGCAACCAAAATTGTGTAATTTCATTTTAAAGACAAAATAATTGTATGCCAAATGCCTAAATAACTCACTAATGTTATATTCATGGGAAACTGCCCTTTCCGAATCTGCACCATATTGAAGTTAGGTCGCTGGACCTCCTATTTCCTCTGGAAAATGGGAGCTCCTCCTACCGAGACTTGTCGGAACTTTGCCCTAGGGCCCTTATGCATGCAAATAGAAAATTTCCGTCTGAAGGTTGAAAAGAGTTATAAAAATAATTCCATGAACTCGGCGAAAAATTCATATTGAGCACTTCCAATCCGAATGGAAACTTCGAAAGCAATCCATAGGTATGAGTTATTCATAAAAGCGGTTATTGTTTGCTTGGTCGTTTGAAAAATCTATGACATTGGGGGTAAAACAAACTATTTTTTTACATTTTTGGATTCTATAATTAACGTTTTCATTTTCATACTATTTAGTAGTCAAGTACACAACAACATTAAAGAAAAAAGATCCTGACAAAATATGTTAGAGTTCGCTACAGACAATTCAACTGAAGTGAGGGAAATATTTCGATTGGGACAGTTAATATATTATAAGAAATATAATACTGATGAAAGTTTGATTGTTTATTCAAGTTGATATATACAAACAACTACATATGGTTCTAAAACCGCAACACGAGCTGGCGGCTGGCGCTGGGATTTACGGGACGCATTTTTCCGTTTCCTATACAGTCAGCGCGACAGGTCGCTCTCACCGTATAGGAAACGGAATGCACCATGGAACACTCCGTTTCCTAGCAGATATGCGCGATGTGCTCAAGGTCCTGTTAGTCTTCTGGGTGCCGATGGGACAAATTGCAAATTATTAATAAAGTTTTCATACTCTCTGTATAGCTTAATTAGGTAGAGTCTACCACATTTTTCCTCTGTGAACATTTTTGTAGCCGCGGATTTTTTTCAGCAAACCTCTCGTAAGTCGACCATATTTGCATTTCATTCATGTCCACCATATAAAATGCGGCAAATCCTTAGTCTAGTTGAATATAATGGTTTTGTTTCAGGAACTTTTTTCGATTATTATTGAAATGAAACTATTGATTTTGGTTGAAAGTGTATAATTCAAATTGTTTACTGACATTTTCATTCAAATCTAATAAAAAAAAACAATGAAAACACTTCTTCCTTACATTGAATTCATTGTAACAAGACGAATGGTATCCAGTAAAAGTATCACACCAATCGTCAGGTAGAATGACATCTTTATATTTGTGATTATGATGTTCTCTTGATGCCAAGAATATTTTGCACAGTTCCCTTGAACTGTGTGACATCCTTATGTCACTTCCTCCTTTTTCGTTTTAAAGCCACGGATATTTTTTTAATTTTTGCACAAAAAAAACTCCATCACTACTGACTACTATTATATCGGCAACAACTAAAATTGCCGAACTTTATTCGTCGGACAGCTGGATGATAGTATTCAGAACTTAAATGGTCCTCAAAAAATCAAATGTTTATTTGTAACATGAGCAAAGTTATATCCGATAAATGCATATAGTCTATTCATAACCAAATTAGAGCAGTGAATTCTTTAATTTTTGAATGAACGCGACGTATTTTCAAGGTGGAGAGAGAATAAGAAAAAAACGACATTATTCATGTTGAATAATAAAACACTTTCTGGTGGTTCACGTGTTGTTTATTCACAGTTTATCAGTTGGCGTTATATGTACAGATTATTACAATGTAATCAGGGAATACAAATATGGCAGGTTATGTTATTGTTACTTACAACAAATTGAATTACAATATTTCGAGGCTAAGCTTCTTGAAAAATAACTCATTTCAGATTTTCCATAATGGTACATCAATTATTGCAATGATTATCTGTTCACACAGAAATATGTCAGGCCAAAACAAAGCCAAAAGAACCAAAAAAATAACTATCACATACAAAAGTGATTAGATCCAAACAAGATAATCAGCAAAAATTCAAATTTCTTAACAAAGTGACTTCACTAAAAATTTTTCTATCCAGTCGTCACATATGACTATCCAGTCTTTACATTTGACTATCCAGTCTCCACATATGGCTATCTAGTCTTCACGTCATAGTATCAAAGAATTCACTTGCACATTAAGATTCTTTCATATCACCAAAACTAAAACTGATCTTCTGTATCCACAGGCCATATTCTCAGCTGTTCTTGTCCTGCTATAGTCATTCTGTTCTGACCTACTATTCGCTTCAGAGCATAGCGATCATTCGGCAAGACAGCCTTAATTTCAAAAGGGCCAATGAACTTTGGTTTCAATTTACCACCGTTTGACAGTTGCGTAACTTCCATTACTACTTTTTGATTTACCTCGAACAAGTAACCTGGTTTTCGAGTCATATCAAACTTCCTCTTTGTTTCCTCTGTCGAAACATCCAGTTTCTCAATGAGGGCATCTTTATCAACATTAATTTGCTTTATTGGTATATCACTTATTAGAGTTTCTCATTAAAACTACAGGAGCATATCCTGTCGACTTATTCACAGTCGAGTTCAGATCATTTTCAATTTTCGGTATAGTCTTATACCATAATTTTTCATCTTTCTCGTTCAAAATTGATCGCATTGCATTGAAGATGGTTCGCATAACTCTTTCAACCTCTCCGTTGCCTGTGAACCAAGTCATCGTGGACTGCACAACCTTCTTCATGTAGATTTCCACTTAAGATCTCCCATGCAAAATGGGTCGACTTTTTGCCATTCATCAAAAGATTGAGGAGTTCCTGCAACAGAGCTGAGCGCCAGTATTTTGTTCTTGCAAGGCAAATTCCTACTCAAATAATCGACATGCTTCTATTTTTCGTGGACTGGGTTTTACCATACCACATTCAATTATTAATCCTAAAAATTCTATTGACGTTTTGAAGAATTCGCATTTCTGGTAATTAAGTGCGAAGCCACAGCCTATCAATAATTTTCTTTGAATTAACAAGTCCTTCTTCGATATTTTCACATGGACAAAGAATATCATCAACATAAAAAAGGGCAATTTTCTCTTTATAATCTCCGAGAGCCTTATCAATTGCTGACTAATAACATGAAGGAGAATTTATGAAACCAAAAGGCATTCTATTGTATTCGTACAATCCATCAGGTGTGATAAATGCTGTTATGTGTTTGGAAGATTCTTCTACTTTGATCTGATGAAAACCAGACTTCATATCGAGCTTTGTATAAAACTTTGCTGTTGCTAAAAGGTCTATTTGATTTTGAATTCTAGGTAAGGGGTAATTATTTCGCAAAACTTTCTTATTCAGTTCTCTGTAATCAACACAGAGTCTTATTTCGCCATTACGTTTTCTTACTAGGACAATAGAGCTTGCCTAATTTGATTTGGTTTTTAATAATTTCCCTAACTTTTGTTCTTTCTTGGTACGCTAGATTTCTTGCTCTAAAAACGACAGGAGATTCATCTTTCAATTGAATTTTTAGTTTACCTGTGGTGACTGCATTATACCCTTTTTAATTATTTGAACAATTTGTGCTTTCAAATGCTCGTCCAATCCTGACAAATCTTATTCTAAATCTTTAGAAACTGAAGAGAACGTTTTGGGAGCTTTTCTAAAGGAGGTAACTAAATCAACACAATCCTTATTTATTTTAAGTTGAATATCCCCTTCTCTGAGGATACCTAATCCGATCAAAGCGTCAATATCCTTATGTGGAATAATATCATCTGTAACTATATTGAATTCAATTTCTATAGCTAATTCACACTTGAAAAATAGAATGTTTGCTTTTCCTAATGTTTTAAATTCAACATTCCCTATTTCCATAATCTTTTTCTGTTAATATCTGACAGGGGTATTAATGGTGCTGATGAATCACCATCGAATGATGATAATAATTTAAGAAGCTCTGATTCGTCTTTTGGAGATTGTATCTCAACTCTATTTTTGACTTCAGCATTGACAATATCATGTGAAACTAGACTCAAAATAATGTCCCATGGAAATCCGTTATAGAATTTTTTAAGTGAATTTAGTTTAGCTTGACCATACTCTACTGAAAATTTGACTTCTGAACTTTTTATTGCCATGCAGGATATAAGTCTTGTGGCAGGAATTCCTCTCGAAGGAAATGCTATTTCCAAATCATCACAAAAAGTAGTCCAATTTCTATTTAAAGGCTTCCAATTTACATAGAATTTAGAAGCACTCCCTTTCAAACATTGACCAGCTTTTAAAACAACCAATGTATCGGACATACCTGTTTCGCATTTAATACGATTTACTTCTTCTTTCCATTCCTTGGTTGTAAACGGTGTATCATCGGGATCGTACTGCATGAAATTCACGTGGTTGTTTTGAACCTCGTTGTTGATTGAACTCGATCTTCAACTTGCCATGTTCGCCATAAATTCCATCATTTTCATCTGCAGTTGAGCTTGAATTTCCATAATTTGTATCATCGTCTTTGGTTCGACTTGGGCAGCATTCTCTTGACTTTGTTGATCCATTTTGGATGAATTCGTTTGCACAAAGGACTCAATGAAACTCGTAGATTTTAGGTTCTAATTCTTTCTTTGTAAAGAAAGAATCAATCCCGCCGCTTCTGATGTTGAATATTAAAACACTTTCTGGTGGTTCACGTGTTGTTTATTCACACTTTATCAGTGGGCTTTATATGTACAGAGTATTACAATGTACACTCCGTCAGGGAATACAAAAATGGCAGGTTATGTTATTGTTACTTGCTTTGACCTTGCATCTGCGTCTTGTTCGAGAGCGTGCTACTGAGAGATTCACTAGGATCATCGAAAAGCACATCGATTCAGATCACAGAGTATTTGTACATTAGGCCTACGCTACAGATTCGGTAAATATGAACTCAGCATATTATATCAATTAATTCAATTCATAAGGGGGTACAAATGTCAAATTGCTCACATTCATAATTTTTTATCCCAAAAAATCTTCGTTTTTCATTTGTCGGACAAGATAATCGCCACATTTTTTGTCCCACAATTGCATTTTCATACTACATATGGTTGTATCAACCGATTCTGAAAAATTCGGGAGGGTATTACTTTGAGAGAATGCGATTATCAGTCCTGTTTATATGCGATTTCAAGCGGATAACCTGGTCCTAAGTGGTAAATAATAATAATATATAATATATATAATTATAATCATGTGACGTCATGAATTAGCCCTTCAACGTCATCGTTTGGACCGCAGATAACCGTACTTGGGAGCTGGGTTGAGATTGTGGTTATAAGA
Source organism: Adalia bipunctata (assembly GCA_910592335.1). Classification (NCBI taxonomy): domain Eukaryota; kingdom Metazoa; phylum Arthropoda; class Insecta; order Coleoptera; family Coccinellidae; genus Adalia; species Adalia bipunctata. Next base: position 45,302,085 of record OU342948.1, read on the forward strand.
AGTGAGGTTAAATAGTCTTAATTTTCGCGCGATTCAGATAACTACATTCAAGCGCAAGTTGGTTATTCGCGGTTCTTCCTGAAGGGCTATAACCAAGGGTAGGACCAGAGATAACCGCGGTTATTACTGGTTCACCGCTTGAAATCGATTTATGTTGGTAGACAATCATGTTTTCTCATTTCTCCAAGATTGTTCTTTTGATTGCATTTTACAAAGAAGAGTATGTTTGATTCAAGAAAAATGAAAATATGGTCTACTTATGAGAGGTTTGCTGAAAAAATTTGGTAGACTCTACCTAATAAAGCTATACAGAAAGTAAGAAAAATTTACTAATAATTTGCAATTTGTCCCATCGGCACCCAGAAGACTAACAGGGCAGTAGGCACATTGCGCATATCTGCTAGGAAACGGAGTGTTCCATTGTGCATTCCGTTTCCTATACGTTGAGAGCGACCTGTCGCGCTGACTGTATAGGGAACGGAAAAATGCTTACGGGACAAGTACCAAGTGTGCACTATCGTTAAGCTCCAGCGCTCCTGTACAATAGGGATGTGTCGTTCTCGAACGAACGGGTTAAAAAAACCGGGTCTCAAAAGCCAATCGTTCGTTCGGTTCCTCTCTAGAAAAATAACCCGTTCTTTCGAACGGTTTCGATGATTCAATGCCAAATGGTTGTTGCCTCATTCGTTCGGTTTTATCGATCTCCCGACGTCGGGTGTCGGTGTCGGTACTCGGTCTCGGTACTGTCGGTCGGGTCTAGCTACCATAAAGTAATAAACAGCTGGAACCTGGAACCGAAAGAGATGATTTATGGCTCGTGTCATTTTTGTGGATTCTTGAACAGAAGTCCAGGCGGTCTTCGAAAAGAAGACGAGTTTGGTATGGGAATTCGTATTTACCCAAAACAACAGATGATAATAAGAAAATGCCTACTCATACCTACATGTTTCTTGCATTCTTGAAGTGAATATTCGGCATATGGTTTTTATGGTAGGATTGATAACGAACATGTCCTTCGGTAATATTAGGGCGAACAGTTCTTTTCGAACGGGTTTTTAGAACCGGTTCTACACAGTGAACGAACGATACTGATCCGGTTCCTCAAAATTCGACGAACGACACATGCCTACTGTACAAGCGTCCTTCGAACGGAAATACTTGCAATCGGAAGATGTCCAGGTATGAATCTAGAACGGAACAAGAGTGCGATATAGCTATTCGTAAGGATAGCTGCTATTAAAGCACTGAGCTCCTACGTCATCATTGACTCAAAGCTGATTTGGGAGTGCCGGAACAAACTCTATGAGATAGGCAAGAAGAATAAGGTCTTTTTAATCTGGGTTCCCGGTCATTCGGAAATCGTAGGGAACGAAGAGGCTAATACACTGGCCAGAAAGAGCGCACAAACGCCACTCACTGGCCCAGAACCCTTCTGTGGTATAGGAAAATGCACAAATAAGAAGGAGTTTCTGCTGAAGGAGAAAACCGAAAGAGAAAAACTCTGGCGGAATCTCCCAGGGATGGGTCACTTCAAAAAGTTCCTCCAGAACTTTGAAACTGCTATATACGAAAAATATCTGGATCTCAAAAAAACCAACTTCACCTACGCACTGGTTTTCTCACAGGACATTGTCGCCTAAAGAAGCATCTGTAGGGAATGAGTTTATAGGACACTGATGAGTGTAGATTCTGTGGGGAGGAGGAAGAAACTTTCATTAACCTGGTTACGGAATGCTATGCCATTGCAAGCCAAAGGACAGAGTGCTTTGTACAAGAAACTTCTAGAAGTGGGGAGTTATCCGCCTTGAAGCCGTCCCAGATACTGGATTCCATCAAATCTCTGGAACTGGAGGGCGAGCTGTATGAGGCGAGCTCTGTTAGGGGGCACAATAGACCTTAAGGTCGCAGTGGACTGTAACCCCTTTTCACTATAAGTATATAACTACAAACAAATATTCGCCACAAATAGATAATATTTGCTTTTACCCAAAAAAAAAATTTCAAATATCGAAAATTCTTTAAGGTGGATTCATCTTTCAGGTAGATTCACTCTTCAGGTTGATTCACGTAATCTGGCACCGCAGAAAATACAGCCGTTCAATGGCTGTTCATAATATAAAGAGAATGTATTGAATGATGTCTCGACGAATACCGATCAGAAGAATTAGTTTTTTATATTGCTATCGAAAACTTCGGAAGTAATTTCGTAGCCCGTAAAAATTCTTTATTGTATTGATCCGAACAAACATCAAACCTTTAAATAACCACAAAACTACTAAAACACTGACAAGTCACTCAAGTCGTTAAACTATTTTTAACGATCTTCCGGTTTTACAACCTCTGGAGAGTTATATAATACTAGCTGGCCCGGCGAACTTTGTTTCGCCTAAATGATACCTATACCCATAGCCATGTTTATCTTAAGAAGGCCGTGCCTATACTCACTGTGGATTTCACAAATCGTAATCACCAGTGATCGGAGACCAACGGCTTGGTTAGATTTCTGAACTGTCAAATCGAGTTGATTCTAGATCAAGCTCCGATCACCGGTGATATGCTTTGTGAAACCCCCGTTAAAGATGTATAAACTTACCATTGCTATTTTTCAAGCAGGAGATAAATTAGGCATAATAAAAGTTCTGTCAAATGTCATCTGTAAACTGTCAAATGTCATCTGTCTACTGCCAAATGTCATCTGTCAAATGTCATCTGTTAACTGTCAAATGTCATCTGTTAACTGTCAAATGTCATCTGTCTACTGACAAATGTCATCTGTCAAATGTCATCTGTCAAATGTCATCTGTCAAATGTCATCTGTCAAATGTCATCTGTCAAATGTCATCTGTCAAATGTCATCTGTCAAATGTCATCTGTCAAATGTCATCTGTCAAATGTCATCTGTCAAATGTCATCTGTCAAATGTCATCTGTCAAATGTCATCTGTCAAATGTCATCTGTCAAATGTCATCTGTCAAATGTCATCTGTCAAATGTCATCTGTCAAATGTCATCTGTCAAATGTCATCTGTCAAATGTCATCTGTCAAATGTCATCTGTCAAATGTCATCTGTCAAACGTCATCTGTCAACTGTCATCTTTTCCATGGATATGAGCTGTCACACAAAACATGAATACAAAAATAATATGTCAATTACTAATTATGGGCAATTTTGAATTCAGTTATTTCCGCAAATATATTTATTACCCAAAAATAAATCAAAAACATTTCAGAAATATAGAGAAAAGATGAAAATGGACAACTCACGATTGATGCTGATCATCACAATCCGATTTACTTTACATTCCGCTAAAAATTCACTGTTTCACCAACTTAAGATCTTTACCCGCTTTTGATCTGATAATAGCCTTCCATGTTATTATAAGTTCTATGCAAATTTCACAATAATTGTATACATCGCCATTCATACTCTATGCCATTTCTGAATTTCCTACCCTTCAAGAAAATTAAATGCACCATTGCCAGACTACTTCATGGCTTATAACTTCACAACGATCTATTTCATTATTGCATTTCTTTTGAATACCGTAGTAGTAGAACTTCGTTCTACTACTATTAATCCCCATGGAATATTCTTATACCGTTGGTAAGACCTACTGCACTTTTAACTATTCACTTGACATGTGATTCTGTGAAAGAAAAATTAACCTCCTTTGTCCAAATGTCAAAACCTACATAAGTACTCTATGATTGCTCGAGAAAAAGGAAGGCTTTTTTTTCTTTTCTGTAGGATTTTTTTGTGAATATTTTGTTTTATAAACCTTGCCCTAACAATAATAAGCACAACAAAAAAAGAATTGTCCAATTTGGTGCGTTCGTTTGAACAATATGGCATTTCGAAGTTTTGAACCAACCATAGATCGCCTTTTATTAATATAGATGGGCAAGCGACATGAGAAATTATGCTGACTATTAAAGATTTCATGACAATAACAGTTTCGAAGACGATGGTGCATATTTTCATCAGTTTCGTGATATAATCATGTCAAAAACATTTGTCTATCGGAAAATCACTATAGTCTTTGGATTGAAGACTGAGATAAGTTGAACATAAATTTGAATCAGATAACTATTTTTTATTAAGCGACTCATCGGTGAAACTACTGCACGCCTCAGTTGATCAACCATCTGTTTATCTCGACTTCGAATGCCTTCTTCAGTCAATTTAACTTTCATGATGAAACTATTTTAGGTAGGTGGCGTAACTAGTACCTTGGTATAGAAATAAGTTTCCGAAAGAGCGTCAATGAAATGATTCGTATTTTGGGTTGGGAAACCGATATGGTATGTGAACAGGTTTAAATCCCTGTATATTCACGGTGGGTTTCACGAAGCGTGATCACCGGTGATCGAAGCTTGATCCTAGAATCAACATGATTCGACAGTTGAAAAATATAATTTGATCATAGAATCAAGCCGTTGATCTAGAATACAGTTACAGTGGCTTTATACAAGATAGTGGCGACAATAGACGTTCACGTTTCGATTGGTCGGACTGTTTTCGACCACTAATGGCGGATTTTCATTGTTTTGTTGTCATCATATATCTAATAATTCCTATATGGGGAATGATCCAATCAAAACTGAAGCTGGGCTTTGGTAAAAATCCAGATCTGCGCTTGTGCGGCAATATTGAGAATAAAAATATTTTTTTGATTCTATATCTCTCTGACACATCGTATTATGTCGTGAAACGTGAGTCATTCTTAACTTCATGTAAATTAGGCATTCTATAAGTCCATCCAAGAATGATTGACATCTCGGGGGGCTTTGGAAAATCGAAATTATGTTGGTAATGCCCATTCAGTAATATTTTGAGTTGCAGAATTCAGGTTGGTGTTGGAAATAACACTGACATTTTGTTCTGTCATTAATGTTTCGAAAGTGAAAAATCTTTGGAATGAGGCTCTCGAAGAGCTAATAAATGGAAAGCGTGCAGGCTTTCCAGAGCACGTAGAAAAAGAAATGAGATAAGATTAGTCAAAATATAAGGAATGTTATGATATATTGCTGACATAACCTTTCATTATGAACATGACGAGTTCTGTCCAGATGAGGAAAAAATAACATGTTGTGGTTGTTGAAACAGAATAATAGGAATATTTATATTTTTCATATTTTATACCTTCATTGTTCACAAATATTGAAAGTTACAATATCATGACAAAATTCTTCATATATTAAATAGATCCATTGGTAAAGTTTTGTTTCTGTCTTGATATCTATTACAAATTTCCCAATCCATTCATATTGCAGTAACACGCTTCAAATTATTAACTAGATTTTTCTGGTTTAGCGAATATTCATATTGAACATTGAAAAGGACCGTGCTATTTGATCACCCACGATATTTTTCGTTATCAAACCAGAATTTCCAGGCTGTATGCTCCTATAATTGATCGTAAGATCAAAAATGTATCAATACAAGATGAGAATAATATACTGCTGGTATACAGATTCACACGCTGGTAATCGTATGTGAGAATTGGGAACATTTTCATGTTCAAAAGTTCCTTACTTCAAAAAAATATCGTTCAATTTTTAGATTTTTTCTATATCTATGATGAAAGCACAGAAAATTTTTAGTTACTTTTTTGTAACTACATATATATAAAGCTGCGACTGGACGTTCAAGGCCTGCTCTGATGTCAATCATTCTTGGATGGACTATAAATCACGTGACCTAAAATGGCGTCTGCTGAGGGCAAACCATAGACAAACAACTTTCTGAAGTGTCATAAGCATAAGTCGTTGTTTGCCCCATAGAACTTATAGTACATGTACCTACTATGAGTTCTATGGTTCGCCCTCAGTCGCCATATTGAGAATTTGTTTTGACAGGTCATTAGAATGCCTAATAGTTTCGATCGTAACCTCACAATTCAATGTCAAATGTTTCAATCGCTCTATTCCGTTTTCTTCAAGTCCTTAATATCATTGTTAACTCCTATTCATATTCTAAAATTGAATTGAAAGTATTTGAGTGACATATTTTCATTCTGGATATCTATTTTCCTGTTGTCTTTCAGAATAAACATAACCTCTAAATTTCTCGCATTTTTTGAATTTCCAGTTGACGTAAGCGTACAACTCAAGCCTTACCACAGATTCGACTTCACTTTGTGACTGTGAAAAGCAGGGGTATAATCCATATTGGTATTAGTAGATATATGGTTGTCATGTATCTGAACATAAAGCTCAAGATCGAGTCAAATGTCAAACAGCTCGACACTCAAATGTAAACAATTATCCGCCATGTTTGTGCAAAAACGTGTTCTATGACCCTATTGTCGCCACTGTATTGTATAAAGCCACTGTAATCTAGAATGAAATATTCTCAGTATCTCAGCCCACTTTTTCCACCATCAAATATCATACAAAATGTAGCATCAATGAATGTTGTTGCAAAAGAGAGATAAGCAAGACTGATAATATAAAATACCTAGGCTTAATCATAAATAATACATTGAAATGGGACAATCACTCACAGTACTTAACCAACCGATTAAGAAAATTCGTGTACACCTTTTACGAACTGAGAAAATTCTTACCAATAGAAATACTTAAAATAGCATACAAAGCTTTGGTCGAGTCTATCCTTTCATACGGAATAGTTGTTTGGGGCGGTACTTACTAAAGTCAGATAAAAACATTGATTTTGACGCAAAAATGGATTTTGAAAGTGATAACCTCAAAACCAAAGAGATTTCCAAAAAGTGAGCTGTTCTCAAACAATTGGATGATGGACATGCGGCAGTTGTATGTTTTCAATGTCTCGAAGTTCATCTACCAAAATAAGATGACAACAAGCAAAAATACACATGTTTACTACACAAGACAAAGACAAAATTTGCAGATGCCGCAGGTCAATACAACACTTTTTCGAAAATTTATATGCACTACTGGTCCAAAAATATATAACTGCATCCCTGACGAGTTGAAGAATCTAAGGAATTTCAGACTTTTCTCCAAGAAATTGAAACAACTAATTATATCAAGTGAAGATCTTTTCCAGATCACATAAAAGACTAAAAAAGTGATTATACCCTGCTCTGAACAGAAGAAAGTATATTACTATGGAAGATCTATTTTATTGATGTTTTTCCTCGGCTTATGATAAATTCTTTCACATGAATTACCTAAATCAACAAAAATTTGCAAATTAGGCACAAAACAACTCCCTCGGGAGTTAGGTGCAATAAATTATTCTTGAAATCTTGTATAATAATAACTCTGTAGATGTTGAAGTCGTTCAATAAATGTATTCTATTCTATTCTATTTACGGTGATTTGTGGATCAACGACTGTTGGTTCGCGATAACAGGCAGAAAGGGTGTTACAAAGTCTTTCAAATTTTGATTATCGATCAGCGTCTCTTGACATAAAAATTTTCAATTATAGAATTTTGGGCGATCAAGCTGTTTTTCAATGGGATAAAATACGATATTGTGAATGAATTTTTCGATTATATCTCCATTTTCTACAATTTCCCAGCCTAGAAATCATCAGGATACATGCAAATCCTCGTTTCATTCCGAAAAAAAAACATTATATTCAAACATCGTTGACGGAATTCTTGAAAGAAATGCAGCTACATTAATAGGTCCATCATAAAAGAACAAAGTACAATCAAAAATTAATCGCATGAATATAATGCAATGTATACCTACTGTATGCAGAATACCTAATACAAGACATCATAATCAATTCACTGATATTGATATACATCTGCCACGAAATGTATCCATCTTCGGAAATGGTTAACCCAAACACGTTTGCTGCAACTTTCAGTGAATTTATAGTTTTGGATACAAGTTCCCAAAACCAGAAAACTAAAATGTTAGTACCTAATGTTAGTTATATCAATGCATGGACAAGTGTAAGTGTAATATATCCATATTGGGCAAGTTGAACAAATTTTTTTCTGACACAAGTAGAGGAAATATTGTTTGCTCATCTACATCTAAGGGGATAATATAGGAACTACTACCTATGGATTTTCACTAAATCATTGAACGCAGTTGCTACTGCATACAATTATGACTGTATGACTAGATGTTTGCCGGCTATGTGATCGAGAGTTAAATTGACATTACGTTACCTATACCTATTGTGACTTGTGCTGGACTTTACAAGGTTGTTCTTCAAAACAATGACTTCGCTGAATCATTATCAATCAAATATAAGCAAACTGTATTTATGATGAGTACTTCTCTATTCAATATTTGTGAAATTTAAATAATCTTCAATATAAAGTGAAGCCTCAGAATATAAATCTATTTGAAAAAAATTTAATAAAGGTTTGGTAAATATTCAAGACTGTAGTGAACAAGGGCGCACCCAGGATTGAATTTCGGCGGGGGCTGAATCGAAATGCAACTTTTATATAAGATATGAAATATTTTACTCTCCTATGGAGATATTCCATAAAATGCACGGTGGCGCCTCTCAGGGGCGGATCTAGGAATTTTTTGAGGGGGGGGCGATTCCAAAGTAACACAGTAATAATTCTCGGATAAACCAGCAAAAATTATATTATCACAGAACGAATTCTAATCCCGAGGGGGGGGGCGAAACCACCTTCGCCCCCCCCCTAAATCCGCCACTGGCGCCTCTTTCGGATGAGTTTTCCTACTCGCACTGAACGGCGACCTTAACGAATCATTTTCCGAATGAAGTTCGTGAAAATTTAAATTACAGTCAGTGCCAACTACCAGCACTACTGCACATAATATTGAATAGGTTAAAAGAAAATCTTCATGCAGTGACCTGTAATGCGTTATCTAAATACATTCATGTTTTGGGAAACCCCCCGAAAAGGATATCTCTGGTAGTGTTTTCACGATTCTCAGTTATGCAGAAATTTTTTTTCTAACACTTTGAATTTCACATTATTCATATTGCAATTTTATACTAATATTATAAAGGGGAAATATTTGTATTTTTGTGTGTTCGATGCGACTTGACTCAAAAACTTATAGACCGATTTCAGAAATTCTCTCACCCTTAGAAAGCTACATTATCCCTGAGTGGCTATACTTTTCACCCGAAAAAATTAAGGATGCCTACTATAACTTCAATAATTACAAAAAATTAACCATAATCAGCTATTTTCACGTGCGCTGTAAAAACCTTAAAGGTGCGAGTCCACTTGATACTTTTGCAGCTCAACAGTGTATCGCAACATACATGAAACATATGTTTCCTGTGTACACAGTAATGAAACTTGGCGTGCAACATAAGTTTCACGTTGCGCTGATACACGGTCTCTTGCGATACAATATTCAGTCGACACAGGTTGCTGCGTGAAGCGCTACATGTTTCATGCGAAACAAACCAAGTTTGTTTCGCGATAGTGTTGCGTGTGAAATTTGAATGAATAGAGAAATGGATTTGAGAAAAAGAAACCAGCTGCTGCAAGAATAAGCGGAGCGGTGCGATCGGAATGTGGATGCAATCAAGAAAAAAATTCACTCGCTTCGGTCAGCATTTTCACCCGAATTAAAAAAAATTGTGAAGAAAAAGAGCGGCCAAGGAACGGATGAGAACTATAACTACTCAACGTGGGAGTACTTTGATGCTCCACAGTTCACAAAGTCATCTTTAGTTTATAGGAGTCACCTGTATATTGACATTAAGAGTCACATAATAATATCAGATTGACATAAAAACATACCAGTTGCTTAATATCGCAAAGTAACAGCCAGACGTTCGTCGGGACTAATACCTTCCCTCATTCGTGTATGTTTTTTATCTTTTCCGATATTAATTTCTATAAATTATCGAAATATACTGCGCTCATACGCAAAAAATTCTTATTGAATTCAAGATCTTCGTAACTCTGTCCTCATTTGATTATAAGCCCCTAGTTCGATTCTTTTCATTATCTAATCTCGTACCCATATTTTGCGTTTGAGTTTTCGTTCGACACGTTTTCGTCTTGAATTTGCAAGAACAATGACAGCAGCAGCATTATCAGTTTGCGACATTTTATCGAAAACAAGATGCACAACAACACGATCACCTGAACACCCCGATACAAAGATCGCAAATGGACACTCTGGTTGATACAAAATGTAGCATATAGGTATTCGCGATACAGTGTTTCATATACATTTGTAGCACGCAACTTGCAGTTAAATGGACACATTATAGCAACACTTGTAGCGCAACAGAGGATTTGTTGCGCTACAAAAGTATCAAGTGGACTCGCACCTTAAGACTTAAGTGGATACATATATACGGAAACGTACCTCAAATATTTCTTCAAAACAGTCGGCGATGACATACAGGGTTTTCATTTCAAAACTTGCCACCCCTATTATTTCCATATATATATATTTTTTTTAAATCGCTGAAACCCGTCAATTTTGTTTTTGAGGGGGAACAATTTTGACGTATAAATTAGCTCTCCCCCTTTAACCCCCTACCCTCCAGAGCCACCCCTACAAAAATCTTAAATGAGAAAGGGGGTCGAGTGATACTTCATTTCAAAGGGCTTTTTATTCTCTATATTTTGGCATATTATTTTTCAAATTTGGGTGTTGCGTTAGGCGCAAGATCGCGTTGATGCATCGAGTGAGCTCGTACGTAGAGTGTAAGTAAGTATGCGTACGCTTATCAGACGCATAAAAAAACAACTTTTTTATGTGGAAATATTTATTTACATGTATCGTCGAGTTACAAGAAAAACATATTCTAATTTTTTTGCTGTTTTATAAAAATAGTGTAATAATAGGTGGTGGAAACTTTTCAAATTGACACACGCCTAACTCGGCAACGCAAGACCCAAATTTGAAAAATAATATGCCAAAATATAGAGAATGAAAAGCCTTTCAAAATGATGTATCACTCGACCCCCTTTCTCATTTAAGATTTTTGTAGGGGTGGCTCTGGAGGGTAGGGGGTTAAAGGGGGAGAGCTAATTTATACGTCGAAATTGTTCCCCCTCAAAAACAAAATTGACGGGTCTCGGCGATTTAAAAAAAATATATATATATATATGGAAATAATAGGGGTGGCAAGTTTTGAAATGAAAACCCTGTATATCTATCTCTCAAGATTGACTTGCTGTTACCTGTTTATGGTAATCAGATGTTTTATAAATCCTCATCCAATGTAATACGTTATTTATCCCCAGTATTTAATTTATAACGAAATTGCACTTCACATCATACAATTACAACGAGTACATCAAAAGATATGGCAGGTTGATGTCTTGAAGATGAAACCGCCGCGTGTTGAATGTGAACAATGATATACTTGAAATCCAACAAGAATTAAGTTTCATTAATCGACCGAGATACTTATTGTCTTGATCCATACCATCCAATATCGTTAGTGTGATTATTTCTTGAAAATCGATAGTAAAAGATTTCATTATGTACCTATATTATATACTTGTCGTTGTCCATGTATTATGACAACATATTCGTTTGGATTCAGCCAAGACACTTCCATCAAAATAGTTTGGTTTCCTAATTCGAATTTCAAAACCTGAAAATTATTAAATTTATTGAAAATGAAAATTCGAATTTTCCCATTCCAGTGGATACATCCACTTCATGTTGCTTACTTGCACTCTCTTCGTGAGCAAATACATTGAGATGTTAATGTAAACAAACCATAACTAAGAAGTTTTTCAATGAAAATTGCTGTTTCGGAAGATGTTACTTTCGAAGATGTCATTTGCTACATTTGACAAGTGAAAACTACGCCATTTATGAAAATGGAAGGATACACGCTTCAACAACGCATTGAAATAATTATTAAAATTCACTATAGAAATGTCAAACCGCAGTACAGAAATTGGTAGAAAAATTTGAGCTTTTGGGATAAGTTAGTGATATGAAAAATGAAACCCGTGCACGTCGCTCATGAACAGCCGAGGACATTGCTACTGTGGCCGAAAGTGTGGAAAAAAACCAGGTTTGTCCATTCCTCGTCGTTCTTCGGAATGAGACATTCCACAAACGGCATTACACCGTATTTTGCATGAAGATTTGGTTCTTAAGGCTTATAAACTTCAGTTTACACAAGAACTCAAGCCGGCCGAGCATCAACAACGTCGGGTCGTTGCTGATTAGGTGCTTGAAATGCATGAAAATGATCCATTATTCCATCGAGAAATCACTCGAGTGATGAGGTCCATTTCCACCTCCGGGGCTTCGTCATCAAGCAAAATTGTCGCATTTGGGGCTCGGAAAACCCGAGAGTTATTGTTGAAAAGCATCTCTTGCCTCAAAGTGTGACTGTATGGTGCGGTTTATGGTCTGGAGGGGACATTTGACCTCACTATTTCGATAATTAGGCTGGAGCGAAGTTACGGTGAATGTATTCGCTGTCGAGAGATGATTTTTATGGCCGGAATAGGACAGTATTGATCTTGACAACGTTTACTTCAACGTGACGGTGCTTAATGCCACACAAGCAACGAAACCATAGATCTTTAACGGGAAACGTTTCCGAATCGTGTTATCTCTTGAAGTGGTGTCAAAATTGACCACCGAGGCCTTGCGACTATTTCCTTTGGGGCCATGTGGAAAAGAAGGTCTACACAAAGGGCCCAGCGTCGATTCCAGACCTCAAAGATGGAAATCGAAAGGCTATCGAGGACGTAGAGCATCCACTTTGCGATTTGGTCATGGAAAATTTCATGAGTAGGGTATGGACCTGTAGTCGTGGTCGAGCTGGTCATTTGGTTGATGTTATTTTTCATTATTAACGGCATACCTTGCTCATTAGAATGAAATGAACATCCTCTCATTTATCTCGAAAAAATTAAGACATTTTTCTTTGAATGTCTGAATAACACCTCTTATTGGAAAACCCTTTATATCACAGGAAATATTTTGGTGTATCATAATAGATAATACTTCTTCGACTAGTTCTACTGTGACAAGGTATACATAATTCTGTATGTTGTTAACGCATTCCCAGGTTTCCTTATAATTCTGCATCGTGTCGTTGTTCTTTTTCTCACATTCCATTCTGTTTCTCAGTTTCTGAAATTGAAATATAAAGCAATATCAATAATGAAGGTTTTGAACCTATTATGAGTATACGCTTTTCATGATTTTATTAGGGATAAAGTTATATGCTTCCCAAAATTTGGGAGAAGCCGAATTGGCCAGCACTTGTAAATATCATTCTTTACATGTCCTCTATCATCTGTGATGAAGTAAAACGAACCTACATCTTCCAGTTGTCTGTGAAACTCCATATCGAATTATTTATTCATTCAGTCAATCAAACCGATCAATCATGGTTCGTTTTATGTTTTGTGTATTCTGAATCCATGAAAAGTTCTTCTCATCATAATGTTTTTTCCATTAGGAATTCAGGCAGTGAAAGGAGATATTCGTGTTTATATTGGAGAGAATCTGTGATATATTGGGTTCGATGTGGAAAGGGAAAATATGTAAATGGAAGAGACTTGACTCCGAATAATAATATCCATAATACGCGCCCCAGACTTCCCGGTATTGACCAAACCAATAACCTGAATCTGCAGATCATCGAGCATTCGAATCCAGAGTCGTCCCAAACCTTTATGTCTCACCTACTTCCACGGGAAATTTCACATTGACATTGTAAGAAATTGTTTTTTTTTCAACAAGAAATCATTCACGTTTTGCCTAATCAGACACAATCCAGTTTGAGTGTTGTGACTTTTCACTCGAATAATTTTTTTCAGTTGCGTTGTATTCATTTCGAACTTTACTTATTTGTCATTGCATTCACGAAGCTCTTTTATGTTGAATATACTTTCCGTATTTATTCGATATACTTCTTTTATTATAACGCTATATGGACCAAATGACATATACAGTCAACGGACAAGATGACATAAATCGATTTCAAACGGATAAACAGTACCTAATAACCGCGGTTATCTCTGGTCTTGCCCTTGGTTATAGCCCTTCAGGAATCGCGCGAAAATAAATTCTATTCAACCTCACTTCTTATGACCAGAATCTTAACCCAGCTCTCAAGTACGGTTATCTGCGGTCCAAACGATGACGTTGAAGGGCTAATTCATGACGTCACATGATTATAACCAACAAGGACCAAAAGAAGTTGGTTATCTTGGTAATTACCACAGGACCAGGTTATCCGCTTGAAATCGACTATATAGATATTTCAGCTGAATTAGCAGTATCTACCGGACAACAGCAAGACAATTCATCTCAGGCTCCATTAGCAAACATAGAACAAGAACTTGTCTCGATATATTCATCAGATCAAAAACATTCATCTGCGGTTAATAAAGGCGATGCATCATATCCTACTCTTGCTGATTCCTGTGAACCGATTTCTCCAGTCACTAAAGGACGATTAATAAGTGGACAAGGCAAACATGACTAGAAAACCCTCATAATTCTATACCTATAATTTGATCCTTGAAATTAAAAGTGAAGCATCTAGAAGGCTCTGCCTAGGGTCAATGAGACTATTGAGCATGTGCGATAACGGAGAGTGGGAAATTAGGGGCATCGTGGCGATCAGTGGATGCAATTTCTTTATTTGTCTCTGTTTGTATTGAGCCACATATGGTATCCATGGATACAGAATCACACGTTCCTTCTCTTCTCCCTAGGCATGCGTGTAGCGATAACTGATCCTGGATTTAAGGGGAACGATTGCCACACTTTTGTATACTTATTAGCCACTACGCTCAAATTCTATATTTATAATTCTATGAGAAAACCGTACTTAGTATCTTCTACACCTAACATGACAAATGTTCATAAGATTTCATATGGAAACGACCAAAGAATAAAGGTGTGGAGTATGACATAACTGTGATTTACCAATCCATATGTTATTTTGTGAATTCGAATCTTCACCGTGACAATTACAATTTGAACTTATTGGCCACAAGCTCACCGGTTCACATTCTTTATATTTGTAATATTATGGTTAACTGTACCTTTGCATATATTTGTTCATCGTATTCTGTACTTGTTCCACCTGTCAACGGTCAACACAGTTGTAACTCTTGATGTTACGACCAGATGGAGGAAAGTTAAATTAGATAAGTCTCGAACCAATAATAGACTTCAGAGCAGCAAGTTATAACTTGCAGCTCTCTGCTTATAAGCAACCGCATACCTTTGAATTTACCTAACCTATCCACGAAAATAGTTTCAGTCCTACTCGGATCTTGTTTGATTTCAAAAGATGGGCTCTTTTCTGCTTTCTACAATATCATTCATCAAATTGAAACCATCTACTCATATTTTCCTAGGAATGAGCATGTCCTAACTGGGTCCCGGATATTGATCATTCTCTGTACAACAAACATTCTGCTGGGTTGAAAAGTCTGAATGAAAATCGACCAGTACTCGAAAAACAAGCAGTGACAAAAGAGATAGCACTTGAAACAATTAAATTATCAGCGATGCATCCTTGCAATTTACAGATTTTCTAATACATAATTGCAATTACAGAACTAACATATCAGATGGTTGAAATTGAATATTATGCTGAATAATCAACTTCTCAACGATTCATACATCTGTTCGGTATGGCTTTGAAATCTCTCCTCCAACTGCTAACTACCCAAGACCATTGCAGAAGCATTCCATGCGAACAGCTAATAAGAAGTTCCCTATGTATCCGCCACGGTTTGTATTTTGAATTTTGCACACAACTTCCAGTGTGAATAGATGTCGCTATGACTTTCGCTGGGAATATTCTATCTGGTATCGAACATTTGGAGGAGACATGGAGCTATCAAGAATCTCCCAAAGGAATTACAATTTGAATTTTATTTCATACCTTGCACTGTGGGAAAGTTTGCATTGGGACTATTTGAAGGAGCATTCGTACAAGAATCAAAGAACACGAACGGTGTCAAATAATCTCGTACACCGAAACTCATTAATTAAAGATGAATAAGGAAGCCATGGAAAATGAGCACAAACACAACATTCTTAGGAGAGATGAGACTCCCATTGTTCATAGTGCATGCTTGCCTATCATCTGCAATACTCGAACTAAACATGTCTGAGGCGGGTCTACCGCTTCAAATAAAGAGTTCTTTTCGGCAGCATTGTTCGAAGCATTCAGTAGGAGTTGAAATGCCATTGAAGTTCGATAATGCCCAATATCCCTTCATGATAATTCTTACATATTATCACAACTGAAACCCAACCTGCTTTTCACTTCTAGTTCAAATATTCATCACATGGCAGAAAACTCTCTGAGAGCGAAATGTTCCTTTCACGAGTTGCCTCTGATCCTACGTCGTAGTAAGAAATGCACCCTCGATTTAAGGATGAGATGTCGAATGAGATTCTAACGGCTGCTGGGGGATCTTCGAGCCCATCCAGAACTCGAGATAGACAATTTGATGACTAGACTGAAAATACTGGGAAACCTTTTATTCTTACACCTATCGTCCCATAGTTCATAAGTGATGCCAATATTACCAATGAATTCGATGTACCTAAGTGATCCATCTTTTTTATGAGAAGAAATGATTTAATTTGAAAGTTTAGGGTACTTATTGATATTTGAGGCAAAATAAAATGCAGCGAGGATCAAACTGGGCACTTTTGAATTGAAGTTCATCACAAATAGAGAATAACGACATAGCATGATAAATGAGGGAAATGGACTAGGAGAGATCTAATTTCCGAAGTACACCACTGGTGTCACCACCACAGGAGGATGATGACAGACCAGTTTCTGGCTTGTTAGCTGTCATCAGTGCCATGCGGTAGCAACCAACTGAAACGGCAGCACTTATATTACGCCTTAGCAGGAACACTCGAGTACAGTTTCAATGTAGGTACCGGATTTTTCACTATAAATTGGTCCCCCCCTAACTCTTTTAAAAAAACAGATACATAAAACTATTTTATACAAAAGTTGTACGAAATCAAATAAATGTTTTGAAAATGATTACCTCAATTTGACTATATACAGGGTGAACAACATCTTGAATGCAACTACATTTTTTCAAATGGGACACCCATATATTCTCTCTTATTTAAATTATTTATTTCCTCCTGATATCGAATATACAAGGTGCGGCACGGAGGGCGGACGTTTTTCAGATGGGCATAACTTTCCCCCACTGAGGACGAGAGAAGTGGGGAAGGTGCCGTTAGACTCGTGTGTTCCTAGCATTTATTTATTGATCAACAGAAGACCAAGAGGACCTGTGCGAACAGTTCGAACGCCTGAAAATGTTGAACGCGTTCGACAAGCCATTCTTCGCAGTCCGTCGCGATCTGCTCGGAAACATGCTGCTGCACTTCGCCTCAATGATCGTTCGGTGAGGCGAATTTTGCATATGGATCTTCGCTTTCACCCCTACAAATTGGCCATTGTGCAACAGTTACACCCCGGAGATTATGCACAACGAATGAACTTCGCACGTGAGATGGAAGCACTGATCGATCAAAATGAGAACCTCATTTTGTTCATGAGTGACGAAGCCCACTTTCACCTCAACGGCATGGTTAACCGGCAGAATTGCCGTTATTGGGCTAATGAAAATCCGCAACACTTACACGAAAGACCGCTGCACAGTGCACAGCCCACAGCGCCTCCAGCACTGCATCACCGATTTCGGCCACCACATGCCTGATGTGATTTTCCACACTTGACTGTCTCAAATGCTATTTCCTTGAGAATCTGATTCCGTCAATAAATGTGTTTTTGAGTAAAAATTAACGCTTTTATTATTTTTTTAAAACCATCCATCCTCCGTGCCGCACCCTGTATATGCGTATGTGGGTCTGTCACTTTTATTTTTAGGAATTCAAAGTTTCGAAATGAAACTACGGAATAGCAAATATAAATTGATCATTCTCAATCATAAGTTATGTCCCCACTCTCGAACACTCAAAATTGAAAATAACATCATTTCGCCTTCTCCCTCATTGAAATACCTAGGACTACAAGTGGACAACAAAGCCAATATAAAATTAAATTCGAGCATCGCCAAAAAAGGAACAGTAACAAGAGCTGAATAAACTTTAGATTCCTTACATACAAAGATAAAGGAATTAGTCTGAAAAACTCCATCACTAGAATATGGGTGTCCACTTTACGTCAATGTTGCAGACAACGTATTGAGAAATATAGAAGTTGGAGAGAGAAAAGCACTCAAAACAATAACACGTATAAGATACCAATTTCACAATCCACAAAATGAGCTGCTTTATCGAAAAGCTAACATATAGAGCCAATGAAAGAACTCAACGGGGGCCTCCAAAGGGAGAATATGTTAACGCAGGAATCGCTCCTCCCGTAACACAGAATAAGAAGGAATTTCACAGATAATCTATGAATCTAGACAGGTAAAATCTAACCTCAACCGTTTTATTTCCTCGTGAATAGTTTCGAGGAAGAACGGGAGTCGTCAAAACCCTGCCCTCAAGATCACATGATGTTTCACGTTTATCGTCATTCTGGTCATCATACAACAAATTATGGTGTAAATACAGGGTCTTTCACGAGGAACCTCACCCATATTTATACGGGAAACTACTGAACGTATTTTCATGAAATTCGGCACTTATAAGTATTTCTCGATGCTGATGAACTCTAAAATATTTTCAAGGCATGAGCACCTCCGGTTTTTCCGTAAATGACGTCAACTTCCGTTTTTCAAATTAGAACACCATTTTTTTATTGCAGAAATAGATTCCTTAGAAAATTTCAAGTTATTTTGATGTAACATTTTTCAGTTTTGGTTGGAAAATTCTCTCTGAGCGGGAAAATTCGAAAAAAAATCGAAACTAGAGCTCCGCTGAAACAAGAATAACTTCGAGGTTTTTGGATGGAAAATTTTCATTTTTGGGATTTTTCAAGATGTAAGATTGATGTATCCACTTTAAAAATCGAAATCGCGATTCATGATACAGGGGGTGAAAAAATCGCTTTTAAATTTAGGGATGACAAAATCGTGAAAAATCAATTTTTTCAAATTAGAACCCCATTTTTTTATGGCAGATATTGAATTTACGTTAAAAAATAATGTGAGTGTATGCATCACACCCTTGCCCTAAAGTGGATATTTTCTGAGTTAATATCATTACACCTCCCTGAAAACAATAACAAGGGAAAAATTTCCAGCAGAAAGCATTTCGATCATATATCTAA
Organism: Adalia bipunctata; assembly: GCA_910592335.1. Classification (NCBI taxonomy): domain Eukaryota; kingdom Metazoa; phylum Arthropoda; class Insecta; order Coleoptera; family Coccinellidae; genus Adalia; species Adalia bipunctata. The sequence continues at coordinate 45,321,225 of OU342948.1, forward strand.
TAATTCCTATATGGGTAATTAATAGGCCAATCAAAATTGAAGCTGGGCTTTGGTAACAATCCAGATCTGCGCATGTGCAGAAATATTAAGAATAAAAATAACGTGGTTATTCTATCTCTCTCTGGCACACTTTATTATGTCATAGACGTAAAATTAATAATGTGATGTATTATTTCATGTGGATATTTACGGTCATAACCAAACAAATTATTCGTTTTTCACTCATAATCGTTGTTGTTATTGTTCATTTTCGCGTTTAATATAAACGAAGTTTGTTTTCCTAGTTTGATCCGTTTTCGTTCCGTTTCTACCCTTCGCTCTTATTGAACATTCATAGTTTGTTAATAATTTAAATTCTCGTTCGTTTTTTCATACTGTTCGTTGTAGTTATTGTTCATTTTCGCGTTTAATATAAATAATCAAAGTTTGTTTACCTAGTTGAGTTGGTTAGTCTTTATAGTAACCTATAGTTGGTCCGTTTTTGAATAATATTTATATCTATTTGAAAATTTTGTTGTGTTCTTTTATTCCATAAGGAATTAAACATGTCTTTAATGAGTTCTACTCAAAAATGTTACATTTGTGACTCTTTTTTTTCAGGTTCCCTCAGTGGCGGATTTAGGGGGGGGCGAAGGTGGTTTCGCCCCCCCCCTCGGGATTAGAATTCGTTCTGTGATAATATAATTTTTGCTGGTTTATCCGAGAATTATTACTGTGTTACTTTGGAATCGCCCCCCCCCCCTCAAAAAATTCCTAGATCTGCCCCTGGGTTCCCTAAGAATCACCTGCAAAGATCCCAGTGGATGGCTCTATGTCACATAATAATCGCTTTTGTCTTTTGATATCCCTTCAACATTTAGATTTAAAACTGTAACTTTGCTCTTTGACCAGGAGGATCTCTTGGACCAGGTCTGGTCTTCCAAGCGATGATTCTTCGATTCCCCAGGTATTGGAGGAACACTACAGGACCCTAGTATTGGGGAATCATTTCACATAGATTAAATATCCTAATGATTCTTTAAAATGAGATTAAAATCGGAGAGAAAATTTCGAAAACGACTGACACCATATTGACATTTGTCACATAAATGCTGAAAATTAATAGCGGCCTTTACACATACGCGCTTTCCCACACTCCTGAGGCGTCGAGAAAGCGTGTGAGTAAAACCATCGCGCAACTCCATAGGGAAAGCGTGTGTAGCGAAAGATATGAGACTGCGCTTTCTTCCAAGAAAGCGTGTCGACTTGTTGGAGCCAAGGAAAAACAGGCGAATCTAGCGCGCAATCCTCGACGCGTGGAGTGGTCGTCAGACGAGCAGTTTGGATGGCCCGCCGATTTAACTCAGTGTTGCTCTGGGAGAAAACCAACTACAACCACCCCACTTATAGATTGTGCGTGTGTAATGGATTTTCAAAGAGGACAAAACGTCACTCTGGCAATTATTGTATTGATGACAACAGTTAATGGCCAAATAAAAAAAAGGACAAACAAGCTATAATAAAAAAATCATTTTTTAAGACAAGCTTTTATAATAAAAACACTCATCCGCCATTTTGAAGCCGCCATCTTGAATTCCTCAATTTGGAAAAATCGTAATTTCCGACCCAGAAAACCCCCAGATACCAATTTTGAATAGAATCGGATCATAATTACAAAACTCGTCCGCCATATTGTAGCCGCCATCTTGAATTTTTCAATTTTGACGAAAGAATCATCTTTGTCGAACCCAAAAACCCCCAGATACTAATTTTGAATGAAATCGGATGATAATTACAAAACTCATCCGCCATTTTGGAGCCGCCATTTTGTTTTTTTCTATAAAAAATATTTCATGATGCATTGTCACCAGAATTATGTACACCTGCCAAATTTCAAATCAATCGGACGATTAGAAGTGTGTCATATTCAACTTGCAAGATTTGATTACAGACAGACAGACAGACAGACAGACAGACACCGGGACAGGTGAAACTAAATAAAAGCTTTTAAAAAGAGGGTTTGGGTGAAAGATTATAGTTGATCTTTTGTGAATAGCAAAAGATCATAGTACCATAGCGTTGGAACGTAAAATTCATCTGCTCCACGACCGCTTCTATCGCTATATTTTGGACTTTCTTTAATTCCTTTCGGAAGGAGTCACGAAGGCTCTGAATTTTTTTGACACGAATTCCTTATTGGCATCAGGAAATCCGCCATTGCCTTGAAGGCACTATCACAAAGGTCCTTGTTTTTATATTCTTCGCTTTTGTTTCTCCATAAACACGGATAAGATTGGTATAAGTTAATAAAATCTGTTATCAGCTCTTCTGACTACAGTCGAACATCCATGATCTATTATTATATTCAATCTGAACAATGTGGCGTGAGGGAAAGCGCGTAGTGTCTTCCTAGAGTACCAAGACGAGACTGCCGCACTTTCCTGCATTAATCCTGCAAACGCAATCCCGCACTCCAAGTGCACCCTCTACACATACGCGCTTTTCTTCGCTCTTTCCTATTTCAGGCCTTTCCGTACGGAAAGCGTTATGTGTAAAGGACGCTATTCCATAGCAACATTTCCTCCTCCTAGGCGGAGAAATAGAACTTTCCGATGATCCTATCATTCGAAAAATGACGTTGTTGTCATACGTTTGGAAATAAAATGAATTATGAAAATACAGTTCGAATTTATTTCATACAATAAACCATGTATTCGTGTTTCCAATGTGAAATTTTCATGACGATAATATTACAAACTGAACGAACTATTAATACTCCTTTCAGAAAAATGAACCCGTTTCAATGTATTCCTGACAATATGCTGAAAGAGGATGAGGAGTTAATCTGATATTCATTAATAGCCTTGTACGTGACAATGAAATGGCATCGTTTCATTTCATATTCATTGTCCAATAAATTCCCCCAATCCCGAGTACTCTGAGGACCAAGACGACAGACAATCCGAACACAATACGCAAATCTTGAAATGGTGAACATGTATGTAAACGTCAGGGTCGTCAGGTCGGTGCTCAATTATGCAGCAAACATGCTGGCCAACTGTCATTCCGATCTGTGTATCCGTCAAATTGGATAATCAGCAAATTGGATCAACTAATTGAGCAATTTTGGCCTTGACGGTCAATCATAATGAGTTGAAACATGAAATCCATATATTCATCACTGTTATACTATAAATTGGTGAAATTGATGCTACTGCAGGCCAGAATTTTCCGGGAATGTTGGATGGTATTAACGGAGCACAATGTGAGAGGGTAAGGGTAAAGTGATATTGATTCATCCCAAGCACGTGAGGGGCAATGTTGGCTAAATGGCTCTATTGATTGACGACTAACACTGACCACAGTTCGTTGTTCATCCTTGATAGAGAGGACATACTCCAGTGAAGCCTGATACAATAACCCATTAATTCCACTCAAAGAAAGGCTTATGTGAGCTATGATTGAGCTCAAAAACTGCTTCTCGCGAGAAGTAAGGGATTGGGGTCATGATGAATTTCTCGCAAAAAGTGAGAAAACAATTGATGAATTCATTTGACTGTAGAAAAAAACCTTTTATTCATTTTACATTTTAACGGATTCGTCTTTGTTGAAACGATATACTCTTTCTTCTGAAAGAAATGGGCGAGTACTTGCATAGCATTCTATTTGTTATGAATGTGAACACCTCAAATTTCTAGATTGAAGATGACTAATTACATTTAGGAAAAACTATAATACTAACCTTATTGAAACAAATTTTTGAAAAATGTAAACTTGTCTATTATGGAAACTCGAAGAAATCTGATGCAGTCCGAAAGTTGGTAGTTATGCTGCAATAAGATTACTGAATCTGATTTTCTTTATTCAAACTATTCGTACCGAAAAGGACAACTCTAGTTTTTTGTTTTGTTCTCAATTGAGTATTGAGTTGTTCTGGTCGAAGCATGCTTTTGATTTTGAGAAAATGTGGTTTGCTCGTGTTGTGAGTTCTTTGAAATTGTATTTCCTGCAACCCCATATAACTTTAATTGCTCTAGAAGGTATTCCTTATTTAATGAGTCATATGCCTTAGAGATGTCGAGGAATATGCCCAAACTCATTTTTCCAGCCTCAAGTAATTCTGAAATGTATTGTTTGAACTGAAAAATTGCTGTTGGCGTTGATCGTCCATGTAAAAAATTCTGGAGATTGCTGGCACTAAACTCATAGGTCTGTAGTTGTTTGGGTGTCCTGGATGGCCTTTTTTGAAGATTGGTTTAATTTATGCTAGTTTCAAGGAATCTGGATATACTATGTGTAAAATAATTATTCATGATGTATGGGAGTCTTTCACTAACAGTCGGTCATGACAAAAGCAGATTCAAAAACAAGAAAGAAAAAAAAATCTTTTCGAGTTTGGCGATGGTCAGCTCTGCATTCACCTGTCGTATAGGTTATTGAATGAATTGACAGAGGACCCCTCCACAACGACAGACGGTAAACGGTTCCATGAAGAACACAATGTTGGACAGGAAGACTTCTCTCTGAGTCGTTCTGAAATTCTCTCTTCGCAGCTTGTATCTGTGGCCTCGCAGATGTTCGTCGTCATTCAGAGTGAACATTACACCCAGATCAGCGTTGTAAAGACCGTTGTGAGCTCTGTAGGTGATAATGAGGTCACCTCGAGCTCGTCTTTCAAAAAACAAGGGAAGATTCATAAAAGAACGCCGTTCAGGATAGCTGGGTGGCAATAAACCATAGGGCAATCTAGTCGCACAACTCTGGACACTCTCGAGTTGCTCCACATCACGAACCAGAGACGGAGTCCAAAATGCCCCGGCATATTCCAGGATTGGCCATTGGGCGCACAGAAGTGGTGTAGAGAATTCTACAGGAGGCCAGATCTCAACAGGAAAAAAAATTGCTCAGCTGATAAAGAATTCTCTTCGCCTTGTGTGCAGGTTGTGATTAGAGAGATCATCGGAAACCAAGACTCCAAGGTCACAATGCATAATATTAGTTGATTTTGTACATCCCCAGACTTGGATGTCGTATGTCCTTATTCATTCAATTATTGTCTTTACAACGTGTTTGTGGATAAAATCGACAAACATCTGGGGGCGGATTTGCTTCAAAAGATAATGAGACAGTTAGCTAACTAACTTATGTTCACTTATTCTTCGTTTTCAGAGATACGGTGAGTTTTTCTGGAAAACTGAACATTTATTTTTCACTGTGGAAATGAAATTTGATGAGCTTAGAGGTAGTTCCTGACTCCGGAACCAGTGGACCATTATAGATCTTTTCGTTCAAACTGGCACACCTAGCAGGTACACCTTCATTCGAAAACGACTGCGGTTTTGGTTTTCCGAGTGAATGTTTGCGAGGTATCTCAAATCTCTTGTTTGAAGGGGCATTCTACGTTTCGTTCCAGCTCCTACTTTTGGTGCAGCTTGGTAGGAGATTGGTGTAGTTAATGAGACACATTTTTATTTTTCTATGTGGCATAAACAGTATATTCACAACTGGAAATACAATTGGATATGTACACATGAATTATTATATACAATTAGCTCCCAATCTAGAGATTTCATCTGATATTATTGATTTGCTAATTTCCAGGTGTTTTTAATTTTCTGGGTTTTTGGTAAATTTGACTAGAGGTTTATATGGTCAATGAAACACAGCTACTCCTCCAGTCATGGTGGATAAAATATACAAATCGTTGTAAAATAACGTGTTGTAGAAGTTTGTGTTTTATTTTGATGTTTGTGTTTCGGCTGGTTATTATGCCTATGGATTTGGATTTATTTAAGGTTTTTGTGGTTTTAAGAATAATCTGGATGCTTCCTGGGTTGAATATTATCGAATATTATTACTCCTTTGGTCTTTAAAGCAGTAAACAATGTTGTCAGAATATTTATCAACATTGTCGAGACTTAAATTCAAATGATGAAAAACGTTTGATGTAGCATTCAATACGCACAGTTTCTATTGGAAATTAATTGTTACGGGTCCAATTTGAAGTTAAATGTGGATGGAATACAACATTCAGATATATGAATGATGAATGTCGATACAAACCACGTCCACGTATCAAATTGAAATTGATGAAAAATAAAATGATACCTAACAATCTGTGGCTATGTTTTTATCTAAACAATATCCCTTTGGAATTTTATAAAGTCAACACTACACGGATAATATTATATTGTTACGAAACTGGGGTTCGATTTCTAAGAAAATAATATTCCACGCAGAAAAATCCGTATATTTCATACATCAAATCCAAAAACTGTCTTAAAAAAACTCAATTAATATAAGTGTCAGTTCTAACCACAGAACACCTAATAATTCTAATTATGACTGTCCGTAACATTGCCTCCCCTCTAATTTTGATCGTCCCGATCAAAAACCATTGGTCCATCATGATAGGGCTTCAATCTGTCCAAATGAACAACCTTCATCTTAGTCCCCGGGCTGCGATGGATTCTATAAACCACGTCGTTGATTCTCTTCTTCACCTTGTACGGTCCTTCCCAAAACGGTGTGAGCTTTGGAGATACACCTCTCTTCCTACGTGGGTTGTACAGCCAGACCTGGTCGTCTTCTTTGAATCCCCCTGAATTTGCTTTCAAATCGTACCGAGCTTTCATCCTATCGCTTGCGAGTATAAGTCTCTTCCGAGCGGTTTCGTGGATTTTCAACATGCTGTCCTTCAGTTTATCCGCATAGTCCCGCACGTCAACCTCTTCGGTGCTTGGTGATCCGAACAACAAGTCACAGGGCAATCGAAGTTCCCTTCCGAAGATAATGCTAGCCGGGGTAAGCTTGGTGGAGTCGTGAACTGCCGCTCTATAAGCCATAAGAAACAATGGAAGGTGTCTGTCCCAGTCTTTCTGATGTTTTTCCACCACCTTGGAAAGATGTTCTTCCATGGTTCGGTTGAACCTTTCAACCATGCCATCCGACTGAGGGTGGAGAGCCGTCGTTCTGGTCTTGTTGATTCCCATCAGTTCGCAAACTTTCTTGAATAACTTGGACTCGAAATTCCTTCCTTGGTCTGAATGTAACTCCATCGGTACTCCGAACCTCGAGAACATGTTATCTACCAATAACCTGGCTACTGTGGATGCTTCCTGGTCTGGTATCGCATAGGCTTCCACCCATTTACTGAAGTAGTCCATGGCGACGAGGATGTATTTGTTGCCGTCATTCGTCACAGGAAAAGGTCCGGCTACATCAATGGCAATACGTTCGAATGGTGCACCTACGTTGTATTTCTTCATTTGGCCCCTGGATCTTGTCTTGGGACCTTTTGTGGCGCCGCACTCTTGACATCTTCTGCACCAAGTTTCTACATCGTCTCGGCATTGGACCCAGTAAAATCTCTGTCTGATTTTGTCCAAGGTTTTGTTGACTCCAAGATGTCCTCCTGATTTCCCTTCATGAATTTCCTTCAAGACTTCACCTATCCTCTTCCTGGGTAAAACCAATTGGGAAATTGACGATCTCCCATCTGCTGATTCCCAAACCCGTTTAAGTAATCCATTTTCCAAAACCAGGGAATCCCACTGAGCCCACATTGCCTTGAAGATGGGATCTCTATCCGAAATGTCACTCCAGGAGGGTCTGCCTGTTCCATTCTCTTTCCACCGTAGAAAGTCCTTGATGTTTGGATCAGTTTCCTGGTCCTGTCTAATATGTTCAGAAGTCCAGTCGTCCTCAGGTATCAGTGCCGTACGTCTTATATCGGCGACTCCTTCATGGCGTTCAACACGTTGGCAATGCTTACAGGTTTCTGGACACGGTCTTCTAGATAGGGCATCCGCATTGTTATGCAACCGTCCTGGACGATGTTTGATTTTAAAATGGTACTGGTTAAGTTTTTCTATCCATCTAGCTATCTGTCCTTCCGGGTTTTTCATCTCTAGTAACCACCTCAGGGCCGCATGATCAGTCCTGATGAAAAACCCCCTTCCATATAGGTACTTGTGGAAGTGATCTACCGCCTTGACTATTGCTAACAGTTCTTTCCTGGTAACACAGTAGTTTTTCTCTGGCTTAGACATCACTCTGCTGTAGTATTCGATGACTTTTTCCTGGCCATCCTGCACCTGTGATAATACAGCTCCAAGCCCAGTATTGCTCGCATCTGTGTCCAGTATAAAAAGTCCCTTATGCCGTGGGTATGCCAGGATTGGACTTGAACAAAGCGCTGCCCTCAACTTGCGGAAAGCTTCTTCACTTTCAGTAGACCAATGGAAGTTGACCCGATCTCCTGTCAACTTATGAAGAGGAGCTGCAATGTCCGCGAATCCTTCCACAAAACGGCGGTAATAGGTACACAAGCCCAGGAAACTTCTCACTTCGTGTTTATCCTTCGGTCTTGGCCAGTCTCGAATAGCCTGTATCTTCGATTCGTTTGTTTTAATTCCTTCTACAGAGACTGTATGCCCCAAGAATTCCACTTGCTTCTGGAATAGAGAGCACTTCTTTATATTCAACTTGAGGTTGGCACTTCTTAAACGTCCGAAAACTTCACGTAGGTTGGCCAGATGTTCCTCAAAGTTCCTTCCCATAACCATGACATCATCCAGATATTCCAGGCAGGTTTTCCAAGTAAGCCCCCGCAATACCAACTCCATCAACCTTTCGAAGGTCGCCGGCGCATTACAGAGCCCAAAAGGCATAACGGTGAACTGATATAGTCCGCTACCAGTGGTAAAGGCAGTCTTTTCCTTGTCACCTTCGTGTAGGCCCACCTGCCAATATCCACTCTTCAAGTCAAGTGTTGAAAACCATTGTGAACCTGCCAGCGTGGTTAGGGTGTCGTCGATCCTGGGTAATGGGTAACTGTCCTTCTTCGTGACGTCATTCAATTTTCTATAATCCACGCAGAATCTTGTAGAGCCATCCTTTTTGGAAACCAATACTACAGGTGCGGACCAAGGACTCGATGATTCTTCGATTACGCCATCTTTGGTCATTTTTTGAACAAGTTTCTCCACTTCCTGTTGCTTGGTAAATGGCAATCTTCTTGGTGGTTGCCGAATTGGATGGGCTTGACCTGTATCTATCCTGTGTTGGACCAGGTTAGTTCGTCCTGTTGGCGACCCTGCGGACTCAAATACGTCACTTTCCTTGGCAATGAATCTCATGGCAGCTTCGTATTCTTGCGGTGTTAAGTGAGTCAAGGATTTTCCAATTGTTCTCACTACGTCATCAGTTGTGTCTGTTCCCTCCGGATATCCGCTCGATTTGCAATCTGCTACCCATTCGACTGGCTCGCATACTCCTATGATGTCTCCTTCCCGGACTGTTGTTCCATCAGGGAATACATTGGCAATCCTTACAGGAATATTTTGATTTGTCCTAATTAAAGCTCGTGCCAGTAATAATTTGGTAGGAGATTCTTCACATGGTTGTACCATTCCGACGCAGCACCCAGGGTCTTCTTCCAGTCTGGCCTCAACGATCTTTTCAGATAAACCAGGTATCCTGACAGTTTTAGCAATCCGCAATTTCACAGAACTCCCCCTTTCAGATGATTTCGTCAAAATGAATTCTTCACCTCCGAATTTCATGGTTCTCTGCTCACCATCGAAGGAAAAGCCATAGTTACTTATCAGGTCCATCCCAAGAATGACTTCATCTTCAATGTCTGCTACGAGAACGGTCTCCATAAGGTGTAGTCTTCCGAGGGTTAGTGTGACGTCAGCCTCCCCTCGTATTGGTGCATTCTCTCCAGTGACGGTTCGTAGAACGAAATTGGATGTAAATGGTTTCACTCTACCTGGTTCAAGGATGCCACTGCGAACCAGGGAAACTGACGCACCAGTGTCTACAGTGAAGATGACATCTCTTTGGTTTACCTTTCCTCTAATGGTTAGACTATCGGTTGTTCTTCTTATTCTGTTGACATTGATGACCCTGGGAGCTTCGTTATCACTAGCCAGCATGCGCCCCGATATGCTGGCTAATTTTAGTTTTCCTGGTACCTGTTCGAGGATTCTCTAGATGTCCCTGCCCTCGCAGGTGAATATGCACGTGGGGACGTCCTTGAAGGTGATGAAGATCGTGGCGGTACCCTCACCCTGCAGTCCCTCTTGAAATGTCCGCTCCTACCACATCTGAAACAATTTCCTCTTGGTTGACTGGTGGCACCGCTATTCCTGGATTCCATTTTTTCTAATATCATTTTGAACATCTGCGATATACTCTCACTCTGATTATTTTCTTGGGGTGGCTCCTCGATTGATACCCCTCTCACTTTTGGTCTTGTGGAGGCATTGAAAGCCGCTTCTACTTCTAACGACCGAACAAGAGCTTCGCTGCCTCTCCTAAAGTGCGTCAGTCTTAGGGTCCTCTGAATTTCTGCATCCCTCAACCCATCAATGAATATTTGCACTGACAGCTGTTCTTTGAAATCCTCTGGGGCTTTTGGGTACGCAAGCTGGATAAGTCTCTGGATATCAGCTTCGAACTCTTGCAGGCTCTCACCAGGTTTTTGCACTCGTGTTCTCAGCTGTGCCCGATACAGTTGTTCCCGATGCTGATTGCCATATCTTAATTCTAAGGCGGCAATGAGATCACCATACCTGCGATTTTGCTCTTCTGGGATAGCCTGTAACATTGCCAAAGCAGGTCCCCTCAAAGCCACTATGAGTGCAGTAGCCTTTTCTTCGTCGTTCCATCCATTGGCTGCTGCCGCCGCTTCAAAATGCTTACGGTACAGGGACCATGCCGACTGACCATCGAAAGTCGGTGGTTTCACAAAATTGTGCGATGTGACAACCCTATTACGCTGATCTTGAATCTTCAGTGAAGCGATTTTCTTTTCTAGTTCTTCTCGCACCTCCCACATTCCTTTCTTCGCTTCTTCCCGGGCCACCAACACTTCCTTCTTTGTTTCTATTATTTGACAGTCCATCACTTCCACAGTTTTCCAAACTGTGTTGACTTCTTCCTTCAAAGATGCAATTTTGCCTTCGGTTTTCTGGAACATCTGTACGAGAAACATTTTTTGTTGCTCTCTTTGTTCCTTCTCCTCTTGCTTTTCTTCCAGCCGTCTTTCCTCTTCCTGTTGTTTTTCTTTTTCTCGTCGTTCCTCCTCCTTCTGTCGACGCGCCTCTTCCTCTTGTTTTTCTTTTTCTCGGTTTTTCTCTTGCTCAGCCAACAGCTGCAGAATCTGTTTCATCATATCTTCCTTGTCTGCCATGTCGTAATCCGTACTCCTCGTATTTACCATAAATTGTCCAATTAATCACTGAAATCCCACTTCTGACACCAACTGTTACGAAACTGGGGTTCGATTTCTAAGAAAATAATATTCCACGCAGAAAAATCCGTATATTTCATACATCAAATCCAAAAACTGTCTTAAAAAAACTCAATTAATATAAGTGTCAGTTCTAACCACAGAACACCTAATAATTCTAATTATGACTGTCCGTAACAATATTAATTCACTGAAAGTCTTCACATAATAATCACATTATTACAATAATTCACAGAATGTATTCACAATTCCACATAACGTTTACAATTTGTTTATAGCTGGCAGCGCCTCCTACGGTAATCGAGATTACCAATGTTCGTCCTCCGCCGGTTTTCGCTATACGCATGCGTCTTGAAATTTCGCGGTGGCGACGATTTTTGATGGAAATGGCAGAATTCAAAGATATTTATACTATGAATGAAAATATCAGCGAGCCGGCAATATCTTCTTGAAATTTCTGTGCAATTATTCACAGAATGGATACAAAATGGGTTAGGTTAAGGTTGGGTTGTTCAATGATAAATTCTGATGAATTGACTGAAGAGCCTTCCTTCTTAAAATTGTTTTGGGATTTCGAGGAAAACATGAACGAGTTTTTAGTGTTCAAAAACTAATCTGAAAAAAATCGAAGAAGAAACTCATTGTGGTATGGCTTTTTAGTTGCAGATATAATAGAATAAAACCAACTGTTTTTGTTGAGGAATATCGTGTTTATAACATTCTTATTCCCATGAGGTTAGTACTTGAGTATTTCCCAAATGTATCAACTCAATTTCAATCGAGAAACATGAACGTGGAGGTTTTTGCAGAGAATCGTAGCAGGGACGTCATTGGCCCAATTTTTCAAATGGTTATATCTTTTTAACAGAATTCGAAAAAATGGAAAATAAAAAAAAGGATGTCTTTTGGCCTTTTGAATCTACAGTTGTAATGTACAATTTCCCCTATTTGGTTGCTTGCTCGGGCGCCACCAGATTCGTCAGAGAAATCTGGAATACCACTAGGCCTCTAAGTAGGTACTATTTAAGGGGCCCAGGGTAGTTTTCTCAATGGAGAAGGGGTCAGATGGAAACTTGGATGTTAGCGTTTCCCTAGCACTGGATTTCCTATGGGTTTTAAGCATACAAGAATAGAACAGAACTCACCACACTTCTGGAAGTGAAAGAAGAAAAGTTATCGCTGATTGTCGCATAAAATTATCACTCTTACTGGCTTACAATCACTTCATTATTCAAAAAAAAAAACAATAAGAATATTGTGATGAGGCAATAGTGAAATTGAAATGACTCAACCTAAAGAAAAAATATTTACTGTTTCCTGTTTGTCTACTTAGAATAGCGAAACTGAATTGAAACAGTCAGGATAAATGAAAGAAATATAAAGAGGAAACAAAAGAAAATTAAATTCTTAAACAATTACCAATACCAATTTCTTTATCGCTTGTGGCTTCATCTGTTGGGCTGGAGTTGAAGAACAATCAACGTCTGCAGTACGATGTTGTACAGTCTCCTTCTCTTTGGAGATGACTTATGACAATTGGTAGCTGATGGAAGTTCCCTGGTTTGTACTTTAGTGTCGGACGCATATATCTACTAATACCAATATGAATTATACCACTGCTTTTCACACTGACAAAGTGAAGCCAAATCTTTGGTAAGGCTTGAGTTGTACGCTTGCGTCAACTGGAAATTCGAAAATTGCGAGAAATTTAGAGTTAATATAATAATGGATGATTTTATCGTCTGTGATTTCAATTAGAAGGAAAGATTTTAGCGGCATGCAGACAATTATTTGAAATTCCGGAAAAAGTTACACACTGTGCAGGAATTGAACCTGCGTCTCCTACATTCCGGGTCGGGGCTCTTACCAACTGAGCTAACTGTGTGTATGATATACTTTATCCGGAATTCAATATCATGAGGTTCACCTCATATGTAGTGAGAGAGGGGGGGTTCCTAGGTGGGGAGCACTGATTCGTCATCATTAGCCAGAGGACTCCTTTATCCTTCACTTTACTTCGAATTTCTTCGATTTCAGTTTAGGTCAGATGTTGGATTCCGACCAATGATGAAATACTAAACCTAAACTGAAATCGAAGAAATTCGATGAAGTAAAGTGAAGGATAAAGGAGTCCTCTGGCTAATGATGACGAATCAGTGCTCCCCTCCTAGGAACCCCCCTCTCTCACTACATATGAGGTGAACCTCATGATATTGAATTCCGGATCAAGTATCATACACACAGTTAGCTCAGTTGGTAAGAACCCCGACCCGGAATGTAGGAGACGCAGGTTCAATTCCTGCACAGTGTGTAACTTTTTCCGGAATTCCAAATAATTGTCTGCATGCCGCTAAAATCTCTCCTTTAGAGGTAATGTTTATTCTGGAAGACAACAAGAAAATAGATATCAAGAATGAAAATATGTCATTTAAATACTTTCAGTTCAATTACAGAATATGAAAAGGAGTTAACAATGATATTAAGGACTTGAATAAAAAGGAATAAAGCGATTGAAACATTAAGAATGACATACGTTTCACGACATAATACGATGTAACAGAGAGAGATAGAATTGAATTGAAATAATTCGCGTAAAGGGGGAACTCATCGTGCGCGCACGGAAAATGCTTACTTTCTGTACTAGTAATGAAATATGCTATTTTCTCCAACCATCAAAAAATGTTGACATTTTTGTACTATTTTCAGGTGCAAAAGCTATCAATTTCCTCACCGTACAAAAATTACCTCGATGCTCAGTAACACTTTTAATCCTAGTTTCATTACACCTCTCTGAAAACAATAACACGGGAAAATTTTTCATATATACAGAGTGTAAGAGCCAAATAGAATAAATTCGATAACGAATAAATGAGGGCGTGTTGGGAAAAACGCTCGGACACGTCGATTTGTAATTTTAAATTCGCATATTTTTCAAGAAAATAATATTATATAGGGTGTTCCATGTGACCGTGGCCAATACCAACTTTCTTATTTCAAATGCAACCCCCTGTATGTTATTTATTTTTTGGTTATTCAGAGAATTCTATACCTTTTCAACTTCAAATTGAGACTAATCACAATCAAATTGGAATTAAACAAATTCAAAATGAGAATATGCAACTTCAAATTGGTAAACGAAATCGAATTGGGAATAAACACATTCATATTGACACTAAGCAATTTCATATTGAGAAAAGTCATTTCCACTTAAATTTGATACAAAAATATTGTCAAATAATAAATGTACCTATTGATCAGATCATTTTGAGTGTTTTGTGTTATAACTTATTCATTATGAAATATGAAGAGGTGCATTTAGAAGAGAAGATGCAGAGGAATTTGTGCGGAACCGCTTACGTGCTGCCTATAATATTTACCAGTCGCATGTGGTGTTGGTAGTAGATAATGCTCCTCGTCATGCAGGATTAGAAGAGGTCTTTAAAGAACCAGAATTTCAGGACAATAATCTACTCAGACTCAGTTCTTACAGTCCAACGCTGAACCCTATAGAATTTGCGTGGTCAAGTTTTCTATCTGGAGTTAAAAGGGCAATGTCTTACAAGGATGCTACAGATTTTGGCTGGTGAAGAAAGGACAGATCTTCCTCAAAACCAGTTCCGCTTGCGTGAATTGGAAATTATATTGCGTGATAATATAAATATAATAAATATCAACAACTGTGCGCGATATACAGGGTGTAACTGAATAAGTGTAAAACATTTAAGGAGGTGATTCCTCATCGAAAAAATGATAGGATCTTTCATATAAAGAAACTTCATTGGAGCATCCCTTGTTAAGATACAGCCCCTTAAAGGGGGTACATAAAATTTGTATAACAATTTTTTTCACAAGCACTGAAAAAGTTACAATATTGAAATTAACCTGACGTTTTGTACTACCAAAAAGACACTTAGCCAGTAATTTATTTGGTTTACCCCATGGTTGTAAGGGGTGAAAAACGCAACCCCTAAAATTTATTTCCAATGTAACTTTTTGTCTTATTATTTGTTTACCATTTAAAAATTTATTTCCGATAGCCTGTTTCATTCTAAACAAAAAATGTCTCTTGGGTTTTTTGCCCAAAATAAACCAGTAAGCAGCAAAACATTATTTTACGAACAACTACAGAGATACATCGTCATAAATGCGAACTGGATTTATTGTTATTTTGTAGTTAGTACCTGCATTAAACGATTAAAGTGTCTTTTTGGTAGTACAAAACGTCAGGTTCATTTCAATATTGTAACTTTTTCAGTGCTTGTGAAAAAAATTGTTATACAAATTTTATGTACCCCCTTTAAGGGGCTGTATCTTAACAAGGGATGCTCCAATGAAGTTTCTTTATATGAAAGATCCTATCTTTTTTTCGATGAGGAATCACCTCCTTAAATGTTTTACACTTATTTAGTTACACCCTATATAGCACATATACAGCGATATTTTCCTGATGTTTTAAATTTAGTTGATATGGTTGTGTGATTCTCATTGTTGAAGAAATATTTTTATTCATCTTATCGATTCTCACATTTATCAACTTGTTCATAAAATAGCATTATATATTAAGTTTATCAACACCTCTGCATTGTAAAAAAAATAAAAATAAATTTTTCCTCATTCGAATTCTTAGTTACTTCAGAACAATTCTCTCGAACTATGAAATAAAACGGAAAATGACTTTTCTCAATATGAAATTGTTTAGTGTCAATATGAATGTGGTTATTCCCAATTCGATTGTGTTAACCATTTCGAAGTTGCTTATTCTCATTTTGAATTTGTTTATTACCAATTCGATTTCGTTTACCATTTTGAAGTTGCATATTCTCATTTTGAATTTGTTTAATCCCAATTTGAATGTGATTAGTCTCAATTTGAAGTTGAAAAGGTATAGACACAATTCATGCACAATGTCCTATAACTATCTTAAACTATTTCGGAAGTATTAAGTGTTTTCAGATTTATTGCAAAAATCAACGTTTCAAATAAAAATTATTTTAATTCACAAATTCGGTACATTACACTTAAAACCTAATAAGTAATACTGATTATCTCTTAATTATCAAAAAAAAAACATTAATGTCAATGTAGGAAATGTTCAAAATGCTCGCCGCGAACGTCTTATTATTATTATTAACTTAATATTTCCGAAAAAGTTGAAGATAGGTGGGTATAGGACATTGTACATGAATTATGTCTGGAATTTTCTGAAGAATCCAAAAAATAAATAATAAACAGGGGGTTGCATTTGAAATAAGAAAGTTAGTATTGGCCACAGTCGCATGAAACACCCTATATAATTTTATTTTCTTGAAAAATAAGCGCATTTAAAATTACAAATCGAAGTGTCCGAGCGTTTTTCCTAACACCCCCTCATTTATTCGTTATCGAATTCATTCCATTTGGCTGTTACACTCTGTATGGTGGGACGGTACTCTGTGATCGGGAATGCGCACATCCACAAACGTTTGACACTTCAGACGTACTTTGCTTTGTGGTCTTTCTTACCCCAATCTGAGCAAAATAACTCTGGAGTTACTGTTGATGTTGACTTTTGACTTGGATTCAGCAACGGGAACCCAGGATGACGTGGTATTCCCTCTCTCCAAGCAGGTAGGATTCCCTGACACTCTCTCCCTCAAACCACTCCGGTGCCGTTTCACTTTTTTTTGTAGCACTCCTCAGTCACACCGGTTAATTTTCGATCACAGCTTTTCTTCCTCTTTCTGTACTTCCCAAAAAGGATCCCCTCTTCCTCATGCAGAGGGCTTTTATATCGTCGGTTTTCCTACCAGTAATAAATTTCCAAAACGGGAAAAAGAGAATGACCATTGGTCGGAGATAAACATGCCTCGAACTGCCGAGAGAACATATGCGATGCAAGTGGAATAAAAAAAATTACTAGAAACAAAATAATATAACAAAAACATTCAACTATTGGACGCATAGACCTTTGCAATGTGAGACCCTAAAGTGTTGGAAAAGAAAAAAAAATAATTTAGCTTAGAATCATGCATCATCCATATTCACTTCAGAAGGGAGAGAAAAAATGCTTTGTTATACAGTTCAAATAAATGTACAAGTCAAAGACTCACCCTGTAAAGTGCCCCAGTTTACTTTGAAACTTTTTCGATTTAATACCAGTATATTAAATGTTCAGGACATCATTTTCGGTTTGGGGCTGTGCGGAAGTATGCACAGAATTATTTCGAAATATCTCTCTCCCATGATATTCAATTGTACCCATTCATTAGAAGAGTTGAGTTCCGGCGCGTTCTCGATTCATTAAGATCATTACCGGTTCCGATGATCGAGAATTTATTCAAAAACAATGGGGGATCCAGAGATCACGAGTAGGAGTAATTAATTAGCCATTGCGTTTGTACCTACTGATACGTATACCCTAGTTATGATATATACGAATTCTTTACGAAATTACCAGAGATTTCCTCAGATAATTCCCGGAAGGAATTTGTTGAACGAATTAAAATTCTCGAGACAAGATAAAACTCCTTCGCCAAATCGATACTCTGAATAAACATAGTTTATGAATCATATTACCCCTCATGAAACGCTTTATGAATTGTGTAACTATTGGACTGGCTAGACATTATTTGCTTCATCGATCTTTTTTGGGTTCGAGTTTTCCAGAATTACTTGAAAAATCACTATAACAAATTATAAATTCCAATTTGACAGTTGTCACATCTAGGAGATTTGTACCATTTTTTTACGGAAATAGTATCACTTACGTTTAAGGATATTTATATATACTGAAAATCGTGACTAAAAATTGGCACTATTTTGTTTTGTAAAAGAGCTGAACTAATTTCTTTATTATTAACTCCCAAAAGTTTTCACTGAAACTACCAATTTACTTACATGATGACCTGCAAACTCAGAGGGAGTTACCCTACTTATTTTCACAGTAGGTATTTTTCAACATGCTGACTATCCCGTGCATCACATAATATATGATGCATAAAGATTTTCGCCAGGAGTCCATAAGTCGTATGTGATCCATTTGACGTTCAAAATAAATATGGCTTATATTCGAAGAGTACACAGAAGATCTACTTTTGGTCGAAACTGAACTGTAATAATCCACGCTTTCAGCGTTATTTGGATGCAACTCTTGAATCTCAAATTTCAAATTCTGCGAATTGTAGGTTGGTGACTCTGATCATTATTCCCGTGTACGTTTCGTTCATGAAATATGCACTGTGGTTGGTTTATACATAGAGGATGAACGTCTTGTAGATGTTGTATTGATGTCCTCATTCATTTGATCAGAAATACTTTGTCTCCCTTCTTCATATTCCGCAATAATTTTTGGCTTACTATAATACCTTGTCTTTTTCTTTTCATTTCCTTGATTTGTACTCAAAATAAGCACATCTCTTTTATCTCGCCACTTCAAGACTTTAATGACATCTGCCTTAAAAATATGCTCACATATAATACAGAGACGTCCAGTAATGAAGAATGAGCCAAAGACGTTCATGAATCACATTTGAACATGTAAACAACAATGACAAAATGGCTGCAAAATAAATTTTTCCATAGAATATACAGGGTGAGTCTTTAACTTGTACATATATTTCAACTGTAGATTCATATCATCAAACAAAACACTTTTTTACCATACCATTTTCAAAATTCTGTTTGGTTTCGAACATACAGGGTGTCGAAAATCCATGAAAAAAAAACACTTTTCTGTTTATATCTTCGGAACCGTTATTTCGAATGAACTGAATTTTGGTTGAGTTTTTACTCTATTCATGGTGCATATTCCTCCATCAAAACCTATTCAATATCCCTACTAGTATAAAAGTTACAGGGTAGTCGACTCATCAATACAAGCTAAAACACCATAAAAACCACTTTAAAAAGATAAACGGTTCATATTTTCGAAAGAATCAATCATTTAAGAAACTAAAAGTATACGAATTTTTTTTCAATACAACGCGTCGTTTTCGAGTTATTCACAATTTTACCCGGAGAAATTTGACGAAAAAATCATTAATTTCAAGAATAATCTGAATGCTTCTCTGAATTAAATGTCATCGAATATTATTCCTCCTCTGGTCTTCGAACGAGTTTACAATGTTGTCACAATATTCATCAACTTTGTCGAGATATTTTAATAATAAAATCCCACAAACATTTGTGGGATTCTATTGAAAATTCATAGTTACCGGTCCATATTGAAGTTAAATGTCGAAGAAATAAAAAATTCGGATATGAATGATGAATCTCGATACACACTGCTTATTAAATTGAAATTAATGAAAAATAAAATGATACCCTATAATCTATGTCTACCTGAACAATATCCTCTTGGAATTTTATAAACTCGACACGGTTAAGATTATATTAATGCACCTCACATAATAATCACATTAGAACAATAATTCACTGAATGTATTCAGAACTTCGCATAATGTTTACAGCTTGTTCAGAGACTCTGGTTCGTTATTGTTCATAGTTGGCCTCCAGATAACCAATCTTTCGGTTTTCGCTCGACGCATGCGTGGTAAAATTTGGCGGCAAAGTCGATTTATGATGGCAGAATTCATAGATATTTATACCATGGTACACAAGTGTATCGTGATTTATGCTATGTTTCGTAACAAATCCTTAACCTCAATGAAAATATCAGCAAGCTGACAGCATCTTCTTGAAATTTATGTTCAAACATTCACAGATTCGATACAAATTAGATTAGGTTATAGTCCAAGATCCCAGGGCCGCCAGACGTCACGTATTTTCTGATGAACGAAATGTGGATGATTGCATAGTGTTAGTATGTACTACGATCACATGCCTATCGGCTACCTTGCTCAGACGGCCAATTTGCAGATATCAGGTCATCAAGTTGCAAAAAAACATTGCTTACCTCACTTAAATTCTCATGGCTGATTTTCACATAATATACAGGGTGTCCCACGGTCGAGTGCCTATTAGACGTTTCTGGAGAACTGGACATATTTGAAATCCGAAAATTGGTATTATGATATTGTTCGAAATTCTCTACAGACCGAAAATATTTTTGGAGCTTGAGCACTTCCGGTTATACCGGGAGTGGAAATAAATTTGTTCAAAAAATATTTTTTTCAATATTTTCGTTCCTGATATGATTAAGTATTCAATGCTGAATACATTTCTGTTGAAACCATTGTATTCATTCGAATAGTTTTCAAAATATCGAAAAAAAACCTGAAAAAATGTCGCATATTCATAGTCAGTGTTATGTTTATTATTCTCATTTTGAACATTCTGAGTGTAAACCGTTCTCACAACGTCAAAGTAGAAGAATGTGGAAAGGTCATGCATCTTTTGAATTTCATAAATATCATCACAGGGTGTTTCAAATTTTGTGTTGAAAACTGTGATCGAAAATTGGCCATAACTTCTGTTTTTCAAATTAGAACCCTATTTTTTTATGACTGCATTGGATTCTGCGGAAAAAAATAGTGATAGCATTCTCAGATGTTCTTATTCCTAAATTCAGTAATTGCCGAGATATTTTTGCATGGTAGTAAGTTGCTAGCATCGAGGTTTTTCAAATTCTTCCGATTGAATTTTTCATTGATATCAGATACCATATACGTATCAATGAACTGTTGATGTGTAGCACCATCTATACTCCATTCACTTTCATAAAGTATCGCGGTTTGCCATGAAATTTTGACACATTTCACCGCGTATATTTTGAAAATGTAAGGTTATGGTCATTGCATTGTCAGATACTCCCACAACGTTGTCATTTCTGCTAAAAAATCGTAGTAATTACGTATTTATCAAAATGTTCATTTACTTTGGGAAATTAATGAATTTGAGAAAATATCATGTGAATTCAGAAGACATTCAAATACATTTTTGCAAAACCGGAAATACTCCAGCATGAAAATGTAGTAGTTCTACGAAACCTGGGCCACAGTTAAATCTTCGAAGAACTAACTCCATTTACAAAGTTGAAAAAGAGTAAATAGAAAGTAGACCTGGCAATGTCGCTCTATTTTCACGAGTGCCAACCTATGTCTGTTTTAGGGGAAAAACGAAAAAACTTGATAAACCTAAATCTTGGCCAACCGCGATACTTTATAAAAGTGAATGGAGTATACATCAATTTTCCAGGAACGTTCTAAATATCACGGATAAGTTTTTGTATTACATTGAAAACATTTTCTTCTTCAACTACATCACCAACAAAATCCAGCATACCGGAACGGTGAAATGCTTGTTGGTACTCCTCATTTTTCTTCAAAATATTGATAGGCTTTTGTTTGCCCTTTTTGAAAATTGCTGGAGTAAAATTACATCCTGTGATGGCATGGAATGCTGGTAAACAACGACTGTCCTAATTGTTCGTAGATATTATTTGAATCAACGTATCTCTTCTTGTTACCAGTGCCGATCAAAATCCAAACATGGTAATCATCATTTTTCAAATGCTACATATTTCCCAGCATTATCTCTGCTATACCTTTCAGTATCTGAACATCGTATCTATCACAAAACCAGCCTGGGCATCGATGTTGCAAACAAGGTATACGATCTTTGTATCGGCTTCCTCATGCTAGGAACACGATAAATCTGCATGGATTTTAGTCATAACTCTATTGTTGACCACGGCGAAAGAATGGAATTGTCGAAAATTTATGAAATTTTTTTTATTGCCGATGAATGGAATCATTTCGTCAGTAGTTTATTGAAACAGGTTGCAGGTCAAAATTCTACAATTATTGCGGATAGATGAGCACTTTTATACAGGTCGATCTTCAATAATTTACCTGTTTTATGAATTTATTAGTTTTAAGCTGATTTTTCTACAAAAATTAATTATTGATTGATACGAGTAAACTGAAAATAGAGACAAGGAAGTCAATATAAGCTAATACATCTCTCACCCATCCTCATGCTTGCATATAATACCCTTGCGCTCTAAGCCATAGAGGCACTAAAATTGAGTTTGGGGCATGATTGGCCCCTTGGATCGGTCTGTATTTTTGTAAGAAATTTTAAAATAGTGGTTTGAAGAAGATATATTAAAATGGAGCATCAGAATTTACGTGAAGTTAAATAATTTTTTTGAGACCTTTAAGGCGTCTGTTAAGCAATTCGGCCGACGGGAAGGGTCTGGCATTATTTAAACTCATTTTAAACGGAATTGTCTAAAATATATGTGAAAATCAGCCATCAGAATTTAAGTGAGGTAAGCAATGTTTGTTTGCAACTTGATGACCTGATATCTGCAAATTGGCCCGATTGGCCGTCTGAGCAAGGTAGCCGATAGGCATGTGATCGTAGTACATACTTACACTATGTAATCATCCACATTTCTTTCATCAGAAAATACGTGACGTCTGGCGGCCCTGGGATCTTGCTCTATTAGGTTGTTTAATAATGAATCTGAATGAAAAGTCTTTCTTCATGATATTGTTTGGTAATTTCGAGGAAAATATGAACAAGAGAACAAGTTATTAGTATTTACAAACTAATCTGCAGAAAAAACGAAGAAGGAATTTATTTTGGTGGGATAAATGTGACTGCTGATATAATCCGATAAAACTAACTGTTTTTGTTGAAATTATCGTGTTTGCAACATCTTTATTCCAATAAGGTTAGCACTGGAGTATGTATTTCTTAAATGTATCAACTCAATTTCTATCGAGAAATATGAACTTTGTATCAATTCCAGTCAGCCCAATTTTTCATTTCAAATGGCTTTTCAACAGAGCCGAATTCGGAAAAATGGAAAATGAAAAAAAGGTCCCTTTTGGCCTCAGGCTTTCTTCACAATTATCACGTGATTTTCATATGCGGATCAAAAAAACATTCTTCTCGGAAAATCAGATAGGTACAGTTGAGGTGCTATGATGGGCATAATTGAATTTCACCTTGAATTCTTCATCAGTAGTATAAAAGTTTCACTCGAAGTTTATAGAAAAACTGTCGGATGGAGGTTATTTTATTCCCAAAAATTATTCTCAATTGCTTTCTCGATCTATGGTTTAAAAAGTTCATCCGTTCACTCCGTCTTGTGAAAAGGTAGAGATCCTCTATTCAGTCTATTCTATTTAAGCCCTTTGCGATAACCGAAAGCGGATCGGAGAAGACGGAGAGATAGATCGAATTATCGGACGGCAACGGAGCGAGTGGAAAGAGAATGCAGCGGACAGATATTTCATATATCCGAACGCAACTTGTGTATATGCCTTTTTCTATTTCCCTATGATGGACACCAGAAATCGAATGTCAAATAATGAACTTTTCATGTCAGTATTTAATATTAAACAAACTTTTTCTTCTGATTCATATGATCATACGCAAGTTAACCGAGTTTTATAAAATTTCCCAGATGTTTCAACCTAAATGATGATGATTGTTAAAATGTTGACGTAGCGATAGTTATGAGGTTATTCATATTTCTTGCGTTTTGAACCGTCCTAGGATCGTTCCAGAACTGGCTGGCATCATGCTTGAATTCTGTGCAGTCCGAAGACAGTTCTGGAACAGTTCAAAATATGGTATCCATCCGATCATAGGTACCTTTTGAGACTAGACCAAAAAAGACATATGTCTTGAATAAGCTGAATATTGGAGAAAGAGGGCCGTTAAGGCGAAACATCAAGATGAAGGTTTCTATCAGACTTGCTTTTTCACAACATTAGTTATCGTACATGTCTGTTGCCGAAAAACGACAACATTGAAATTAATCACGATTAAGGGGATCGAGTCGGAATCGATTGCAAATGGATACTGTCAGTATTTTTTCAAATTGGATCCTGCAATTGGTTGTGTCGACTATAAAGTTCAATTAAGTGACCATAAACACATGGATCAATTCAATTCCGCCGGTGAAATTCATGAATTCCATTTGTATCCGCATTGACTTTGACTACTCCCAATTGCACTGTCCGCTCGTTACAGACGGAAGCAATAATGAGAATAATGAATGGATTCCCATTCAGTGTTCCACCTCTGATAGCAATAAAATTGATACGGCAGATTAAAAGGTTGCAGAGGCTTATTTAGCGTATCGTTGCCTTTATTCAGCTCCTCGTATTCATTTACTGCCCGCTATTGATTTTAGGGATTCACCGAATATATGTTACAACCAAATCACATTATATTTAATTGCTCATACAAAAACTCAATAATATTGATTGGAGTTCAGCTGGTAAATCTACTAATGAATAAGTATTATCCAACCATATCCGTATAAGCGATCACCAGAGTAGAACGTTTGGTGCATCATCTGTGGTATATTTAATTTTCCTAAATGATCCAAAAGTATGATAATTTTCAGATCGAAATTTTCGAAATGGGCAAGAATCGCATATACAGGATGTTCCTAAACTGAACATACAAACGAAAAGGAGAGATTCGTTAGGTAAGTTGAAGAAAAAAAGTCGCAAACGTTTCGTTTTCGAGATACAGAGTGTTGAACTTTTAATTCTTTTCAAATTATTCTCTCATAGTATCTACACTCTACAAGATATTCAACTGATATTTGGCATGGATATTATATTTGGGAGTTCTCACCACGTGACATGGCACATTCGATAGCAGATCTGCAGGGTGATATTTTTTCTTGAACACTGTCACCTGTTTTCCTCCAGAACTTTTTTTTGGTGGGCAACTATTGATTTGAAGAAATGTAAAAAGAAGTTTTTATACTAAACTTTTCGGTCTCCTGTAGTTTTGTCGTATCTGCTACTGATTTCGAGAAAAAAATTTCAAACGATTCTCTCGAAATCCTCAGAAGAATCAGAATTGTCATAAAGATCTAGGAAAACTATTCTGGGGGGGTCTGGGGATCTGGCGGGCCATGACTGATATCCATCCACCTATTTTCCTAACTTTCATTCAAATACTCATACATACTGAAAAAACCTAGTACATCCTGTATCTCAAAAACGAAACGTTTGCAACCCCACCTTCAAGGGACTTTTCTTCTTAAACTCACACAAGGAATCTCCCATTTTCATTTGTACGTTCAATTTAGGAACACCTGTATACAGCGTGAGTCTCTGACTTGTACATATATTCTAAGTGTAGATTCCTCTCATCAAACGGAACACTTTCTTCTCATACCATTTTTCAAAATTCGATTTTGTTTGAAAGATACAGGGTGTCGAAAATCCATGAAAAAAACACTTCATTGTCCATATCTTCCTAACTGTTATTTCAAATGAACAGAATTTTGGTTCATTGGTTACTCTATTTATGGTGCATATTCCTCAATCGAATAACTTATATCCAATATCTCTCCTAGTATAAGAGTCACAGAGTTGTCGACTCATCAATACACGCGAAAACACCATATATCCACTGAAAAAGATAAACGGTTCATATTTTCGAAAGAACCAATCATTCAGGAAACTAAAAGTATTTTTATGTTTTTCAATAAAACTCGTCGTTTTCGAGTTATTTTCAATTTTACCCGGAAAAATTTACGAAAAAATTATTAATTTCAAGTACAATCTGAATGCTCCTCTGAATTGAATATCATCGAATATTATTCCTTCTCTGGCCTTTGAACGAGTTTACAATGTTGTCAGAATATTCATCAACTTTGTCGAGACTCAAATTCAAATGATGGAAAACGTTGATGTGGAGATAGATGTTTCAATAATAAAATCCCACTAATGTGGGAGATAAAATTGAACACCAAGGAGCATTCAATACGCACAGTTTCCATTAAAAATTCATTGTTACCGGTCCATATTGAAGTTAAATGTCGATGAAATACAAAATTCGGATATGATACCTGATAATCTGTGGTGATGTTTCTATCTAAACAATATCCTCTTGGAAATTTTATAAACTCGACACTACACGGTTAATATTATATCAATTCACTTCACATAATAATCACATTTTTATAATAATTCACTGAATGTATTTACTACTTCACATAATGTTTACAGTTTGTTTATAGTTGGCAGCGCCCCCAACGGTTTTCGCTATACGCATGCGTCGTGAAATTCCGCGGAGAAGTCTATCTCTGATGGAAAAGGCAGAATTCATAGATATTCACACTATGAAACGTAAAAAATCTCTGGCCTCAATGAACATATCAACAAGCTGGCAACATATTCTGAAAATTTCTCCGCAAATATTCACAGAATGGATACAAATGGTTAGGTAAGGTTATTTAATAATAAATGATGATCTGAATGAAAAGTCTCCCTTCATGAGATTGTTTGGGAATTTTGAGGAAAATATAAACAAGTTATTAGTGTTCACAAACTAATCTGCAGAAAAATAGAAGAAAAAACTAATTTTGGTGAGAGAAATGTGGCTTTTTAGTTGCAGATATAATCCGATGAAACTAACTGTTTTTGTTGAAATTATCGTGTTTGCAACATTTTCATCCCAATAAGGTTAACCTTGAGTATTCCCTCAATGTATAAACTCATTTTCAATCGAGAACTATGACTTTCAATCAATTCCAGAGAATTGTATCAGGAACGTAATAAGCCCAATTTTTTTGGCTATATCTTTTTAACAGAGCCGAATTCGAAAAAATGGAAAATAAAACAAAGGTTTCTTTTGGCCTCACGAATCTACAGTTGAAATACATGTATGTACAAGTCAAAGACTCACCCTGTATATGAGTAATCGAAAGGCTTTCTTCACAATTATCACGCGATTTTCATATACGGATCAAAAAAACATTCTTCTCAGAACATCAGATAGGACTAGGAGATACGACATTTTGTAAACCAAAAATTGGCTTCAAATAACCCACTAAGCTCAGCCTTGTGATGTTCGCTGCACAGGAACATCGGAATTTCAAGTAGACATTTCAGCTAATTCTAATCGGGGTATAATGAGTAGTCTGAATGGATACCATGGTATATGGTTTGATCGTTTATTCTATTCTTGGTGCATATTCCTCAATCAAAACTTATTCAATATTCCTTTTGGAATGAAAATTACAGCGTAGCCGACTCATTAATCCACGCGAAAATACTGTAAAACCACTTGAAAAAGATAAAGGGTTTATATTTTCGAGAGGAGCAATCATTTTTAAAAATAAAAGTGTGTACAGATCTTCACACAAAATTGTCCATGTGGTGGATGCACAGAGTCCAACTTTTTGTGAACGTCGACGAATAGACAAATCTGGATCTTCACACTATCACCTATAGAAGCGATGTTTTCTTCTGTACATACAGTACTTTGTCTGGTTGTTGTTGCTGCTCTGATGGACGATTATGTGAAGCATAAATTTCACGAAGTGCTCCAATAGTTTGGCGAATGAAACACTGATTTTGAAAATACATTTCAACAATTTGTAAACGTTGTTGCGGCGTCACTCTTTCCATTACTGCATTAATGCTTACTGAACATAAATGTCTAAACAACATGACTTCTTCCTTCTGTCAAATCACAGTTATCCCTATCGAAAATTCTCTCACTCTAAAAAAAACGCCCGATATATTCGGAGATTAGGAAGAACGATATTATTTTCAAAAGTTTCGGAATAATGGGTTCAAGAACGAAAACAATAATAATAACAAATGAAAAGTGAATACAAACTAGGTCTCCAATATCGTTCACCCCATCAGACCGAATGGTCCAACGTCAATAATTGAGAATCGCACCGACTGCAGTTTCGTCCTGTTAGGACACATCAGGGTGAAATATCCCAAAGCTGGAGCTGGATTTGAGTCTTATTTCTTTCAACTGAATAGGTAGTAGCTGCCTTTTCAGCTAATTGATTTTACATAATATTTTCAAGTATATTTTTTGGGTTTTGAAAACCTACTAACTGCGAACGACTCTGTGCTTCCCATTTGAATTAATTTATTACGTTTCCTAACGTTGAAATATATTTTCAGAGTTCACGCCATGTCAGTTGAATAAATGTACCTATTTATATTCGGACCATAGAAAGATCTGCAAGAGAGTCTTTGAGAAGTCCATAAAAAAATCGGACATTTATCTCGATCGTTTTTCAAGATATGATCCCTAGTTCAAACCATGAGAGTCATGGAATTTGTAAAAAAAAAGTAACACAGATTATCGACAAGTGGAGTAGAATATGATATGAAACAGGATAAAAATCGTGCTTCACCGTTTTCGGACCAAGAGTCAAAAATAATTTTAGCTCTTTTGCTGAGTGTTGTTTATTACGCGGAAATTCAAATCATTCTTCTAGATGAAAATTTTCAAGAGTTTCTACCGGTCGAGTGCTGTTGTTCTGTACTTCATTCAGAGCCACATAAATTAGATTTAGATACAATAGATGCCTCAGAGAAAACGTAAAGATATGAAGTCCGAAACGTGAATTCTGGTGAAGTCTGTTCGGAGAGGCTTCACGCGCTGCATATGTCATTTCCAGCTATAAACAATATTTGCACCATTGGCCGCTTTTTATTTCCAGTCAATACGTCGATGTCCAAAATATACGATAGATAGACAGATGATATTTATCCTGAATGAAATTACATAAATGTAGAGCATACGTCAAAATTAAATATAATGAAACACAAACTAATCAATATCACATGAAAAAGTACAATGAGTTTATGTCCGAGAATATGGTCGCCACTGTAGTGAAAAGAGTTGAAACTAGGAGCTTTTCGAGCGCAGATTCTCCTGAATCGAATATTATATCATTTCGTCCCGATGTCTTTACAATTCGAATTTTAGACCAGGATTGATTTCAAAGGATGAGATGCTACTAACTGATTACGAATCAGGGCACAAATTTAATTCTGTCAATGCGACCATAAATACGATAACTCTCGAACACAAAAACTAGATTCTTGAAATCTTCAGGTTACGTTGGTTGAAATAATTCACTATCTTGGTTACCATGCATATTCAACTGAAATCTCGGAACACGTCATATTTGAATGTTGAATTGTAATCTCTTTCGTAAAAATGCAAACCCTATCTTCAACCCTCTCGAAAGAAAGGTGGAAGCTCAATTTTTGAAATAGGCTTGTGATACATAGTTTGAAAGGTAGTGTCTTTTTTTTTCAGAAATGTTATCATTTTCATGTTTACCGAGGTACTGCCCGACATTGCGTTCATACTGTGATGGCACTCCCTCCTGAACTATATCGTATTCCGTGGAACTCGAGGATTTTCTTGATCTGAATTGAATTTGCCAAAAGTTCAACGGGATAATTTTCAAGTAGTGCTAATTATCGAAAAGTGGACATTTCTTGAACAAACATTCTTGTCGACAGAATTGCGTGTGTTCCCCTCTCATTCAGTGAGTATTTTTAACAGTCCGGTAGCGGCAATTTTGACGATTCGCTTGGCTGTTAAGAGAAAAGTGCACTCACTCATCAGAAAACAAAAGGTTTACTATTTGGATAAAATTAATATCCAGCATGTCCATCATTTGTTCACAAAAACTAGTTCCTTCTTTTAAAATCGTCTTCCAAGAGCAACTGGGTAGGTATCATTTCAAAGGGAGGCATTTTATGTTGTTACAATATGTTTAAAATCGATGACTGACATTGAATGTTGTGGAGACATCTTCACTCGATTTATGAGTATTATTTTCTTCGAACTCAAGCATCACATCTAATTTCACAAACTCATACAAGTGTATCAGCAGCTGCTTTCTTAATCAGCCCTACATGTTCAAACTCGCGAAACTGTTTCAATATTCAATATTTCATGAATCTAGCGACTTACTTCTTTTTGTGTCCTAGTGTTATCTCTGTAGCCAATCATTTGTAACATTGATATTTTGTGCATTGTCGTTAATCGAAACACTATTTAAAACTGAAATCATTGAAATTCAAACAGAGAATTTAAAAACCAAAACTAATCAGGACAAAACAATTTTCGAAGGCGTTCCAAAGAAACTAACATTCCCACAGGGAGTTTTTCACGTAGTTTTCATGGTACAATTTGGAAAACACAATGTTATGTTTTTTTTTTCATTTTTTTTTCTACCACTTTCTGAAAGTAAATAAGTTCAGTAATAAGATTTCAGAAATATTTTACCGAATATTATGTAATTCGGTAATCGCATGATTTCATTTTTTCCTATTTTGATTTTGGCAATAATCGTGAACATGCTAACATCCCTGAATTGGGCGATCTTTCGGATCTTTCAAACGATTTAGCATAAGCCCATTCTTTCTATTGAAAAATTAGGGGTTGTTCCTGCCTATCGAAGGGGGTTGAATGTAAGAAGAAAGACACTGAATAATTAAGAAAGTTAGATATATTTCAGAATATTTCATGAGTAGGTTTATACAGAGTCACCGAGATAATGAATCTATTTCATAAGGCTTTTCCACACTATATTATATTAATTAGCTACAAAATTTAATTGAAAATTATGCATTCTATATTCGAGGGCTCTAATATCTGTGAACAATAGTGAATTTGAATCGAATTATCATGAAAAATTTGAACGGAACTTCTTACCCCAATGACTTCCGTTTTGCCTTAGACACATCAAGTGAATAAAAGTCGTGAAATATGCATATTTCCACTCGCTATGGCGTATTTCAAATAGGTACCTCTATATTCCACTCCTGAAATAGATCGCTTGATATTTCACAGAGGTAGCTTTACAATGAAAGCCGAATTTTTTCTCAAAGACTTGAAATATACCCGCTCTTCCGTCCTGGTTGCTCGCGGTGTTCGCTGCTCGAGGCAATAAATTACGCTCATTATTCAACGTCTCATGAAGCAGAGACTCGAAAGTTGGGACATACCGGAATCTCTTTCCAGAGCGAGAAAAACGCGAGAGAAAAGGGTTTTCTGGAGTGTACTGGATACGTCGATTGCGAGAAAAGGTAGGACGTTAATTAAGTTCTGCCGAATGCGAGGGTACGTACCGGGTGAGTTTCCGGAAAAAAATAACGATACAAGTTTTACTGGCTCCTTACTTTGAATGGAAAATCTGGTGTTTTATGCTGGCCTTGATAATTTGAAATGATGTTACAGTTACATAGGAGACAGGACTTTCAGCTTACATAGCATTCGAGTTCGTTACAATATGAAATCGAAAACATGTTCGAAACTTGATTCCGGTATGGTTAATGAGTAGGTACATAGTAGCAATGGAACTCACAGAACAGGGGGGTTATTGAGTGAATAGGATATCGGTTTTCTGAGTTGATTTTGCTCTTGGGAGTGCAATGAATAATAAAGAACATTGCCTTCCTTCTGGCGCAGTCGGGTAAAAATGGTGAATTTTGACCTCAGGAAGTTACATTTTAAAAATTGTAGAAGTCAAAGACACCTCAGTATAAGTAAATGAACATCCAAATGAAAAATTGACGAAGGAAACATCAATAGAAATCTATTCGATGAGAAGAGACAGTGTATGTGCAGTAATCTGTAGCGATTTCACGTATTGTGACCCGAAATAGCTCAATCTCTCGCTGATCGTGCACGGGTACAGTGAAATATCTGGCGCCTACACGCATCGCTTGCTCTGAGCAGTGTTCGGCAACGGAATCGAGTCAAACTCATATGTTGCTGCTGCACAATACAGTTTCATTTAATTAGCTTTTCAGGGGGTGATTTACGATCGCAATTTTTATCGTTAACCGAAGCAAAAAGTCCAACGAGTGCTAAGCGTCATTCGCGACAGCGGACGTTATTAAAAATATTTTTTACATGTTTTAACCCTTCGCAATTACGTGCTTGGATAATTTGTTATAATGAATTTTCGCTTTTACTGATACTCACCATACTGTTCATCGCTAACGATGGTTGTCGACTGAAAGTAACACCTGGTAGGATACAATCATAAATTAAAATCTTTCGATGCGCCTTTATTCTGATAAAGCTTATGCATTTTATATTTGAAATTTGGCTAACTTCCTATTCTATTCCTTATGAGGAATAAGAAAGTTGGCATTAAATATAATGTTCGATTAGACATTATCTTTATGATAATGACGACAAATTTGTCGTCCCGGGTTTACTCAAGTAATCCAACGTTTCCATGTTTCTTGGAAGAAGAATTCAAATTAATCATCGTTGAATGAAGCGAGATCAGCATTGATGGCCTTCATGGGCGCTCGCAGGAGGGGACCACAGGGGCTATGCCCCCCCCACTGAGATTTGGATGGCCTTATCGTTTTGTCAGCACAACACCCTCAATATTTCAATAATTTTCATTTGGCCCCACCTGAGAAAAATGTTTGCCCCCCTGAGAAAAATTTATGCGGGCGCCTATGGTGGCCTTATTTATCCGATTACGGCTCGAGGATGATAATGTCTTTCAAGAGTATCTACTATGAATGTTTGTATCTATGTCTATTTCTTTTTCTCGCTCTACAGCCCGAAAGGTTTCTGGATTTCAACATGTGACATGTCATTTAATTCGTACGAATTGCGGAAGTGACATAGGCTATGTTTTTTTTGGAGAAACTATTCGTTGTGAAAATACTGTTTATGTGATTCGAATCAAAGAATTTTCCGCTTCATCAGTGTGCGCTGGGCCAACAGTTCGGTATACTTATTAGAAAATGATGCACTACAATCTTTTCATTTTCGAAAATGGAACATATTCTATCGTGTACCTTGTTTTAAATTTTTTGAATATAATATACAAAATTGTAGTGCATTTGGACTAGCACAGTGGAAATTTTCATTGAAATTGCTATTAATGTGACTTTAGGTTAGGCATTGAATTCAGTTCAAAATTGACATTCAGAGCCGTTTCACATGGGACTGATGATCGGTCCTGATGGTCGGTCGAACTGATCATCAGTCGACGGCGTTTGTTTTCACATGGATGCGTATCGTCAGTCGCCGCTATCAAAGACCATTTACCGCTATGGATTTGGAACGGGACACTGTTGTCGATTTGTGCGAGAACCGATTCTCGCACGAAGTATTCCGTATTCCGAAATTCTTATATTGGGAATTCTTATTATTATGAGAATTCTTTGTTTGAAAAGTTATATGGGAAATCTGCTCAATGATTGGTTCAAGTTTTATTGAATTTTTAAATTCCATTCCATCATCCTGTATTTCAAAACCCAAGTAACTCAGACGAAAATATGAGGAGCGACGACATTATCGACGATCAATCTGTTGATGAATATGCAAACATACTTGCTTCTTGCTGTTGTCATTGAAAAAGATTCTTGAAATCTTCCTGCAATACACAGATCTGAGCTGCATCCTCCCAATATTCAAATCTATATTTTTATAATTTTCTGAGGATGTATCCCAGAATTTCGCTTTTTTCATGACACTAATCACCATTTCAGTTTCTGAATTAACTTTTTCCTACCCATTCGTAAAGACGTAAAAAATCCTCAGAATATTCAATAACATGCGCAACACCGCAATCGCATACGGACTGATGGTGCGCATACATGTGAAACTGAAAGCCTCCTTTGTCGGCTCGAGCCGACGACACGCAAACGCAGCGGGCTGGACCGATGCTCGTGCTTGTTCCATCGGTCGACTGACGATACGCATGCATGTGAAAGGATTGCAAAATTCAGTTCAAACTCCGGCTCCGACTGACCATCAGGACCGACCATCAGTCGCATGTGAAACGGCTCTCACACGATACAATTTGGAGTTATGGTATCGGTGTTATGGTAGGGTCATTTCCAACATTCCGAACGAGCGATCCGCTCTGAAAACCGCACCATCTAGTCGTAGGGGCACCTAGCCTATAAAGTCTACGGAATATAAACTTAAAAAACGGATGTGAAATGTGGAATAGTTTGCATCTAAGCAGAAATTCGCAAAATGTTTTCATTGTTTTCGGAAATTAGCTCTGAATCTAGTTCGATCTTTTTTATTATCTGAAACTCCATTTTAACGCCCTGTACTTATCTCGAAAACTGGTCATAGTATCGGATTCAGAATTCATACCTCTGGAGATGTTGTAGGAATCAAAATACAGTGAGAAAATAGTTGCATTTGACCGAGGAAATTTTCGAATACAAGGTGTTAATGTTTTTTGAACTTCTCCCAAAATAGAATACCTTCCTATGTGTAGCTAGTCGATGTAAAACATCTCTACATAAATAAGGACTGTAATCAGGTGTTGGGTTTTATATTTTTATTTCGAAGGACCAGAATAGATTTCAGAAGTTTTTATTGAAGAAAGTCTCAATACACAGTTTATACACTTTTCACACAAGTTCAATTACACAGTTGATCGAAAACTACGAATCAGTAGGTACACGCACTTTACTATAATTATCGACGAGGGTAGTTTCGATGTTTAACTACGAACGATAACTACAACCGACTAGGGTTGATTGGTGACTATAGGCCGACTATAGGACCTCTACAACAAGTGACGACTAGGTCAATGTGCAACTAATACAAGTACTCGGTACGACGACAAAACAGCAAAAAAGGAATGAGTTTTAGAATATAGCGTTGTCCTGCGTCCAATTCATACCCCTTCCACCATAGACAAAGTATCCTTATAGACTTCCAACTTGATTCAAACAACTGGTTTCGTTTTTTTAGTTCTTGCGACCAGACACGGCAAACAATTTGGCAGGTCGGTCGCTGTTGCCATAGAATTATGTGGCGGTTGTCAATAAGATAACCAAATATTGGCGAATAAGAAGTAAACATAAACATAAACTCTATGTCTATGACGAAATTTTTTTAAATGTCCCCTGTTGAAGATAATAATATTTCTTTTCCTAAGTGAGTTTATTCCAACTGGTGACAGAGCTTTATGTTAAAAGTAGTGCCCTATTTTCAGTGTAGTTTTTCATTAAATTCTCCAATTGTGTAATAATGGGTGGTCTTACTAAGTGTGGAGTTCCTGGATGCACGAGAAATTCTCTTCCTAGACACCGTTTTCCTAATTTCAAAAACGATTTACCTAGACTTCAAGAGTGGCTAGATATAATACAAAATGAAAGTCTGAATGCCATGCTGCCAGAGGAAGTCTACCTCCGTAAAAGAATATGTCACGACCATTTCGAGGAGACATATATCTTTCCCGGAACAAAAAAATTGCATTCTAATGCTGTGCCATCACTCCATGTCAACAGCAATGAATCAGTATCAGGTTGGTTTCTTCTTTTATCTACATATACATATCGATAGTAAACGCATTGAGTTTAAATATAATTGAACTCAATGGTAAAAGTGTAAACCTCGTAAGTCTCAATTTTTGAGATAAGAATTTGAGCTCTTCGAGTAGTATTTGAGCCGTAGATCCACTAGCTGAAGTCTTGCTGATAGGATTCTCGTTATATGTGCTTGCTTTCAAGATAAATCTCCATCCATAAGAGAAACAGAAAGGGGTAGCCTCGGAAAGTAGTACTTTTTTGTACTCTGAAAATTTTTTTTTTTTCGGACAAGGATTTACACTTTCACCATCAATATGTGAACATCTTTGTTGAAGGTTCTAACTAACCAGAAATGTTATATATTTTTTAGGTATTCAAGAAGATTTGGATTCCTCGGAGCAAAACATTGAAGTACCATCTGTTTCTAGTATTACGGATGAATATGAAGGTGAGCAAGCATTAATGATTTATGACTTTTGTACTTTATATTTGAGTTTCATTACTTCACTGATTACATTTTTATGTTTGAATTGGATAATTAGCATTATGTGGACTTATAAAAATTATTTTCAGGTGGAGTTTCGTCAATACCTGTAGATTCTGATGGCAATGGAGGATCAATTCTTTTAGAACACAGTGAGTATTGATTGCCTATCCATATTGATATTCAGGGTGTCCCAAGATGTTCCAAACAGCCAATATTTTCTTCAAAGGGCACCCTTATATTTTTCTTACTCTAAACGATTTCTTAGTGAAAGAAGAAATATTTCAGAACAATTTTTCATCATTTTATATAAATTCAACCCTCAAAAAATATAATTATAATTTTCAGCACATTCGCCATTTTTCTCAGTCAATTCAATGTCCATGTTCTATACTCGGCACAAGTTACAAGCTTCGAAGCTTGTAGTCTCAGAGAGGTCTCCTCAGGAGACCTAGGAGTAATCAGGATAAACAATATCATATCATATACTCTATAATTATTCTATACACAATGGTTGCCACTGAAAACCATGCCAGTTTTCGAAATAAAATAAGTTGTCAATTCATCATTCGCCAAATAATTAACAGGATGTCGACATATTCATTAGGGGTATAAGTGAAAGGCATTTTCAATATTTGTAAAACAGGTACAACAATTTCGTTGAATTGACAACTTATTTTATTTCAAAAACTGGCATTGTTTTCAGTGGCAACCTTTGTGTATAGAATAATTATAGAGTATAGAACATAGACATAGAGAAAATGGACTAAAAATTAATTGTGAATGTGCCGGAAATTAAAATAACTTTTTTTTTGAGGGTTGAATTTATGTAAAATGATGAAATATTGTTCGAACATATTTTTTTTCACTAAGATATCGTTCAGAGTAGAAAAAATATAAGGGTGCCATCTGAAAAAAAATATCTGGGGTGAGTTTTTACAGGGGTGGTAATTAGGAACAGAATTTTAACGACGGATTCTGGTAGAGTTTTTGATGCCATATGAAAAACTTTTTGTTTGAATTTTATACCTTGTCCGAGAGCCGAGTTTTTTGCTGTTTGGAACATCCTGGGACACCCTGTATAGATGTAACTTTATTCATAATATCTTTCTCTGCCAAAAACAGTTAATAACAAGATTTGTTTTATAGGTTATTCGTCATCTCTCAGTCGTTCGCAGAACAAAACCACATACATGAGAAAAAAATATGGCATATGGCAAAAGGCAGTGCCTATAATGACCTTGAGGGAAATAAATCTTTATTCGGCAGTGAAAAAAATGTCCCAGGAGTTGAAAAGAACCAAGAAATCAAAAAATTATTTCAAGAAAAGATTGAACGAAGCAAAACATTACATGAAGGAATTGGCTTTGGAAGATGCCCTTTCTTCATTGAGTTCTGTAGCTGCTACATTCATAAGATGTCAGTTGAGGGAAGCAGGTAGATATGGAAGGCAACATAGATTCACAAAGGATAAGAAAATCATGGCCTTGACTCTTTTCAAACAGAGTCCAAAAGCATATCGCTTTCTATCCAAGATTTTTGCACTTCCAAGCCGATCTACACTAAATAATTTTTTGAGGGGAGTTAATTTTGAGGCAGGGCTCAATGAGAATATTTTCAACCTTCTGAAAAACTCTGCTGCTCAGTGGAGTCCTCAGGAGAGAATTGTGGCATTGATGTGGGATGAAATTTCATTGTTACCACATTTTGATTTTGAGGAGTCCAAAGGAAGAATCTGTGGTTTTAAGGACATGGGGAATGGAAATCGACCAAAAGAAATTACCGATCATGCCTTAGTGTTCATAATAAGAGGACTGAAAAAAAGATTCAAGCAACCAATATCCTATCATTTCACTTCCAATGGTGGTGTGAAAATGTTGGAATTGAAGGTATTGGTTAAAAAGATTCTTTCAGATCTGCTTGAAATAGGTTTCAAACCTATATGTGTCATTTGTGACCAGGCAACAGTGAACACTAAGGCAATATCATCCCGATTCTCCTCCATATACTTATGGAGGAGAATCGGTCGTATGAGGGGGCTTTCTTTGAAATAAATAATTTCGAAATTTATGCAATTTTTGGTCAAGAACATCAAATTTGGCAATGGAAAAGAGGCCAAATGGGAGCATATAAAAGCTCTTTATGAAGCTGATAATGCTCCCGGCACTATTGGGGGGCTACAAGCACTGCCAAACTTTTCTGAGGATCATGTCAATCCTAAAGGATCGAAAAAGATGAAGGTGAAATATGCAGCCCAGATTTTCAGCCATAAGATTGCTTCAACTCTGCACTTACTCAGCAAAATTGTTAAGCACATTAACTGTCCAAATTTTCTCTGAAACTAATACATTTATGAAAAATCGTACTTCTTTTACATATCAATTCATTTTTACAGATACATTGAGGGCTCTTGGAAATGGTGTACGTGGAACGGCGGAACTATTGTTTTTTTTTTTTGATAAACTGTTTGATTCAGTAAATGGAAATCAAAAGACTGCAATTGGAGGTGAAGCCTTAAGATGTGGCATCACTGACCGAAGTCCTCACATCAAATTCTGGAAGGAAGAGGCAATTCCAACCCTGAAATCGATCAGTTTCTGTCGAAGAAATAATTCTGACAGGACTAAGCCTCCAAGTCTTCAGAATTGGATTTTCAACCTTGAAAATTTCATTTGCATTTGGGAATATTTGAAGGGCGAAGGCTTCGAATACATGCTTGGAAGACAGTTCAACCAAGATCCATTGGAGAATTTCTTCGGGCATGTTAGAAGTCATGGAAGTTTTTATAATACTCCTACTCCAATAACATTTTCCCAAATTGTTAAAACTATAATCATCAACATTTCCCTTGCGGTTCATCATTCTTCATTCAGTTGTGAGAATGATGAATTGAATTTTTTATTAATGGATTTCAAAATTTCCAATCCAGCAACAACTTCCGATATAGATATGGATGCAACAGATATATTAAGCCCTTCAAATATTCCCCAAGAATATGAAGGAAATTTGTCCTCACCAGGCATTGCAGTTAGAATTGATGCTATTGTCTAATAATTATATAGCAGGTTTCATTCTCAAACGGTTAAAAATTTCTAGGCAATGTGAACAATGTATAAGTTGTTTATTCACAACTGACCAATCTGGGAATAATCTCCTTGTTAAATATCGGGAGTATAAAAATGGGTGGGAAAGGAGATTAAAATATCCCAGTTCTGAGTTTGCTCTCTATTCTAATAGAATATTCAAAGAAATAGAAGAGACGATCAGAGCATATTCAAATTCCGAAAATATTAATCAAATACTTCACAATAATTTAGTGAAACATCATTCAGATTTTTTGAATTGCACCATTCATGCCAATGAAATAATAGAAAATATTAAAAAATTTTCAATTAGAACCCTTGTTCATGCTTGGTGCAAAACAACAAATAAATATTTAAGTGGTAGAGATAGAAGACCATATACCGGATCAGACATCATAAAAATTGGTGCAAAAAAAATTTTTGATGCCAGAAGAAAGAGAATGGAATCTGGTGCAAAAATTCTTTGAAAAGTTGGATTCCTCTTTTATTAATTTATTTGCCATTCATATTATTTATTATTATATTTATTCATTTCTATACACATGTATTTTTAATTCTGTAAATTTAGATTTCTCATTTATTGAATTTCATTTTTTGGATTCCTCTTTTTTTATTTTATATTTCCATTCATAATATTTATTATTATTATTATATTTATTCATTTCTATACATCATATTAAATGTTCTACCCACCTGGGGTACATTTCCGTTGTTTTGAAAACTCATGACAACTATAAAAATATAGAACGGGGGTTCTATTGCCATAATCTTCCACGCTGGCAAGACGTGTTGGAAGATGGGAAGGGATAGGGTAAGGAAAGAGTATTTGCGAGAGGATCAGAGGAAAATAGGACATGATGTCTCCCAGGAAGGGTATGAGAGATAATCATGGCTCACATCGGCAGGGTTGCATCCCTGAGGTAGACTTATCTCTTTTCGGGATCAAAAGGAAGAGTCCACCTGCTACCTGACAACGCGAGGATCGACTCCAGATACAGAAATCTAATCAAGTACATTTATGATTACGCCTCCTTCAACGTCAAAGTTTCAGACGACATAAAAACAAATAAAATTCGAGTTGAAAAAGGAGTTCGTCAAGGAGATACAATATCTCCGAAATTGTTCACTCTCGCTCTCGAGGATGTATTTAGGAAGCTCAATTGGGATGACAAAGGCATGAACATCGATGGAAAACGTCTTACACATCTTCGATTCGCAGATGACATTGTGCTGATCAGCAAGGATGCCGCCGAATTGTTGACAATGTTGGTAGACCTAGAGAAGGCTTCAGAAGAGATAGGATTAACGATGAACATCTCGAAAACCAAGGTGATGTCTGGAGAGGACACAGAGTTCATACTGGGTGATATAAAATTGGAAAAAGTCGATGAATATATATATCTGGGCCATAAAATCAAACTTGGAAAAGAAAACCAGACAGCCGAAATTGAAAGACGCATACGTATGACTTGGGCAGCGACGGGTAAACTGAGGTTTGTTTTGAGGGATCC
Source organism: Adalia bipunctata (assembly GCA_910592335.1). Lineage (NCBI taxonomy): Eukaryota > Metazoa > Arthropoda > Insecta > Coleoptera > Coccinellidae > Adalia > Adalia bipunctata. The sequence goes on from OU342948.1 coordinate 45,361,553, forward strand.
GAAAATACCAATAAATTTGAAAACAAAAGTTTTCAACTCATGTGTCCTCCCGGTTATGACATACGGAATGGAAACTATGTCTCTGACTGTAAACACAGCAAACAAACTGCGAACAACACAGAGAGCTATCGAGCGGGCCATGTTGGGAGTAAGCCTGAGAGATCGAATTCGAAATGACGACATAAGGAGACGAACGAAAGTCGAGGACGTCATCATCAGGATTGCCAGACTGAAGTGGAGCTGGGCAGGACATGTAGCCAGAGATCAGGAAAATAAGTGGACTAAGCGTTTGTTGGAATGGAGACCGAGAGAACAAAAACGGAATAGAGGTAGACCACAGAGACGCTGGGCAGATGATATAACCGACCAAGTGGGAAAAAACTGGATGAGAGAAGCTCAGGACAGAGAAATGTGGAAAACAAAAGGGGAGGCCTTTGTCCAGGAGTGGGCTATGAGAGGCTGCTGATGATGATACATCATATACATCTATACTCATTCATTGAATTTAATTAGTTTTTAGAATTTATTCATGTTCTGAAAATTCCTTATGTCTTCAATTCCGTTATTTTATGTAGGTAATTCATATTTGTCTTTATTAATTGTTTTTACGCATTTATAATAAAAATTTTTTTCTTACTCAAATATCTCTTTCATTAAACCTACTCCACTTCAGGCTGAAGGATCCCTGCTTGATGGCCAATTATATAGAGACTATTTTCTTCATTAAGTCGGAAACTATCAGGGAATATTTGGATTCCCGCCGCAGCAAAATTTTTGAATTCCCGTCTTTTAACAATTAGTTCCTGCGACCCGACCAGAGGCGCTGATGTAGCGCGATAATGTCTTAGTTCCTGCGTTGGACGTCTAGAGAGATACTTTGTCTATGCCTTCTGCCTTCCACTTCTATCCGAACCACAGAAAATGCGTAAAGATTAAAGAAGAACTTCCGCCACATTTTGATCACAGTCACCGTTCGGGACGGCTATACGAATGAATGCAAATGCGCAGTGGGCGGAATTATCTGAAACTAACTTTAGGGGTAAACATTTAGGCGCTCTAATATAAAGGGCGTTACTGAACACTATGAATAAACCATCTTGAATATTTTGGAGATAAGAGACACACATATGTTTGTGGAATTACTTTTCCCAAAAATCAATTCAAAAATAAAGGGTTTCGCATCAATCTAAAAAAAATTATTTAATCTAGTGGTTCTCTCTGTGTAACACCATGTATAAAAAATATGCACTGTGCATTATTTTATCGTCATAATACTAACTCGAAAAGAACATTTCAAAAATATGCCTTCCTGACGTCACAGTAGAAAAAGGGAGGTTTGGCAAAAAACTACCGTCATATGTTCATGAATAACCCTGTCATTATAAATATTTTTAATTATACGTATCCACTAATTTCATTACGAGAACATGTGGTAAAGGTGTGTATGCAACAGAAATCTAATTTTACTCTTAGGTAATAATTGAAAACTAAATCCGAAAATCTGGGCAATTTTCAACTTTAACACCCCGTATTTGGAAAACTAGCCATGAGATTGGGTTGGGCCCATTGAACTGAATTAACTAATTCATGGAACTCGTGAAGACAGATAACAAATATTCAAAAGGCTATGAAAAGAAGAATTCAAGATGAGGCGCAAGAAATAGATATACCAAAAAATTTAAGAAATAAAAAATATCACAAAAAAATTAAATTCCCCTCGAAACATTCCGTGTGCAAATAGTTTGACAAGACTAATGAACACAACACATTCACTGTTAAAAGGTTATGAGATCTCATATAAAATCAACCCCTCACTCAACGAAAGCTACATTCAGGTCGAAAAGTAGGTATGGCTTGGCCTTTTCGCTTCGATCATATTGGTTGATGTTCGAAAAACTATGAATAGACTTCATTTCATACGATAGGAATGACTGATCGACATTCCTCGAATCAGCCAAGCCATACTTCAAATTATTCAATCTCTTCAACATGTTTCATCTAAATACGCAACAATCAGCAACATGTTCAGTCTCAAATTGTTCATAGTGAAACTTTCGTGACTTGTTATTTTGGCAACACATAGCTTGTTTTACCATGGAGTCATGTGATCTTTCTTGGGTTGAATTTCATCAAATTCTAAATTTGCGTGAATATGTTTCCATAATATGTGGAAATTTTCAGGTGTTGCGGTCTGTTTGAATAAAAACAAGTTTTTCTCAGTTACTCAATATTTCGTCATTTATTTATGACTTCATCAGGAGTTGTGCTGAAAGGAAATTGGATATTACAATAAAACATGACTCACAAAAGAATCATCAACTTACAGAATTACAGTCAATACATTAAAATTAAAACAAACATTCAGAATATACAGGGTGCCCATTTGAAAACGGAACAGAGGAGATTACAGAAGAAATAAATTTTTTCGATAGAAATGCTCGGACAGGTCGATTTCTGTTTCGAGGGGGACAACTTAAGATGTAGGTTACGGACGCATAGCGCTTCAACCCTTGCTACTACAACCCTCACCCCCAATTTTTGAATAGGGAAGATGGGGCGAGTGATACCTCATTTGAAAGGTATTTTTTTACTGATTTCAGCATAGTAATTGTTTTTTCATTTTATGCATTAGTTCTCGAAATATTCTCAACTAAGTATTTGAAAATGAAGTGGTGTTTTCATGGCACTTGTAGTGTTTTTTTGTGAAAAATCGACATTTTGAGCTTCAAATTAATTGATTGATGTGAGTTTTTGATAAATTATTTACTTTACTTTGAAAAGTCTTATTTCTTAGATCAATACTTCAAATCGTTGTGATACCGTACAGTTGGAGAATGATTTCAGTGAATAAAACAGCTAGTCGAACATCTGACCCTAGTAGCATTAACACGTACGATATGACTCATTTGCCGAGTGGTAGATGTTTTGCAATTTCGAATACAAGTACGAAAATTTTGGTGTTTCGGAAGCACGAAATGTCAATTATTCGCAAAAAATTAATTTAAGTGATAAAATTAACTAACGCATGAATATTTCGAGAACTAATGCATAAAATGAAAAAACAATTACTGTGCTGAAATCAGTATAAAAATACCTTTGAATTGAGGTATGACTCACCGCATCTTCCCTATTCAAAAATTGGGGGTGGGGGTTGTAGCAGCCAGGGTTGAAGCGCTATGCGTCCGTAACCTACATCTTAAGTTGTCCCCCTCGAAACAGAAATCGACCTGTCCAAGCATTTCTATCGAAAAAAATTATTTCGTCTGTAATCTCGTCGTATAGTGGCAACGAAACGAGTGAATTTTATTGTTTGGCGCGTTGCCGTCATGATGTCGGTTCCTAGCATTCAGATGAGGAATAGTGAATAGACTCCGGGTGGCTGAAACTGAAAGAAGATGTGATGTTTTAGGAATTTTGAGATTCTTCTGAGGCATAAATTCTGTTGGTGTGTTTTGGGATAATCAGGTTCTTCATAGTGCTTCCTGATAAAGATCTTTCCTGAAGTGATCTGAAGTCATTCTTGTTAAATACCGTCCCTCATAACATATTCCTGATGGAACCTGTAATATATTAGGTTTAATAAGACGTGAAAACATGATGATTACTAAAGATATTTATTGATAAAGTTTCAGACGTTTTACATTAGTCGCCATGACATCAATCGTAATGGTAATGAATATCACAGATCAGGTATTACATAGATATTAACCTTAAATCTATTAAAACATAGAGTAGGTATTTTAGAACTAAACTTGATTACTTGAATATAGTACATTCCTCCACCCAAAGAGAACTATTATCAAAAACCTTAAGACTATTACAAATTTAAACGATCAGGATTTTTATAACTCCTTTAGGTATCGTTCATTCATATTCAATGTTATATTATATTCAGAAGTACTTTCGTTAGGTATTACAATTTTATTTATTTTTGCCAACTTAACGTTAAGTTGGCAGACCACTCTGCAAGAATTGATTGTATCGCATTCAAACAAAAATTGCAATTTTGTACCCTCCTGAACCACTTTTATTTTTTCTCTAGGACCTACCGTTCCCGAGATATGGGATTTCGAAAAAAAAAATTTTTCAAAATTTATCACATTTTTGCACCATAATTTTGTACCCCCACCGTTTCCGAGATATCGACCCCCTCTTAGTGGACTGCCAACCTCACGTTCAGCTATCGCCTATATTGCGGGGTTGATCGTATCGAATTAGAACAAAAGCTATCATCTTGTACTCGTTTTGTGTCAATTTTAATCACCTTGAATCCCAGTTTTCACAATTATTTGGAGAAGGCAGAAAGTGGAAAAAATTTTCAGTTCTAGATTATTCTAAATGATAAATTTCAATGAATTAAAATCATCGCTAAGTAACTATCGAAATTTGTCTGCATAAAAAGCAGTGCCGCATTCAAATGTCTCGTAAATCGAAATCGTTCTTTTAGGTACATGTATTATGATAGAATTACATGCATCTTCATTTATTGGTTCAACTTATTTATCCCTATATGATTTATATATATTTATATGATTTATTCCAATTCTGTTACTTCATTTAATATTTAAACGGCATTTTCTAATTGTTGTTGTCATTGTTAGTAGTTATTAGGTATTCTTGGAACACCCAGTGTGATGAATTATTATTGATCCCTAATAGTCTCGAAATCAAGAATCAAATATTTCTCTTTCGAATCATTTTCCTTGCGCCGAATAAGCAGTGGAAAAATTTTGATGACCTGGAGGATGTGATTACAATAGTTTCTTAAAATCAAAATCAAATACAACTTCTTGTATACTTACTAACGATAGAATATATTGTAAAATGTCTTGAAAATGGATATATTATACTCGACACTTTTGTTGCACTGTATTCGTCCTTCTGTATGAAGTTTCAATGAAGATTTTACAAATTGGTACACAATAATAGCTCTTTAAAACCGTGGGGGTTCAAATTAAATTCAAGGTGATTGAAATTGACACAAAACGCGTACAAGATGATAGCTTCTGTTCTAATTCGATCCGATCAACCCACGCAATATGAGCGCTTGCTGAACGTAAGCAGTACACACAGAGGGGGTCGATATCTCGGAAACGGTGAGGGTACAAAATTTTTTAAAGGTGGTACAACTTGGTACAAAATGGGTACAAAATTATGGAGTAAAAATCTCAAAATGGTTGAAAATTATTTTTTTTTTCAAAATCCCATATTTCGGGAACGGTAGGTCCTGGAGAAAAAATAAAAGTGGTCCAGGAGGGTACATAATGGGTACAAAATTGCAGTTTTCGTTTGAATTCGATACGATCAATTCTTGCAGAGTGGTCTGCCAACTTAACGTTAAGTTGGCAGACCACCTGGAGGGGGTCGATATCTCGAAAACGGTGGGGGTAAAAAATTTTTCAAAGGTGGTACAAAATGGGTACAAAATTATGGCATAGGTCCGAACTCGATTTGTTTTGGTGGGCTGTCAATTAACGTACCTAACAAAGGCTTATGGTGTACCTTTTAAGTACTGAAAATACTTTTTAACACCCCAATAAATGGCAAGTGCTTCCTTATGAATCATGGAGTATTTCTTTTCTGCCACTGAAAGAGTCCTTGAGGCAAAGCAAATTGGCTTTTCCTCGCCATTTGGAAAAATATGTGTGATAAAATCGCACCTATTCCTACATTTGAGGCATCACAAGATAATTTCATTTTTCAAATCAGGATTGAAGTGCACCAAATTACGATCATGGACAATTTCTTTTTTAATATTTTCAAAAGCTGCTTCACAATCATCTGTTCATTCAAATGTCTGTCCCTTTTTCACTCGCTTTTTCAGTACCTAATCCATAGATAGGACTCAACATCGTAGCTAACCTAGGCATGAATTCACCATAATAATACCCACCAATACCTGAACTTCCAAAACATTAACTGGTCTAGAAGCATTTACAATAGCCTCAACCTCAGATGGACTTTTATGTGAACCCTCCTTATTCATCACATGACCAAGGTATTCGACTTGGATTTGTAAGAATTTACATTTTTTCAAACGAAACTTCAAACCAAACTATTTGGCCCTTGCAAAAACTTGTTCCAAATTTTCCAAATGCTCTTTTCTGTCCTTTCCAGTCACTATTATATCGTCAAAATAATTTTTTGAATGTGGAATACCATTTATAACCTTTTCTACTGCTTGCTGAAAGAGAGCACATGCAGGTTTCGTACCAAAAGGTAATCTATTAACTGCATAAGCCCCTTTATGTGTACTCCATGTAACATTCTAGTTTCTTCATCAACCTCTAATTGATTATAACCTCGTTCTAAATCCAAAACTGTAAACTCTTCTTCCCCTTCAAGAGCAGTGAATAGTTTTTCTATCCTCGGTATAGGATAATTATAATCATCCAAAACTTAATAACAGTTATTTTTTAATTAGCACAAACCCGAATTCCCCCCTCTGGCTTCAACACAGGCACTAAAGGTGTTGCCCAGACGGATGTACTAACCTTTCCAATTATACCTAGTTCCTCAAGTACTTGTAACTCCTGGTCAACTTTTGCCTTAAAAGCGAATGGAATGGTATGAGGTTTTCTAAAAATAAGCTTGGTGTCTGGCTTAACTGTCAATTTAACTTTACTCCTTTGAATTTGCCTAGTTTACCATCAAATAAATCTGAATACCTGTTCCTAAGAGACTCTTTCTGTTATTTTCTTTTGTGATAACAAGAATATAAAACACAATTTTGCCTTTACATGATATTTCGACATTTACTTCACCAATGAATTGTGGTGTACTATTATCAAAATATTTTAAAAATCGATTACTCTGTTGAATATCGAATCTACTCAAATACTTCTCATATGCATCAAATGGAACCACTGAAATTTCAGAACCACTATCCACCTCCATGCGGAACTCAATATCAACATTTATTTTAACCAATTCTTCAATGGGCGGTATTGTAAATTTTGAATTTCCCACATTATTGTATATTTCTAAATAATTTGATTGATTCTTCTCATTTTCTTCAATAATATTATTAGTATTAGCATTATCATTATTTCTAAAAATTTTTGCTAAATGACCAATTTTTTTACATTTTTTACATTAATATGTTCTGTACTTACAGTTTCTGAAATTATGATTAGCCTCACCACATGCATTATAAGTTTTCTTGCTTCGCGTAGCATCACCTTGTTGGCTAACTTGCTGCGAAGTCCCCTTGTCCTTCTTCACTTCCTTCGTTCCTTGTCTCTTGTAATGAACAACTTTGTTTATCTCTGCAGAACTTGTAGAGACTGTTAATGATAAGGATGCTTCCTTTTTCAAAGCCAATTCCAAAACATCTGTCAATGATGCCTTGTGATCTTCTTCAACAACTCCATTCAAAATTGGTCCTTCTTTCATCCCAGTTATGAATTGATCTTTAATTCGACCTTCAAGGTCTGGTCCAAGCTCACAGTCTACAGAGCCTTTCTTCACTCGAGAATACCACTGACTTACATTTTCACCAGTGTTTTGTCTTAAGTGATGAAATTGTTTACGTTCCTTGTAGACTGATACTCGGGGTGAAAAGTGTCTTTTCAAAATCTCACACAATTCCTGGTATGATTTCTTTTGAGGCCAGTCTGGGCTGCATAAATCACGTAAAACTTTATAAACTAAAGGTCCAATGGCTGTGATCAAAACTGAGACTTTTCTATCGTCATGAATAAAATTTGCTCTCAAATATTGTTCCAGACGCTCACTGTAGATATTCCAATCGAAATTTTCTCGGAATTCTTCTGCAAATACTGTGAATTCTGCGTTGAAATGGAGTTTTCCAAAACAAATTCTCCCTTGGAATTCTTGATATATTCATGGCCTGTTTTCGAAACGGACGTCCCATACTCGGTCCCATACGATTTTGGTACCAAAACAAATTCTTCCACATTTGCCATTGCAATAATTGTTGAACTTCAATCCTCGTCGCCAAATGTAATACAGGGTGTTTCACCATAAACTGGACAAACATATATAGCAGTGTAGTTGACATCGAGAAAGTCATTTTTGCATCATGACATATACCCCGTTTTCGACGCATAATCGAGATACAGGGTGCTTAATGTCAACTTTGAGCAATCTTCTGATAACAGTGGTAAGTTATGCGTGATATTTGAAATAACGGTTCCTGGTCACATCTTAGTATTTTTGAAGGCTCAATTGAATTGTGGTGTAGAATTTTGCAAAAAGGAATTCAAAATGGCGGAAAACCTGCAAAGTCGAAATTTTTTTTTCTCGGTTGCCAATTTGGAAAGCATTATCTCAACTACTCGATTTTCTAAGATTTTCTGTGAAAAATTTTTTTCAAATTTCGAACTCAACTTTTTTTTTACATGTCTTCAGTGGAAAAAAAAATTCGGCCGAAATTGTTGAAATTTTTCATGGTTGAACTATTTTTCATTCTGAATACTGTGGTGAAAACAGAATGAAAAAATATCCATTGGTTTTATTTTTGTAGCCTTCCAAAGATCACGCTAGGTGTACTTTCTTAATTTTTATTTGAGAAACTGGAGGCCGTACGAAGGTCAAAATTGTGCTGCTGTGCTGCCAGAACGACCCAGATAAAAATATGAAATTATAACAAAAAAAAATTTTTTTTCGAAAGAATAAAAAAAAATTTGAAAAAAAAAATTTTTTTTTATTTTTTCCAAAAAACTTCGGTAAGAATCGAACTCTACACTCTCGATTAACTAGGGTTGCTTTGGTAACGGAGACTTATAGGATTAAAATCAATCCAATTCATACTCGTAGAATTCGATTCCTACCAAAATTTTTTTTGAAAAAAATTTTTTTGGTTTATAATTTCATATTTTTATCTGGGTCGTTCTGGCAGCCCATCAGCACAATTTTGACCTCCGTACGGCCTCTAGTTTCTCAAATAAAAATTAAGAAAGTACACCGAGCGTAATTTTCGGACGGCTACAAAAAGAAAACCAATTGATATTTTTTCATTCTGTTTTCACTCAAGTATTCAGAATTGAAGATAGTTCAACCATGAAAAAATCCAAAAATTTTGGCCGAAATTTTTTTTTCACTGAAGACATGTAAAAAAAAAGTTGAGTTCGAATTTTGAAAAATTATTTTAACGGAAAATCTTAGAAAATTGAGTACATTGAGATTATGCTTTCCAAATTAGCAACCGAGAAAAAAAAATTCCAACTTTGCAGGTTATCCGCCATATTGAATTCTTTGTCGCAAAATTCTACACCACATTTCAATTGAGCCTTCAAAAATACTGAGATATGACTAGAAACCGTTATTTCAAATATCACGCGTAACTCACAACAGTCACCAGAATATTGCTCAAAGTTGACATTGAACACCCTGTATCTCGCTTATGCGTCGAAAACGGGGTATATGTCATAGGGCAAAAATGACTTTCTCGGTGTCATCTACCCGGCTATATATGTTTGTCCAGTTTATGGTGAAACACCCTGTATATTAGGTTTGATAAGACGTAAATACTTGATGATTACTAAAGATATTCATTGATATAGTTTCACACGTTTTACATTAGTCGCCATGACATCAATCGTAATGGTAATGAATATCACAGAACAGATATAACATAGATATTAACCTTAAATTTATTAAAACATAGAGTAGAGGTACATTAGAACTACTTTAATATAGTGCAGAATCCATTTTCTCAGTATCAAGTTGTTAGAGGTAGAGACTGACTTGAAGATTTCTGGTGTATCCCTGATAAAGATAAAAAATTTAGAAGCTACTCCTGTTGAATACTAACTAATCCCTATAGAATTTCGGAAATAAAAAATGTTCTGCATAACCTTTGGAGCATATCTGGTGGAGAAAGCAGTGATATTGAATGAGCTGGCCTATCAAATTTACATCTACAACCCTGAGAAATCTTCCATCGGGTATGATCTGTCAAAAAAGTTTTGTTCTTGATTGTATAATTTTATATTTGAGATGGAGGAAATAATTCTTCTTCTTCTGTGCGACACCTTTGGTCGGCAGAACGTAGGCCTTGTGGCCCATTGTTCATTCCGCATTTCTGTGATACTAAAGAGACTCAGACCCGAAGGCACGCTGACAAGAATGTAGAGGAAATTAGTGTGAAGTTCAATTTTGCCACCTTGAAGCTGCATTGTGCATGAGGAAACATATACAGGGTGTATTTTAAGGTGAGGCTTTTCTTTTGACAAATTATAGAACTCATCAAACTAAGTCATTTTACCGATAATTTCTTATATGAAATGTTCCATTCAAAAAGTTTATGAAAAAACGGGATATGGCAAAATATTGTGTTCCAAGCACTAGAATTTTATGCAAATTTTTTAGATAAGAAGACAGAGAACAGGAGATTGTGATATCTATGGGGGAGCAGGCGAGGGAGCAGGTTCGGACTGAGGAATTTTCAGATTCACAGAAACTAGAAAATATTCTAGTTTCATTTTCTTGAAACAGGGGCAGGATTCACATAAAAATTTTTCGGTAAAATGACTTATTTTGATGAGTTCTACCATCTGTCAAAAGAAAAGCCTCACCTTAAAATACACCCTGTATTGTTGGGTATTTTCAGACTACCATTAAATTAAACATTGCAGAGCAGGAGAAAGATAGGGAGAGAAATGGAATTTTTTGTAATGCAATAAAATTTAGAATTCATCAATTTTTTCATAAGTAATATCATAAGTGCATCCAATTTTTCCGAAAAAAATCGAAAAAACACGTTGCTAAGTAATATTTTAACAAGAAGCATGAGTGCAGGTGGAAACAAAAATCCGAGTCGAAGACGAGGATTTTTGCACCTGCACGAATGCTTTTTGTTAAAAAATATTACTTTGCACTGTGTTTTTTCGATTTTTTTCACAGGAAAAATTAGATGCACGAATGGTATTTGACAAGACTATTTCCTGAGTAACAGATTATTCTGGATGCATCTAATATGTATTATTAATTTTCGTTGACAACAACTGTCAAGTTTTGCCGCGGGTAAACCCGAAAAAACTGCTGACAGCTGCTGCCATACAGTTTTTCCATCTAGAAACCATTTGTGATTCAAAATTGCGCGTTTCTGATTGGTGGAAATTAAGACGAGGGAAATAGTCCTCGTTATAACTTCTCGACCAAATTATTTTCAGTTGTAGACTCGTAGAGTTAGGCCTTATAGAGTTGATTGCATGGCTCTACATGCAAACAATGAACATTAAATTTCTTCGGGGGAATTATATTGCTCCAATTATGTAAACCTCAGATCGAAAGCGAGTGGACTAAACTAAAACGATTATTTGGCTTTTTATTTTAGCATCATTTTTCCATTATCAGAAAGGTATAATTGATGTAGGAGGTAATGCCCTATTGATTTCAACTTTACTTTTATTTGAATGCCGAACCTACCGGTCATCGTCAATTGGCCTCTATTGTACGCATGCATATTCGCCATTCACAACATAATCGATCAGAATACGAGGAAATTAAACACGGAACCTGCATCGAGGAAATGAACTCACCCTAATTTATTTCCGCCATCAGTTTGTGTTCACTCAATTAGCCATTACATAGTTGGCCGGACGCAGACATTTCATTTGCTACGTTTACAGAAACGTATACGCGCTGCCACGGTGTTTGTTTTCGGGTTTTTGGGCAACCGAATTGTTGGTATCATGTGGAGCCTGCGAAAGGAAATCCTAAATGCGAAAATCATCATTTAGCTCACCCCTACGTTCATGAAGATAAACAGTGAGAAACTGGAACACGTGGAACACAGAAATTTGAAAAAAAATTGATTCACTCAGTTCATCTAGATTCTAGATCATCATAATTGCAGCTATTAGAGGTTCGATTCATATCAATCAAACTTTACATCACATACAGTATTAAAGTATAGTTAACAAAATACATTTTGATAATTGGAAATTTTAGGGGCGAGTGAAAATGAAGCACTACACAAAGAAAACATATGTTCATAGTTGCACGATACACATGGTAGGTTTCACAAAGCGTAATCTTCGGTGAATGGAGCTTGATCTAAAATAAACTCCATTTTACAGTCCAGAAATCACAGAATTGCTACGTTGATCACCGGTGATTTCGCTTTGTGAAACCCACCGTAAGCCTTAAGCCTAGCTTTCGAATAGTCACATGTCCATCGTCAGTACAAGTTTACAGAATCTAATCGAGACAATTACTCACGCATTGAGAAGAATAAGCGTCAACGGTAGGGATGCCAATGTCATTGGTATAAATGGAGATACGAACTCATCACAGACGAGTCCAGATATGGACGTTTTTTTGAAAGTCGATGAGTACGGGTGTGGTCACATCCACTCATACGAAGGAGCCGCTGCTCTGTTCATGAAGTCCAAACTTTTCGGGAAGGCACTATTTCACTACTTTGGTGTGTAGTTTGTTTTGATGATAGGGCTTTATTATTAATACATTCCAAGAACCATGATGTCTGAGACATAATATGTTGTAGAAGTTATACAAGGTGTGGTATCACAATTTCACGCAGCTTTTGACCTCTGTTTTTCTGAATGATAATGTACTGATCCTACAAAGTTATCAGTCCAAGAGAAAACCAGGGCATTCCTCATCTAAGATCTCTGATCTGAATCTAATCAAGCATACTTGGGACGAATGACGAAGAAACATAGAACATACATTATAATGGAATGATATTAGCCTTGCTGCTCGGCCCAAAATAATGGGTAAACACCTAAAACTTAAAGTAACATGGAATGCTATTAGCCTTGCTGCTCAGCTCAAAATAATGGGTAAACATCTCAGTTGGAGGAACAGCGAGATTTCCAAGTTTCCATAGATATGAGCTGTCACACAGAACAGAAACATAGAAATTATATGTCAATTGATATCTATGAGCAATTTTGGCTTACCTATAATTTCCATAATAGCTTTTTTTGTAACAAATACATACTTCAGGTCTTTATGGACGAGTCGCTTTGCTCGCTCTGCCAATAATTTGGGCAAGCCCATAAGCCTTATTATGTACGAGTTGCATACAAAGCTTTTATATTTGACCGCAATGCAGAAATTTTATTTCCTGAAATGGCAATTAATAAAGGTATTGGTCGCTTTATTTCAAGAAAAAATGTGCTTTTGCTTTTCTCAGTTTCTCACCTCAGTAACTATCAGGGATCTTAGAAACCTCACTGAACAAAGTTATTTACTTCGTTAAATTTGTGACAAACGTCATAAAAATCCAAAACAATGGATAGTGCGGGAGAAGAAACCGTAGAAAATTTAGTACCAAAGAATCTCTCTTACCGCCTAAAGTGCCTATGAAAATGTTTATGCGGCCTATAACAAGTGTTGCGAAACAGAGAAAATTGCAAAATCGAGAGAAGACAGTGACAGTTGAGTCCAATAAATTGGTGTCCAATGAAGTAGTCAATTATGGTAACTAAACGAATTCATAAATCAAGCGTTGAGGCAGTCGAACATAAATATACATATTACACAAACAGCAATTGAAAACATTTGAAAATAAAGAGAAAAATTCAGACAAAAATTTCTGTGTTTCTGTTCTGTTCTTCAACAAAGTGAAGATGGTAAAAAATGAATCAGGGGCCAGCGTTACACAAAACACGAAACGTGCGTGAGCACTCAAACTCCATGTTACCAAAATAAAAAAGATAAAAAATCACCTGTTATTTCAAAGGGAAATTGGGTTTTCTGAAGATCAAACACAAATCAATTCATCACCCTTCTCACTTGTTTTATACAGAGTGACCCATTCTGAAAAATTCACTGAAATAACTTCCTGATGGGAAGAGCCTATATCAGAAAATGTTTCAAATGTAAGTTTGTAAACAATTTCGGGAAAGAAGTCAAAAAACCAGGACTCATTTGGGTATTCTTTATTGACAATTTCCAAGCTTTCGTTCTATTTTAAGAATTTCTTCAGGGACTACAAATTAAATATTAACATTAAAAACTTTTACAAAACCTCCCAATGCAATCCTTACATTCAGTTTGAAATTTGAAAATGGGAGTACCATGATTACAGTATCACAAAAAACCATACGCCGGTAGGGCATGTTTGTGTATAACAACGACAATGAGCGAACCAGCCCTCATACTACCGTGGAGGTAAACAGAACCCTCAAATAAAAACTGATTTTCGAATTCACGCCAACAATATATTTTTTCTACCATTTTCCTCACAAAACAATATTTTCAACAACAATCAAATATACCTATGCTGTCATTTATCAGAAAAGAGGTTACAAAACCCGCTAGAAGCGACGTCAATCCAATCGATGGGCACTGTCGCAAAAAATGAATGATACGAGCAATATTTTTTTCGATTCAAAATATAAAATATTTGTTGACATAACATAACCTAATTGTTCTGGGCAACTCGAATGTGATTGGACCAGAGAAAATACTGGGCTGCTATTGGGCACCCCAGGATCAGACCAGGTCATTCTCAAATCACTTTCAAGGAAAAAAAAGATGTTCATGATTTCATTCATGAATAGGAGGGGTGGTTTCTCTTGTATGCATCTACTCTCTGCTTCTGTGGTGTCTTCGAATATACCTACATATTCCTTCAGTTATTGTATTATCACATATTCACTTCTGCTTTCGTTTCGTTTTCCTATCCAGAGACACGGAGTAAATCAATCAATCATACTACCGAACAGCAACAACCCGTTCAGGTTCGAAAACATAGATATGCTTTATACATAAACTCCCCACATAAGTGGTCGATGAAAGATCATTAGTTGTCATCCGTCTGTCAAACGCAAGAAGACGTGATCGGATTCTTCGTGAGATGCCGATGAATGTTGGAAATATGTTCCGCTCTAATCCCACATGACAAATTATTTCAGGAAATGACTGAACATACTCACATATAGCTATCCGAGAAGTTGAGTGAGCGCCCAAGTGAAATCATCCATATGTCTAAAGGCCTGTTTGCCGACTGAATAGGCATAGGCGTGCATTTTCAGTATATGCTCGATATCAAGCACTAAGGGCCGGTATTATAAAAGGCGAATCGAGGATTCAACCATGCGCCAATTACCAGATAGTGAGGAATTTGGTTGTTTGCGCAACGGTTGAATCCTCGGTTGGCCTTTATAATACCGGCCCTTAATGGCAATCCTAAATGGCAAACAGTTGGAAATATATTCAACATTAATTAAGTTACTTGAAACTTTAATTTGGAAAATATTAGGTACGGGATGAGATGAATACCCTATCGTCCCTATCCATTCGTCATTGAAACCTTGATGATAACATTCAGTTAACATTGGTTTCACGACGTGACACGATATGTCAGAGAGAGAGACAGAATTGAATTGATGTTTATTCCTAATATTACTGCAAATGCGCAGATCTGTATTCGTGCCAAAGTCCATCTTCAATTTTCATTGGCTCAGTATCTATTATTAAGGCTCTATAAAGGGGAGTATACCAGAAACCGCCATTTTGGGTCCAACCATAGACTCGAAAATTACAGATCCCTTCGAATGAAATGAAATCTGTAATCGAAAGAAATGAAATCTATAATCCAAAGAAATGAAATATGTAATCGAATGAGCATATTTTCGGAATGAGAGATCTTATGGTGACTTTTTTCGGCATGCTCACATGAAAAACATTGGAAATAGGTTAGGTTCGTGGTGTTAGAATAATGCCGCGGCATCTAATAGTGAAATTTATAATAATTTATTGTTTATGTTGGTGTATCACCCCGATAGATGGCGATAAAAATGTTGCGAGTCCTGTAACTTTCGAGACTATGGTTGGACCTAATCAACCATAAGGCCAGGTCTATCTAGCATAACTTTCTTTATAGTGCTCTACCATTATATTTACAGTGGGTTTCAGTTAGCGTAATCACCGGTGATCTGGGATCAACGGTTTGATTCTCTGATTTTTGTACTGTCAAAAAGTGTTAGGTCGAGATCAACTCCGGATCACCGCCGATTACGCTTTATGAAACCCACATATACAGGGTGTATTATTCAAGGTTAGGCTTTCCTTTTGACAGATGGTAGAACTCATCGATTTGAGTCATTCCACCAAAAATTTTTTTATGAGTTATACCCCTGTTTAGAGAAAATGAAACTGGAATATTTTCTAGTTTCTAGGTGAATCTGAAAATTCCTCAGTCCGAACCTGCTCCTCCGTATATATCGAGGTCTCTTGATTTTGGTCTTCTTATCTTACGAATTTGCAGAAAATTCTAATGCGTAGAATAGATCATTTTGCCATATGCCGCTTTTTTATGAATTTCATATACGACATTTTCGGTAAAATGACTTATTTTGATGAGTTCTATCAGTTCTATCACCTGTCATAAGAAAAGCCTCACCTTAAAATACACCCTGTATATTGAAGTTATGAGATATATGGAGCACAATCTCGATACGCTATGAAAGATGGCAACCGCTTCCGATCAATTTAACAAGTAGCGCAATCGTTCAGCATCTAAATTTGTTCCCTCTGCGCCTTTTATGATCCGCCACTGAAACATCCTCGGAAACATCTATTCTGACTCTGAGAATATGCCATCTGTTGGTAAGACAGTTAACGAACACGAAATTGGAAGAGACGATGGCGAACTAAGTTGATTCAAAAAAAAAGAATATTCACCGAAATTCAAGAGCATATCAGAATTGACTTCTAATGTGCATGGAGTGAATTAGTTTCGAATTAGGATTTCAACAGTGATTTTCAGTCTATTCAGTTGAATTCATGCCTTCATTAATATTTCTGATTTAACTTAAATGCCTCGAATGATAGATTAGTTTAGGTTCGACTCACTGCTCAAGAATCCGTGGTGAATTCCAGAATTCTGTCTGTACGGCCTACCGTCCGTCCGTCGGCCAACACGATAACTCTTTAACGGAATAACGTAAAACATTTCCAGGCTCAAACATCATTTTCTTGAATTGAAAAAAACGAATGTATTGTTTATAGGTTAAATGTTTCTGTTTTTCGTTGAATATGTGGTTCTCATCCAAAAACCCTCAAAAGGATGAAAAAAATTAATCGTTTTTTTTAATGCAATTTTCGAGGTTATGTCCTTCATGTCCTTTTATTTGGCGAAGTTTCGCTGAATCTTTCATTTGTTTCCTCAGGTCTATAAATTTTTTATGACAAATTGAAACACTAGAACACAAACACCAACTGAATCAGCATAAATTAGGTCTACCTCAATGTATTATTAATCCATTAGTCAAATAATTCAGATTATAATAAAATTGAAGACAGAAGCCAAATTCATATCTTAACGTTAACAAACAAAGGGTCATATTGGCGAAATCTTTATCTGCATGTAATATCTTCAGGTTCGCAGTAAATTCGATATTTTTTTCTGAGAACTCGTTTACTTACAGTTGAAAATTCTGAATTTATATTATTTCGGGTATTTGGACCCCTCTATACATCATTTCATCTTTTCCTACATCATTTATTGGATCCTTGGAACAAGGTTCAGAAGTACAACAATAATAAAAGATCAGTAGAAATTAAGTCGGTGTCGTGGCAAAATATTTATTGTTCAGTTGTTACAACATGCTACAGTTTCGAGGAAAAATCATCCTCTTCCTCAGGCTAAAAAAACAAAGAACACACAAACTTCATTGAGTAACAAGGGAGGAGGCAACCTACCAATATCAATATGTAATGAAATTGGGAAAAATATCATTGGCAGTATAACGAGGAAACATTCAATAGTTCAAAACTCTTGAAAAATCCTTTTCTAGTTCGTGAATAAGCATGTGGAAATGACTCTAACCTAAAAACACGGTCTAGAAGTCTTATGGACGATCATAGAAAATCTTACTAACAACATTCAAAGGATAAAAACATAAACATCACAGCCTTGTATTCACATTCAGTAAAAAGGAAATTTCTTAACAATATGTACTGAAAACAATAAAAAATTTCATCGGTAATGTGATGAAACATATTAACAATTTTAAACTACAAAAAACTTTACAGTTCGTGAACAAGCAAATAGATGTGATCCTTCTTAACCTAAAAAACGGTGTAGAGATCTTGTGGTGATGGTTACAAAAATTCCACAAACAACAGTCATAGGATAAAAAGAGAAAACATACACTAGACAACACTATGTTCATCAACAACTATCTACATCAAATTTTTTATTTTATTGATGAGATGGCAATATGTGTTGCTTAAATTCTCTATGTCACTTCTAAAATTAACAGAATTATTGAACTTTTTGATACAGACCATCTCAGATATCATTCTTTTCCTATAGTCTCTTTCTCTATCTAAAATGCAAACATTTTCTAACTCTAAATCAAAGTTATGGTCCGTGGCAAGGTGGTGTTCTACCAAAGCAGTTTTATTGTTAGATAAGTTCCTTATTGAACTTTTATGATTAGATAATCTAGCTTTTAGGTGTTGTTTTGTGGTGCCTATATAGCAGCCATCACAATTGCTTTTTTATTTTGTATATTAAATTTGATTCTAGCGCTTTTGGGGTCTTAGACTTGAGTTTAGAAAAACAGATATTTCCCAAAGTATTCTTAGAATATGTGACATATTTTACATTATCTAGGTTTAAGATTGACATCAATCTACTAGACAGACCAGGAATTAATGGTATCCTCACATAATGAGTGTTGTCTCTAGTTTCATTTGGCTGATTAATATTGTCATTAATGCATTTGTTAACTAATCCCTTGGGGAAATTATTTTTAACAAAATCTGCTATCAGCACTTTCAAATTATCTCTTCTAAAAACGGGATCACTTAATCTTTCAACCCTCCTAACTCTCTCTCTTACTATATTTATTTTTTGGTGCAATGGATGCAGGGAATGAAAGTTTATAGTGCGGTTTGTGCTTGTGGGCTTTTTATATAAGTTAGTTTCAATTTTATTATCATTGGGATTTCTTATATGAGTAGCACGTCCAGAAATGGTAAGGAGAAAGAGTCTTCATCCTCAAGTTCTCTTTCTCTTTCTCCTTACCATTTCTGGACGTGCTACTCATAAGAAATCCCAATGATGATCAAATTGTGTATAATGTGTATAATAATACACATATTCGGGGCTATTCACTAAGCAAAGTTGTTATGGATAGCAATCGTAAATCGTCGTTATCCCATGCTTATTACATGGGATAACGACGATTTACAGTTGCTATCCATAACAACTTTGCTTAGTGAATAGCCCCGATTAAGTGACTTACCAGGAAACATGGGGAATTTGGTCAGCAGTCATCAATACTTGACAATATCGATGATAAGAAACTAAAGTGAATTTTTCTTCGTAGACACTGAAATAAGCAGTATTCAGTTCATGTAAAAAGTAAAACTGATGAATATTTAAATTTATATCATTTAAAAGGATCAACAAGTTACGGGTACAATGCTCTGATGAATATTTCTTTTCAATACTTCAATCTCTTCGGGCTCCCAATACTAAAAGTTGTGATCATATGATTGAGTGGAATTTTCTTCGTCAGTGTTGCTTCAGGATATTTTTTGATATTTCAAATAATAAAAACTCACTTGTTCACTCATGAAATGCCTAAGATAATAAAAATCCTCATATTTACTGCAAGCCCGCGACCTGTCAGAAACGTTTTGAGGTTGACAATGGAGAAAACACGTGGTTTGGATTGCCTAACAGCAAGTTCTAAAACCACGATAGAGACCGGCGCTGGAGTGAACGGAGCAAGAACCGAGATTGTTAGAATGTGGACTCCCACATGCAACCGAAAGATGCGTAGACATAAACCTGACAAGAAACATTCAAATAGTCAAACTGCTACAAAGCACTGCGAGAGCATGTGAGATTGCCGAAGGAAAATAAACGAAGTAGGCAAGAACAACAAGGTCTTTTTGGTCTGAATTCCTGGTCACTCGGTACTCAGAGAAAACGAAGAGGCCAACACTCCCATCAGAAAGGGGGCACAAACGCTACCCTCTGTCCAGAACCTTTCTGTGTTATAGGCAAATGCACCTATCAAAGATAGTACAGTACAACTTCAGTAGTCCGGGCAGATATCGGACCGGGACGTGCCCGAACCATCGAGGTGCCCGGATTACTGGAGTGATTTGAATTTATCATATAAAACAACTTAAAAATGATCAAAATTGAAGTTTATCGATCAAAACTAAAAAAAAATGATTCTTATAAATAAAACCAAAGTTTACAAATTTCTAATAATGAAAATAAGTTATACGAAATGAAAATAAATTATACGATTACATATAATAAATGTACTGCCTACTTTGCACTATGAATGTGAATAATAAATATATATAAGAACATGCACCATCTGCCTTGTCTTCTATTTTTTTGAAAAATATGAATCAATTTTACTTTTGGATCATTTTTGATGTATAAATATCAGTGGCTTCGTTTTTGATCTTTTCAAAAGTAACAAGTTTTCAAGGAGAAGATTCTTCTCTTCACTCCTGATGATGCGGCCAGCGCCCTATGACGTTTTCAACCCGTCCTACAGTTCTGTTTTGTACAAGTTCAGACAAGAAAATTATACTGTTTTGCATATGAATGTTCTCGCGCCCGAATTTCAGAGGTGAAAATTTCAAACTGCCCGAATCAAAGCAGTGCCCGAATTACTGGATTGCCCGGGCTAGCGAGTGTCCGAACTACTGAAGTTGTACTGTACTTATTTGGAGAAGAAAGAAGCTTGAAAAAAAGCGCTCTGGAGAAATCTTCCAGGAATGGATGATTCGGAAAATTTCCTCCGAGATTTTGGATATGTAAGAACCAAGAATGATTTTGATCTCGATAAGAATAAGGTACTCCCCACTGGCTTCCTCACAAAACATTATCGCCTTAGGTTGCATATGATGAGAATGGGCTCATCAGGAACTAACGAGGGTAGATTCTGTGGGGAAGATGAGGAAAGTCCTGTTCACCTGGTTACAGAGTACCTTACTGCCTTGACATTGCTATCCGGCACAAATAATGTCTTGGACAACAGACTCATAGGACGAACGAGCTTCTGCTTGCGTTAAGTTACACTTATCCGCATTAATAATAATAATAATAACCAACGGCAGGATGCTGAGAAGGCAGGCGCCTGCCATCCAAGAAGCTATGCCTTTAGACGAGGAGGACATCGACGAGGAGAGAGTTCAGGTTGTCGGTCGCATTGGGATTCAACGTTCGAAAGAGCAGCCCGTAGTCGGAACCGGCAGCCGAAACAGGACAGCACAAAGGGGACGCCACAAGTGGACGCCCGAGCAGCATGACCTGCTATAAATCTCCTTTATTTCCAGTTTCATATAAAAAATTACACAAGAGAGGAAATGACGTCAACATACAAGATAACTACAATAACTATCTACAAATTTTCAGAACCGAAATAATCGTCAAGACTATAAGGTTCTAGTTTTACCAACATTTTTTTAATTAATTTCTTAAATTTAAACACACTCTCAATACACTTCAAATGGTACGGCAATTTATTAAAAACTCTGATACTCATATAATAGGGTCCCTTTTCACTCAAGGTCAACCTGTGGTCCTGTGATAGGGATAGAATATATATTTGTTTCTAGTAGAATAACCATGTTGGATATCGTTCTGGAACTTATCTCTATTTTTAAACACAAACAATAAACATTCATAAATGTATATGGCATACACTGTCATTATATCCATACCTTTAAATTTGCCCCTACAAGAGTCCCTGAACTTCATTTTGCACATGGTTCTGAGAATTCTTTTCTGAATAACAAATATCGATTGTACCCTTGAGCTGCTACCCCAAAAAATTATTCCAAATCTGACAACAGATTCACAGTTTGCCTGATATAAAATTTTCAGGGTGTTTACATTCATATGCTGAGATACAACTCTGATTCCATAACCAATACGAGATAACTTCAAACAAACATTTTCAATGTGAACATCCCAATTCAGAAATTCATCTATAGTGACACCTAAAAATTTAGTGCTTGTGACAGGATTTATGGTGTTGTAACCCAGATTAATGCTGCTTGGTGCAGAAATTAGCGATTGTCTAGTTCGAAAAAGTATCACACTTGTTTTTGACTCATTTATTGTAAGTTTATTCATTGTGAACCAATCGTTGGTGTTCACGAAGCAGCTTTTTGTTTTTGTAATGACATCTTTCGAATTGGATCCAGAAATTAATATATTAGTATCGTCAACAAAATTCGTAATTAGGTAATCATTTGATGACAGTGGTAGATCATTTATATAAATAATAAAAAGTATTGGTCCAACAATGCTTCCCTGTGCAATACCCACATCAATGTCACAGATATCAGATTTTATATTATTTCCAATAACAACTTGTTGCTGTCTCTCTGAAAGATATGATCGTATCCAGGCATTAGCATTACCTCTTATACCGTATTTTTCCAGTTTAAACAATAGAACATCATGAATAACACAGTCATATGCCTTACTTAGATCTATAAAGAGACCAATCGACAGGTTTTTGCTCTCTAAGTTGTCCAAAATTGCATTGACGAATTGATATATTGCAGTATTTGTTGATCTGCCCCGCAAGTATTCATGTTGGAATTCGGAAAAAAGATTTTCTTGATTCATAAAACTAAGTATTCTCGAGCTCATAACTAATTCAAAAATTCTTGAGAACGCAGGTAAAAGACAAATAGGTCTGTAGTTATTAAGGTCATTCAAGTCACCTTTTTTGAATAAAGGTTTGATTAACGCATGCTTCAGTTGATCAGGAAAAATTGAATATTTTATTGAATTATTTATTATGTGAGTGAGCACAGTGGCAAGAACTCTGATTGAAGATTTTACCAGACTTACTGGTATACCATCGTACCCACTACAATGTTTGTTCTTCAGGTGGCAAGATAAATCAATCAATTCATCAACGCTTACAGGTTTGAGAAACATAGATTTGTCATTTTCTTTCACATTACTTACAAAAGGAATTAGCTTTTGACTCATGTGAATATTTTTTATAACTTTTATTAAATGTTCATTGAAATCATTTGACAATTTTACTGGATCTTCACAAATGATATTATCTTGAGTTATGTTCTTTCCTGTTATTTCCTTACATATAGCCCACATAGATTTTATTTTGCAATCAGACTTTTTGATTCGGTCCTCATATAATTGACTTTTCTCTTTGTTTAATAGAATATCATAATCTCTTTTCAAGTTCAGCATTGAGAGCAGAAAGTGATTTCCTGCTTCAACAGGTAGGTACTTTGTTTTTCTTCTGATCTTGGTGATGGTCGATGGCGTATTTTGTATGAAATAATTCGTTTTTTTATCATTTAGAGGATTTATTTTATACAACTTCGGGAAAATATAAGAACTAATTTAACAGGGATTCTCTGGAACTTTTAATGATTACTGTTGTTGTAACAAGTTTAAAAATTGTAGTTTTGTAAATTTCTATTCAAAAATAGCTCTCCTGAAATCTCACCCGAAGGCGGTATGAGTAGTCGGACCAAAACGCTGTTTGGAATAAAATAATATTTCAATTTAGGTCTTCGACCTTGATTATTGCTTTTCATAAATGCAAAAAAAATGATATTCAAATAGCTTTGTGAATTTTTCCAATTGAAAATGAAGAGGAATATGGCAGGAACCAATGCCTAAGAAATAAATGTCCATAAATCAATTCTATTAATAGTCCATTTGGTGATCCAACCCCCTTACATGTGAGGGCGGAGAAACGCCATAAGATTTGTTTCTCGACACACAGTAACATGATACTTTGCTCGTTTTTTAACATGCTTGTGTTCCGACCTAGTGAACCCGTGTTCACGAGTGAAAGTGAGACTTCTGCATCAGGCGGAGAACAAATGTTTCCGCTCCAACTGTGGAAATGACACGCTTTAAGCTTTGGAATTTCGGAAAGGATTAGTTTTCTGCCTCCCTCGTCATCTTGGTTCCTAGGATTCGTTAATAATCTTTCATCCATATGGTGCGTTTTTTTGGATTTGAATTTCTGAGGATTACAACAGAGATATTTTCCAAGGGGTTTCAAAAACATGTCATATTCCGCCCGAAGATTCATTAACCTATGATTTTTGTTCAATGGAAAAAAATGGTGATTCGTTTCGAAAAAAAAAACTATTACTTTCAAAAGGAAGAACTCAAGTTTATGTTAAAATAAAAGCCCATCAATGAAACTCCTTAGTCCTTGGATAACATAAGAGTACGCCACTGGCGATATATCACATTTGGTGGCTTTTGCACCTGAGAATAGTACAAAAATGTCAACATTTTTTGATGGTTGGAGTAAAAACATTATTTTCCTAGACCATTTTCTCAAATTCGGCCAAATACAGGTTGTTGAAAATATCAAAAAAAACTCTTCTTTCAATATCTTTGCAACCATTTGTTCGTTGAACTGAAATTTGGTGAAGATATTACTCTAGTTCTGATGCATTTTGCTCAAACATTAGAACATTGTTTACCGGGTAGGAAAAGCCTTTCATTCCTGGACGACTGTGAAGATTGCAACACAGAATCCAGAAATGTGGCTTTTCCTATGAGGTAAACGCACTATTTTTCTGCAAATCGTTTGAAATTCTACAGATCTTAATCAATTTTGAAAAAAATCGCGAATGGAGCATTGAAATTCGGAATTAAATTGGTTGCGTTACTATGGAAAAGTACTAAATGTTGAATTGTCAAACTTGACGAATATATAGTACATTGTTCACCGGGTAGGAAAAGCGTAACATTCCTGGACGATTGTGAAAATTTCTAAGTCGAGGCGCAAGCCGATACTTGGCAACACATTAACATTTTAAATGAAATAGTAGGTACATTCTTTACCGGGTAGGAAAAGCGTTACATTCCTGGACGATTGTGAAAATTGCAACACAGAGTCCAGGAATATGTCTTTTCCTACGAGGTGAACATACTATTTTTCCGCAAATCGTGGAATCGCGAATTATTCAATTAATAAATAAATGATGCTTCGAAATTAGTATTGAAATTGGTTACGTTGCTATGGAAACGTACTCATGTTGAATTGTCAAAGTTGACGAATATAATTAATTTAATTGCTAGTGTTTTCGAATTTGAAACAGTGTAAAATGATAAGTGATGATAAATTTGCTATTTCTGGGACTCCTCGAGAGCTGGTTGATGCAGTGAAAATACTGCTTCTTTGGAATAAGTGGCGAAGGAATCATGAAAAAAGTTCGTATATGCATATGTCGGACCAACTGTGAAGAAATATCATTTACTTACAGTAGGGAAATGAATATTTCCTCACAGTTAGGAAATCTCGACTTTTCCTATGACCAATTTTGACTGGAATGTCAAAATTTCCTAGCGATTTGCGAAAAAATTATTTAATTGCTGGTGTTTTCGAAGACAAAACAGGGTAAAATGATGAGTTATGATGAATTTTCCATTTCTGGGACTCCTCCAGAGCTGGTTGAACCAGTGAATACTACTTCATTAGAATTATTGCCAGAGAAATGTAGAGAAAAGTACGAATATGCATATGTAGAACACTGACAACTGTAAGGAAATATCATTTCCTTACAGTAAGGAAATGAATATTCCCTAAGAGTTGGGAAATCTTGTCTTTTCATATGAGGAATTTGGTCTGGAATATCCTAGTTTTTCCGCAAATGTTATTTCAATTCGTGCCATTTTTTAGTCTGCCTCATACGTTCCATACCATTTTCATTAACAATTACTGACAATATGTCAATATATGGTCAGACGTGTTCCTCCACCACCTTAGAGCCGTTTCACATGCGACTGATGGTCGGTCCTGATGGTCATTCGGGCCCGTCGTTTGAACTGAATTAGTGAATTTTGCAATCCTTTCACATGCATGCGTATCATCAGTCGACCGATGGAACAAGCACGAGCAAACGAGCATCGGTCCAGCCCGCTGCGTTTGCGTGTCGTCGGCTCGAGCCGACAAAGGAGGCTTTCACTCACATGTATGCGCACCATCAGTCCGTATGCGATTGCGGTGTTGCGCATGTTATTGAATATTCTGAGGATTTTTTACGTCTTTATGAATGGGTAGGAAAAAGTGATTCAGAAACTGAAATGCAGATTAGTGTCATGAAAAAAGAGAAATTCTGGGATACATCCTCAGAAAATTTTAAAAATATAGATTTGAATATTGGGAGGATGAGGCTCAGATCTGTGTATTGCAGGAAGATTTCAAGAATCTGTTTCAATGACAACAGCAAGAAGCAAGTATGTTTGCATATTCATCAACAGATTGATCGTCGATAATGTCGTCGCTCCTCATATTTTCGTCTCTAAGGCTTTGGGTTTTGAAATACAGGATGATGGAATGGAATTTAAAAATTTAATAAAACTTGAATCAATCATTGAGCAGATTTCCCATATAACTTTTCCAACAAAGAATTCTCATAATAATACGAATTCCCAATATAAGAATTTCGGAATACGGAATACTTTGTGCGGGAATCGGACGGTTCTTGCACAAATCGACAACAGTGTCACGTTCCAAATCCATAGCGGTAAATGGTCTTTGATAGCGGCGACTGACGATACGCCTCCATGTGAAAACAAAAACCGTCGACTGATGATCAGTTCGACCGATCATCAGTCCCATGTCAAACGGCTCTGAGGAACCGAAGAATCTTCGCTTGGAAGACCAGACCAGGTCCAAAAGATCCTCCTGGTCAAAGAGCAGCGTAATTGTTTTAAACTTGAATATTGAAGGGATAACTTAAGACAAACGCGAATAATATCCTCATTAGCAAATGGGTACCTTCCTCTGTACCTTCAAGGATATCCAGAAATCAATTCAAAAGATAGCAACTATATAGCTCATAAAAATGCCGGATACGGGTGGTGGGTACCCGACTATTGCCTATTACGTGAGAAGAAACAAATATTGACGGGAACGAGATTTTTTCAAACCGCTATTTCAATTTGGATTTAATCCGCTACTGTACGATTGCACTGTATAACGTTGAAAGCTCATCTGAAGGAAGTGCTTGAAACTCAAAGAAACACTAAACAATTCCGCTGGTAAAGTTCGTATTCCCCACGAAACTCTCTGGTTATCAACAGATGAATGAAATGTAAATAAGTAGGTATAATCTGCTGTTCTTCTCGGAGACGGCTCCTCGCTACCAAGAAAGAAATTACCTTAGCGGTGGCCGTAAACGGGCTCTGGCAATTTCCGTTCTTTCGAAATTTATGCGACCCCAGTATATTAAACGCAGCACAATCTTCCTGCTCTATGCATACTGTGAAATACGATGTCGCTAATAGTGTTTCCTGCAAACGGCGCAACAATATATGACCCAGTGTATCTGACATCACTCGTAATAACCTTTGTTACCAGCCGCCATATCTGGGAGTAAATTTCATGGTGAACCGTTTCAGTGTTTCAGTTTCTCTGCTCCTGCTGTAATTATGCGATGGCGGAATAAGGGAGTTGATTAACGAAACTGGTGGCGGGGAACGATATCCGGTATTTCTTGGTGAGATTATATAGTTGTAAACTACCTCCTTTCTTTGGGGTACAACTCTGCATGCACTCCACGTGTTTGAGCTTTTTCAAGGAAAGTATCATACTTAAACGGAATTACCTAAAGTATCAAAATTCATGAACTTCATATCTTTTATATACATACATATTCATTTTGTAGAGGAACCTGTCCATAGTCGGGTTGATCGTTATAATACAGAGGCCATGGGCGTCGCCAGGGCAGCTGCCCCCCTCTAGAGCTCAAAAATCCCTTAAAAACTCATGCAATAATAGCATAATATACGAAAATCAGTTCATTATTTCTATTCTGATTTTTTGCCCCCCCCCCCCAGCTCAATTGCCCCCTCTAGCCCAAAGGCTAGCGACGCCCTTGACACAGAGGCTAATATCATACACAGTGTTAAAATAATGACGAAACGGATTTGTATATTCAAATGAGATATTTTGGAAAATGGTCAATGTCATCCTTTCAATAATTTTCTCTTCTTATTCCTGATGTCAAAAAGAGAGTTCTCATTAAAAAAAGGTGAAATAACATTGAAAGTCGTTCTAAAGATCGGATTAAAGGTCACCACCAGTTTTCTTTTGACCATTACTACAGAAAAATATTGTCATGGATAAAAACTTCAAGCGAGTTCAGACCGTCTTCAAGTTCAAATGACCTTCAAGAAAGCTCCCAGTATGCATTGAGTATCAAAACAGGGATGTCTGTCTCATTTGAAAAGAGAACTGTTGACTTTGAAATGAACTTGATTTTATGAATTATGAAATTATGAGGAGAGTAGGTACTCCAGTAATATTTCATTTTCCTCAATCGACTATTAATGAATATTTTTTAAGTAACAGCCTGATGAACTCTTGAATCCACGAAATGTTCTCTTGAACAAGATTAACATTTAAGTTTTCAGAAGGGACGATCAATTCGTAAACTGAAATTAATCCTAAGTATTTTGCATAAAACGCGCCATGTTTGACAGTCATCATGTCACATGATTATGACGTGACAGATCGAAAGTTGACAGAAGGGAGTAAGTATACATGGAGCATCACACGGTAGAAGAACGAGTCGTGATTGTCAAAAATTATTATCAAAATGCAGTAACGATGTCATACCGCCCTTGACCAGAACTGGCTCCCATGACCCATTTTCTTGCGATTCAACGCCTTTGGACTAGGGCTGTGGGGTCATCTGAAGTCACAGGTTTATGCCAATAAGTCTGCAACCATCGAAGCGTTGAAAGCCGAAATTAGACGCTGTATCAATGAAATACCATCACAGGTATATATCAATATTGATAGTATGACACACTTCTTCATGAGTTCTAACACTATCACCATAACCGATCATCATTAATATTTCAATACGCTCTTTTTCACCTAATCGAACCATTCTGAATTGTGAAATTCATTTCCGTCAATTAGAATTTGACACATGGAGAACAAAATACGTACTAAACAGTACTCGTTTATTTATTACTTTGCATACAAACAACATCAATTAGTTTTTCTAAATCTTTTTTCTCTCTTATGCAAAAACTCAAAGGAGGATGGTTAAAGTGCTATATTCTTCGTTTTAACATTTTTTTACACTAAACTCAGTATGTACGAGTATGAATTCGAAATAAGAAGCTCTTTCAAAATCTGTAAGAATATAAAGGATGTCTCATTTAAATTAAATAAGTTCAAACCGAGAGTATAAATATAAAAATGTACATCAGATGCATTTTGTTCCATTGCACTCACCGACTTAGGTACTTGCAAATTTTCATAAATATCGTTCTTTTCGTTTAAATAACTGGGTTCCATACTACATCCCAACCCTGTATAGGCTGTATACATATTATAAGAATTTCCTCCGATGATGAAACAATTAATATTCATTGAATTGACATTAATCATTTTCACTAGTTCTAAGAAATGTGTTGATATTTATTCCAGAGATAGGCATAATACTCCACATCATTTCTGAACCGATTTTAATAACACAGTACAACTTCTCTCCTGCCTAGCGTAGTTCTTCTGCATACCTACTGCGACGCCTTGAAATTAGACTTGCAGATAAACTTGAATTATTAGCAACTGTATCATAGGCGAGAGAAAATAATCTATATTTATGTATGGACGTGAAATATTCATAGAATTATAATGTTTTGGTTCAATATTATCATTGATGGGAATCAATGATCACGAATCCGTTGTCAAATTCAACTATGTTCGTCCGTCCGAAAACACGATAACTCTCGAACGGATGGACCTTGACACTTGAAATTTTCAGGGACGTTCGCGACTCGAATGCAGCAGTTGAGTTCGTCAATGTTTCCTCTCGAAATTTTGTTCTGTAATAACATATCCAAGATCATGAACAGTTGCTTCAACAGCTACTGTCAAATTTTTTTTGATGGGTTTTTTCGTTAGATTTTTGAATGCGAATCAACCTAAAAGATTAACCAACTCACAAGATGGATGAACCAGCGCTCGAAAGCTGCTTTTTCAATGATTATAAGTACATTTGAGAAATTTGTAAAAGTGAAATTAGTCAAGCTGGAATCCCACAGTATGGATAATCACTTCAACTTGAAGAATTTCATTCAATTATGTGTTCACTTTATGAATGAACTTCTTAGTATGATATGAAAATAAAATTTCTAACTATGTATCCGTTATTCGAGTTTTGTGCTTAATCTGAAATTGCAATACTAAACGCTAATGATAATTAGTTCAACATTTTTACCAATTCATATTCATATATTTAGCTCAGAAAATTAAATATGTTTCCAAATTGATAAGTAATTGAATTTCTTTTTTCAGGTATGTAACAGCCAACCGCCATGAGGGGAATTTCAATTGGTGTAAGTCCAGAATCTCCGAAAATCTATTATGTATTCCACCGTCAGGTTCTCGTACTCATTCTTCTTATTTTAACCGAACTCTGCCTTTATACATATTTCACTCCAAGTATGGAAATTTGATTGACATCGACTAATTAAATAGCAGGTTGAATTTATTCGACGAAGATCAACATGAAAGAACCCCAAAGGGCCTCAGAGAGAAGCTGAAACTTAGATTGAAATGTAACTTTCAAGTAACCTCATCGTAGTCGCGCCGTCTACATTAATAAATTATAACGTTGTCCAGGCCTGCGGAAGTTTTGGAGTTTATTTTGGTTGGAAACTTGGAGTGAAAGTTCCAATCACATTTAATATAGAAACGTTTTACGAGGTAGGCCTGGGCGCATATCGTATGAAAAAGGATAGGGTGTAATTTCAGAGTTATTCTACAGAATAATATTTTCAGCATCACTTAACATAAATATGCCGTTTTCATGAAAAATGTATTTCACCACTTGGTCACAGCTGGAATGTTTGCAGTTGGGTAGGAGTGATGAAATGCAAGGTGATTTACCTAACTAATTTAGAGATAATGAGGAATTTGGAAGGTTCTGAAGCGTGTTGTGATCTATTTTTCCCAACCCTTTGCCGCATCGTGTGCCATATATGACAGAAACCAAAAAAGTTTTTTTCTACTTAACTGAATCTTTCCGTAACTGCATAGAGCAGCCCATATCTGGCACATTCATGAGAAGCAGTGTGATACACGCAGAGACACTGCTCTAAGCAGAATGCCTACAATAGGCGTTTATTTTTCCATTCTTTTCGAATCTTGTTCCTGCGATAGTTCGATTATATCTGTGGAAAAAAATATTTTGGTATTACGAGTATACGTGATTTCAAGAACCTATTCAGGTAAGTTTCAATCATTTTGATCATCAAAAATTCATAGAAAATATGACAAAACAGATTGTACCATATATGGAACATCATGCAGTGTTAGAATCTGAAATATTGTTGCATATTTGTCGTAGATATGAATCAAATGCTGTTTTATGGAAAAATAAACGCCGCAAGAATTCCGGATTCTGACAGGATGACACACGTCCATAAGTGATACTCGCATCGGAATTCGATGAACTAGAGGAGCCTGAAATGGTCAAAAATTATGGTGACATTATCATTCCTGCAACTGACTCCTCAGATGATGAAATTTCCCTCTCAATTCTACTAACAATTTCATAAAAAATGAACAAAAAATTATAAGACTTCGGAGAATGAATAGATGGTTATCTGGAAAAGTCTGAAGAAGATATGAAATTTAGTGGCCACGAAGATACGAAACTAGCTACAGCAGATGCTCTTTGGACAGCAAGGAAACCAAACCAACTCGACAGAACAGGGGAAAACCTAGTGGAAACCTTCAGCAGATACATGAAAGTATGCGGAGAACAGGACCAACAAAGGAAATCCCCCATCATTTACCGCATCAGCAGGAAACAGATCGTATGCGATGTTATTACTCAGGCTGCTCAGAATAACTAAGGTATATAATTTGTTTCAAATGTCAAATTCCATTGTGTCAGTACAAAAACAGGAGATACTTCCTACGTTTTCATAGTCAATAAATTTTTTCTATGTGCTTTATTATTTTCTTGTTTCATGATGTTCCATATGTGACACAAACCAGTTTTTTTCGAAATTTTGAGTACCTATAGATTTTTTTGGATATTTCTACGTCCAACGAGAGATCAATCTCTTTATAAATTAATTTTTTCAGCGCAAAATGAAAATTCATGCGGTAAAGCGAAATAAGCTCAATACGGTGTCAATTCCGGTTATATCGGAGGTCGATCTCCAAATAATTTTTTTGAGTCAGTAAAAACAATATGGAAGGATCTGAGGTTCGAAGCTTTTGTGAGATTGTTCAAATTCGTATCTTCAAATAATTTTTTTGAGTCAGTAAAAACAATATGGAAGGATCTGAGGTTCGAAGCTTTTGTGAGATTTTTCAAATTCGTATCTTGCGCGGGCACCCATTCAGGTACTCGACCTGTCCAACGCTGCTTGGTTTCCAGCTAAAAACAATTCCCTGAACTCCTTGCAATGACACGATGATATCAATTTTCTCAGCAGACTGATTCTATATTTATTTGTACGATTTTATCAAAAATTTCATCCGAATTGGCGCTCAGTAACGGAGATATTGGATTTTCTCAGTTCCAATTATTTTTTTATTCTTTAAATACTCACACGCATATCATTCAGATTCGTTCAGATTCACTATCAAAATCAAACATGATCGAATATATTGGACGACCGAACGGACATAATTTAGTTGGACTATGTAGGTACCTGATCGCTTGGGACCATTTCGCCCCAAAATTGGACCGTTACGAAGATTTAGGTGAAATGTTTCTTCTCCATAGGAACAATCACGAAATGAACTTACCAACATGTCATTACAATATCGGGAAATTGTTTTTATGTAGAAGCTAAGCTGTATTGAGGGGATTTAAGTAACTAAAAAGGAAGGAATTTGAACCAGCGTACTTCCACCAAATATTTTTCATACTTCCTGGAGAATTTCAGAATCCTCCAGTGATATCACAGAATACCTAACTACACAGAAGCGTCACTCCGCCTTCCCGCCAAAACTTAATTTGTGCCATGCTAGGTAGTACATATGTCAAGTTGAAATTTAAACTTCCCGCTGGACCACTCAAAAGTGACATATGTACTACCTAACAGAGAATCAAGGTCACGAAAATTTGCCCCATGAATATCAAAGTGCCGACGCTTACTGACGCTTCTGTGTAGATAGGTATTCTGTGGTGATATCGAGTTCCATGTAACATTTCTATGCTCAATTCTGATATGCCGATGAAAATAATTTTAGCTCTCTCTCTCATAAAATTCTGCATGTGCAGACAGACATCTTCGTTTCTTTCATGGTTCTCCTGGAGATAAGTTCGTTAACACTCATAACACATTTTCCGCGATATACCAAAAATATGTTATAAAAAAAGGTTTGTCATTCAATTTATGACTAATCAAACTATATGGCACGCCATCGCTTTTTCTATCGATTATAAACATTTTATTGTTCCGCATCAATAGTACAATTCTTTTCGAATCTCAATTTTAACTCGCACCAAGATTCCACAGAATTTACACATTTAAGCGCAATTTCATGTTTATTCCATAGTTATTTAATTTTTTTTGTCGTCTCATTCAAAATTCGGATGATTAGAGAAATAATCAACAATTAAAAACAATTATGTATCTCTTCAAGATTTGTTGATGTTCCTATTTTTTACAAACTGCATAAAAAGGTGGCGGCCTGCGGCCGCCCCTCGAATTTAGCCGCCCGCGTGCGGTGCACGCGCTGCACACCTGCTAGGATCGGCCCTGGCTATATCAACCTATTTTGTATTCAAAACAATCAAAAGAATAATCTTCTGGATATTTCACAGAGCTTCTGAGAAGACGTTGCCAGCTTCACCAATATTCCTGAAACTAAGGAAAGATTTTTTGTATTACATGTATATGATTTGTAAATATCTATGAATTCTACCATAACCTCAATAACAGGAATAGACCCATCTCAAACGTCCGTCTTTGATCTGTGATTACCGTTTCTACTATTCCGTTCTTCAGCTTCGTATATCTGTGGCAGTTAACCGTAGTTCGATTTCATCAATGGAAAGATTGAAAATAAACTCCAACTTTTAGGTTGGGGCTACTTGTTTTCTCTATGGGTTGATTCCACATAATTCTACACCTATAATTTCATTCTTGAAATTGAAACTGATACAAAGTTTCTGCTTCAACCTGCTAAAAAGATGGCTATAGGCGGCTGTAGTTCCGCCAAACTCCCAACGAACTATTGCGCATGTGCGATAGCAAATATTATGATTGGGTTCTTTAGAATTCAATTTTTGCATTTGTTGGACTCCATCATTACATAATACATAGGGGAGAACGGGGGAATTCCACTCACCTAAGGGAAAATGCTCACAAAAACCTTCCTATGTACACACAAACTTTCATAATTTAACTGCTGAATCATGAACCCATCTGGAACTTTTTCATCACAAGGAAAAGGTTCAACTACCTATATTGAGAAAAAAAAAATTCTGAAAACTGTCTTTTCGCAGTATTCCCCGACGTACGGGGTAATACCGCGCATGCAACTGGGTAATTATGCGCATATATTTAACAGCTGACAAACTCAAAAAAATATTTTATTATTTAGGTAATAGCCAACTACAATCTAAATTAAAATGAAATGAATAGGTACAAAAAATATTATTGAAGAATTACCCTGCTGCAGCTGCGCATTAATCCCCCGGTGTGAGTCAC
Organism: Adalia bipunctata; assembly: GCA_910592335.1. Classification (NCBI taxonomy): domain Eukaryota; kingdom Metazoa; phylum Arthropoda; class Insecta; order Coleoptera; family Coccinellidae; genus Adalia; species Adalia bipunctata. Next base: position 45,396,204 of record OU342948.1, read on the forward strand.
CCATCCTAACTAATCACTGACAGTAAATGACGAAATATAATTAGTTGTTCTTTTGCAGTAAATGATCTACACATATGAAGGAAAATAGTCATGCAATAGATTCATTAAAAATTAATAATAGAAGCACTTACAACGATTCCAATTTCTCTCGAAAATTAGATCAGGATCAGAGCGTTGTGAAACAAACAATCGGCTCCCTGATCTAAACTAAAAACACGAATATCTTTAAATTACTGCAGGATGTTGGCAAGGCAAATACGAGATGGCACGCTGTATTTAAATTTTGAAATAACTACACTGAGTTGCAGAATATCAATGCGCAGCATTCCCTCGTGCGCGGAATTACCCCGTCCTCCCCTATCTCTACGTCAAACGTTTTTCCATCATGGAGGTTTTAGTACTTACTAGGACATTGATTTCCAAATGAAAATTCGACAAACGTGTTGAAAATTCTGACAACATCATTAACTTTTGTGCGATCAGAGAGTAAATAATTTTTTAGCGATTCTCGAATTTTTGCGTCAAATTTCATCGGATAAACTCGAAAAAGATGCGAAGATATATGAACAGCAAAGTGTGGATTCTCGACACCCTGTATCTTTCTGGCGAAACCGAATTTTGAAAAATCAGATAGGAAAAAACCATTTCGTTTGATGAGAATCTTCAGTTGAAACATATGTAGTCTAATTATTAGATGTTACTATGGTTCCATAAGAATATTCATCGAATCTCCTCAGATTCGATGAATTTGACTCTACGTACAACATGGATCCAGAAAAGCTCAAATAACTCGGAAATTACTGAATTTAGGAGCAAGAGCATCTGAGAGTGCTATCATTATTTTTCTTCGCAGAATCCAACGCAATCATAAAAAAATAGGGTTCTAATTTGAAAAACAGAAGTTATGGCCAATTTTCGATCACAGTTTTCGACACAAAATTTGAAACACCCTGTGATTATATTCATGAAATTCAAAAGATGCATGATGTTTCCACATTCTTCTACTTTGACGTTGTGAGAACGGTCTACACTTGGGATGTTCAGAATAAGAATAATGAACATAACACTGACTGTGAATATTTGACATTTTTTCAGGTTTTTTTTCGATATTTTGAAAACTATTCGAATGAATACAATGGTATTCAGCATTGAATACTCAATCATATCAGAAACGAAAATATTGAAAAAACTATTCTTCGAACAAATTTATTTGCACTCCTGGTATAACCGGAAGTGCTCAGTCTCCAAAAATATTTTAGGCCTGTAGAGAATTTCCAACAATATCATAATACCAATTTTCGGATTTCAAATATGTCCCGTTCTCCAGAAACGTCTAATAGGCACTCGACCGTGGGACACCCTGTATATACCAGTGTATTTCGTAAATGTATGTATCAACTCAATTTCAAACGATAAATATGAACTTTGCATCAATTCCAGAGAATCGTATCAGGCACGTATTTGGCCCATTTTTTTCAAAAGGTTCCTCTTGCACTCAAGAATCTACAGTTGAAATGTACAAGTCAAGGACTCGCTCGCCCTTTATCGAATGGGTATTACATGGAGAATATGCACCATGAACTGACTAGACTTTTCAGCAAAATTCAGTTTATTTGGAATAACGGTTCCGAAAATGTGGCCTGAAAACTTGAGATCTCTAGATTCATCTGTTCGATAGTGTTTGCAGACGGACGGACACAATTGAATTCGAATACGGCAACGTGATCAGCTAGTCGAACCTTATCTTTTGAGATCATCATTCTAGGCTGAAAATTCGAGAAATACATAAATCTTGACGAAAGGATAATATAGGCCTTCTCAATTCTGCGTAATAATCATTAATCTCTGACAAATGTGTAATTTAATTTATTGAACTTCCATGCTTACCAGGTAGTGCTTCTTGTCTGAAGCAAAAAAAATCTTTGATATAATACCACCATACATAGTTGTGAATTAATTGTCTAAGTTTAGTTATAGAAGTTGAGATAAACAAAAAAATCCTTCCTACTCCAAATCTAACCTTCCTGTTTTGCCTCAGCACATCAAGAGACACCCTCGAAGAGCATACAAATTAACGATTCCTTTCCCGTGGTGCTAGGGGAAGTTTCCAATTCGCTACTAGAACCTAATCTAACCAAGACGTATCTGCAAAGGGGCGCTTAAACTGAATAGATTAAGTTATTATAAAGTTTTGAATTTCTAACGAAGTGAGCACCACATGCACGAAAAAGGGGTGAAATGAAAGCTCTTTGTTTTCAGTTTTCCGCCAGATAAACACCCGGGTGTTCTGGAAAGCGTCGCACGTTTCGAGGTATCACGTGGAAGAATTCCCGAACAGTTTGTTGTTGGAGTGAGTCTGAATTTTTCATGCGGAATGTGATGTGTTTTATTCCCAAGATGTGATCACGGTAAACTGCCCGAAGCATCCGAGTCTGGATTGAACAGGAAATTTACACAGGTTCATAAATAAACCTCTCAGAGAATATGTCGGGTGAGACAGACAATTACTCTGCAAATGATTTGTTTCGGCAATCTTGATGTTCCGCAAAACTTCGTCTGATCATTTGGATCAATATTGGTGTTATTGTAATATCCATGTTTTCGGTTCTGAATAACCTATAGGTTATCGACTTACCAATACCAACAGCCGAACCATAATATTCGATGTTGAAATCCGACTTCATTTCTGTATCTCTCTCTCCGCAATATGCATATGCCAAAAGTCTACATGTGCATGTACTAAATGTTTTTCTGGTTGGATAATTTCACGTGCACTATTTCTTATATTCAAAATAAAATATGTTTTTTGTACAAAACAATGAATAATATTGTTCGTACAGAAACTTTTGAATGAGCAAATTTGTAGTATTTTTTATGGGCATTCAGAATTCAGTACTAAGAAATGCATAACAACATCGTTAACCTGAAAATTTTATGAGAACTGTTATTATTTGAATAATACACCCTGTTTTTTATTTTCCTAATCGGTAGAGCTCTTTCTTCTGATTTCAAAAATATATATTTTATGGAGGTTATATTTGGAAGTTTTCTGGAAATATAGGTTTTTTCGTCTGAATCTAAAGCAGCTGTAGAACGCCACAGGACAACTATGCGATTTCTTCATATAAAAGTGGATAATGAAACAAGTGATATTTATTTCATGAATTCCATTCATTCATTAACTAAAAGTTAAATTAAGAGTTCAAATTGACCCCCATTCACTTCTACACAATATAAAGTTTTTCTTGCTCAGTATCATTTCTCAAATTATGAATTCAAAAAAATGTGAAACTGGAACTTTTAATTGTTTTGTCGTCCATGGCAACTTCAACTTCGATATGAAGTAATCACAGCATTCTCGAGTGGTGTTCTACAGCCGCCTTAGATTTAGACGAAACAGCCTATATTTTTAGAAAACTGCCGAAATTAACCTCCATAAATTATATATTTTTGAAATCATTAGGATTCTATTAGGAAAATGAAAAGCAGGGTGTGCCATTCAAAATATAAAAGTTCTCATTATATTTCTAGATTTAATCACCCTCTACATACATTCCTCCCTTGAATAATCAATTAATAATGATCTGAATTCTTGAAATTCTAGAAATTAGTTCATTTACCTTGTAGGTTGATTCACCTTTTAGATAGATTCACCTTTGAGGTGGATTTACCTGTTAGATACGAGTAGATTCGCATTTAACAGTGCGATGGTGCAATTTTTCAAGTTCAAAGTCACTCTGATATTGAAAATTATTTGTTACACGGAAGATATGTGAGGTTGAATCAATATGTTTCGATACATTCTGAAATTTTATGTTAATTATTGCCTTGTCATATAGATAGTTAATGAGCATTACATATTCAAAAAATTGTTGTTTTCATGTAATTCATTCATTTTATTATTTTATCATAGTTATTTTGTTCGCAGAAGGACGGACGGACAGAACTTATTCTGACCACGGATTCCCGATCAGTGATTCGAACCTAGTCGATTGAGACCATTCTCGGCTAGAAAAAAAATCCCAAGTCATAGTGGGAAATTTTGGTAAACCATTCGTAGGCAATTCATAAGGTTCTGGTCAAGCCATCTGAACATTATTTTGCATAAAGCTGGAATACGTCATTCTCCATCTGAGTTCAAAACCTCATTCCGATCGAATATATTGTTCTGAAATAAGGAGGATAACATAAGAATGAAGAAAGTAAAATGAAACGAAGAGAAAAAAGAGGACCCACAACGATAACAATTCAGTATAAAGATAAGTCAAATAAAAGTCATTAATTTGAATCATTTAAAAGTCGATAATATGAAACTGTTGAGAGGTGCAACGCCAACAATGTTGTTCACAATCCTCCAAACCATCTACTAATCTCAACAGGAATGGAGACGATTAAGGAAAGAATGAGTAGGAGGTACATAAGAAAATTATACTGATAGTGGGTTTCACAAACCGCAATCAGCGCTGATATGAGAACCACGAGCTTGATCGGAGAATCATCTCGATCTGACAGTTCAAAATTCACATGCGATTGGCGATAAAATGATTTCAGAATTGACAGAACTATCATCAGAGTTAGAAGTTATATCTCAACAATATGAAGATTGAAATTATTTAACTGCGAAAACATCCAATACAGAGTACCGACTCTAACAAATGAACTGAGCAGTTGTTGATTTGAGTTGTGGAAGGTGATCATCCCTAAAAAAAATCAAGAAAAGAAACGACTTCGTCCAAAAAAATTACCATTAAGTAATTCTATAACCTGTTTTCTTATAATTTTTTTTTTTCGAATAATTACAATCTCATACTGCACTCATAATACAAAATATCGTTTCTGTTTTGATCCGCATACAAAACCGAGAAATGTAAAATAATGTTAGAAAAGTTCTCTTCCATAGAAAAATATGATCAGAGTTATTGATATTTCAATTTCTAGAAAGTCATGCAATCCTTATGTTAAAAAAGGTCATTTACATAAGCTGGCACTCTTGAACAACAGCGATGCTAACCTGGCGATCTATAATATCCAAATCCCATTAAGTTGTGCCATGCGGTATCACGTGAAGGCAGTGTTGGACACGTGATCCGATGGTTGGGTATGAGCAAAAACTACAGGACCTGACTATAAATTTCAGGTTTCCTAGTGTCAAATGTTGAATCTAACGAAAGTGGGGATTTGAAAATTCACGGTGACAGTCAACAGAAACTTTTTAGCGAACATTCATCTATACTGCTCCACAAGGGTTTGGGATATCGTATTCAATCGTTTTTAAAAGTATGTAGGTAATCTTCGAGAAAATCGATGTAAAATCATTTAAAACTCAACAACAACTTGAATCTATCCAGTAAAAATCAGTATGAGACATTTCGTCAATCTGGTCGCCTTTTTTCTGAAGTTTGGTGCTTTGCATAATATGCTTCATGAATGTTCTTATTTTGAAATGAAGTCAGCTTATGAACGGCTTCATTTGAAACAAGTTTTCTGAAAATGCCAAGACGTAGATTAACAAACGCTAAGGCTAATAGGGTTATCGAAATACTACAGGGTGGCCTAACTCAGGTTGTTGTAGCGGAAGGGCTCCAAGTCAGCCGAAGTGTGACATCTCGACTTTGGAATAGGTTCAGGGAGACAGGTTCCGTGTTGGAAAGAACAAGGCTTGGTGGGCGACGAAAAACAACACCTGCTCAGGATCGTTTCATCACTATTTCGGCGAGGAGAAACCCTACATCTACGTGTAGGATGCAACGGAATACTCTTCAAAATGCACATTGGGTCCAAGTTTCCATCGAAACCATCAGACGACGTTTGAGGGAGGTGAATCTAAGTTCTAGACGTCCATTAAGAGGAGTTCCATTAACACGTGACCATAAGCGTCAAAGACTGGAATGGGCAAGGCAACATATCAATTGGAACGATCAATGGCGTAGTGTTCTTTTCAATGATGAACCCAGATGTGGACGATTTTCAGATTCTCGAAGAATAAGGGTATGGACAATCCCACGCATACCCCGTAATCGTCGCTATGTCCAAGAAGTCTATCCATTCCGAGGGGGTAGTCTTATGGTATGGGCCGGGATATATTTCAACGGGCGCACAGATCTACACATTTGTCCTGGGCATATGACCGCTGCTATTGGTAAAACTTTTCAATTTGTAGACGATAACGCTAGACCGCACCGTGCAGCCATAGTTGAGGATGCGCGCGACGAGCTTGGTATTCCACATTCACCAATATCTCCGCACTCACCATATTTGAATTGCATATGCATGGGATACTCCAAAGAAGATTAGATAATCATCAACCTACCCCAGAATCCTCAAATGATCTGAGAAAGCTTCTGTCCCGTTTATGGAACCAAATTCCTCAAGAAATGTTCAACAACCTCGTGTGTAGTATACAAAGAAAATGTCAAGCTGGTATTGATGCCCGTGGAGGTCATACATTGTATTGATAGTCTTAAAATGCCTGAATTCTCAGGGAATGAAATTTCGTTATTTTACTCGATTTTTCTTAGCTACCCTGTACGCTGCAGACCTACAGGCTAAAATTAATTTGCAACTTGAAATCATATTAATTTGCATTTTCATCACAAAAATTTTATTTTAACTATTTTTTTTGCAATTTATTACACAGTTTATTACACAGGCTGTATCACGGTCGATGATACCTACGTTACACGTTTACGGAGAAGGGAAAGCAAGAATTCATTTAAAATTTGGTTTCTTAGACAAGAACAACTGCTCTATCGATCTGAAATATTTTCAGTGCTACGGTGTTGCCGCTTATGTCAAAAAGTAGTAGGTGAGTACTTTGTAATTTCAAATGGTATACCCTGTATATCATTGCATTTTTCAATTCATTGTAGTAACATGATTATTTTGGTATCACTTCCTCATGCTCATCTTCAGCGAGTTACCGAGACCTACAAAAACGGTTAAAAGTGCATTTTTTCAAGAGGAATGCCCTGTATATCTCGAGAATCTCTGGGGAGAATTAAATTCCCTTCCAAATAATATTCACCTAGATTGTAAGACTTTCGAATAAGAAGCAAGTTCCTATGAAAGTTACATCATTCTGCAATATTTTCTATTAGGTAACTTCGCTATGAACTATAATGGGTGGTAACGATTCAAATGAAGTTTTGACGAAGTTGTTTATTATTCATGGATTATGTGACTCAGTTCAAAAGGAACATGCAGAATGTTGAATGTAATGTTTCTCGATTAACAACCACTAAACAAAATGGTATGCTATAATTTGCTAAGAATTATTATGCGGTAAAAACAACCAATTATTAAATGAATTCTAATATGTTCATGCTTCGAACGAGTCGTTGCTACTAGCCAGAAAGAAAAGAACAGAATGCCACAACTGAATCTCCGAGTATACGTATTCAATAATGTTTGGAAGTCAACGGTCACCAGTTGGAACATTTATTGTAAAAATTTTGAGATTTTTCATTGTGTCCAAACTTCATTTAGTTTGGTGGTTGTTCGTCGGGAAACATTTCATCGAACATTCTGCATGTATTTTTCATATAGGTAATTCCTGAATTTCAATTCTGTCGGATCTGCTGTTTTTGAATACCTGGGCAAAATGTTGGTATAGCTTGGATACTTTCTTATCCATCTGAATGCAGAATTTCGTATCGATCAAATATGTTGTTTTGAAATAACTCTCAGATGCGGCACTCGAGATTCAGAACGCAGAAAGTTTGAATCATACTTTCAAAATTTCTTCTCTGTCCTATAGGGAGTAGATATCGGAGTAAATAGAGATATTTCTGCCCGAAAGCTCGGCAAGTTCTACAACAATTCTTCTGCTTTCATTATGAATATGAAGCAGATCCAGAATTTAATTATTTGAATAGCGAGGATAACTTCAAATCAAGCTGCAATCTTTCATATTTTTCTGAGGGTCATCTTTGATATTTTACCAGAGATTGAAATTTCCATCGCAAAAATATGCCATTCTTGTCATCATGCCGAAATCATCTTCGAAAATTAGGGATTACAAATTTCCTCGTCAATTATCATTGAAGCGGTAAAGAACGGAATTGGAATGTTTTCTGATGTTGATGATGAATGTGCAATTCTAATTTAGACGAAGAAGATTTCAGGCAAAATATCAAGTTTTGTATATTTTTGGAATGGTAACCTCGAGCTCTACTGAAATGTACAAAAATCTCTTGTTTCCGAATTCCATTTGAAATAAAATTTTGTTCCATGAATGAGTGAGTATTGATAAGCATAAGCAAAATAAAAACTGTCACAAAAATGTTTCCACAGTAACGCAGAATTTTCCAGAGAAAAAAGTTACAGCCACTTTTCAAACTGCACATTTACAAAAAAAACCCTATAGCACTAAAACGATGAGATACCGACATCAGTTCTTCATTCATTCAAACGTGTTCAATTTGGCTCACTCTGTACTCTGGTTAAAAATTTTCAAGCCCCCTGAAAAACTCCCCAGATCCTCGATAAGGTTCCCTGTGTTGAAAAGCAAGTTCATCACTGTATCCTGCCTATCCTGTACTAAACTAACTGCCGCCTTGTAGTGTTAACGAGAGCATTCTGATAATCCAGTCCATATCTTTGAGTTCATGATAGGTTCTTTCCTGCATCCTTGATTCTTCTGCAGCCTTCCTCTTCCTCCGATGTACAATTGTTGTTCAAATCATTATAAGCGAATCTTTCTCGTATAAATCATCCATTAAGATTTATAGACTCATGCAGCCAAATTGATGGAGAAATAAATATTTCACCCGGTCCTGATAATTACACTGTGGGGGTCCAGAATGGTGCGTGTAACTTGTTCCTTCCAAGTTTTGCTTGCGTGTTGGCAAGGTGCAATTGATGATCGGCGTGCCGCCCATTCTTCTTGCGAATTTCAGACCCTTGGACGTCTGAAGAAGGCAGCGGACTACGAGCGAGCGTTCTAATGACGTGAAATTCAGTTAATGAGCCGCCATCAAGACAGTGAAACTAGGCTCGAATGCCGGCAATAGAGAAATATTACCCGAGGTGTAATTAAGAAGTGAGATATGCTGTCTGTTCGAATGATGTCCTGGAACGCTTTCATTCTGCATTTCTGTCCATATATTCGGAACTGTTTTTTCAAATGAACTGAATTTCAGTGAAATTTTTAATTCCATTTTTGTCTAATTTTGAAAAGACGGTAACTTGTCTAGGTAAACTAATTGTTTGCCCTTCTACACTTGGATAGATTTTCTATAACGATATGAGGTGCGCACTAAGTAACTGCTGCTTTTTGTTATTAAAATGCAACCGATACCGTTCCGCAATAATGGTTTTCGCTCATATTGAATTACACTGACCTGGTCCCACCAAATACACAGCATAACTTTCGCAGCGTGAATATTCGGTTGGGTCGACGACGTAGAAGCATGACCATGATTTTATTTTTTCAAATTGCTGTAGAAACATTTTTCATTACCTGGCTCTTCTTGCGTTTGGCACGGATCCACATCGAGCAATTCCTTCAATTCAGGGTCTTTGAAGATTGTTGACCTTCCTTTAGGCGGATGGTTGTCAACATCGAAATCACCATATTTGGAGCGACGGAACCAATCACGGCACGGTGTAACATTTAGAGTATATTTTCTGTAAACTCTTTGTAGCTTTCGAAGCGCTTCAGTCCCGTTTTCTTAGAACACTTCCCCAAAACGAAGATTATTTGGCACAAAATCAAACATATTCACACACCCAAAAATATATGACGCCAAAACAAAATCACCTATGTGTTAAAACAGTTTGTTTACCATATGTCAGAGCTTGGCTCATGACGTTTTGGATATGTCATAATCGACCAGCACTTATGCTGGAGCCACCTATTGACAAACAGCGGGATCTTCTTTGTGCACCTTCTACAGGGGTGTTTCACCATAAACTGGATAAACATATACAGGGTCTTTCACGAGGAACCTCACCCATATTTATACGGGAAACTACTGAACGTATTTTCATGAAATTCAGCACTTATAAGTATTTCACGATGCTGATGAAATCTAAAATATTTTCAAGGCATGAGCACCTCCGGTTTTTCCGGAAATGACGTCAACTTCCGTTTTTCAAATTAGAACACCATTTTTTTATTGCAGAAATAGATTCCTTAGAAAATTTCAAGTTATTTTGATGTAACATTTTTCAGTTTTGGTTTTAAAATTCTCTCTGAGCGGGAAAATTCGAAAAAAAAAATCGAAAATAGAGCTCCGCTGAAACAAGAATAACTTCGAGTTTTTTGGATGGAAAATTTTCATTTTTGGGATTTTTCAAGATGTAAGATTGATGTATCCACTTTAAAAATCGAAATCGCGATTCATGATACAGGGGGTGAAAAAATCGCTTTCAAAGTTAGGGATGACAAAATCGTGAAAAAACAATTTTTTCAAATTAGAACCCCATTTTTTTTTATGGCAGATATTGAATCTACGTTAAAAAATAATGTGAGTGTATGCATCACACCCTTGCCCTAAAGTGGATATTAACTCAGAAGATATCCGTGTATAGCCGTGTAGACGACACCGGGGAAATCATTTTTGCCTCATATACCCCGTTTTCGACGCATAAGCGAGATACAGGGTGTTTAATGTCTACTTTGAGCAATATTCTGATAACTGTGGTGAGTTATGCGTGACATTTGTCATAAAGGTAACTGGTCATATCACTCACATCTTAGTATTTTTTAGGGCTCAATTCAATTGTGTTGTAGAATCCTGAAAAAAAAATTTCAAAATAGCGGATGCCTGCAAAGTTTGAATTTTTTTTCTCGATTGTCGATTTGGAAAGCACTATTTCAACGTACCAGATTTTCTAAGATTTTCAGTGAAAAAATTTTTGCCAAAATTCGAACTCAACATTTTTTTTACATGTCTCCAGTGAAGAAAAAATTTCGGCCGAAATTGTTGAAATTTTTCATGGTGGAAATCTTTCATTCTGAATACTGAGGTGAGAGCAGAATGAAATAATATCCATCGGTTTTTTTTTGTAGCCTTCCAAAGATCACGCTCGGAGAACTTTTATAATTTTTATTCAAAAAACTGGAGGCCGTACGAAGGCCAAATTTAGGCTAATGAGCTGCCAGAGTGACCCGGACAGAAATATGAATTTATAAACCAAAAAAATTTTTCTCAAAAAACTTTGGTGGGAATCGAACTCGCCACTTTCGATTTACTAGCGTTGTTTTGGTAACGAAAATTTATTAGATTAAAATGAACCCAATTCATACTCGTAAAGAGTTCGAATCCTACCAAAGTTTTTAGACAGAAATTGTTTTGGTTTATAAATTCATATTTCTGTCCGGGTCATTCTGGCAGCCCATCAGCACAATTTTGGCCATCGTACGGCTTCCAGTTTTTTTAATAAAAATTATGAAAGTACTCCGAGCGTAATTTTTGGAAGGCTACAAAAAGAAAACCAATAGATATTATTTCATTCTGTTTTCACCTCAGTATTCAGAATAAAAGATAGTTCAACCATGAAAAATTTCTACAATTTTGGCCGAATTTTCTCTTCACTGAAGACATGTAAAGAAAAAGTTGAGTTCGAATTTTGAAAAAAATTTTTCACGGAAAATCTAAGAAAATCGAATACGTTGAAATAGTGCTTTTCAAATAGGCAACCGGGAAAAAAAACTCCGACTCTGCAGGTTTTCCGCTATTTTGAAATTTTTTTTTCAGAATTCTACACCACAATTGAATACAAAATACTAAAATGTGACCAGTAACCGTTATTTGAAATGGTACGCATAACTCACCACAGTTATCAGAATATTGCTCAAAGTTGACATTAAACACCCTGTATCTCGCTTATGCGTCGAAAACGGGGTCTATGAGGCAAAAATGACTTTCTCGGTGTCATCTAAACGGCTATATATGTTTGTCCAGTTTATGGTGAAACACCCTGTATTTGTTGATTTAGGTGATGGGAGGTGATTATCCCAAAAAAAAAGATAAGTTGAAGGTGTTCAAATCCATAACAAGAAAATCAGAGATATCTACCTTCCTTATTATTTTTCTTTGTACTTATTTGATAGCAAATAATTTTGATTCACTTTTCAATTACGGTGATTTAATGGGGTTGAAAGCGGAAAAGACGAGAATTATTATTCATACTCTTGTTCTCAGTTGATTCATTCGATAACCAGATATCCTGAAAAAAAATACCTGTAAGATGAAAAGTTCATTCGTGGTAAGAACCGCTGTCCTACCCTATAAATACACCCTAGGTGCACTCACCCTAGTAATTTGGGTAACGCAACCCCAATTCTAATAATACCGAACAAAACATTTATTTATCCACGTCCGACGTGACATCCGCACATCAGGTGTTCCCGAGGGCAAGTAAATGTCAACCTCGTAAGAAAAGTCACATCTATTTATATGGTTTCTTGCGAAAACACAGAATGATCCTCCAGGCGCTAAGGGATGTCAGATTTATCATCCCCCAAATGTAGCGGTTGTCCCTATTCCCTGTGACGTGACACAGATCATGATGAAATTTTTTTTCTGCGTGATTCGAGTTAACGAGAAATTGACGAATGTTGGAAAACGGTAGGAGAATATGTTGAATATAATGATGTCGAATTCTGGGGGTCGTTCCTGGGGAAATTGGGGTCATACATATTTATATGACTGTTTCAATAAGATCTTCTGTGATATTGATATCATCGTGAAGGGATACCAACTCGGGATTGTGAATAACAGTTTGTGTTTTTCTGAATTGGTCTGTTAGACTTTTCCAAATGGTAGATTCGAGATATGAATATATCATTTTCTGGCGATGGCGTGAAGTGCGGTATTTTACCTGAGCTAAAATCGCAGCACGCAGCATGAAAAATATATCTTGTCTTTCCGAAAAATTTCTCCTTCTGCCTGAACGAACATAAAAAATGTGAATGATTCGAAGATACCACAATACCCAATAAATAAATAACATATTCTTTGTATTTGAGGACTTTTGCCAGTGCAATGAAATATTCAGGTATTTAATTTTTGAGCGCTCTGCCCACTTCAATGCCTTCAAAAGCTCCTGACTTCAGAGTTTAGGTGACCTATTTCTATTTGGTTTCTTGTCGACATTAAGATCTCTGGCCGCAATAATTGATATATCAAATGAAACTCACTACACAAAGCGTAATCACCGGTATTCGGAGATCAACGGCTTGGTTCTCTGATTTTTGAACTGTCAAACCGAGTTGATTCTAGAATCTAGATCAACCTCCGATCATCCGGTGATTACGTTTCGTGAAACCCACCGTCAATATCTTGAAACGGCTTTTAATAACTGGTGAAGGTTAAGAATTTTGAGTGCAATATTCACTGCAATACCAATACTCGGTAGGAAATCTATTGTGAGCACTTGAATAGAGTGTCACGTAATTGAAAATATCTAACACCGAAAATACACCACAACCCTTCTGTTACAATGAGAAGTGGAAAATTGAATTATAAAGGTTTTTCCAATAAGATGTATTATTTTGACACTCGAAGAAAATGCCACTTTTTTTGGTAAATTATCGGATGTTTATTTCATTACGAGGAAGAAGGTATGTTGTTGAAAATGCAAAATAAACATCAGCCAAATGACCAGCACGACTACGACTACAAGACGGTATCTTTTTCATGAAATTTTCCATAACCAAATCGCAGAGTGGGTGCCCTGTGTCCTTCACGAATTCCAGCTTTGAGGTCTTGAATTGACGCTGGGCTCTTGGCGTAGCCTTCTCTTTCACATGGCCCCGAAGGAAGAAGTCGCAAGGAGTTAAATCACAAGATCCAATAGCCAATAGGATACTTCTTCAAAGCCTAGACATTCTTAACATTTTTAATTTAATTCATTCAATTTTTGGATATCAAAATGGGCTTGGAATTAAACCCCAAAAAAGAACAAGACAGATTTTTGAACAGAATGTCATAGTTGATATCAATACTGATACTTGTATAAAACTTCAGGGATGTGCATCAATGTCTAGGCAGATGGCTATATATTCTCTCCTAATCCATATAACTTTCCCCATCCACCAGCAGATGTTTCTTCAACCAACGGATGTAGAAATGGCTCCGGGATCGTGCGATAAATATTAATATCCCAATATGTATATACAACATAAATAATCGTCAGAAAGGAAACGGGGCCCAAATAAAATTCACGAAAGGTGCCGAGAAAGCCCTAAAATCGAAAACCGGCAAACACAAACAATCGCTACCTTATCGGCCCAATAAAATTTTATCTGCCCATAATTTTGGAGTGACTCCGGAGTATTTGAGTCAATGTTATTTTCCATGGACTCATATATTTTTTGAATGTTGCATGTTCTCATAAATGTCTATATCTTGTATGATTCCATATGGATATACTGCTCTTTATTCATTCCCTTGATTGAATAAAACTTGAACATTCCAATGAATTCAAGTAAGGACATGCTTGGAATTTGGTATCTTCTCTACATGGTTTTAACCAAATTATCGAGAATATCCTGGTATGTTGAAAAAGTCGTGACAAAAGAGCTCAAAGTTGTTGACGCTTATATCCCTTACTTTTGACGAGGCAGTTTGTAATGTCATTTGGATTATAGTACACACTATAAGGAATATACCGTGCATCCATTGAATTAAACAAATACATATACAGGCTCCTGCAAAAGTGTGTTCTTCTTCCATAGCTGCCGAACCAGACATCTCAGAGATTTAGTTGAAAAGTAAACCTCTTGTACCTTCATTTCTGCATCTCAGGAAATTAATTTCTGATATACAGGGTGTCCCCGATAAATGTAATTCAACAAATGGATGATTTTTTTTAATGGATCACCCCATATATTTTTACATATTTTCAATGACCTTCATTACCTCTTTCATGTCGCAAAATCTTAGGGACATTTTTTCAACAGTTCAGATCTTATTCGAAGAAAACTGCAAAAAGGTGAGGAAAAAGCAGTTCAGTAAAAGTCTTCTGACGATTTCCAGAAGCGATAGTAACATGAATTTGAACTAAAAGTTTTTTAATTGAAGGATTTGCCTTGACCTGTTCCTAAACGACAAACCTGTCATATACAGGGTGTTTGTTATTGAGGTCCAAATATGGAGAACTTAAAATCATTATTTCTCGATTCTTCAAATAGAACAGAATGCAGAAATGAAGGTACAAGAGGTTTACGTTCCAGCTAAATCTCTGAGATGTCTGGTTCGGCAGCTATGGAAGAAGAACCGAAGAACGCACTATTGCAGGACCCTGTAGAGTGTAGACGCAATCTTTTCTAGCGAGTACAAACCCACATACCTGTCACTATCTCGAAGTTTATTTGCTATTCAGGACAGACTTTTTGACTCAGGTTTTGAGCAAATATGTACATTCAACTATGATATGCAATATCTAATATTTACCATATCTTATCTCCAGAATCCTCTGAATGCATTGTGAAAAAATATTTTTCCGAGTAACATTTCCGTATTTTCATATTTGTAAGTAGGTAAATTCTCTGCAAGTCCCCATGAAATATGGAACTGTGTCGGAGGCACGTTCATTTGAATGACGCTATATTTCACACCTTCTGGCGCGAGGGCGGTATGAATGTGTCAGTTTGTTCTTGAAAATTATTATTGCATACTCCTGAATATATGGATCGTTTGGACGATGTTTATGGATCAACTATGACTATGACGTGAGATTGTAAAGTTGAAAGATTAGGATACATACATCCGAGATATTGGTGTGGATATTTTTTTCAACTCTTGGTGGACAGCTTTTTTTCTATGAAAGGAATCTCTCTGAAATATAAGTTCATACTTGTCCGACAAATATTATTGAGTTTAAAAACTCAAAAAAAGAAACGTCGTTTTCGATTTGTCGGACAAGAAAAACGCCAAATTATTTTGTCGGACAATTGATGCATTTTCATATTTCAAATGGTTATATCAACTGATTCTGAAAAAATCAGGAATGTATGTATAATATAGAAAATGCGATTTTCAGTCATGTTAATAGTGGTAGACACGCTCAAAGCCACACTATTTTTGTCGGACAATCATGATTCCTCATTTCTCCCAGATTGTTTTTATGATTACATTTTACAAAAAAGAGTATGTATGATTTAAAAGAATCGAAAATATGGTCGACTCACGAGAGGTTTGATGCAAAAAAGCCGCGACTACAGAAATTTTCACATAGAAAAAATGTGGTAGACTTTACTTAATTAAGCTATACAGAAAGGATGAAAACTTCATTAATAATTCGCAATTTGTCCCACCGGTACGTAGACTATTCCTGTTTATAATGGAATAAACATCCGATTTCATATTTATCTAAAAACATTGCATTTTTTCAATGTCAAAATAACACTACCCGTTGGAAAACCATGTTATTTATTTTATCAACTAATATTTCAGATTATTTTCCCTCATTCACAAAATGAGTGATCTACATTTGAAATAGTTCAATAAAATTTTGAGGTTCCAAGCCTTGACGTATTAATCTTCGAAATTCTCCAAAAGAATAAAGGCTTAAAATTAGTAAACAACTTCTGATATGAAATCTTTAATTTTGCTCGAATCGGACGACAGTTTCGGAGATAGGGTTTTCTCTATTTTCAGGTTATCATAAAATTCTGAAACAAAAATGATGAAAAAATTACTAAAAACAAGGTAAAAAGTGAAATACACGGTGAAGAGTGGAACAAAACAAAAGCCATCCACCATTACAAAATTGACCTCAAACAAGGGAAATACATTAAAAGGCCAGATAATTGCATCTTGAGCGTTACAAACCAAATACAGAACGATGAAATGTGTCAAGTTCCACAAAAACTTAGGTGTGATATAAAAAATAAAAAGAACAAATACATTGAGAACTACGTCAAGTCTCTATGGTCTAACCTTACTTTCAATAAATAAACAAACAGAATAAACAAGGAAACTAAAAATCTAAAAGTAATTTTTGCTGTCTCATATCCGTAATCTCCGTCCTGCAGTTGACGTTATTGAAATTGAGGTGTAAATGCAAGGACTCAAGGATTAGTCTTTTTTATAGAAAGGACAACGGTGTAATATGCGTGTTTCCTCAAATTTGAATTTATGACCCGTACTTAAAGAGTGATGAGCCAAACCCGAATGGTATTCGTTGTTACATCTAATATCATATTGGTGTTGATATAATCTCTTCTTCAAATATTGTTTCGTTTCACCAATGTAGCATGAATCACAAACTCCGCAGTCTACCTTACAAACAACACCACTGTTTGACATAATTGTATCAGTATCCTTTATGGGCCTACCACACGCTCAAGCTTCACCACAGTTTGGCTTGCGCAAACCGGCTTGAACACTGAACACTGAGCGTGTGGTTGGGAAAACTGTATACCGCGCAAACCCCACGACTTGGCTTGTGTAACTTTCGACCTGCCTGAAATTTTGCCTGTGCAAGCACGGCTTGCGCAAAAGTTCTTCGTTCGGATGCATTGTTATCGTGTCGACATCTTCGTAAATAAAGAGGCTTGCACGTACTTAACTGTGCTGTGTGGTAGCAACTGTTGTGTTCAAGCTTTACGTACGAGATGCCTGCGCAAGCCAAACTGTGGTGAAGCTTGAGCGTGTGGTAGGCCTATTAGCCATAGCGGAGTGAAATGGAAGTTTTATAAATGTTTTGTTTTCGGAAACGATGTTAATTTGTGAGGGTGATGATCTCGACGATTTCAACCGATTAATGCGTCCTTTCATATGAGGTTCCTCCAACCTAGTGGGAAAAGAGAAAAAAGACTAATCCTTGAGTCCTTGCATATCCACCTCAATCCCAATAACGTCAACTGCAGGACGGAGATTGCGGATTTAACTTTTAGATTTTTAGTTTCCTTGTTTATTTTGTTTATTTATTGAAAGTTAGGTTAGACCATAGAGACGTGACGTAGTTCTCAATGTATTTGTTCTTTTTATTGTTTATATCACACCTAAGAGTTTGTGCTAACTTGACACATTTCATCTTTCTGTAAGTATTTGTTTTGTAACGGTCCAGATGTAATAGGGATGTTGACACATGTTACAAATTCATATAAATTGAGGTTTTCCACATTGAAGGTAGTTTTTGAAATACTAAAAAAATATTTTAGTGATCTAATTACTCTCATCAAATTAAATAAAATCGATTTAAAACGTGTAATCTATTACTGTTTATCACGTGACTGCAAACACGAATGAGAATACGTTACGTCACTGTACTGTAAACAAGCTAACCTATAACCTTACTGTCATCACGAATACGAACGTATCACCAGCGAACTATTTCACGATTATTTGTTATTACGCAAACGATTTGTTCGCAAGAAATTACACAAGATCAGTTCGCTTTGACAGCTGTTTACCCTATAGTGACGTCATCATAATCACTTCGTTTCAGCGGGAATTTTGAAAACTATTTTTATTTACGCATTTTTTATTGGTATTTGCTAAATTTTTCCATGAAAATATTTTTTTCGTGTTTGTATAGGGCTTATCTACAAATTAAAATCATTTCCAAAAAATAGTCAACATCCCTATTATCTGGCCTTTTGATGTATTTCCCTTGTTTGAGTTCAGTTTTGTGATGGTGGGTTGCTTTTGTTCTGTTCCACTCTTCACCGTGTATTTGACCACATATTTCCTTTGTTTTTTAGTAATTTGTTCCATCATTCAAAATTTTTTGATGACCTGAAGATGGAGAAAGCCTTTCTCCGAAACTGTCGTCCTATTCGAGCCAAATTAAAGATTTCATATCAGAAGTTGTTCACTAATTTCAAGCCTTCATTCTTTTGGAAAATTCCGAAGAAATAGTTTAATGATTAATGTACAAAAATATTAATTCATACTGATGACTGCTTCGCGTTTTCTGGTCGGTCACTGGAACCTAGTACAGTGCAGTAGCTGTTGATATCGACTATGTGTGTACAAAAATTCTGTAATTTAAACGGTTCCCGAAATATTAGCAAAAAACTGAAAAAAATAAGAATTTTCAATACCAATCTCGGGAACGAAGACCCGAAAGAAAAAAAGAAAAAATGGAAGAGAAACAAAAACTTTTATTTTTCCATGAGAAATTTACAGTGGACCTTTGAGACACTTATAAAGGAACACCCTGTGAAGTTTAATCTAACGAGCGCTGGAATGAAGCAGTAAATCAGTAATGAAATCAGAGTAAATCATAAAACAATAAAATATAATAATAGTACATTGTTTACCGGGTAGGAAAAGCGTAACATTCCTGGACGATTGTGAAAATTGCTAAGACGAGGCGCAAGCCGAGACTTGGCAACACAGAGTCCAGGAATGTGCTTTTCCTACGAGGTGAACATACTATTTTTCCGCAAATCGTTAAAAATTCGACAGATTCCAATTAATTCTGATGAAATCGCGAATTATTCAATTCATAAATAAATGATGCTTCGAAATTCGTATTGAAATTGGTTATGTTACTATGGAAACGTACTCATGTTGAATTGTCAAAGTTGACGCATATAATTAATTTAATTGCAAGTGTTCTCGAATTTAAAACAGTGTAAAATGATAAGTGATGATGAATTTGCTATTTCTGGGACTCCTCCAGAGCTGGTTGATGCAGTGAAAATACTGCTTCTTTAGAATAAGTGCCAAAGGAATCATAAGAAAAGTTCGTATATGCATATGTCGAACCAACTGTAGGAAATATCATTTCCTTACAGTAAGGAAATGAATATTTCCTGACAGTTAGGAAATCTTGACTTTTTCTATGACCAATTTTGACTGGGATGTCAAAATTTCCTAGCGATTTGCGGAAAAGGCCTTTATTCAATTTCGTGGAATAAAAATATTCGTATTTGGTACAAATTGAGGCAAAAAGAAATTGGAAGGGCGAGATACAGAACACTTCAAATTGAAAGAAAAAAAATTTCAACATGCAGTTCACAGTAACTCATGGATTTTTCAATATCGAATTTTTCACTGATGGAAATCAACTGAGGATACTTACATTACAATTGATATAGGTTGAACAACTGATGAACCAGTGTTCAAGAACTCCTGAACCCAATTCAGTGCGTTTCTCGAATTGTTTCCAAAGAGCATAATGAATTTAACTCAATCAAAGCGATTGTGAACCAGAAGATGAAAACGTCCGGCATGAAAATATTGATTTTCGGCATTTCGACGAAAATCGGGATATGAAATGCAAGGAAATTCCTTCTGTGCGCTTTATTCAATTTGTCGAATCAGCTGTCGAATGGTTGGAGTTTCGAAATGCGGATTCAACCGGAATAGAATTCCTCCCTCGGTTTCAGCATTTCCGCACCCTCGCTTCCCAATTAAATATTAAAACGAATTAATTACCACTTCATTTGATAATTTCAGCGTCTCTTGTCAATTATTTTTGACTAAATGGTAACTCGACAGACAAGAACGGCCACCCCACTCTTTCGCTTCGTAGATGATGAAAAAATATGGGAGGATCATCCACGGCCTGAGATTCATTAGTTGCGGCTTCCTTTCCACCGTATCTTTGCTCTGAGGGGGACTTTTGAAATGTTTTATCAAGAAAACAAGCGAAAAAAGAACAGAATTCGTCTCAGAGCTTTTTATCGGGGCTTATTTTGCAACGTTAGCTCTGGAATATTTCTATTCTGAATTCTTTCCGGAGATTGCAAACGAGCTTTTTTATGGAAGAAGTAAGAGAATGTTTTACTTTGATGGTATGAAGCGGCATATTCGGCGAGAAAACATCGTTTGATATTTCTCATTTTTCCACGTTGTGTGGACTACGAGATACAAGATTCAGAGCTGGCGAGGGAATTTCTTTGCATTTAATCAATTATGTACCTACTTAGTTTTTCAGAATGTTAATAAATATACAGGGTTGGGATAAAGTTTGGCACCAAATTAATATCTTTAAAACGAAACGGGCGATATTTTTGAAATTTGGCAGCTGAGTGTAATGGACCACAATGCATCTGAAGAGCATTTTTCTTTAATGAGATACTTCCGGTTTAACCGGAAATGACAAAAAAATATTTAAATGGGACACCCTGTATATTTCTGCAGATTCTGAAAGAGCACTTTGTTTCGGATCTGTCCATACCAGGTTCCATGTAAAAATTGCAGGAATTGAGACAACGGATTCTTGATGAATGTGCATTAATACATGGAGAAGTCTTGAGAAAAGTTACTCAAGAATTTGTTAATAGACTGGCATATTGTCAGGAGCTGAATGGCAAGCACTTCGAACATTTAAAATGATTTTCTTTTAATTATTTTCAATAAACTTTTTTACTAGTAAAAGCCCTGTATTTCTTCTCTTTATAAATTTTCATGAAAAATACGTCATGAAGAGCAGAAAGAGTTATCTACTACGAAGTATTTCGTTTTGTTTCTCACTATTGATACAAATAACAACGATTTATTTATTTGAATGGATTTTTTCTCAAATGTACAAAAAGACTGAATTTCTTCTTTTTACAGAGAATTTATACATGGAACCCGATATGGACAGATCCGAAACAAGGTCCACTGCCAGAATCTGCAGAAATATACAGGGTGTCCCATTTAAATAAAAATTTTTTTTGTCATTTCCGGTTAAACCGGAGTATCTCATTAATGAAAATATGCTCATCAGATGCATTGTGGTCCATTACACTCAGCTGCCAAATTTCAAAAATATCGCCCGTTTCGTTTCAAAGATATTAATTTGGTGCCAAACTTTATCCCAACCCTGTATATACGACCTCTTGGAACCATAGACTTATCATAGACTCAGGATAATATGTCTATGCTTGAAACCAACCAAATTTCATTTTCATATCTCGACCGGTTCCAGAGCAATGAATAAATAGTCTGTTTTCAAGTACAACTTTAACAACCCGTATCTCGGAACACGAATCATTGCAGACAAATGTCATTATTTTTTCATGTAGGATCACTTCCTGAAGTTTGTCACACTTATTTACTAACTCCTTGATTTTCCTCCTCAAATTTCCTTCAATATTTCCTGAGTAGATGAATCTGTACTAGGTTATTAATAAATTTGAAGTGTCTATCTGTTGGTTCCAAATATCTGAAAATTTTTAAGTTAATTGAGTTCTCTTCACGCCATCTAAACTTAAACAATCCTAAAAAAAATTTGTATGACGAAAAAAAGAGAAGAAAAATTTATCTAATGAAATAGAAATTCCCAACAGAAGTTTCAAGCTACAATTTGGTTCCCCTCCCAATTATGATCAGCCACCATCTTCAAAATATATAGAAGACTGATTGAAAACTAAACTTTCAGTTCTCTGAGGACAAAATTTCATCTTCTATGATTTTTTACACGAAAAGATATCATCACAAAATTACTACGAAATGGTTGAACACATTTTAACCTGAAAACACACTTCTCTTCTCAAATTTGGGCCAAGGTCACCACATACATTGAAGATTAATTTCCAGCAAACAAAACATTGTGAAAATCGATTGCGGTAAAAGAGTTTCCTTTTGAATCTCAACTCAGAACGCAAACATTCTGAAAATACACAGGGAAAGTCCCCCAACTGAACAACATATACCGAAGGGAAGCATTAATTTCCGCATACAATTGTAAGTTATGGGTCTGTATGGTGGGATGAAAAAGGTTTACCATAGGGAAACAAGCCAGCATTCGGTTTTCGAACCATCAGTAAAAAATTTCCTAGTTTTTTATGAATATTGAATGAGAATATATTTCCATATGGTAAGCTTGATACGAAACTCATGATAACGTACAGAAAATGTTTAATCATTCTGATTTTCGTCCGAAAGAGAATATTAGATGAAGCATAAACATGAAATTCAGTACCTACCTAGTATGGTATGAATATTTTAATTATATCCCTCTCATATTTGCAGTATATACATATTATGAATATTTTAATAGCTTTTAATATCTTTTCATTATGCCCTTCATGGTGTTTTGGTATGACTTCTTTGAAGGAGATGTTTTCCACTCGACGTACAAAATTGGACATGCTCCCACAGATAAAATGGAAGGGGGAATTAGGCAATGCAAATGCTATTGAAACGCGGCAGTTTCAAAAAATCCATTGATGAAATTTCGAAAATCATTGACTAGGGGTCAAAATGTTTTGAGTGCTCGTTTATCCACCTTTCTGGTTGATTTGCACTTTGCAGTTCAAGAATCCAATTTGAAATAATTTATGGAAGTCTCAATAGAAATTGACAAAATATTGAAACGACGAAAATAACTAATGCCTGTTATAACTCACTCTTATACAAATAGGAAAAATTAAATTGCTAACGAAATGAATAGAAAGGTCGGATCGATCGGGAACACTATTTTAGACATCAAGATAACATTCTTGCCTTCCATTTCTATATTTCTTCGGCCTTTGGGTGTAAATATCCAAACACTGGATTTGGAAAACGTGAATTTTTGACGTTTTTACGCGATTCGATTTTCGACCACAGAGATCGCTTTTGTCAACTGTTCTCAATTTTGAAAATGAAGATTAATTCAAATTTAACTAAAGATGTCGAAGACAAAGTAAAGTATTCAATTAGCGGTAATGGTCATAACACACATGATGAATTATACCACTCGCCTGACGGCTCGTGATGAAAAATTCATATGCGTGTGTTATGACTTACATCACCGCTCGCTGAATAAGATTCTATTAGATAAATTTAGCATTTTATACAAAACACACCTTCGCCGGAAAAACTTCAACGAAATAATTCAATAACGAAGCGCGCAATCAAAATTTCGGGAAATCAATACTAGAATATACTGCATAATTGGATATCGGCAGATATGGCGAAATCTGACTGCTTCCAATTTTAACTCATAAATACGATTTTCACCCCTGCACATCCATCGGAATTCGTAATGGGTTCACTTCTTGATAAACGGTGACTTTTTCAGGATGCATTTTCCAACTGCTTCCACTTCCAGAAATGGAATTCATCACTATAACGTATCCCGTTCAGCACTTAGGTCTTTTGGGAAATACGATATTGCCTCCTACCCTGCAGCGCAGGCAGTTTCCTCGAATTTATGCTTAGCGTCACCTTTGTGAAAGAATAAATTTGACATAGTCCCATTTCCCCCTTCATACGTTACTTCCAGGCGACAATGGCCAATTTTTGGTAGAATATGAATATGCGTTTTTTCATCTCTGCTGATTGATGGGGTGATATTTCCAGTTGGAATTGGCCAAAACGTCTTCAATAGAAGACACTCCATCTATAGCAAATAGAATGTTGCAACATAATTCGCAAATCGGAGTTATCTTTTTTGTTAACTGAATTCAAAGAAAAACTTACGCAACAACTTGGTTTGAATTAAATTCGGATAACCTAATTTGGTTAGAAACTTTTTCATCTCTTGTATTTTTCTCGTTAAATGTACCGTTTTGAAATAAAAAATAAAATGTAAATTGCCCTTTCCCGACATGTGATGATTTACATTTTATTCTTTATTCCAAAACTGTTCATTTCAGGAAAAAAATACGAGGAATGAAAAAGGCTATACGAATTTGATTATATTCAAGACATTGCGAAAGTTTTTCTTCAAATCGTCATTCTTCCGCCTTCTTTGAACCGCGATCATGTAAATATTGATATGAAGTTAACGTATGTGAAATAAATATAAGAAATCATTCTTAATAGGTATTCAGATGTTTGAGTTTTGACCCTACATTTCTATAATAAACTACCCTTTATTTTGAACAAGGAATCACCCTTTGAAATTTTTCGCATCAATTCAGAAATACCCTCTATTTCGAAACTTTCGGTTTCTTAATCGATTGGTTGAAAGAATTTTTGAAAGAAATCTCTCTACGATGGCCAAAATACACCTCCTGGGATAATGAAATTAGAAATGACCTTTGTTTTAGCGAACAGTTTGTCCATATCAAAGTATGTTCTACGAGTGCTCCTTTGTTCTGTGTTCTTTGATGCGTGTATGAATGCTCCTTTTATTGGCCCTAATATAAACTTTCTCACAGTCGCAAGATGTTTTATAAATAACTACTGGAAAAAGTGGATTCATTTGAACTTGTCGTTTTTTCAGAAGTTCGTCAATTTTTGTTTGTTATCGATATGAAATTAGACGGAGAGATTTATTTATGAAATTGGAGAATACATTTTGCTTTCACTGGTCACTAATACACACTGAAGAATAGATCAATAATAATTGCAAACAAGTATAAAAACATCTTTGAGAAAGTAGCATTTCCCGGCCTTGTCCGGAAAATACGTACTTCCCGGTCTAGGCCAGAAAGAAACACTTCGTTGTTGTCATTGTTGATCATTACCATAGCAACGAAATAACGGCTGACAGTTCTGTTTTGTTCAATTCAGATGAGAATTAAAATAAGAAAGGACATAATGATTGTTGAAACTTTTAAAATTTTCTCGAGACGCTCCTGGAAGTGCGTCCCACATATTATGAAACACCCTGTAATGTTCGAAAGTTTCAGGTGGAAATTTCATAAGCTCAATTCATTTGAAAAAACTTATCGTGGCTACAGTGAAATAGTGAAACAAAAAAAAAATTATCAAAAACAGTACTCTCTCTCTGGCACAATCTGGTAAAAACCTTAGTGGCTACTGATAATGCGGAAGGGATTCTTATCATTTAGTTAAATCACTTATTTATTTCCATTCCCTTGGACGAATTATCTTTACTACTGAAGACGTTTTTGTGTCGGTAACTTCGAGTAGAAATATCTTCATAAAACCACGCATCTTCCGTAGAATCTTTAGCGTAATGCGAATCCAACATTTTGTACAATATCACTTAAAGTCACCACCGAGACGCAGTTATTATGTGGAACAAAGGTGGCTCTGTAGTTCTATCTTGGTGGGGAAGTGAGGAAAATAACCTTTATAGTTATGAACTGAAGGGGCCACAAGAATTCATAAAACGAGACGCTGGCTGTTCTGTTTGACTGACTAATAACCTTCACGTTCAACTCATTTCGTTTGTAAACGGCCCTCTTTATGGCCCTCAATTATAATTATATGCATTAAATTTGGAACACATTCCACCTCGGCTGTCACATATAAGAAATTTATAATTTTCAACTGAGCAGATTTTTCTTTAATAATAAAAGGACTCGTTTCTATTCCTCGTTGTGATAGATTTTTCCACTTTATGCTCAATGAATAAGAAGAATTATTAGCTCTTCAGGAAAGATAATGAGGCTGGGTCATAAACATTGAGAATTTCTCATCCACATTCTGCAAATTTTCCACTTCAATTTTCGAAAATATGTATTTTCGTCCAGCAGGATTAACCATGAGCATTAAAGAAATTTTTTTTTAATAATTCACGCTTTCAAAATATTCTCCGAAAGGTTTTCGTACTTTGAATTGTCGTTATACAAATTATATTATATTATAAATTATGAGTATGTAATTCATTTGCGATAAAAATATAGGAAAACCACATTATCCTCACCAGACTGCACTAGAAAAGGGGAAATGTTTTCCGATTGTATGTATGTATGTCTATTTCTTTTTCACGCTCTACAGCCCGATCGGCTCGATTGATTTTAACCTATAAGGTTTTGAAGTTTGTTAATAATTATTCATTTAGTTTTATTCCATTGTTTGACCTCTTTTGAATGTCTGTTGGTTTTTATTATGTTATTATTTGAATAAAATTTTCAGTTGCGATATCATTTTTTGTGTCGGCTGGATACGGGGGTTAAAATAATCCTAAGGTTACTTCTGAGAAAATGTGAGGTATTCAATTGTCCACATTATTGTTGAAAAAATCCAGGGTGAGAAATAATTATTTTAAGTTTTTCATATTTGGACCCTAATAACGGACACCCTGTATATGACAGGTTGATCGTTGAGGAACCGTGTCAAGGCAAATCCTTCAATTCAAAAACTTTCACATCAAATTCATGTTACTATCGCTTCTGGGAATCGTCAAAAGACTTTTACTGAACTGCTTTTTCCTCACCTTTTTGCAGTTTTCTTCGAATATGATCTGTACCGTTGGAAAAATGTCTCCAATATTTCGCGTCATGAAAGAGGTAATGAAGGTCATTGAAAATATGTGGAAATATATGGGGTGATCCATTAACGAAATCATGCATTTGTTGAATAACATTTATCGGGGAGACTCTGTTTATCAGAAAATAATTTCCTGAGATGCAGAAATGAAGGTACAAGAGGTCTTCTTTCCAACGAAATCTCCGAGATGTCTGGTTCGGCAGCTATGGAATCAATTCTTGAATTCATGACTGAGATGCTGTGTCTCCTCTTTCTATGGTCTAAGGGCCGGTATTATAAAACAAGTTCAATCCTCGGTTCAGCCCAAATCCGCCGTCGACTGTCGATTTCAGTTTTATATACATCCAACCTCAGAATCAACCCGAGATTGACTCAACCGGTGAAGATAGCTCCATTTGAGATTTGAACCGAGGATTGAAACGTTTGACGTTTCTAGATGGCTGACAACTTACCTCACTTTATGTTAAAAACAAAATATTTTGTGTCGGCACATTGAAGTTGCTTGGGATGAAAATATTATATTATAATGAGAAAAATCATTAACGGTATTCAGACGGATTTTTTCGAATTCCGGAAAACTCCCAACTAATATTATATTATGTTGTATTGATAGAATGCCTGATATTAATCACAGTCTTCTGTAGGTTTGCTATGTATTAATAACTAGCTGGCCCGGCGAACTTTGTTTCGCCTAAATAATACCTATACTATGGCCATCTTTATCTTAAGAAGGCCGTGCCTATACTTACTGTAGATTTCACAACGTAATCACCAGTGATCGAAGATCAACGGCCTGGTTAGATTTCTGAACTGTCAAATCGAGTTGATTCAAGATCAAGCTCCGATCACCAGTGATGATATGCTTTGTGAAACCCACGTTAAAGTTGTATAAACTTACCATTGCTATTTTTTCAAGCAGGAGATAAATTAGGCATAATAAGAGTTCTGTAAAATGTCATCTGTCAAACGTCATCTGTCAATAGTCATCGTCATCTGTCAAATGTCATGTGTCAAATTTCATCTGTCAAATGTCATCTGTCAAACGTCATCTGTCAAATGTCATCGGTCGAACGTCATCTGTCAAATGTCATCTGTCAAATGTCATCTGTCAAACGTCATCTGTCAAATGTCATCTGTCAAACGTTTTCAATGGATATGAGCTGTCACACAAAACAGAAATACAAAAATAATATATCAATTACTAATTATGGGCAATTTTGAATTCAGTTATTTCCGCAAATATATTTATTACCCAAACATAAATCAAAAACATTTCAGAAATATAGAGAAAAGATGAAAATGGACAATGCACGATTGATGCTGATCGTCACAATCCGATTCACTTTATATTCCGGTAAAAATTCACTGTTCCACCAACTTGATCTGATAATAGCCTTCCATGTTATTATAAGTTCTATGCAAATTACACAATAATTGTATACATCGCCATTCATACTCTAGTCTTTACCATTTCTGAATTTCCTACCCTTCAAGAAAATGAAAAGCACCGTTGCCAGACTACTTCTTCATGGCTTATAACTTCACAACGTTCTATTTTATCAAAAATAGCGAGTCCTTATCTCTCGTTCTATTTTATTATTGCATTTCTATTGAATACCGTGGAACTTCGTTCTACCATGGAATATTCTTATACCGTTGTTAGGTATTCTGTGGTAAGACCTACTGCACTTTTAACTATTCACTCGACATGCGATTCTGTGAAAGGAAAACTACCGTAACCTCCTTTGTCCAAATGTCAAAACCTACATAAGTACTCTATGATTGCTCGAGAAAAAGGAAGGCTTTTTTTCTTTTCTGTAGGATTTTTTGGGAATATTTTGTTATATAAACCTTGCCCTAACAATAATAAACACAACAAAAAAGGAATTGTCCAATTTGGTGCGATCGTTTGAACAATATGGCATTTCGAAGTTTTGAACCAACCATAGATCGCCTTTTATTAATATAGATTCATCTTTGCTGTTTGGAAAGATATTTCCAAATTGAAACTGAATTTTTGTGTCTTATCTTCGAGGGATAGAACTGCCAGGTTTCTGTATGTTTATAAGATCAAAAATGACTAGTAATGAAAATAATGAGATAACTGCAAGACATTTAAGAGATAGTTACGATAGTGAATATAGTTTATAGTTTATAGTAAAAAGGGGTTACAGTTCACTGCGACCTTAAGGTCTATTGTGCCCCCTGACAGAGCTGTTATCATCGTGCCTCCTACAGCTCGCCCTCCAGTTCCAGAGATTTGATGAAATCCAGAATCTGGGACGGCTTCAAGGAGGATAACTCCCCACTTCTACAAGTTTCTTGTCCAAAGCACTCTTTCCTTTGGCTTGCAATGGCATAGCATTCCGTAATCAGGTGAATAAGAAAGATACCAATCAAATGATTTCACATTTCCTTTCGACCACTTCAAAGATGGCACGAAGAAGAGATTTTGATCAAATAAAAAACTCTTTTGTGATCAGGTGGATCTGAATGAGCTGAATCTTTTCAGAGTTGTTAACCACATTTGGAGATTTTTGTGGTATACATATAGATCAACATCAGAAAAAAGTCAGAAAGTTGTGAAATGTCTAGAACCTAGAACTTTCGACATTATCAAAAAGTATTCTAGTGCTTATTTTATCATTCTATCGAAATGCCAAGCAATCGACAGGAATAACGACTAACAAGGAAAAGGTTGTATTGACAGACCAATTTTCGGTGTATTAGAACCGTGTTGTTGGAGCACACTCACCGTTCTAGAGGGGTTTCTTGATTATTATTACATAGTACAGGTGCATGTTTATTTTTAAGTTGTGAAAATGCTGAATGCTTCAGGTGTGAAAAAGATTACTTTTCTTCAAATTTACAAGTTGGAATTTCCAAGCTTAGAAATTTGGTTATTCTCATCTTTTTTAATATAGGTACTCTAAAGAAAAGATTGATGACACCGTTCCCATCTCGCAGATAAATGGATGATCAATTATTAAAAGAAGCTCACATATGAAGTATGAAAGAACATTTCCCATTCTTTCATTCGGGATCTGATTACATGTAAAAACCACTATTATTTTTGTGGCTTGCGGAGTCCTGCATAATATTGCTATAGACTGATTCTATTCATGACTCTCAATCTGAATAAAGCGAAAGTTAATCAAAAATAAATGTTATCTTTAAATTTAATTCGTATTTATATACTCAATCAAACATGATCAAGAATGATTTGTTCCTATCCTAAATAGAACTACATTCTTGTACGACTAAATGTTAATGCAATTTTATTGGATGTTTTGTATTGTCCTAGCTCTTATTTGGTTACTTGGCATAAGAGTTTGGGATAAGACTTTCCAGAATATCAAAATTGTACGAACTCAGATCATTCGTGTCAAATATACGTGATAAAGACTACATCGTATTTTCCAATAGCTTCGAGTGAAGAAAATTCCTACGAAGTCCGTCCTCATTGCATAAATTTAAAATTTCTGATTAATTTGTTTTGATGGGGCTGAAGGACCTCGGTCGATTGCCTGTTGATACTAGTTGTCAATAAAGATCAATTATTATTATTATTGTTTTGATTTAGATTTAGATTTCTCTAAATTCTCTGCCGTGACTGTGACAAAAGACGGAAATATTCGAATTGGCTTCTTGTATTTTCTTTATTAGACTACGATTATTGAGTTTATCAAAATATGGTATGAAAAAACGTGCCAAAATACTTCGGAAAATACGATTCAGGTTAGCCAACCCAAAGAAAGCGATCTCAATCCCAGGTTGTTCAACCGATGCCGCATAGACGTTTATAATATCGAACTTTTTCCAACCGAGGGTTGACTTCCAGTCCTCGTTTGAGTAACCTCCAATTGAACGTGCCCTTTATAATACCGGCCTGAGAGAACAATATATTTTTTGTATTCATGTAAACGTTGCATAGCGTCAAAAATCGTCTTCAATACCGTGGCGTATTCTAAAGGTATAGTTCAACCAGGATTACCAGAATACAATGAAAAGCGTAGGTGATATTGCTCGTAATTTCAGTTTATGTCTAAGGTGTCAGTTTCGAGCTCATGTTGTGTCAACAAATATTCCCAAATAAATGAGAAAACATTTGCACGTGTAACATCGGAATAGTCAATATTATAACACATATTGTTGTTCGCAAGAATGACATGAAACTGTAATCAACACAATGTATTGAAGAATATATGCTGGAAAATATTGTAGCAAAGACATGTTTATAAGAATTTAGAGGTATAATTATAGGATACAAACATCAGGAAGTTTTCATTACAGTTCAAAAATAAAACTGACAACATTCAGTTCTTTGATGTCTCTAAATCAGAGGCTGATCCAAAATGCCTTTAATGAATTTTCACTGTATCAGTATGATGAGGAATAACTCAAAAACGGCGTATTTTATGTAAGAAAATATTATAAGATACCAGAAAGATATTCAATAAGCGGATCCAAAGCAGAAGTTTCATTAAAATAATATATCCTTGATCTCTGTCTGCAAACTATCGAAGGGTCGATATTGCAGCTTGGGCAAACCTTTCGTTTCGTCGAAATGTCAAATGTCACAGTTCGTATTATCCATATGTAGCATAAGGTCCCTCGTTCCGCCTCATTCAACATATCGACATGTTTGTGTTTTCATCTACTCGTGACTGGTCGTTTAATGAACCGAACATGTGTTAACCATTACGGAAAAATGTTGTTATCGCTAATGTAAACATTTGAAAGGCAAACAAATATACCTTGAAAAGATGATCAATTTTTGTGTCACAGTGACACGTTCTTGAAGAAGAGAAAGATGTAGGTACCAACTTGGGAAGTCAGCATCATTTAAGAGGATCATTCATCAGAACAATGAATTGTTTCAAGGTGTAATCAGAATTCAACAGTACCTACATATCATCTGATTCATCTTTATATTACAGGTCCTTTCTAAATCATTGTATTCCGCAACATCGCAGTTGGAGAAAAAAAGTCTTCTGGTGGCGAGACTCACTGTTTGACAATTACAGACGGGGCAATAAAATTCACTTCATTCACTCCGAATGAAACACCAATTTTTTCATTAACAGTATAGAATAGTAGAATTAAGGGAATATTTCGAAAGAAGAATAGCGCAGCTGATTTTTTTGTGAAAATTCATTGATATGTTTACCTACTGATATTGTGGTCGTCGCGAGAAAACATTATCTGTGAAACCAAACTTCAACATTTTGAACTGACTTTTATAAAGTCGACGTTTCTCGGCCCTTGAGAGTGCTGTGATAAATTTGTCAACCATGTACGTAAATAATTTGGAAGTAGCGTTTGTTTTTCAGCATTCGTTCCACGAAGGATATATCATTTCGTAACGATGTCTGTATTTCTAGAATTTTGAGCCAAGGATTGTCTCAATCGAATAGGTTCGACTCACTGAACAAGAAACGGTGGTCAAAGTTCTGTCAGTCGGTTCGGCCGGCCGCCCGTCAATACGATAACTCACTGATAAACCTAGAGACTTGAAGTTTTCAGGGTAGGTTCGCATCTTAAATGCCTAGGTTGAGGGCGTTAATAGGCAGAGGGGTTCCGTAAATATGACTGGTCGAAGTTTTCTTTTACTGATAATTTCAAAACAACAGATTCAATCGAGAATGACTCATTCAAGCTACATGGAAGCAAACGTGGTTAGATTCAATTCTGTCCGCCTGTCCGTCCATCTGCAAATAAACTTTAACTCTCGAACAACTGAACCCAGAAACTTGTTTTAAGGGTATAGGTTTGAATATCAAATACCGTAGTTTAAGTTCATAACTAGGGATTCGAGATGGAGAATCGCGTACACACATCGCCAAAAGTCAGGGCCCCAAACTCTCAACTTGATTGTATGCGGAATCTTATCACTTCTTCGGGAGAATATTACAGGTGTGTATTCGTCGAGGTATTCGAAGATAATCATTTTGCAGCGGATAACGAGAGATGTATATAATAATAATAACTTTATTCATGTATAACAACAAACATGTGATCTAAAATACATTTGAAACCGAAAAGAAGACCGTGAAACCTGAGCCAGGCTCGTAATTTCCACAATCTTCCCACGTTTATTGAATAAAGAAGACATTCGACCATAATAAATCCACAACCATTTTTCTATAACAACTGAAACACACCGAGACAAAAACCAAATATTCAATGCGAAAACCTTCGGGGAGAGAGAGCGATAAGCAACAGAAAATAAAAACAAATTCATGTTTTCTACCACATAGTCCATTAATGTGTCCCTATTTCTTTTGATCCTCGTATTTATATTCCTCAAAGAAGTCGGCAGAAGATTAAAGAATTTAGGACCCATGAAGCAAAGGTATCTCTTCAAATGACTCTTTTGCAAGAATTTGATAGCCTTATCGTTTTTCATCACAACACCTTCAATATTACAATAATTTTTATTTTGATAAAATCTCCCCACCGCGAATATCAACGGTATATTGAGAAATTTCTAGAAAAATGCCGGACCATCTAATTTCTCATTTTGACCGGCAAGAATAGTAGCCCTACATCAAAGCCATATTTTCGCGTGACAATATTTTAAAATTATTTCGTCCGTTTTGAAATATTCGTGTTTAAGCGTCGAACTGGTGACGTCACGCACCAAATGGTTCGAAATAATTTGCAGCGGTTTGAAAGCAGGTAGTGGAATAGTTCAAACTGAAGTTTGATTTTTGGAATCAGCTGATTGAAAATGAAATGTTTTTGAAATAGTTTTAAACCGTGATTGACGCGAAAAAATGGCTCAAGCTGTGTCGAACCATCAGATTGCGCAACGTTCGAATATTCCGTAAGGCGCAAAGGAGCCATTTTCTTGGAAACCGACAGTGTTGCCTAGAGACCGGTGTCTGGTCGACTCAGAGTAACATTGAGGAGACGGTTGCATTCCTCAAATTTAAGGGTAAGAAAACCGTTAATAGTACCTCGGCTATCATCTGGACAAAGAGCTTCCTGTGGGCAATGGGCAGAACATCACCAAGACTAGCTTTTACCATATATGCGCAACGTTCTTTTTTCGGACGGTTTATAAAATGATAGTCGACGAGAAAGAGGTTGGAGAGGTCCAGCTCCAGACAGACTAGAGCGACATAATTCCGCCCAGGAAGTTGTGCCTTTTTAAGGCGGACCAATAATGTGGTGAGAGGGTGTAATCTTCGATCGACGTACCCTTCTTATAATCGTAAGTAATTGCACAAGTGCATGAAAATTACCGATAATTCTGCATGACAGCGTGTTGTCAAAAAACTGCATGAGTTTATTTTCTTTTTTCGGGAAAGAGAGAGCTCTTTCTCCAAAAATGAAAATGGCCTAATGAAGATGTTCTATGGCAACACGCTGGAATGCGAAATTATCCGGTCATTTTGATGCACGAGTGTGATTCGGGGGAATATTTCCCGAATGAAAGCATAAAAACATAATATTGAATCTACTTATTCAAGATTGAAAACTAAATCAAAAGTTGCAGGAACTGCAGGGAAAAATACAGTTATTATAAGTGTTGTGATTAGACAATGCAGTTATCGGAGCATTAACAGCAGAAGAGGATGTTTGGGAATGCTGTTCCTGTTGTATGTCATTTAGCACGCATTTTTCTGACTATTTCTTCATGGTGATCTTCATCCATTCGAAGATATGGCCGTATTGATCTAGAATTTGTATTACCCGTGATTTTTATCAGTTGTTGCTCGCCCACCCCGTTTTTGCGAGATAAGGGACAGCCGCGCGTAGCTCGTAACGAATAATTTCTTAACTTGATATTTTCTGTATTCGGACCAAAAGCTTTGGCTTGGTACAACAGTCCATTTGCTCAGTCTATTTCGTCCAGCAGGAATATCTTTATAACAATTTCTGTTCATATTCTTAGCGGGATTTACAGTGAGAAAAATGAGGTTGAGATTGGCTCAGAGAGTACGAAACGTTGGATACGAAATCTGATTAAGTCAATTTGAGGATAATTAACTGTCGAATGAAAATTCCTCTCACATTTTTTGATGATATTTGAAATAAAGTGGGAAAAAAAGAACAACCAAAATGACAGAATTTACTTTTCTTATGATATCTTAATAACCAGCCCTGATGATATCGATTTGTTTGATGATCAAATACAGGGTGTTTCAGAATAAGGGACCGTAAATTCGGGATCTTAATCCTCAGATGATTTCATGATATAAAGTTTCTATGGACTATAGGTCCCTGACGCACTGTTTCTGAGATACGGGGTGTTGAAATTAAAAAAAAAATTGGTTTTATGAAATTACGTACACGATTTTTTTTGCGTTTTGGTAGATTATGAGTACGCATTAAGACACATTTTTTCCTATACAAAATGATGTTCAATTTTCACCAGTGGCGTCCGTACAGACTTCTATCCGAATAAATTCGGTGAAAAAATTGGTACGCCAATAATTTTTCTCGAATTTTAAATTATTTTCGTAATCACCATATAATTCACAATGAGAATGGTTTCTTGAGTTCTTTACCTGCGACGAATACTTTCTGAGAAAAAAAATAAAATGCAATTTCATCTAAGAGAATCAAGAAATTTTTTGATTACTTCTAAAATCGTCTAGACACAGATTAAGGTAGCTTAGTCGCCTTCATGTGTCTTAATGCGTACTCATGACCTACCAAAACGCAAAAAAAATCGTATATGGTGTAGAAAATAATTTCATAAAACCAATTTTTTTTTTAATTTCAACACCCCGTATCTCAGAAACAGTGCGTCAGGGACCTATAGTCCATAGGAACTTAATGTCAAAAAGTCATCTGAGTATTAAGTTCCCGAATTTACGGTCCCTTATTCTGAAACACCCTGTATATTGACAAATGTAACCTGACTGTAGTTGCACATCAAGTTCTATTAATTGTGCAACCTGTGCTGGCCTTCATTGAAATCGGACGTGAAATCTGTCCAGCTCCAGAGAAACGAAACGATTATGTCAACTCGTTACGAGACTCGTTACGGCTAGCAAGGCCGTTGTTCAGGTGCCATGTGAGATGACAGAAAAATCTAATTTGCTGCTCGCGATGCTCTATTGAAGCGTAACGGAATCGATCTGTTGTCGAAACGAAGGCTGATGAAAAATGAGTTGAGGATAAAAAGTGTAGGAGATCATGGAGTGGCGGATATGTCCCTTCGACCACAGCAGTGAAACCAGTTTGCATCCAAAAAAGGCGATGTTCTGGTTGGACTGGTAGGGAGTCGTTCATCACGAGTTACCTGGGGACCGAACCATTGATTCGGATAAATAATGTTCACGACTAATTCAATTAGAGAGAGCAATTGATCAGAAATTGCCTGAATTAGTCAATAAGGGGAATTATGTTCCATCAAAATCATACTCGATAACATCGTCGGAGCTATTTGGATTACTGCTGGACAAAATACCGTCGTGCGTAACATCCAGAACCAGGAGGTGGAGGTGATGATATTCCACGGATTAAAAAGATGCACGGCATTCCCAGTTTTACCACATTCTCTTTCTTCAAGCATATGACGACAGATTACGCTAAATGGTGAGAATTCTAATAATATGGAAAATAGTGACTTCACATATTTTTTCAGTTTTTTCCTAATATATTGGGAACTATTGGAACTTACTTGACAGTTCGAAAAGAAAGTCAGTGAAAATTTATCACTCAATCATAGTAGAGAAGATATGAGAAAGTCAAAATGTTTAGTCGAACTCTATTTTAATTCCTGGTATAATCAGAACTGCTTGCCCAAAATTTAAACCTGACGAAGCCATATTAACATTTTGTGGAAATTCGAGTTTGTTATCATTATTCCAAATGAAGTTAAGTCCAAATCAATGGTATAAAACTATTTCAGCTTAATAGAGAATCTCGAAGAATCTCATGTTTAGGTTCTGGTTTCAAATCAGCTCACTTCCCCTGAAACGTCTTATAGGCATAGGCACCCTGCATTCCCTAGTCTATCTCGTGTATGTACATCATATCTGAATGAACTTGAGGGTGTGATATGACATTTTGCTTTTGCCACACGAAAATTATTCTCGAATTGCGCTTTCATCTGAATTTTTCGTCATGAATTCATTCGAATAATTGACTAACTAACATTCTATTCATCTTCACAAAATTGTGAAGATTGGTTTTAGAAACCACCTGAAATCATAATACATAATTCAGGACTTCAGGAGTCAGGAACACGTTAGAGGGAGAATCGTTAAAAATAAAGTTATCGGAAAAATCGTCGAATGTTACAAAATCGAAGCTCGTGTTCTATATCATCACTTGAAAATATCGGAGAATTAAGGAGAATCTACGAATGCACTTTCTGAAACCGATAGCCTAGTTCTATTAAAGTTAGCCGTCTTGTTTTCCGTCTTCTCGACTTCTCTATAACTGGATTCTCCACGTCTATTTATTTATACAAGAGAGTATTCGTGGCAGCGAAACATCCTCTCAAGAAACCAGTTAAAAATATACACATCGCTTCCTGATGAAAGAGACAACAAGATCTTTCTTCTGGGATTGTTTATAAACTGACTGTGCGCTTTGCGACTTCGCGTTTTCGGCTGTCGGAGCTTTCAACAGGAAAACTTCCACTTCCACCCCTCCCCATAAAATCGGCTCTTATACCAACCCATGACACATGCACTCAATTTTCGAGTGGCTCGTAACTATTAGTGACTGACTCCCCCTAAAATCCTCACCCAGCTAAACTGAACCGAAAACTATGCACCAGCCACCATATCTAGGAAATTATTATTCCAGCATTCTGGGGATACGCCGATAACAGAAATACAGGGTACCAATTCTCTGACGAAATTATCTTTCGCGCTACATAGCCGTATCTAAACAACCGGGCATTAGGGGTTGCTCCCCAAATGGATAGCCAAGAATTTTATTTAATTAAGTCGCTACATGTGTGATGCCAAACAGAAGAGATAATTAGTACGTCTAATGACGTAATCAGTTTAGTCAGTTATAGGAAGGGGAAGGAGCTTTCCCCGTGCACTGAGCTTCGGCTGCATCGAGGTTAGGTTTGGTTAGGATGGTTGTCAGTTGTTGTCAGAAAGCGTTGTGCGTGCGCGGTGCCGGAGCTTTATTCCGTATTTTTCTGAGTCATGGTGGACTGTTATTTTGTTAATGCGAGTAATTGTTGTACATGTTCGGTTTAAGTGAATGTGATGGATATCATTAATATTAATTATACTGTGATAACTGGGATATTTTGGGTGATCCAATGGCAGTACTTAGGATATCTAACAGCAGGTTAGTTTATTCAATTAAACGGACATTTGTCTTTGTTGATATGACTTTCTCTTGATTGTTGGATTACAAGAAGGTCTTCTTGGAGATGCCGAAAGAAGTTCAGCTGTTGATTTTAATTGCTAATTCATCTCATCACTTCAGAAATTGTTATTTATATCACTGGTGCATTCTATTTTGTCTCAATTATAAAAAAAATAGTTACTGTTTACTTCAACTTTTTCAATATTATCCATTATCATTACTGACATTAGGGAATATTTATTCCGATAGTGTCAGTAAATATACCTACATGTGAATGATCAGTTCAGAAATGCATATGTATTTGTTTATTTCCGATAATGCACAAAGTGAATTCTACAATCTAGACCTCGATCTAGACTCTTAAAATCGTGAATATAGTATGTGTTTTGAAGAAAAGTTAGATTGTGAAAAATCGAACCTATTTTTTTCTGTCCAGATCTCGAAATCAGGGCAATTCGAAGTTTTAGAGAATTATCGAAAAAATCATAATATGCATTTCTTAAAAAAACTTGTTGATAGGTATTGTCGATTTTTTATGGACGTCGAAAATTTTTCATCTGGTTTCTTGAACTCGAAATGGATGAACGAGCGCATAATAGCTCTCGACTTCAGTCAATGCTTCATTTTGTTGTTTCATCTTATATGGAAGAATCGCAAACTGACGTTGCGAATAATAAATATGGGTGATTCGTAGATCATAAAAATATAATCTCATGAATGATTTAATGATTAGGTCGAAGATTAGGTACTATCATTGGATCCATTTCACACTCGATTTCACATTAATATAAAAAATTTACATATCATTAGAATTCTCAGTGGAAAATACATTGGTGGTGTTATGTTGAATTGCGAGCATAAGGGACATACCAACCTATTCCATATTATCTAGTAAGATTCAATTCGAACATTCAATATTCAAATATAGCATTACAGAACAATGTATGGAGAGAATTATTTCTAGTATATTCTATACGATGAAGTTGAAAATTCCACGGAAAAATTGATGTTATTTGAAATTTCATAGTTTTCGCTTTCTGAAGAAAAAGACATGCGTTGGTAATGTTGGTATACCGGTGGTACATGGATTATGGAGTTCAGCCGGTCAGTGTTTCCTTGATGTTTTGAGAAGAACTGGGGTTGAATGAACATGAACAAACTAACTTTTTTGAGATCGTGTTTGGCCTTGAACTGAAACAATTATTATTTATCAATGTAAATACGCGATAGCTGTTTGTTTACTGTTCAGTTACCAAGTCGTTGACCTGAATTGATCGTGAACCAATTTTTCTCACACCGGAATGCGAAATATATTTGGAATGCGCATTATTTATACAGGGTTCCATTGAGAAACGGAAACAAATTAAGAAATTCTTTATTGTTCGGGTCAAATGAATTGAAAATTCCAAATACAGCATTTCAACAAATCCTCGAACAAATCTTACTACAAAACTGAAAAGATGCTGCTAACTCATCAACATATTTCGAACTAATTTTTTATGTCCATAAAGTTAGCAGTGCCAGAGAAAATCCATGAAACCTATTGCATTGATTGTCGTATAATTGTCCTTTTTCCAAGCTGAAATATTTAAGATCACAATATGAAATTTTACAGGTGGAAACATTCATTTACCTATCAATTTCCCCTCGAAATTCCCTCATACGGACACATTGAAATAATGACAGGTGTACATACAAAATACAAACATGTTGAAAACAGGCTCGAAACAGGGC
The DNA here is from genome assembly GCA_910592335.1 of Adalia bipunctata. Taxonomy (NCBI): domain Eukaryota; kingdom Metazoa; phylum Arthropoda; class Insecta; order Coleoptera; family Coccinellidae; genus Adalia; species Adalia bipunctata. The sequence continues at coordinate 45,436,247 of OU342948.1, forward strand.
CTGGCGAGGAGCCCGGTCATTTTCTGTCGACATCTGATTTTAGCCTTGACAAAAGCGACAATTTTCGTCACAGAAACGTTGGCTAAAGCCGAGGTTAAAGCGAGGGCTAAACTCGGGGCTAAAGCAGTTATCAAGGAAAATGAATAAAGTCTGATTCCTGATTTGTTTCTATTCCATACAATGCATGATAACGACAATCTGAGACCCATCAATACTCTGTTTTCGCTAAACCCTTCACCTGAAATCCAAGATACATCATTGGTCAAACCAAAAACAGCAATTGTTTTATCGTTGGCAAAAAATATGGAAGAATAATTTGCCACATTACTATCATTTTCATACCTAAGTTGCCTCATGTGGAGATAGATATATTTAATGATTTCGAAATATAGTACACCCAATCATGCAATCGTCGGAAAATGGGGAACAATAATGACAATCGAATAACATGATAATGATAATCCTTTTTGGGGCGTGTCTTTGCTCTCGTTAAAGTAGTCTGATGGGAATAAATGGATCGTGTTTCTTGGAATAGGAAACTCATTCGATGTCAATATCAATTGTTCTCTTTTCTCAGTGTTTATTATATATTCTCATCAATGAGTTTTACATATACTGAAAATTAGTCAAATAATCATGGTTCTGAATCTAGGACTGATATGGTCTCATTACTTTTATTCATCTCTTTTTTCAAAAAATATCCCAATATTCCAAATCAGTTTTGCATTTGACAATCGCATAGATGCATAGAATTCCTGGTGTAACGACTCCTTACTTAAAATCGTGACCAAAATTTGTAGATCAAACCGGCACTCTAGATTTGAGTTCTCGTTTCACTTCCGGAATAATCCGCAATATTTTATCGGTCGTGGCGCTATTGCGGCAATGGAATATAGCGCGATCCCTTTCGGGAGAAATGAAAAGTAGTTCAAAAACTCAGATTTTCGATCGACTAGAAAGTCTTGAACAAAAACTAATCAGTGCCAACACCAGGTAGGTATTCTACTCGGTATTCTATGCATCTATTTCCCGTAGAACATTTACGTCCGGAATAATCCGCAATAATTCACAGTCCTCTAGCCCTACTGCGGCAATGGAATAATAGCGCGACCCCTTTCGGGAGAAATGAAAAGCAGCACAAAATCTCAGATTTTCGATCGACAAAGTCTTAATCAGTGCCAACACCAAGTATTCTATGCATCTATCATTCGCCTAATAAAAAATGTCAAATATTTGATTTCAAACTATGGCAATTATTATGCATGACGCTAAAAAATATTTCGGAAATCGGTGCTGAAACAATTCAATCGGAATTAATTCTCGGTTAAAACCGAGTGAGTTAACTATCCAGTGAGGTTTCTTTGAATCCATATAAAACTCCACTAAACGTTTTCTCCATACTCAATTGAACGGCTGTCTGTAATGGTGCTCAGCTGGAATGATCATTTGATCGGATTAGGAGTCTTGAATTATTCAAGGTTTTCTTATGGAACGGTATTCCGAGTAGTGTTTCGAATATCCCATATAGGTTGCCTCCTGAAGGAATTAATAATTTTCAAATGCAGACAGGAATTTTGGCCACTGTCATGACGAAGTGCGATTTGGAAGTTGGGATTATTAATATTAAGCAAGGCTCAAAACATCTACTCTTTGTGAGAAAGTGTAATCATTCGAGACTGCAGAGTTTGAGAAATACTCTTGCTCCGAGAAAACCATTAGCTTTTACAAGACTGACTAGACCCTTTACAAATTGTCGAATGAGGAACGATTTTTCCATTCACCATATTATTCTATATCGAAAACTTCATCAAATTTTCCATCCATTGTACAAAATTGGCTGACGCATATAATGAATAAATTACTTGTCATCCGTAATAAAAGCGCCGGGCATTGCTAAAAATTCGCTGAATAGGAAAATAAATGAACATGGCCTGTCGAGAATTTAATTTTCCATCGAATCGAAAAATATGGTTTTGGGGAAAAATCCCTAATATCTGGCGAGCATTCATATCGAACAATGCGGTGACGAAAAGCCAATTTGAATGGTGAATCCGCGGAAAATCCTTGGAGCCCAGCAAGTCTTCGGGAACATAACGAATGGAAGGGTGAGAAAAATTGATTATTCACTTTCAGGTCATAAATTTCAACAGAGCGGAAGTACTCCTGTTCGAAGCGGTATATTTTAATGAACTCGTTCCATGAAAACAGTTTCGTGCCTTATGAAACGGATTTTATTATTTCATGTTGAGACTTAATTTCTTTTCGAGAGGAAATATTGACTGATATTCCGTTTTCATCGAGATGGAGGATATTATTGCTGAACGATCCTGAAAAAAAAAGGAATTTCCATTATGAATCGATTTCATTATTTCTCCATGTAAAACACTAATGGATTTTCCTTATCTTTCCGAAATAATAGGAAATGGAATCTAAACTCAACTTACTGTCGACGCCTCATCACATTCCAAGAATCACACTCCATATTGTTCTTTTTGATTGTCAAATCGTTTTTATTAAGCCCTTCCATATACAGAGTAAGAAAAATTTAACGCATAAAATTCATATTCATTCACTATTTTATAGAAAATTCTCGAATTTTCAGTAAATTCATATTATAATTATTTCATCATATATACAGGGTCTTTCACGAGGAACCTCACCCATATTTATACGGAAAACTACTGAACGTACTTTCATGAAATTAAGCACTTATAAGTATTTCACGATGCTGATGAAATCTAAAATATTTTCAAGGCATGAGCACCTCCGGTTTTTCCGGAAATGACGTCAACTTCCGTTTTTCAAATTAGAACACCATTTGTTTATTGCAGAAATAGATTCCTTAGAAAATTTCAAGTTATTTTGATGTAACATTTTTCAGTTTTGGTTGGAAAATTCTCTTTGAGCGGGAAAATTCGAAAAAAGAATCGAAAATAGAGCTCCGCTGAAACAAGAATAACTTCGAGGTTTTTGGATGGAACATTTTCATTTTTGGGATTTTTCAAGATGTAAGATTGATGTATCCACTTTAGAAATCGAGATCGCGATTCATGATACTCACATTATTTTTTAACGTAGATTCAATATCTGCCATAAAAAAATGGGGTTCTAATTTGAAAAAATTGATTTTTCACGATTTTGTCATCCCTAACTTTTAATTTTAATTTTTCCACCCCCCGTATCATGAATCGCGATTTCGATTTTTAAAGTGGATACATCAATCTTACATCTTGAAAAATCCCAAAAATGAAAATTTTCCATCCAAAAACCTCGAAGTTATTCTTGTTTCAGCAAAGCTCTATTTTCGATTCTTTTTTCGAATTTTCCCGCTCAAAGAGAATTTTCCAACCAGAACTGAAAAATGTTACATCAAAATAACTTGAAATTTTCTAAGGAATCTATTTCTGCAATAAAAAAATGGTGTTCTAATTTGAAAAACGGAAGTTGACATCATTTCCGGAAAAACCGGAGGTGCTCATGCCTTGAAAATATTTTAGATTTAATCAGCATCGTGAAATACTTATAAGTGCTGAATTTCATGAAAATACGTTCAGTAGTTTCCCGTATAAATATGGGTGAGGTTCCTCGTGAAAGTCCCTGTATAGGTTTTTTTTACTAGGTGGCTTTGCTAACTTTATATCAATTTAGCAAATAGTGGTCTAGTATCATAACGATGATCATAAAAGATAGTCGAGTAATTGTCGATATCCAAATGAAGTGAAAAACACACCAAAAATTTCCACTCCATTTTCTCGCGATTTTCCTATATTTCTGAAAACATCGCATTTTGGCAACAGCGCATTCGTTTTTTGTCGTGAAAGAAAGGCTTTGCTAACTTAACGTTAAGTTAGCAGAACCACTTTCTGAATATCTACCAAATATCATGAAAATGGTTATAAATAATTGTCGAGTAATTGTCGAAGTCTATATGAAGTAAAAAAAACACTAAAAATCCATTCCTTTTAGTTTATTTCACGCCTTTTTCACGCGATTTCGTGATATTTCTGGAATTATCGCATTTTTAGCAACAGCGCATTCGTTATTGACTTTTATTCGATTGCATTAATTGACGAATACCTGTCCCGAATTTGTCGTGAAAGAAAAAAAATTGTCGCTTCCTCATTTTTCTTTCTAGCCAAGCCACCTCACGTAGAAAAAAAATTAGACGCGACAAATTTTTTTCATTCACGACAAATTCGGGACAGGTATTCGACAATTGATGCAATAGAAAAAAAGTCTATTACGAATGCGCTGTTGCCAAAAATGCGATGATTCCAGAAATATCTCGAACTCGCGGGAAAAAGACGTAAAATAAACCAGAAGGAAAGGATTTTTTCTGTTATTTTCACTTCATATGGACTTCGACAATTACTCGACAATTATTTATAACCATTTTCATGATATTTGGTCGATATTGAGAAAGTGGTTCTGCTAACTTAACGTTACGTTAGCAAAGCCACAACTAAGGACGCGACAAATTCTTTTCTTTCACGACAAATTCGGGACAGGTATTCGACAATTGATGCAATAGAAAAAAAGTCTATTACGAATGCGCTGTTGCCAAAAATGCGATGATTCCAGAAATATCTCGAACTCGCGGGAAAAAGACGTAAAATAAACCAGAAGGAAAGGATTTTTTCTGTTATTTTCACTTCATATGGACTTCGACAATTACTCGACAATTATTTATAACCATTTTCATGATATTTGGTCGATATTGAGAAAGTGGTTCTGCCTCGGGTTCTGCTAACTTAACGTTACGTTAGCAAAGCGACAACTAAGGACGCGACAAATTCTTTTCTTTCACGACAAATTCTCGACAATTCTTCGACAATTAATGCAATAGGTTTTATTGATTTTCTCGCAAGTGGCACTGCTAACTTTATAGGCATGAAAAATTCTGATCCATCGTCGAAATGACGTGACATATTTATGGGGTTATATTGTTTTATAAATGATAATAATAATAATGAATCAACAATAAAATTTTCTGCACAAAGATTGACATCCAAACATATTTAACATACATGACGGACGAGATGACGGATTCATTTACAGGCATCAGCATGTGAGTCTGCCATTTCAAAAATTTACCTGCTTGAAGATCTTCCGCTACTACGAGTGCTATAAACAGTGACTGAATTCAGGAATTCACCTCGCTGCTTCTGGAGAGTCTGAGGAACACCCTCGAAGCGTGAAGTGTCCGATACGAACAAAGGCAAGGGCGTCGGTGTTGCTGACGCGCTCTTGAGATTTCTCAACGCTCATTACCTTCCGTAGAAACAGCGGTAATTCGCCACTTCTAAATACCTCGAACAGAATTTACCTGCCGCGAGATAGGTTGGCCTAATTAATCTCTATTCGTAGTGGAATAATTGTGCTTTGGATTCATGGGTTACCGCATCTTTCACTTTCTCTCGAAAACTACAGGGTGTTGGATCCTCTTGATGGAATGCTATTTACGCGTACTGAACGCGTCAAAGTTTGATTGGATTTTTTCATATGCAGATTTCAACGGAATGAAAAAACCCTTTGGAAGTACAAATTGATTACTTTCGAATGGGACATCTTCTATTTCGGAGGGCCAACTTTCATTGGCGAGCTTTTTATCCGTGGTCCAATAGGAATTTCACCTAACGTTTCGCCTACAACTGCTGTAGGCATCTTAAGAGGTTTCTCGGTCAGAGGTTTTATTCCGACGCGACGGTTGGCTTCTAAGAACTGGTGAATTTAGGCTTGTGCAGCACATGTACTATGACACGACCAGAAGCAAACTCGTACAAGTACGTGAATGGCACCGTCCTGCTGAAACCACGTGTCCTTAATGTAGGCCACTGACGAAGCGACCGTTTCAAGCTTTTTTCTACCTGATCTAGTCGCTAGCCTTTGCAAGCTTCAAACCGGGCCTTTGAGCATCGTAAAATCCACCACCGACGTAGCGACCATGCAAGCTACCAAGCTAGCTTCGGTAGCCGGCTTCGAGTTTAGCATTCACTGGCATTCAGTTCAGTCTTTCTCGATGTTTCAAATGGATAAGAAAACTGTTGCTAGTGCTATATAATTTGTATATATACATACTGGAACCAATGGAAGAATTTCGGACGGAGGTGTGATAGAAAAAACAGGTATCGACTGATAACTGATAGCACCCCGAAAGTACCGGCGACCACCGACTAGGCTTCTCCGGACTCGTGCGACCAGGAACGTAGAGGCTCGAAACGCTTCGGTAGCTTCGGTAGCCTGGTCGGACACACACGGAGACTTTATACAAGCTTTCAGGCAAAGCTTGTAGCTCGAAAGTCTCATAAAAACGCTTCGTGTATGGCCGGCATAAGAGGGGTTTATACCGTTCGACGTTCAGTTCAAAACGCGATTCGGGATTTCTCACGATAGAGACCACCGATTTATATGGGGTTTTCACTATTATTCAAATTGAAGAGTTCTTCAAGTGGGGAAGTTCATACCTTTTTTTTTTCTTCGAAAAAAAAAACATTAATTTTGTTTTCATTCGACGAAAAAAAGTTATGAACTTTCCCACTTGAAGAACTCTTCAAATTGAATAATAGTGAAAACCTCATACAAATCGGTGTTCTCTATCGTGAGAAATCCCGAATCGCGTTTTGAACTGAACGTCGGACGGTATAGACCCCTTTCAAGATTATTAGCTTCGAAATGGGGCACAAAAAGCTGTGTTATCATAGCACGATAACGGTCGCCATTCACCGTTAGGTACTACATATTTTGACAATCAGGACGCGTTGTTCTACCGTGTGATGCTCCATGTTTACTGAATCCTATCAGTCACACGTCATAATCATGTGACATTATGACAGTGAAACATGGCGCGAAAATCAAATCTTGCGCTCTTCTTGAAAATCTAAGATATTTTGGCACGATTGCTATGAAAGTCAATTTGTGAAGAAATGTGTTGAAAATAGATTATCAGAAGGGAGTGTCGTTCTCGGTGTCGTTTCAGGAACTGCTGAAATCAATGCTAGGACACCAATCACAGATTATTAGAATTTATAAGAGCCGTTTCACATGCGACTGATGGTCGGGGCCGGCGTTTGAACTGAATTTCGCAATCCTTTCACATGCATGCATATCATCAGTCGAACGATGGAACAAGCACGAGCATCGGTCCAGCCCGCTGCGTTTGCGTGTCGTCGGCTCGAGCCGACAGAGGAGGCAGGCTTTCACATGTCTGCGCACCATCAGTCCGTATGCGATTGCGGTGTTGCGCACGTTATTGAATATTCTGAGGATTTTTTTCGTCTTCACGAATGGGTAGGAAAAAGTGAATTCAGAAACTGAAATGGTGATTAGTGTCATGAAAAAAGCGAAATTCTGGGATACATCCTCAGAAAATTATAAAAATATAGATTTGAATATTGGGTGGATGAGGCTCAGATCTGTGTATTGCAGGCAGATTTCGTGAATCTCTTTCAATGACAACAGCAAGAAGCAAGTATGTTTGCATATTCATCAACAAATTGATCGTCGATAATGTCGTCGCTCCTCATATTTTCGTCTAAGGCTTTGGGTTTTGAAATACAGGATGATGGAATGGAATTTAAAAATTCAATAAAACTTGAATCAATCATTGAGCAGATTTCCCATATAACTTTTTCAACAAAGAATTCTCATAATAATACGAATTCCCAATATAAGAATTTCGGAATACGGAATACTTCGTGCGGGAATCGGACGGTTCTCGCACAAATCGACAACAGTGTCACGTTCCAAATCCATAGCGGTAAATGGTCTTTGATAGCGGCGACTGACGATACGCCTCCATGTGAAAACAAAAACCGTCGACTGATGATCAGTTCGACCGACCATCAGGACCGATCATCAGTCCCATGTGAAACGGCTCTAAGACTGTTAGGATTTCGAAAAACACATAATAAAAGATAAAAAGATAACCTTATACCTTATTTATACTATATCAGACTTATACGGGGTGTCCAGAAGTCGCGCACCCAATTGAGGGGATCAACAGAGAAAAATATTCTAAGCCGAAAAATCCATGTTTGAAATTTTGTGATAACGTAGTTAATTAGTAATTGATTAATGAAAGTGACCAATCAGGAGCGCGCTACAGAACAGTGAACGTGAAAAGCCGGCAGAAGCTCTGGCGTCTCCCTCTCGCGTCGCCAACTGCCTACTAATTCTTCTGTAGCGCGCTCCTGATTGGTCACTTTCATCAATTAATCACTAATTATTTACGTTATCAGAAAATTTCAAACATGGATATTTGGGCTTAGAATATTTTACACTTTCGATCCCCTCAGTGAGGTGAGCGAATTCTGGGACACCCTGTATAGTCTAAGAATGCAACCAAGCGCTCGATATTTCACTCAACTGTATGAAGACAGACAAAGCTCATATGTACATAACCCTCGACATAACCATACGGACAAATTTCGCTTCGGATCTAGGTCCGTTGTTCACATCGATTTTTTATCTGTCTCTATAGGGAGATCTGGCATGCAATATCATCTCGTGACATGATAATCAGCTAAGAGAAAATTACACAAAGCCGCCTAATCATAAACCAAGCTGCTGTCGAGAAAGTTTAACACTACAACAATTATCAAAGAGGACTGTTATAACTCACAAGAAATAAAATCACACATAGAAAAGGCCTGGTCACATTCAGAAAACATTGAACACAAAACTAGATTAGAGCAAGAAAACTAGAATGCCAAGGTCTCATTACCCTTCTCCTCACTGAGCCAACGAAGGCAAACAACGCATTTGAATCTGAATCTTGGTTCGTAAAACCGGGGCCGTTCGATCGCACATAGTAATTGACTATGAATTCCACCAAAAAGTTAACCTTCTCAACTTTGCAGAATCGAACCTCTTATACATTAATTTTTATTTTATAAGGAATTCACCTCTATTCACTTACTTGATTATTTGTATGTATTTGATGTTGAGGGGTCGATTAAAACGATTGATTAAAACGTACGAGAGATATATTTCGTTTTGGGGTCGGAGATTTTTCTAATTTGCAGAAAATGTTCAATCATAATATAAAAGTAGTAAATATGAAGATAACTAATGTATCACAATGCAATCACAATTTATTGACATAAAAATATTAATTCCGTATTATAACGATCGAGACCCACCTTATTAACTTCTATCCATTTCATTTTAATTTTTGTTGTTTCCTTTTCCTGGTGGTTGAGGTTATGCGGACGTCTTTTCATCTTCTTTATCATATACCTACTTATTTCTTTTCTATTTTTTGGTATTTTCGATCATAGTTGAATATTTACTGCTTAGGTTCCTTATTTCTGTTCTATCGTTGATGGAATTGTTTTATATGCATCAGTTCGAGGAATTCCCTAGATTTTCGATTTATTTCCGTCTGGTTGAAATCAAATGAATTATCGTTATGAACGATGTACTTGTAGAGAGCAAGAGAGCTGTCGGCGCCTTTGAGTATTTGTGTATTTGTGTATTTGTGTATTTGTGTCCTTTCAATATTCTCTTCAATCTCTGTTTTGTTGTCCTGTGGGAACGTATGCACAGTTTCTTAATGGTATTCTATACAGGGTGTACCTAAATTGAACGTACAAACGAAAAGGGGAGATTCCCATTAACATGGGGTAGCAAAGGTTTCGTTTTCGAGCTACAGACGATTTTTCAATTTTTCTTCTCCTAGTATCTATCACGGAAAAAAATAAAAGCTTGTTTCAAAGCAATACCTTTCAATTCAAGCTGATGTTAGATTTGTATATCCCCGAGAGGATATCTATTTCAATTTAGATTATCATATTCTCAAAGCCTCAGCTTCTAATGTAGCAAATGATTTTTTCAATTCAAAGATATTTGGATGCTCACGCGAAGAGTAATTTACTACTCAATCTATGAACACGTAGTCTAAAATTGAATAAAATCTAATACTCAATTGTAGTATATGGCAAATAGAATGAAGTATACTATCCTCGATACTATCTGATTATTCAGAATATATGGTAGGATCATATTGAGAATATGGTTCGTACAAGGAAATTCACAATACTTACATTGAGAATTTGAAAAGCTTGTATCAAGTTTACACCGAGGTTTACACATTCTTAAAGTGAATCATTGTTTTCTCTGCTCATTTAGAAATATGATTGTTTTGAGTACATATTAAAGATGATTTCATTTCGAATGAAGAATATTGATAATTTAGAAATGAAAAGATATTGCTTAGATGCAAATTACTCGATATTTGCATTCTGAAATGCTAGTAAACTATATATTATCATGCATATTCTCAAAATATTTCCCTCCGAATATTTCAATCTCATCTTGAAATTGAAAAGGTGGAGAGAATTTAAGAATTATTAAGCATATCTATTTGTAGGTTAATTACTGTAGTTCAATCCGAAATATTTGGCCTTTGGCTTGATTCTGCAGATTTTGAATGAGGGGTGGTATGCTGAAAAAATTAAGGAGCACTCATCAAAAATAGAATATTCATTTGAAAAATATATTCTAAATAACACAGTCCTCAGATATAAAATTGAAGATATTTATAAAATATTCATTAGAATTATGTGCCACTGTATTCTTTCTACATTGCGGAAGGTGTTTCTTCATTTTTCTATGACGTTGGTCCAAGGTTCATCGTTAAGTTGCAGCCAAACAATATCCTCGTTATTCATAGCTGAAAAATACAATTTTGAAACAAGCTGCACGTAGAGGCTTTCGACAATATTTTCTTTTCCCCATAAAGAAGGGGTTGCTACAGTAAACCTTATAACCATGATGAACACATTTAAACCAATAGGAAAATCCAGCAATTCTGAACTGAGCAGGTTATCTGAAATTTCCGGAATCCATAGAAAATGGCAAAGTTGAAAATTAGAAATATTTATAAATGGGTTTTCACTTCTGTGAAATAATCATAAAGCAATCGTTAACGGCATGCATTAGAAATATTTTTTGTAAATGCAAATTTTCAGCAGAAAATTATGACTAGTTTTCGAAATGAACATCTAATAGAGCTCTCGCAGTGAATCGCCCTAATACTCTCAGTGCGCTTGATTCAATTTGAAATTTATTTCTTGAAACTACTAAGAACATCCCTGACAATATGTTAGATTGAACAAATTCACTTACCTTTGAATACTTCAATAACCGATTCCTCACAACCCCATCAATCCTTTAGTTTAGAACATCACCAATATCCACCTGCAAAGTGTTCTGCATCATTCCGTGAAACGCATTGAAAACTGAACCAGAAAAACTGAAGTTTCAAAAATTCCAAAGTTTCTCCTCCATTCTGAACTAGATAAACTCAACGTGAACGAAAGCGAAATGAATTTCGACACATGCTTCGTAGTTCGTACTTCGGCGAATAGAATAAAAAGATAGGTCTGGACCTGTCCAACGATTATGCCAAGAAATATACAATATACATTACTTCATTTGAGATTGGAGAACGCGATTGAATCTCAAACAGAGAAAGTATACATACAAATCAAGTGAATCAGAGAAATTTGAACTTAACTTTGAGCTTCTCATCAGAAAAATATCATTATATTGAACATTCCATTTAGCGTTATGAAGAATATTTGAGATTCAATTTGAGTTGAAGAGTTTTGTTTTTACCACTCATGAAATGGAGTAGTGTTCTTTTAAAAATATGGTATATATGAATGGAATCTGTCGAAAACTCAGTTTGAGTGAAATGATATACTCAGAATGAGGTGTTATAGTCTCATTTGAAGAGCACGCGATTTTCATCCTGAAAATCGTTCATTTAACTGAATAGAGATAACCAATACTTGAATGGAATAATTTTTCAAGTTTGAATGAAACATATTTACTTGAAGTGAAAATTTATGTTGAGAAAATGAATATTCACATTTGAACATTTCAGGATTTTCAATGCAAAACTATTTTCATCAAATGAGAATAAAAACTCTCAGAACAAGGTGAAAGAAATAAGAATATTTAAATATTCCTTTTGAGCATTCACTTTTTTCTGTGTATACTTTACAAACCTTTATTTCACAAAACACAAACGTTCAATAATTTGATGTGTCAAAACTGACACTGAATTCATTTACTATCGCTTACTAACTGAATTTTATGATAATTTGGATTTTTCCGAGAGAATCGTTCAAAATTTTTTTTCTCGAAAGCGGCAGCAGATAAGACAAAACTACAAGGGACCGAAAAGTTTAGTACATATAACAACAAAGCTTTTTTTACATTTTTTCAAATTAACAGTTGCTAAACAAAAAAAATTTCCCGAGGAAAACAGATGACAGTATTCCAGAAAAAATATCACCCTGTAGATCTGCTATCGAAATTGCCATATCACGTGGTGAGAACTCTCAAATGTAATATGTATGCCAAATTTCAGTTGAATATCTTGTAAAGTGTAGATAGTATAAGAAAAAAACTTGAAAAAAATTCAAACTGTTAGTTTTATTATTCGAACTGTACTTTGTTATGATAGCTCTTTTTTGGTTTTCACTGTGTGCTCAGTTGTAGTCTATATGTGTTCGTTGGTATCCTGTATGATCTGGTTTCCACTTTATTGTTTCTCCCGATTAGGGTGATATCACTATAAATGAAAAAATAGTGAATGGTAGAAGTTCTTTGTAGTCTGAATAGAGCATTTTATCAAGAATTAATAATTATTGCTGAGATCACAGTTGATTATTTTTAAATCGCACCTAATTAAGGTTTAAAATTCAACACAGAAGTCAAAACCTAATCATATCTACTGAATGAGCAGATTCTGAGCTCCCATAGGCGACGCAGTATCCACTTTTCCCATTCCGTTCATGAGAGAACAGGAACAGGCAACAAGTTCGTATGGATTTCGATGACTAAGCACATGGTGAATGCACTGATTGGATTTTGTTTCGACCAAATTGAGAATATTGGCAAGATTTCGTTTTTTCCACTTCAGGTGGCGCTATTCACAATTTATGACAGATTGTTATTACTTATTTCAAATATTCGAATTCATTCCGGCGAACACGTTGTGTCAATAACCGATAATTTTGTCAAGCAATAATTTTGAAATACACACAACCAAACTTATATGGAATCACCCAGTATTAAGATGAAATATTATTTTGATATCTTTTTCGTTAGAAGCAAATGAAAAGTGCATATTGTGTTTACTCACAAAAATAGTTAGGTTCATAAGCACTTGATAAGATTTGGCTTTGCAGTGTCGATTTTACCATTTCGTTCGAACGTCGCAGTGAATTTATATTTTGTTTTTTTTGCGAAGTTTTAAAAAAAATGCCTTATGTGGGGTTATCGGAAGTCCAGAGAGGAAGAATTATTACTATGGCAGAACAAGGTATGTCACAAAGACAGATTGCAAAAACGGTGGGGGTTACACAAGGGCTGGTTTCAAAAACCTATGCAAGGTTTCTGGAGTTAGGAACCCTAAAGAATAGGCCGAGAAGAAGTCGTGGAAGAGTAACTACAGAAAGGCAGGATCGCTTTTTAGCCCAAACAGCAAGAAGAAATCCCGCAGTATCTCATTCAGAGCTTCGAAGGCAATTTTTGCAAGCTACAGGAAAAAGACTTCGCGCTCGGGAATTATTCAAGAGAAGAGCGTTAAGAATTCTAGAACTATCAAGGCAAAATAAAGTTGACCGTTTTAATTGGTGTTTAGAGCATGAAAATTGGACTATTGAACATTGGAAAAATGTCTTATTTTCGGATGAGACCAGAATTGGCCTACGATCAGACGACCGGCGTCTTCGCATTTTAAGAGGTATAGGAAGGCAAGCTAGGCTCCAAGCTGCAAGACCGATCCCTAAATACAAAGGAGGTACTGTAATGTTTTGGGGCGGAATTATGTTTGGTGAGAAAACTCCTTTAATTCCCATTAGACAATCTCTGACAGGGCCTAGGTATGTTGATCTAGTGCTACAACCTGTAGTGAGGCGCTGGCGAGGTGCTTTTGGAGATTATTTTCTATTTATGCAGGATAATGCACCTCCACATACCAGCAGAGTTGCAAAAAATTTTTTCGAAAAAGAAGGTGTGACTGTTTTAGAGTGGCCTTCTTGTTCACTGGACCTTAATCCTATCGAGCACTTGTGGGATAGGAATCAAAAGAAAAATTAGAGCTCGTCAAAATAATCCTGGTAACGCGGAGCAACTTATACAAGCGGCTTTAGAGGAATGGGCAAATGTTACAGAAGAAGAAATTAACAACTTAATAGAAAGCATGCCTCGTCGAATTCAAGCTTGTATCAATGCCAGGGGTGGTAATACTGATTATTGATTTGTTAAAATCGTTTTATTTGTTGTTCAATTCTCAGTTTCATACAAATTATTTTTAGAGAAATTTACACTTTTAATTTTCTGTTCTATTATAAAAATAATCTTTTAATAATTTATATTATTTTTGTAATAAACTTGTTTTGGGAAAACTGCTCTTCACTTTTCAACGACTTTTTTTTAAATTAAAATTCGTTTTTTCCAAATAACAGGGTGATTCCATATAAGTTTGGTTGTGTGTATATTCTTTACATTTCAATTCATATTAGTATGGAGGAAAAGTATAAAGCGGCCCATAGACGATCAATATTATTGTGCAATATCCCGGGTTGTACAATAAAACTGATCGTGTGTAGACGACATTGAAAGGTTGTGCAATATATTGCGTGAAATTCAAATCCGTGAAAATATATTGTGCAAACGGAAAAGAATTGTGCCGTCTGTAGGCAACATTGCGCAATATCCCGTACAACAACAACATTGTACAACCGTCAATATCACCCCCACACGATTCAATTTATTGCACAAACCAACTTATTGTACAATAATATTGAGCGTCTGTGGGCGGCCGTCAAAGTATTGTGCAATCCAAATTGCACAATAATATTGATCGTCTATGGGCCGCTTAAGACTTTCGCCATATAAAAATGTCATTCTATGGTCAAGTCACTTTGACTTTGGCAGATCAGCTGTTGATTAATCAATCAAATCGATCAAGCGAAAAAAGACCGTAATGACGTTGCATGACATTGTGGCGCCGCCACGAAACATTGCTGATATTCTCGATTTGGTCGAACGTCATTCCATTCAAAATTTGACGAGTGTTTACACCAGTATTCTAGGCATCTTAGTATGAATCAGTCAATAGAATTTCTACTCTCGAGCGAGGAAGGAAGGTTCTGTTCTCCGGAACAGGTTCCGATGTTTCTAAATAACACTCTCGCAGGAACCTGTATGAATTTGATCTCGGATACATCAATTGACATTTAACTGCATGTTAAGACAGGACTCGAAGGGTTAAGTGGAATATTAAACTTTTACCAATATAATGTTTTTTTCTCACCAGTTCTCAATTACATATTTTTGGAATCTTCCAGAATTCCCAAATAATGTTTTTATAACTTCACACTGAACGTATCAGCATTCTGATGGCCAGATTTTCAGGTTTTGGAAATTGTCAAATTCTTGACACCGGTTCGCAGCAATGTCCATAAAGTTAGCAGTGCCACTTTCGAGAAATTCAATGAAACCTATTGCATTAATTGTCGAATAATTGTCGAGAATTTGTCGTGAAAGAAAAAAATTTGTCGCGTCCTTAGTTTTTTTCTACGGGGTGGCTTTGCTAACTTAACGTTAAGTTAGCAGAACCACTTTTTCAATATCGCCCGAATCTCATGAAAATGGTTACAAATAATTGTCGAGTAATTGTCGTAGTCGATATGGAGTAAAAAAAACCCAAAAAATCCATTCCTTTTTGTTTATTTTACGTCTTTTTCCCGCGAGTTCGAGAGATTCCTAGAATTATCGCATTTTTGGCAACAGCGCATTCGTAATTGACTCTTTTTCTATTGCATTAATTGTCGAATACCTGCCTCGAATTCGTCGTGAAAGAAAAAAATTTGTCGGGTCCTTAGTTTTTTTTCTACGGGGTGGCTTTGCTCACTTTATATTAATTTAGCAAAAAGTGGTCGAATATCGTCACGATGATCATGAAAGATTGTCGAGTAATTGTCGATGTTGAAATAAAGTAAAAGACACACAAAAAATTTAATCTTTCTTGCAATTTCCACTCCATTTTCTCGCGATTTCCCCATATTTCTTGAAATATCGCATTTTTGGCAACAGCGCATTCCTAAATGACTCTTTTTCTTTTGCATTAATTGTCGAATACCTGTCCCGAATTTGTCATGAAAAAAAAAATTTGTCGCGTCCTTAGTTTTTTTTTCTATTTGGTGGCTTTGCTAACTTAACGTTAAGTTAGCAGAACCACTTTCTCAATATCAACCGAATCTCATGAAAATGTTTACAAATAATTGTCGAGTAATTGTCGTAGTCGATATGAAGTAAAAAAACCCAAAAAATCCATTCCTTTTTGTTTATTTTACGTCTTTTTCCCGCGAGTTCGAGATATTCCTAGAATTATCGCATTTTTGGCAACAGCGCATTCGTAATTGACTCTTTTTCTATTGCATTAATTGTCGCATACCTGCTTCGAATTTGTCGTGAGAGAAAAAAATTTGTCGCGTCCTTAGTTTTTTTTCTACGGGGTGGCTTTGCTCACTTTATATTAATTTAGCAAAAAGTGGTCGAATATCGTCACGATGATCATGAAAGATTGTCGAGTAATTGTCGATGTTGAAATAAAGTAAAAGACACACAAAAAATTCAAACTTTCTTGCAATTTCCACTCCATTTTCTCGCGATTTCCCCATATTTCTTGAAATATCGCATTTTTTGGCAACAGCGCATTCGTAATTGACTCTTTTTCTATTGCATTAATTGTCGAATACCTGCCTCGAATTTGTCGTGAAAGAAAAAAATTTGTCGCGTCCTTAGTTTTTTTTTCTATATCGACCGAATCTCATGAAAATGGTTATAAATAATTGTCGAGTAATTGTCGTAGTCGATATGAAGTAAAAAAACCCAAAAAGTCCATTCCTTTTTGTTTATTTTACGTCTTTTTCCCGCGAGTTCGAGATGTTTCTAAAATTATCGCATTTTTGGCAACAGCGCATTCGTAATTGACTCTTTTTCTATTGCATTAATTGTCGAATACCTGCCTCGAATTTGTCGTGAAAGAAAAAAATTTGTCGCGTCCTTAGTTTTTTTTTTACGGGGTGGCTTTGCTCACTTTATATTAATTTAGCAAAAAGTGGTCGAATATCGTCACGATGATCATGAAAGATTGTCGAGTTATTCGACCACTTTTTGCTAAATTAATATAAAGTGAGCAAAGCCACCCCGTAGAAAAAAAAACTAAGGAAGCGACAAATTTTTTTCTTTCACGACAAATTCGAGGCAGGTATTCGTCAATTAATGCAATAGAAAAAGAGTCAATTACGAATGCGCTGTTGCCAAAAATGCGATAATTCTAGGAATCTCTCGAACTCGCGGGAAAAAGACGTAAAATAAACAAAAAGGAATGGATTTTTTGGGTTTTTTTTACTTCATATCGACTACGACAATTACTCGACAATTATTTGTAACCATTTTCATGAGATTCGGGCGATATTGAAAAAGTGGTTCTGCTAACTTAACGTTAAGTTAGCAAAGCCACCCCGTAGAAAAAAAACTAAGGACGCGACAAATTTTTTTCTTTCACGACAAATTCTTGACAATTATTCGACAATTAATGCAATAGGTTTCATTGAATTTCTCGAAAGTGGCACTGCTAACTTTATGGACATTTCGCAGCATCAGAATGAGCTTCAATCGAACAATGAAATTACAAAAATGCATATAATATTTCGTTCATTTCATTTTGCATCGAATCACCAGCAAACTCAGTTTCATTTTTCTGCTTTCAGCACAATATCGATCACCAAGAATAACGGAACATCCCTCGGATACGATAGTGGCTAAAAACGAACCGGTCACTTTGAACTGCAAAGCAGAAGGTAGGCCAGAACCCACGATAGAATGGTTCAAAGATGGAGAACCTGTCAAGACGAGTCCAACGGACAACAAGTCTCACCGGGTTCTCCTACCGGCCGGTTCGTTATTTTTCCTAAAAACCATGAACAGCAAAAAGGAACAGGACGCTGGAACATACTGGTGCATCGCCAAAAACATTGCGGGTACCGTGACCAGTAGAAATGCGTCGCTGCAAATTGCAGGTAAGTTTACAAATTTCCCATCGAAAAATTTCAAAAACTTTCGTACCTTGGTGCTTTCATCATAGTGAAAAATTCAGTGGCAGTCACATAAAAACGGATTGCCGCATCGGGATGCAACATTTTTCTCAACAGCAATTTTCTCCAAATATCTTTACGTTCCAGTTATCGCGCTTAATCTGATTTATCATCCTCTTTCTAAATGGGAAAATACTCTCCCTAAAGTTATTCCCATTTCAGAAAGGACTTCTAGGAAAGATAAAGGACGAATTCGGATGCCGGCTATCGATTCGCAATACGGACTATTAGTCTTCCCCGAAACTTGCGCCCTCGTTAGTATTTACTGAAAGGGATAAGAATAAATGATTCTAATTTATTCTCACCGAAGGAGATAAGAACAAATTGATCGTCATTCATTCTTATTGGGCAAATCGTTAATAGCCGTGGGATGATAGGATTAGATCATCTTTGGAATGGAAATCCTGTTATCGGTCCATCTTCAGGACAGCGAAAAGGGGAGATAAAGACGTCGAATGATTCTCATCGGAGAATTACACATTTATAAACTTGGTATTTCTGTGTTCATCCTGATATATCGTTTTTGTTTTTATCGGTACGTGCTCCGAAGTTGTTGATTAGGTTTAGCGGCAACAGTTACACAAAATGCAAACTTTTACCTCCGAATATAGGTACTTCCTAATTTACTTCAATTGGATTTCAACAGAAACATAGAAATTATTGTATATTATGGGCATTTTAGATTTTTAGACAAAGTTTTTTTATAATTATTTCTACAGTCATTACCCAGAATGTCATATATATTCCAAGCTCTAATTTTATCATTCTTTATACATTCACAAAAAGCATTCGTGCAGGTGCAAAAATCCTCGTCGTCAACTCGGATTTTTGTTGCCACCAACACTCACTCATGCTTCTTGTTAAAATATTACTCACCAACGTGTTTTTTCGATTTTTTTTCGGAAAAATTGGATGCCCCAATGATATTACAATTACGACAAACTCAATGATGAAAATTGCATATTATATCTTTATCCATCATAAATCATCGTTTTGGAGTCATAGGGTGTTTTCTGCAAGTATGCGCTCTCCAAAAATTCGTCATTTATATGAAAACAGTTTTGGAGCACTTCTTCATGTAGAATTCAATAGCGTCAGTATTTCTACCTGAAACCTTGAGTTTCATGATTTTCGCAATTGAACAGGCGTTAGTCACTGTCTAAATCATAATTTGACCTTCACAATCAAACTTCGATTAACATCCGTACTGGTTTTCACTGCAACGTCCAAAGCCTACTTGTACAAAGTGGGCTTTGAAAGTATTTACGTTGCAAATATGACCCCAGCAGAAAATCAAGAGTGATATCTTTTTGAAATACTATAGTGACAACAAATTTATATAAAGTGCACACGAATTCCGTTCGTTAAATTATTTTTGGGGTAGTATCGAAATTCACGTTTGGGACTTCGGATTCTGAATAAAAAGAGATGCTCTGTGTGAATTGACAACAACCGAATTCCAAATGGGTTTTCATATATTTTATTATGGAGAATGTTTCCCCAAAATCTGAGGGGGGAAATTATTTTTCAACATTTTCAATATCCTCACATGAGAATTGTTTGACAAAAAAATGATATTAATTCTTTCGCGCAACGGGTAGAAACTGCAATACAAAATTTTATGCGGTTTCCACAGTTCTGTTCTAGAAGGTCTAACTCAAAATCAAGTGGTTTATTTTTACATGCACTTCAGAAGTAAATCTAAAGAAATCCTTCATCGTTAGTCCCTTTAGAGTGACTTTTAGCAACCGAGATTATCTAGCCTTGTGATGGAAATGCCGATGAAGAACTTTACAACACTGGTCGGATTCCTGATGCAAAACGGCCATAGTCATTCTGATTTGCGAACCTGTAAAAAAAATTGATCCAAACAAATACAAATCGATCAGTCTCTTATCGATCATAAGCAAACTAACATCAGAAAGTCGTCCTGAATGGGATCAAATGATCAAAAGAAGTAGGCAAAATAGATACCCTTACGTAAATGAGCCTCATTCGAGGACGACACCGCCATCTACGCCCATCAATAATATTTAAATCGAGATTAAATATGCTGTCGAAGTATTATGAAAAATGGAAAATAACGCAAAAACAGAGGATATGGCACAAGAGAATCAAGGATGAGGAAATTTCCACTAAACTGAGATTTCACAGACACCAAATAATGACTGAAAATATGTAGGAATAGAACTAGGCGAAAGAATAAACTTTAATATTCATATTGAAAGCTGCCTCGCTACCCCTTATTGCGCAGAAATAGTAATTCGAGCCAAAATAACAAACCGCCATCTTCAAACAATCATTCGGCCACACATTACATACGGGACCTTGCCTTTTGTCACCTTCGCCCATCACGGCCATCACCCTTAGTCCACTCCAGGTTTTCCAAAATAGAGGGTGTTTCAATAAGAGCGCAAGATTTTAGTGTTCAGTAAAACATGGTTTTCCGAAGAGAAGAAAGTATTGAAAAATTTATTCATTCAGAAAATATAAATTTGGGAATTATGAACGAAACAAACAATTTTGTGAATGGCCGTCACGGCTTTGGTGGTATATGCTTACCTTTCTAACGAAATTTTCAATAACGTTATGGAATACATGTGGACTGTGGTGCTATTTAATTGATTCACCGTCTAATATCGACTTTCAATGCTTTGACGGTTGCAGGCTTATTGGCATAAACCTTCAGACTTCAGATACCCCCACAGCCAGAAGACTAAAGGCGTTGAAGAGCTTGGAGGACAATTTTGGTCACCAAATCGAGAAATGTCAAGATGGTCTACTGGCAGAAGTTGTTGAGTCATTTTGATTTTGTAGGCATGCACCTGTAAACCTTAAATAATTCGCTGAAGAGTGCCGGTTGAAATGTCCAATTCTTGGGACCGATGGTGAATTGACGTCTCTGGCCTATCTGTCACACTCTCGCGAACTGTCTTGAAGTTTGAAGTTCGGTTTTGAACGACCTTTACGAGCTCATATCGTGGGTTTTCCATCATAACCGAACCAGTACTTTCGAAGTTTTTGATCATTCTTTTCGCAGTAGATGAATAAGGCTCATTATTTCGACATTGAACGCACTTTACGAATATTGACAAACTTTCACATTTTTGATAATTATTTTGGACAATCAGGACGCGTTGTTCTACCGGGTAATGCTCCATATTTCTTAACTCCCAACTGTCAAACATGGCGCGCAATTCAGATCTTGCGCTCCCATTGAAATACCCTTTAGATACCTCCAACTGATGACCTTCACACCATCCCCACGATTGGCGAATTTATCGTCAATTGTCAAATACAGAGAAACACAGAATTCTATCCGAATAACCATTAACTGAATCTATACAGGGTCTCTCACGAGGAACCTCACCCATATTTATACGGGAAACTACTGAACGTATTTTCATGAAATTCAGCACTTATAAGTATTTCACGATGCTGATGAAATCTAAAATATTTTCAAGGCATGAGCACCTCCGGTTTTTCCGGAAATGACGTCAACTTCCGTTTTTCAAATTAGAACACCATTTTTTTATTGCAGAAATAGATTCCTTAGAAAATTTCAAGTTATTTTGATGTAACATTTTTCAGTTTTGGTTGAAAAATTCTCTCTGAGCGGGAAAATTCGAAAAAAAAATCGAAAATAGAGCTCCGCTGAAACAAGAATTACTTCGAGGTTTTTGGATGGAAAATTTTCATTTTTGGGATTTTTCAAGATGTAAGATTGATGTATCCACTTTAAAAATCGAAATCGCGATTCATTATACAGGGGGTGAAAAAATCGCTTTGAAAGTTAGAGATGACAAAATCGTGAAAAATCAATTTTTTCGTGAAAAACTTATAAGTGCTGAATTTCATGAAAATACGTTCAGTAGTTTCCCGTATAAATATGGGTGAGGTTCCTCGTGAAAGACCCTGTATATATTCTTACGAAATGGAGCTGTTACAGATTTGTTTTCAATTATGGCTTATGATACTGTTTGGAAAGATGGTTTAATTTTCAAACTTCTTAAGCATTTGAAATGTGGGAAAATGGTTAGTTTAATTGAGATTATGTTGGCGGACAGGAAACTTCGTGTTTTTATTGATGGTGATAGTAGTAGTTTCGAGACTTTGAATAACGGACTTCCCCAAGGATCGGTGTTGTCACCCCTTCTTTTCAATTTATATTTGAGTGATATTCCCGATACTTCCTCCGAGAAATTTATTTATGCAGATGATATTGCTCTTGCCTTCAGTCATTCTGATTTCAACATTCTTGAGAATACTTTAACTGAAGATTTAGAAATTTTGAGGAACTATTTTCTGGAGTGGCGTGGCGTTTATGCCCGAGTCCCACTAAAACAGAGGTGTCGTGTTTTCATTTGAATAATCACCAAAAACATAAAACTTGGAGGGTTAGTTTCCATAATACAGTTTTAAATCATAATTTCACTCCCAAATATCTTGGAATAAAACTAGATTCTTCTTTGACTTTTAAGGCTCATTTGGAAAGTTTACGTCTAAAGTTGAAGACGAGGAATAATATAATTCAAAAATTAGCTGGTACCTCCTGGGGTGCCGATGCTACCACTCTTCTTACGGCTGCTTTAGCCTTGGTTTTTTCTGCAGCTGAATACTGCTGTTCTGTTTGGTTGAATAGTTCCCATGTCCATAAAATTGATGGACAACTCAATATTTCTATGAGGATTATAACTGGAACCATTAAATCTACTCCATTAGCTTGGTTACCAGTTCTTTCTAACATAATACCTCCTCATATTCGTAGACAGGTTGCTGCCATGAAGTCTTGGGATAAAATTCATTCCTTTCCAAATTCATTTCCTATTATGAGTTATATGCCAGATACAAGACTGGCTAGATTGAAATCTCGAAAGCCTCTATGGATAAATGATTTTCTTTATTCTAGAAAAAATCATAAAGAAATTTGGAGTTCATATGATTTTTTCAATAAAAGTTTAATTCTCGATCTTTCTGAGAAAGTTCCCGGTTTTCATCTGTCTAGGAAAAATTGGTGTCTATTGAATTGTCTTAGGACAGGTCATGGACGTTGTAATAGTATGCTCTTCAAATGGAATGCCATTGCGGTAGCTCGAGATGTGAGTGTGGACATGAAGAGCAAACTATTGACCATTTGGTCAATAATTGTTCAATATATAAATTTCCAGATGGTTTTAACTCTATTCACTCAGTATCTGATTCATTTTTGAGATGGGTTGGTACCTTCAAAACAATTTGAATATATTAGTTGATTTTGCTTCTCCGTTTTTTCTCCCTCTGGTTTTTGTTTCAGATTATTTAAAAATGCTTTGTCAACCCCTTTGAAGAAATGAAGAAAGAAGTACATTCGTAGAAGAAGATGCCCTTCAATATGAATATCTGAAAACAAATCCAATAACCCTACACTTATACGGGGAGACAGAGTTTTTATCTGTGCTCTTGCATAATACGCAGAAATGTATGGTGCCCCGTTTGACATACCTCTGCTAATACTGAGATTAGGAGCGGGGAATGGATCAATATGTTTGTTTGAATGATCTGTTCCTTGTTGCCTTTTCGAGACGTATGCCATAATTAACTGAATTATTCGTTTTCTCGATTATATGATTTTTTTAATATTCTTCCTCGATTGATGTTTGCCAAATTCAATTATTATAGATCATCAAATTTGAATATAAGTTGGATTTGAATAACACAAGGTATATAGATTTCAAAAAATAGAACCATAAATCTTCAAGAAATCATCGGATGCCCAATCCACTAAGAATGTTCCGGCGATTGTGAAAAAATATCGAATTCCGAAAATAAACATCTGCTCCGAAAGAACGTGAACGGAAATGAGCACTATCGTGAATATTCGATTCGAAGATCAACTCAAGTCTGGGGAAATACTTATTTTTCGTCGAAATACGATACCCGCCAGTCTCAAAGAAGTACGGTAGGTCCCAATCCTCACCTTCTCACATGAAGGTGTAACTGGAAACTGCTGTCGGCTTTCAATTTGTTAAACCTCCTCGTGCGCCGCATGAATACCCTCTTCCTCTCCTTTCTTCCCTTCCCTTTTTTCACCAGAACACAATAATCCTGCGGAATTGAAAAGTTTGTCGATGAAAGGAAAAAATAATATATTCATAAGGAAACGCATCACAGAAAGAATACGCCCATCCGATTTCAATCTACTAACAAAGGGAATTCGAATGAGAGGACCTTTTTCCTAATCGACCCGCGTGCAGCATAACTGATCGCATGATCAGAAAGGCATGAGGAGATATTGGAGAACGGGATACCTTTTACGAAATCGGCCAATTGAAATTTCCGAGCCGCGGAACAGGAAAGAAATCTGATGGAAAATAGGAGCAGTATACGGACAAGGGATTTGAAGAAAACAGGGAATTCTTGTCGGCATTTCGAACGTTGATTGATTTCATCCAATTAGAATATTTTTTCATTCCGCGATTTTCTTGACATATCTTTCGTTCACCGCGAGAGATAATCCAGGGAGCGACGTTGCTAATGACCATTTCGTCTTGATTGATTCTTGCAGGAAATATGTAGGTCCTTTTAGCTAGCGGGTTGATGATCTGAGCGTCATCTGCATTGTGAGTGATATTGGTATATATATATATATGTATCTATGTATTTTCAACGGAAATTTTGATGATGAATGAAAGAATATTCATGCAAATAAGACAGATACGAAGAAATGTTGATAATTTACCATTTGAGCAAAAATACAAAATTGTATTTCAATTTTCATTGAGATGAGCCATTCTCAAAATTCGCAATTTAAATATGAAATTGGCATCTTAAAAAAGCGAGAAATCCTATAATTATTTATTTCTTGCTTCGGAATAGCAGTCAGAACATTGGCTTATCTGGAACTTGCCGGTTTATTCATCCCGTCAAGGTTAAAAAGGTGTGTAGAGTACATTTTTAAAACTTGTAATATAACGACCGTTAAAAAAAGCGTTTTGAATGAGTTATGTATGAACTTTTTCGAATTGACGTTCTGTAGTTTGAAGTGCTTAGCAAAGATGCCTTTACTAACTGAGAATCGTGACCAAAATTTGTTGTTCGTTCATGTTGATTGTAGTTTTTGGTCTAATTCCGAAAAAATCCGTTATATCTTTGTATGTAATAGGTTGCGTTTTCAGACAGATTTCTTGACTATTTTTCGAAAAAACTTGCTGGCTCCCTAAGAATCCCACTTGAATTTTTCATAACGACCTACAATCCAAAGGATGGAATTTATTTTTTGAAGTATTTTCTAGGATAGAATGAATCTTATGTATATCAGAGGCATTGCTTATTTTTCATGGCAAATGGAGAATTATCACTCATTTGGACATAATTCAAACTTTCACGAATCCAAAAAGATCAAAGAAATATTCTATATAGAAAAATATGAACAGACATTTTGTGAAAAAAATTTATTCGCTTGAAACGCATATACAGGTTCTTAATGCAATATAATTAATTTACACTGAGAGAAATAATAGCCAAAATGACTAATATTGATTTATTAGCGGCAGATTTGTTTATTGAAAAGAAAGTTTCTTCACAGTAAATAAAGCTTTCGAAAAACACAGGCTAAATGTGAAAAAATGGTTCTCTATAGCAACATTCAATGTAGTAGAACAAATTTCTTAGTAGTCAATATATTCATTTGATTGTCAATAAATTCTTTCTAACAATGAAAAATACATTTTCCTTGGAAATATTCGAGAATTTATTATTTAAACCATAACATATTTGATTTTTTTTCCCCATATTCCTTTATTGTTATTCAAAATTAGTTTATAATCAACGAATTCGGCAGTGGTGGGGTGGGTTTGAAGGAGTTCGTTCAACATGACGCATGACGTCGGCCAACTGTGTCAGTCTGGCGCCTGGCTAATACAAGAAAAGAGTGTCTAGTGGTGCTCAGATTATTCTGAAATCTGTGGTGGTGCTGTGGCTTGGTTTGGCGCATGCGTTTCATTTCGCGGTTTATTCCTCGGCGTGGCGATCTGCGACTGACTGCAGTTTCACTGTTTCAGATTCAGAGATTCAATGTTGAGTAAGTGCTACATTATACATAGATATTAAAGATTAACGCTTTTAATGTAATATCTATAGCGTCGTGTTTCGGTGAAACGAACAGTGTATTTTTACAGTGATTAGAATTTACAAATGGAAATGGGTGAATATGTGGAGAGATTCAGAGGTTTGTAATTATGTACATTAGACTTCAGTATTTCCAGAAGACCTCGGTCCTTCTGGGATATAGCTATTTTGATTTGATTCACATTCATGTTTACTAGAGGACTAGATAATAATAATACATTATTATCGAAACTGGAAAGTTCTGAAAAGCGTCTTCCCTAGCATATTGACTGTTAAAATATCCATTAATAACAAAGAAACTATTTGATATCCACTAAAATTTCTTGACTCAAAACTAAGTTTTTTGATTGGAAGATAATTCTTCATCAATAAGATAATGTTAAAAAACGTGTTTTCAGATGAAGGCGTCACTCTCGACTCGAAGTATTGTTGGAGAGCAAGACTGCACTAAATGAATTAATTCCGCGGGTTGGAAACTTTATCTAATGGCCGGTGTGCTATAAATGTTCACAAAACAGAATAAATAATATTTTTTTGTTATATACCAAACATGTATTGTGTTTATTGTTGAGTTCTGAAATAAATAGATGAGAGCAATTGTTTTTTTATTCATTTGTTATTTATTATATACATCTTAATAATCAATAATCAAATAGCAACCAGTTAACAATTATATGGCATCATTTAAAATGTCAATTTTATATATAAAGAATGGACTTAAGGTATTAAAAATTAATAAGTTAAATAACAAAATGACTTATTTGAAATAATGATACTGCTGCTTTAATTATAACAAATATATGATCATAATTACAAAATGTTTTTTGAATATTATAAAATATTTATTCACTAAGAAAATATATAAGTATACCCAGTAAATAATATTTTTTTAATGAAAAATAATCGTTTGTTCGCATTAAAGAAATGCACTGTAAGAAATCATATGTTGAATATTAATACAGGTAAGTTAGTCCATATTTGAAACAGTTATTTGTTAAGTATAAATAAAATTCATTAAATATAAATGAAGATTTCTCTCAGTGTATTCTCATCAAAATAGCACATGAACAGAAACCACATATGAACCACATGAATTTCCCGTACATACGAAGTGATTCAGGGTCATAAACAGATGAACTATTATGAGCATTTTTGTCATCTTTTTGGTGGCACATGCAATAAAAGAACCAAACAGACTGATGTGTTATTTTGGTAGAAGAGAAATATCTGTGGACAATTCGTGAAAGTTACTTCCAATTATGGAATCTTTATTCTGCGATATTCTCAATGATAATGAAATCTTGAATTATCTGTTGTATTTTTCTAACCCAAATGTTTTCACAAGAAATTTAATAAATTGAAAATTACAATAAATACAACTGAGAATTGACGTTTTTTTGTTGTCATCAAAAGTGAAAACTGAATCTGTTTGAATTGAGAAATTATTGAATTGCTCACAATAATTCTGATTTTCATAATAATATAGTTAATATTAATCGTACTATATTTCCTATTAACATATATTCCTAATCAAAGCAATGAATGTCATAAAAGATTGTGGTTAAGGAAAAATTTCACTACCTCTTTCGAAGGAATTGGAAGTTAAGTCGAAATCGCAGATTTCAAATCGATATAGATAGTCTGTAACAAAATCTAAGTAAGCATAAAATAAAACTAATACGCATTATACGCCTGCTATTCAGGGTCACAGAGTGAATCCGAATCTTTGGTAACGATTGAGTTGTACGCATGGGTGAACTGGAAATTCAAAAATGTCAGGAAACCATAGAACTTATAGCAAAATGGAATGCTATTACGAGATCAAAAAGTGGGTAAACATCTCAAGTTGGTGGAACAGCAACTTGAACTCCCTTAGATATTAGCTGTCACACACTCACACAGAAACACAGAAATTGTTTGCCGAAATGCCAAGTGAATTGGATGTTGAAGATTAATTTCATTTCTCTCATTTATTATATGTCCCTAGTGGACGGTCCTAACACTCCTAACGGACGTGAATTTTCCTATTTTTGATTATTATACTGGCGGGATCCGAACCGTATGAACCATCCACGGTGGGCTGCATGAGACTTCGAATTAAGTACTTGCGAAATACCGTAGGGTGAAGTGAATGTACGTAGAGATCTAATTTTCGAAGGAACGTCTGGGATGAAACGTAGACATTTACCCGCTAGGTGGAACACTGTAGTATTACATTGTACTCAGGAGTTCCTGCTAGAGAGTAATATAAGCTCTGCCGTTTCATTTGGTTGCTACCGTAAGAGGGGAAATGTGACACTGATGACGGCTAAAAAGTTAGAAACCGGTCTGTCATTTTCCTTCTGCGGTAGCAGCACGTTCCGGCGATTTACTTCTCGAATTAGATCTTTGCGAGTCCATTTCTCTCATTTATTTTATAGTTTTTCTGTGTTTCTGTTTCGTGTGACAGCTCATATCCATGGAAACATGAAAGTCCCGCTGTTCCACCATCTGAAATGTTTACCCATTATTTTAAGCTGAGCAGCAAGGCTAATATCATTCCATTATAATGTAAGTGCTATGCAGGAAACCTAAAGGTTATGCAGATTCCGAGTGAAAACAAGAAAATAGAAATCGAGGATGGAAAAAAGCCACTGAAATATCTTCAGTTCAGTTCCAAAATAAAATTAGAACCAACGACGATAAGCAAGACTTGAAAAAACACATTAGAGAGATTGATATTGAAATATTCACATTAACTGAAGAAGTCAAGGTTATAGTAGGAATAAATTCATTTTCAATATTTCTGCACATGCTCAGCTCCAATTTTAATTGGCTGATTGATATTGCTATTATAGATATACGGAATTCATTCATGAAAAGAGAAGCAGAAATCATCAAAAATTTTAAACAATTAGAAATGACAAAAACAAATCTTCCTGAGAAATCTGATATATTTCATCTTCATTTTTTTATAGCTTTCCGCTATTACGAAGGAAGAATTCGTCATTAATTGAATCAGCTACCTACCGAGAAATGAGTGCCTGATTCTGCTATCCTCACAGTCTCCAATCATAATAAAAAAAGATTACCTTCGTGACTCCCAGATATATACGTAAACATCCTGAAAAAGTGATATACGTGAAGTATATCAGTCCGGAATCCTCCATCACTGTCCGGACGTTGGATTAGATTGGAAATATCGGTCTAATGAAAGGGGACCTGAAAGGATAACGGCCATATACCTTGGACTCCTGCCGGAGAGGAGGGCAAACTTTCCGGAGATATCCACGGAAACGTGGGCAGATGATTAAGTTTTACCGTTCTAACTGACGGTCGGAATGAAAGTAGCCTTTCTGTATTCCATAAGAGAAACAAGGATTATGTGGAAAGTTTTGTAAATCTTCGAAGAAAGTAGGTATAGGGTGGATAAAATACAATGAATGCCGGAATCGAAAATGATATTGCTGTGTGTGTCTTCTGTAATCAGATCTAACTGAATCTTTCCGTTATGAAAATGTTATCAACTTCTTCATACAAGCCAAGGAAAACTCAATGTCGATATATGACGTCTTCCTTACACATGAGCATCAATAATTTCCTATGCTTCAAAGTCCCAAATAAATACTCAATCAACATTTATATTCACTCGAGGTGTCAAATATCCGGAATGGTAATGAAGATGTTAATTACAATTATTATTAATTCATGACGTTCATAAAATCTTTGCGAATTAGATAAACAACATTTGTAATGCTAAATCAAAAGTATGATGTCTCTCATCCATTCCACATAAATTAATTAATATCGGCAATCAATTCTGCCAAATCTCCGAAAGCTGCTGATTTTTATGGAATTCACCCAGAATTAATCAAACACATTTGGTTAAAAGGACCTTATGTGGCTTATCTTTCTATAATAGGTAATATTTTGAATACTGGTAGGTAATTTTTCGGATAATAGGAATTTTGAAATATGAAGAGAAATCTTCTGATCCTAGTAATTATTTACCCATTATTTGATTGTGTGTTCCTTTTAAAATTATGGAAAAGTTGGTTCTCTTAGGGATTGAATCGACAATAGAAGACGCTCTACAGAATTGCTTCAGGAAACATAGGAATAGTTTGAATTTGATATGAAGTGTGAGAGATTGAATGGTCGATGAGTTTCGCATCCAAATCACAATCATGTTAACTTCTTCTGAAAGCAATGCGATTCCTGCGATGCATCAACGTTAGCTGCTGTTCGAAACCTAAACTGACACCTCACGGTGTCAGTTACGGTGACTGCAATTTATCTTTCAGTTCTTTGTTAGCGCTTCTTTGTTGAATAGTTTGAACAGCTGTCAAGAGATGAATGTCAGACAGGCGGGTGATTGATAAACCGGAACTCCCACTTACACAATTTTGTTGATTTTAGTCTACAAAATCCATCAGAACGACCAAACAGTGTTTCACCAACTTTGAAATGAGAAATTCAGATTTGTGAACTTGAGAATTTTCGTCTTTGAGAAAAATTTTTAGGTAGACATTAATACTTAATAATTATATAGCTCGTGTTATATGGGGCCCTCATGTTATAAGTAATAAATTGGTTGTTCACAGTCATGATATATGGTATCTGAGGATAATAAATTTTCATTTATGTAAGCATTTCCGTTGGAAACCGCGAAGCTGCGACCATTTTGTGTTCAAATATTTGAATTCGCTCTGGAATTCTTGAAGGAACAGCTAAATTTTGCAGATCATATTCACGGAGGAATTTATTTTTTGTTGGAAGTGCGTAGGTAACTAACTGATGATGTTCTTAGTTATTATGGACAATTGAGGCATAATAATGAGTGAGCAAGAGCAGAATATTTTTCATTTCATTTAAAATACAGAACTTGATGGTTTTTCCAAATCACATTTCGACATTTTTAAGAATTGACACATACAAACAAATTTGAAAATCTTGAATCTTCAACACCTACATGGATCAAATTCTGAAAATGTCATTGCTGTCGGCATACAAAATATCTGTTTTCAATCACTTCCGCGGTAACAGCGATGTCAAATGTGGATCCTTCATTGGATAAGATTTCGATGTCAATTGGCAATATAACACCCCATTAAACCAACAGACCAGATGTTTCGATTGAAGCGATTCGGAAATTGTGGACGACCTTTTTTCAATTCATGTCGTCGGCGCCATAATTCGACTGCGCAGCAACTTACGGATCTGATATACATGAAATAAGCAAAACAACTCGCTCGAATCAAACTCGGAGAAGCTCGAAATTTTTCCGTTTTTTATCCGTGAAAACAATAAATTTTGCCGCTCTTCTCAAAAAATATGAGATGTGTCACTGAGTTGATATCAACTTGGCGAAACAACTATCCGTAAAATGTTTCCAACAAAAATCAAAGTAGCTCATCTTTTTCAGTGAATTATCCGTGAAGAAAAAAAACATCGCCACTCTTGCATTTTTGAAAATATTAGATGTTTCGCTAACTTCAACTTGGCGAAACAACTATCCATAAAATGTTTTCAGAAAAAAACAAAGTAGCTCATTGCAATTTGTTGCTTTTCGTTAATTAAGCTCATGACATTTTCTCCTGACTGCTCATGATTTTAATACAATTGTCGACTGCAAGCGCTACAGAGAGGATCGACAGAACTACCACCTCCAGAACAGTTTAATGGAAATGCTGAGTAGCACCGACCAACTCCGTAATCTTCTTAGCTTTCTTATACGCACAAATTTATACAGGGTGGCCCACCCCAGACGCGGTTCGCATTTTGAGGCAGTAAATGAAGATATTTTGAAAATTTTTTTTCGTGAAATGTGAAGGACAATCAGATGCACAATTTAAAATTGTTTTCACATATACAGGGTGTTCGATAACAAAGATATAGACCAAAGTTACACTTTTTTAAATGGAATACCCTATATATGAATTCAAAAAATGAATGGCAAGACCATTTTATGCCTCAGAAGAACCATTGTAGAGAAAATTGCGAAAAATCGAAAAAAAGGAGTATTTTTAATTTGCAATTAATGAATAAACCCTTCAAGCCAACGAGACAGACAATGTTTTTTCGTGTGGACATATTGGCTACCCTTATGCAGAAGAAAAAAATTTAACTCTGGAATATACTGAGTGATCGTAATTAATGTTCAAACATTAACTACAAATAATGGTCAAAAACTTTCTTATTTCAAATGGCACACCCAGTATTTCTGTACCTTGTTGAACGTAAAAATTAATATCGAAACTATCTTCATTGGGTTTCCCTATACCTAAACCTAATAGTTTTCAAGTAATTCTCGATTTTTAATACAACTAGTTAACCTACTATTATGATTAGCGATATTCATAGAAATATTTGGAAATATTTGTGGGGAAATGATCACAATATTATTTTAAATCTGAAAAACTCATATGAAGATCTCAATAATGGTGTTGCGGTCACGCAAGATTTATTATTCCTTCATAAATGATTAGGTATCTACTGTTTTTCTGAATATCAATTCTTTTTTCAATTATTTTCAAATTAATTTCGCCTAGAAGGTATTGAGTGTCATTATCATTCAATCTTTTTCGGTACATGCCCTTAAATTTTTCTTTATTCTTATCGTTTTGAAGTTGAGCCATACGTTCAAAGAATTATGTAACAAACGATTCAGTTAAAAAAATATTTGCTCAGGCGATGAACCTTTGATTCTTCATACTTGTTATCTCCAATTGTGATTGAGTATTAGTAGACTCAAAGATTCAAAGATGTTCACAAAATACCTTCAAATACTACCTTACTACTGAAATACTGAATGTCCTTATGCTGGTGGAACTCGTTCCACTCGGTACTCAACTCACTCTCTGGCCAGAGGTTCACTATCACAGATCTCTTTTGAAAATCTCTAAAAGTCTTCAAAATATTTAAAATGTGAAGAATAGGGAAAATGTTGGACTGGAGCACAGGTTCATCGCCTGAACAAATATTTTTTTTAAATGAATCGTTTGTTACATGATTCTTTGAACGTATGGCTTAACTTAAAATCAAAACGATCGGAATAAAGGAAAAATTTAAGGGCATGTACCGGAAAAGATCTAATGATAATGACACTTAATACCATCTAGGCGAAATTAATTTGAAAATAATTGAAAAAAGAATTGATATTCAGAAAAACAGTAGATACCTAATCATTTATAAAGGAATAATAAATCTTGCGTGACCGCAACACCATTATTGAGATCTTCATATAAGTTTTTCAGATTTAAAATAATATTGTGATCATTTCCCCACAAATATTTCCAAATATTTCTATGAATATCGCTTATCATAATAGTAGGTTAACTAGTTTAATTAAAAATCGAGAATTACTTGAAAACTATTAGGTTTAGGTATAGGGAAACCCAATGAAGATAGTTTCGATATTAATTTTTACGTTCAACAAGATACAGAAATACTGGGTGTGCCATTTGAAATAAGAAAGTTTTCGACCATTATTTGAAGTTAATGTTTGAACACTAATTATGATCACTCAGTATATTCCAGAGTTGAATTTTTTTCTTCTGCATAAGGGTAGCCAATATGTCTACACGAAAAAACATTGTCTGTCTCGTTGGCTTGAAGGGTTTATTCATTAATTGCAAATTAAAAATATTCCTTTTTTTCGATTTTTCGCCATTTTCTCTACAATTGTTCTTCTAAGGCATGAAATGGTCTTCATAAACTCATCATTATTTGAGCTTGCCATTCAATTTTTGAATTCATATATAGGGTATTCCATTTAAAAAAGTGTAACTTTGGTCTATATCTTTGTTATCGAACACCCTGTATATGTGAAAACAATTTTAAATTGTGCATCTGATTGTCCTTTACATTTCACGAAAAAAAAATTTTCAAAATGTCCTCATTTACTGCTTCAAAATGAGAACCGCGTCTGGGGTGGGCCACCCTGTATAGTCAAATATAACTTATTGATCCTATAAATAATGTACCTTGTGTCAATGGCCAAGTTGTCGAGACACATTAATTTTAAATAAATGAATAAATAATACAATTGCCATTCGCGAAATTGCCGAAAAGCAACAAACTCTCATATTACAATCGAGAAATTTTTCTGGCGAAATTTCATCTTTAATGGTAGTGTATATGAGGAAATTTTCTGATTTATTGTAAAATCTTACTCTGTTTTTATTGTCAAGTACACATAACTTGATTCGAATTGATTTCTTATGGTAATTCATTTTTTCAGATCTCAATATTTTTGTTCATTTATAAGTATATCACATTAAATAAAATTGTTTTATTCATTAAACTTAATTGTGAAATCAGCATTGATCTTCTTCTTGTAATATTAGAACGGATATTGGAAATTAATCATGAAAATAATCGATATCGTAATCATAAATCCTTAAACATAGAATCCTATCCATCTTAGACTTAGGGCCCTTATATGAAGAGTCATGGTTGACTGGCACATAGCTCCCTCATTCATCGAAATACAGTTTCTGGGGAGAAAGGAGAGCACACTGAATGGAAGTCAAAGAATGAATGAAAACCTCAGTAATAAATCCCATTTAGTTTGACCCAAATAAACATCACTGTGTATGAAATGAAATAAAATTCCTAAACAAATGCAACTTGGAATAATCTCAGGATTAACAGGTAGAAACCTTTTTGAACATCGTCGCAACAATGGCCATTTACGAATTGTCGGAGTTCCGAAATGTGTCTGTATTTCAATAATCTGTTCCTCGCCATATACAATGAAGATATTGTCCATGCCGGAACAGTAGGTAATTTATGACCTGTGCCACGACCGGAACTGTAAAAGATCCCCTTGCTCCAATAGGTTCAGGTATTGATCGCCCTCCGAGATAAACGCAGCAAGATAATAATTGGGAAGCGTAGCGTTCAATTTGCGACCCTGCAAGTCTCGACGACAAGACAGGGAATACGGTGGGGAAGCACCCTCCAAATCGTGCTGTTGATATTCCGTCAGGTTTCCCTGCGCCCTACCTGCGAGTTCTTGTCTTGAGGAAGTAGTTTTTGTGACCAGAAACGAAATAACATAGCGCAGAAAGAAAGATTGATCTGGAAGATCCCCTTCTTTCATCTGGACGACCTTGGGGACGTGAACGGAAAGAGCTTTTGCTCAATTACTGGACGCGGATTGTGGGGGATTGGGGTTCGGCTGCAGTCGAATCCGACAGAAACCACAAACTTCATTGTTGAAGGACTGGTGTGGAGTAAATGATTAATTGAATGATCTTCGTAGGATTCACAAAATTGTTGATTTGCCATCTGTACTTTATTTTCTTCCGGGAACAATAATAATCATTTTATTAGGTATCAAAAAGTTGTTCCATTGTCATATTCAACATACTCACTCCTTAGGGGACTAAAAACAGAAAAACAAAAAGTAATCAAAATGCATTTTTTTTATAACTCTTTGTAGAAATTTGCAATCTACTTTTATGAAGTATTGTGTGAATTTTATGTATGTACAGACTATGAGAAAATATTTAACATATTAATACTTCATAATATCACTTCAAATCAAGTCGTTTGGCCAGATCCGTTGTGATCTTCGGAAGTTGAATATGCCTATTAGCCAATACATTCGACTGACCTTCATAAATTTGGTTTTTTCACACTTGGCTTGAATATTTTGTTTCCAGAAGAGGCGCTGATCTGAATGTATACCTACCGAGATATTTGGATTTGGGTTCATGTGAATACATGAATTTTTTCTTACGATTTAACGAATATTGGCACTCGTGTAAGACAAAATAATTTCATTAATTTCAGAGACGTTGCCAATGTGAAACAGGTTTCGATCTCTGTGGTCGTAGTACGAGAGATGACGACCAAAACCATGTTTCATAGCGGCCCGGCTAAAACCGTGTAAAATCGATAGATTAGATGACCCTAGACTCCTAGAGCCGACATGTAAGTAGTAATACTCAGAAGTGTAGCATCTTCGCGGGGGGCCATTTCTGCTGTTTAAAAAAAAATTGTCGACTGTCGTATAACGGCCCGTCTGATATTGAAAATGTACATAGATTTTGTTATTTTATATCTAAAATTTGTGTTTTCAGACATTTTGTGCGTAGCGTTTGACCTGAGTGTCTCTTCAAAAATGTCAAAAATCTGACCTAAGTGACTCATAGCGGCTAGGTTCGTTTTTGTTTTAAATCATTCGTATGGATGCCCAAAATACGAAAATACAGTTTTCAGAAATTTTGAGTGTCGCCTATAACGAAAAAATGTGCCGGAGTCGACAAAAACTCCGGCTCTCTTACTTGGCTACACTAGTAAGAGAAAGACTTATGCGATCTTACCGCAAAGGAAAGAGATGAACCAAGTGTATGGTCAACTTGTCAAAATCATATGGAAGATGTAAACTAATATTAATGTGACCACAGGCTTGCTTTGCCCACAAGCTCTGACCACAAGGATTTGATGCGTTGAATATAATTCATGTTAGACTAATTTCTGAGTTAAAGTCATATATTTTTTTTATATATTTCATTTGGAATACCTACATATATCTATTTGGTGTTAGTGACTATAATCAAAAGAATTCCTGTGAAGTATTTCGGAAATTCCTCAAATTATTTTAGGGACTTGGATCAGAAATATATTAGAAACTAGCTGGCCCGGCGAACTTTGTTTCGCCTAAATGATAGTAATGATACCTATACCATAGCCATCTTTATCTTAAGAAGGCCGTGCCTATACTTACTGTGGATTTCACAAATCGTAATCACCAGTGATCGGAGATCAACGGCTTGGTTAGATTTCCGAACTGTCAAATCGAGTTGATTCTAGATCAAGCTCCCATCACCGGTGATATGCTTTGTGAAACCCCCGTTTGAGTTGTATAAACTTACCATTGCTATTTCTTCAAGCAGGAGATAAATTAGGCATAATAAAAGTTCTGTCAAATGGCATCTGTCAAAAGTCATCTGTCAAATATCATCTGTCAAATGTCATCTGTCAAACGTCATCTGTCAAATGTCATCTGTCAAACGTCATCTGTCAAATGTCATCTGTCGAATGTCATCTGTCTAATGTCATCTGTCAACTGTCATCTTTTCCACGGATATGAGCTGTCACACAAAACAGAAATAATATGTCAATTACTAATTATGGGCAATTTTGGATTCAGTCATTTCCGCAAATATATTTATTACCCAAACATAAATCAGAAAGATTTCAGAAATATAGAGAAAAGATGAAAATGGACAACTCACGATTGATGCTGATCGTCACATTTACTTTACATTCCGGTGAAAATTCACTGTTCCACCAACTTGAGATCCTTACCCGCTTTGGATCTGATAATAGCCTTCCATGTTATTATAAGTTCTATGCAAGTTACACAATAATTGTATACATCGCCATTCGTACTCTAGTCTATACCATTTCTGAATTTCCTACCCTTCAAGAAAATGAAATGCACCGTTGCCAGACTACTTCATGGCTTATATCTTCACAACGTTCTATTTTATTATTGCATTTCTATTGAATACCGTGGAACTTCGTTCTACTACTATTAATTCCCATGGAATATTCTTATACCGTTGGTAAGACCTACTGCACTTTTAACTATTCACTTGACATGCGATTCTGTGGAAGAAAAACTAACCTCCTTTGTCCAAATGTCAAAACCTATATAAGTACTCTATGATTGCTCGATTGGTGGTAACACATAATTCTATGGGTGGTTAGAAAAAGGAAGGCTTTTTTTTCTTTTCTGTAGGAGTTTTTTGGGAATATTTTGTTATATAAACCTTGTCCTAACAATAATAAACACAACAAAAAAAGAATTGTCCAATTTGGTGCGATCGTATGAACAATATGGCATTTCGAAGTTTTGAACCAACCATAGATCGCCTTTTATTAATATAGATGATTTGAGATTGAACATCCCTCAGATTTTTGAGTTGAACGTTGAACTAATTCGTAATATCTTAATAAATATAATGCATATATTCTTGCTGAATAATTAATGTTTTATTGGCTACAAACTACAAAAGTACGTATTATCATTTCATTTTTCCGAATTTTCATTTAGTAAATTTGGTAGCTACCTCAATTTCATGTTCGGTGCTAGTATTTCTATAGGATTGCGGCTATTCAGCATTAATTTGAATTAACAATACACATTGACACATTAGATGAATGTGTGATAAATATGTGTATAAAAAAATTGAACGATTCCCCTCGGGTAAATTTACCTCACGTTTATGCAACCGGGCTAATTGAAATTTTGTCTGATATCATTTTTTTCCACACCTGGGAAACGTATTCAATCATTGACGACGAATTTCAGACAGATTGGTATGAGTCACTTAGGTCAGATTTCTTGACATTTTCCAAATGCTATAAAAATGTAAGGCGTCATGTTTTTTGTCTGAAAATTGATCTTTTCGCATCAATTGACACGACTTAACCTATAAAAATCATTTTCAGACGGGCCGCTGTAAT
This sequence comes from Adalia bipunctata, assembly GCA_910592335.1. Taxonomy (NCBI): domain Eukaryota; kingdom Metazoa; phylum Arthropoda; class Insecta; order Coleoptera; family Coccinellidae; genus Adalia; species Adalia bipunctata. Next base: position 45,475,000 of record OU342948.1, read on the forward strand.
TTTTTTTTCATTTTTTATTTTTTTTATTGGTCTCCTGGGTACGCGCTACAATCTTGGTGTCTGAAAACTGTGTTATTGGTATCTCAGGGCTATTATCTAAATACATTCCGGAAATCAGACGGGCCGCTTTGAGTCACTTATGTCGTTTTTTTGACATTTTTGAAAATGCGCTCAGATCATACGCTACGCGCAGAATGTCTGAAAATCGCATTTCTGGGTACAGGGTCATATAATCTATCGATTCCGTGCGGTTTTAGCCGAGCCGCTATGAGTAAAAAATTTTGGTCGCCATTTCTCGTACTATCGTCGAGAATCGAATCGCGTAGAAAACGTCAAAAATTTTTGGATATTCAGACCAGAGGAAATGCATAAATGAATGGCGAGAACGTTATCTTGATGTCTGAAATAGCAGCATTTTTTCTATTTGTATTAGAGTGGGTGCTTCTCATACGAAATATTTATTAGGGTGAGCTATAGGCTTGAGTTATTATAACTCATGCTATTGGTTTATAGATACTGTTACAGCTCAAAATCAGTTGAATAATGGGAATATCATTCTATGGGAGTAGATGAATAAATATTTTGATAAATACGTAATTACTACGATCTCCATGTAGAAACTACAACGTTGCGAGTGAATCTGACGGGAAAATGACTATAACCTAACATTTTCAAAATATACACGGTGTCAGAATTCCATGGCCAACCGGTATACTTTATAAAAGTGAATGGAGAATATGTTAATTATGACTTCTTTAATGCAGTGATAGAAACAACATGAATGACATAATGACAACCTACAAAAAACACTACGAAAGTTTGCAGGGGTTTCAGTGGTTCTTTCATGTTAACTAAAGCTCTGAGACGTTTCCTTGAAAGTTTCACGATTTCGAAATTGAGAAAATGAAATAGTTGAATAAATATCATTTTTAAGGGGTTATTCCAGAACATTCTGACAAAACAAAATTTCTTTATTCGAGAATATGTGTTGAAAAGCCCTTTTCATTGCCAATATTTTCCAACTCTGTCCCTGATAAAAATATAAGATGAAACATTTTGCAGGAATGGATCTCCTGTAAGTGGAAAGGAAAAAATGTAGAGTCCCCCACGTTTTGTTGGCACAAATCATGAGTTCAGATATGATAACGAAAGAAATATTTTTTTTGTTTTTCGAAGCGTGTAACTTTTCGAGGAAAGGTTGTTTACATGGCAGACCCTCTTTAATTCTCCTGGAAATTTGGAAATATCATTTCCCATTATGGTTTCCATTTAAAAATTTTTTTTCGTTATAGCTCCTTAATTTGAGCACATACAGAAAATCCAACAGCACCGCTGAGAAGCAGTAGGAAAAAAGAGCCCGGAAGATGTGTTCAATTCGAGAGCGTAGACCCCATAATATGGGGTTTTCAGCAATTTATGTTTCTCGAAAAAACAAGATCTCATGGAAACTCAGAATTTTTCATAGGAAAAAAGTGGCAGCCAGTTTTTCAAAAATGCACATCTACAAAGGACACTCCCTAACACTAATTCGATGAGACACCGACATAAGTTTTTGTTTATCTAGTTCATAAATATGACTTTACATTCAGATATGCCTAATTTGGCTCACAATGTTCTCTCAGATGGAAATAAGCACGATTTCACAAATGAAACAACATTGAAAGAGTGAAAATTACATGTTAATACCTTCCTCGTTAAAGTTGGTCGAGCGTTCGAAAAGAAAAATGCAACTATAAAGGGTGTTCCTAAATTGATCGTACAAACGAAAAGGGGAGATTCCCCAAGTAAGTTCAAACGTTTCGTTTTCGAGATACACAGTGTTGAAGTTTGAATTTTTTCAAGTCTTTTCTCATGGTATCTACACTTTACAAGATATTCAACTGAAATTCGGCATAGATATCACAATTTCGATAGCAGATCTACATATTTTTTCTAGATATTTTTTCTGGAACACTGTCACCTGTTTTCCTCCAGATTTTTTTTTTTGTAATCCACTGTATATTTGAAAAAATGTAAAAAGAAACTTTGTCGTTATACTAAACTTTTCGGTCTTTTGTAGTTTTGTCGGATCTGCTACCGATTTCGAGAAAAAAAAGTTTGAACGATTCTCTCGAAATCCTGAGAAGAATCCAAATTATCAAAAAATTCAGTTAGTAAGCGATGGTGAATGAATTCAGTGACAGATTCGACTCATCAAATTATTGAACGTTTGTGTGTTGAAAAGTAAAGGATGATTGCATTTGTGGCCATTTATTTTTTTGAATGTAGACTACTATTTTCATTACGATTTTTAAGACAATATTTGATCAGAAAATATGAACCTCTAAACATTTTGATATCAAAACATGCCGATTTTCACGAATTCTGAAATGACTGACATGCATTTCATGTATGGTCTTGCAAATGGAAATTCAAGAAAAGCTAAGCATGGAACGCTATCCCAATAGAGTGATTCCAGATCATCGAATGTTCTCTGATATTCAAAGGCGTCTTTCAGAAGCTGGATCTTTTTCCACGAGAAAAATTTATGCCGGTAGACCACGCAGTGTGAGATTTTCATCCGAGGATTAATTTTTGTCAGTAGTACCTTGATAGACTATTGAACAATCCTCATTTTGCTTGCCAAATTCTATTCACTGATGAAGCCTGTTTCTTAAGGACTTCAATTATAAATTTTCATAATTAACACGTATGGGCTAAGGAGAATCCGCATGGACATGTAGAAACCCATTTTCAACAGCAATTTTCACTAAATGTATGGGTTGGTAATATTGGCGATCCTTGGATTGGTCCTTCCTTCTTGCCAGGTCGACTATCAGGTCAATCTTACAGACATTTTTCAGAAAACGATTTGCCCTTGTTATTGTTGTAAGATATACCTCTAATGCTACGACGAGAAATGCGGTTCATGCATTACGGTGCTCCTGCTCTTTTTTCAGTTTTGGCAAGGGAGTATTTGGACGACAATTATGAAAGCAGCTGGATTGGACGGGGGTCCTCAGTCTTGGACCGCCATATCCTCAGACTTAAATAGTTTCTTTTTCTTTTTATGGGGCCACCTGAGATCTCTAGTATACTCCACGCCAGTGAACACCGTAGAAGAACTGAGAAATCGGTATAATAGGCCCGTTTGATAACGTTAGGAATACTCCGGAAGTGTTTGAAAGAGTTCGATCGTCTTTGAGACGAAGAATTTAGAAGCTTGTATAGGAGTTGTGGGAGGACATTTTCAACATTTGCTGTTACTTAGTTTCTTGTTATGATGTTTTTTTTTTTGAGTTTTACGTTTCTAGTAGTAATACTTTTTTCGTAATGATAATACGAGTTTATCGAATCTTTATGAATCATCGCTAAATATCAGGAAAATTTCCATAAAAAAAATAATAGTGAATTAATTCAACACAGCTTACAAACTGGCCTTCTTATGATAATTTGGATTCTTCTCAGGATTTCGAGAGAATCGTTCAAACTTTTTTTTCTCGAAATCGGTGGCAGATACGACAAAACTACAATAAGAGACCGAAAAGTTTAGTACCTTTAACAAGTAAACTTCTTTTTACAGTTTTTCAAATAAACAGTTGCTCACCAAAAAACAGTTCTGGGGGAAAACAGATGACAGTGTTCCACAAAAAAATAACACCCTGTAGATCTGCTATCGAAATTGCCATGTCACGTGGTGAGAACTCTCAAATGTAATATCTATGTCAAATTTCAGTTGAATATCTAGTGAAGTGTAGATACTATGAGAACAAAATTTGAAAAAAATTAAGAGTTCAACACTGTATCTCGAAAACGAAATGAAAAGGTTTTTTTTCCTCAACTTCCCTTTTCGTTTGTACGTTCAATTTAGGAACGAACACCCTTATACACCTGCTGCTTTGACCATTCACTTCAGATATTTATTTTATTTTATGAATTTACAATGAAATGAAAGGCAAAGTTTTATCCAGGAATCCAGAAGTAGACAACAGTAGGTACTTTGTACAGTACTTTCGAAAACACAATGTCGGATTTTGAAGTATTCACCTACTTCACAAGAAGATATTTTATCCGGCAAGAGAACTCTTTAGCGTATTTCAATCACATAGCCGGCCTTATAGACATCTTCTTTTTCTCTATACTTCAAAGATTGGATTTTGACGAAGTTCGAATGTAACATAGAAATATTTCTCATCATTTCAAGATCCTCAGAGATTCGCATTTTCATTTTTGCAAACAATTTTTTTGGTCATTACTATAACCTTATCATCCTATAACCAGTGGCTACAAATTGAATACTTTACGAAGTAATAAAACTCATAGATCTCAAGCTAGAAAACCCAGTCTAAGCCTCTAACAATGAGGGATTCAGTGCGCGAAGCCAGGATTAAGTTCATTCATTACGGACATCCCATTAGGGTTTATTGTTTCTTGTCGCTGATCTCACTCCATGTAATATGAGACAGAAGGTTTTGTGGGAACGAAATCAACTAGGATTTTAGTCGATTTCGGCTGAACTCGACAGGGGGTCCTGTTGATTAAATATCGACTTCCTAGACTATACTTCCTGCTGATAATGCATACGCGTGATATATCGATGTTGAAGTTGGGCCTAAGGGTAATAAATAATAATTTTATTATGCCCTTTAGGATGTGTAACGCTGAACAATAGTATTAGTTGAGAAGGGATGACCATTATCAGGAAGTACGGTAGACCATGAATTGAAAATTGTTCAACGACGGAAAGTTACACCAGCACTAATTCATGATTTTGATTCAATAAAGCTAGCAAGGGCATTATTTGCGAAATGTCTGTGTTGAATGAACCTGCTATATTTCAACTTCATAAGGCCTTTTTAAATTCATCATTTTCTCATTCGACTAATTCGTCCGATTTTGTTCGTTGATTTAAGGATCTCGAGTCGAAACACTAGAGGAAATGGTAGCCCTATGCCCCCTTCTTCATCCAGGAGAACAGTTATATAGTGATGAAGGCTTTCACGACGGGATTCAACCGGCTTTCTAGCCGTGGTCTGATGAGAATTTCATCTACCACTACGGTATGGGCAATACGTATCAACAGCGGTCAAAAAAAATTCACAGCAACTTTTGAAGAAATCCTCAATGATCCACATCATTGGTTACTGAAATTTGGAATTTTTCCAATAATTTGATTCTATATGGTTATTATCATTGAGTTTGAATATGCATAGTGGTACATCGCCTTTGAAAGATTTGATGCCAAAATTTTTGGCAGTTTACTGCCAACTTTAGTGGCGGCACATAATAGCTACTGAAGAAACTATACAGGGTGAGTCTTTGACTTGTACATATATTTTAACTGTAGATTCCTCTCATCAAACGAAACACTTTCTTCCCATACCATTTTTCAAAATTCGGTTTCGTTTGAAAGATACAGGGTGTCTAAAATCCATGAAATTAACACTATTATTTCCATATATTCGGAACCAATATTTTGAATGAACTGAATTTTGATTGATTGTTTACTCTATTCATTGTGCATATTCCTCAATTGAAATTCATTTCATATGTCTCCTTGTATAAAAGTTACAGGGTGGTCGACTCATCAATACACGCTAAAACACCATAAAACCAGTTTAAAAAGATATACTTCATATTTTCGAAACAATCAACCATTTTAGAAACTAAAAGTATTCCTATATTTTTTCAATAGAACGCGTCGTTTTCGAGTTATTCCTAAATGTATACGAAGAAATTTGAGGGAAAAATCATGGATTTCATAAAAAATCTGAATGCTTCCCTGAATCAAGTATCATCGAATATTATTTCTTCTCTGGTCTCTCATCAAATTAACAATGTTGTCAATGTTAATCAACTTCGTCAAGACTAAAATCTTTATGATGGAAAAACATTCGATGTAATAATTGAATTCCGAGAAGCATGAAATTACACAGTTTATAAGCACAGTTTCTATTGAAAATTTATTGATACCGGTCCTTCAGGAAAATATCTATCTGTACAATATCCTTTTGGAGTTTTTAATCGACACCACACGGTCTTCACATCACAATCATCACCTGTTTGCTTTATTCTCTGCAAGTAAATAAATAAATCGAATCCATGTATTAGAAAGGTTATCGGGTTTAAGCGTCGTTAATTGTATCTCAGACTGGCCTGTGATGGGACTCTGGAAACACAGAACAACGGCTTGTCTTTCGTGGCGGCTACATGGAATCATGTCGTGAGCGTTTTTTACGCCGAAGAATATTCACTATGGTGAATTTGTTCATATACAAAGTTGTCATTTGTGCTTTCAAACGCAGGAACCAATACACTTGACTTTCTGATGTAGGTACATAAATACGACACTCAAAATAAGGACAGATTTTTAACTCCAACTTTCAATTATGAAGTGAACCGAAGGGGACCGTTATACATTGGAGTCCTGATAATGAACAAAGTTCCGATCTCTTTCAACACAATTCCATCTTTCAATAGGTTCAAGAGAGAAATTAGGAGGATTCTGTTAAATAGAGTTTATTACACCTCTGAGGAGTTTATTAATGATTCATTTCCGTAGATCCTGTCTTGGGAAATGTCTGTAATGTAATGTTGATATTTTCCATCTTTAGTACATAATTTTCTTTGTTATTTTTTCATGCTATGTATCCATACTTTCTTTCTGGAATTCTCTTTCCCTTATGCTCAAATGAGTGGAATACAGTATTAAATCGAATTTTTTTTATGACTAGAATTAAGGACACTATTGTATTCTTTGGGAAATAAATCTAAATCTAATCTGAATCATCGCTGCGTGAGCGACTGAAATAAAGATCGTAGAGCTATATCGCCTCGTTTGGCATTTCCAAAGAGCAATGCCTAGAAGCCTTTAGCGAAAAGTAAACAAAACTAGTGCGTCTGCGATAGTTCTTCCGTTTACGATAGGGGACGTACTCACGTACTGCTTTCTTGAGTTCACCTATACCATTGTTGTCTGTTGAAGAGAAAATCGGCAATCTGGCATCGTCTCCTCTAGAGTTCTGTGAAATATCACAGAGAAGATGGATTAGGTTAGGTCATTGACCTCGAATCATATGACTTTGATTAATGGAGTTAGGATAGGTTAGTGAGAAACCAATTTTTATAAGATAGTTTCAGGGTATCGAGGCAAATATGAATTATTAGTGTTTACAAACTAATCTTCAGGAAAATCGAAGAAGGAACTTAATTCGATAGAAGAAATATGTCTTTTCAATTGCAGATATAATCCGATGAAACTAACTGTTTTTGTTAAGAACTATCGTGTTTTAAACATTCTTATTCGAATAAGGTTAGTACTTGAATATTTTCTAAATGTATCAACTAAATTTATATCGAGAAATATGAACTTTGCATCAATTCCAGAAGATCGTTTCAGGGCCGTAGTTAGCACAATTTTTTCTCTAAATGGCTATATCTTTTTAACAGAGCCGAATTCGGAAAAATGGAAAATGAAAAAAAAGGTTTCTTTTGACCTCAAGAATCTTCAGTTAAAATATATGTACAAGTCAAAGACTCACCCTGTATAATCTGCCAGCTATTCATTTACAGAAATCTGTAGGATATCTATTTTCCTTTAGTTCTATGAATCATATCCAAAATTAATCGTCGTTTCATTGCATCCAAAAAATTAGGTGTGATGAAATACTGAACATCCCACATTTCCTAGGCCGGTACTGATCGTCATCGCATTTGGCTTAGAAAATAGTGCTTTATAGTTCAGCTACTAACCGCCAGATGCGAGGGAACAAAATTTTCGATTATCTGAAACACCTTTGCCCCTCTATGAACGGGTGAAGGAACAACATTAAATTCAGCTTCAAATCGTTCAATGGCTGTGTTCCTCTATGTATATTTGAACTCAATGTTATTATTGATATTATATCCAGGATCATGGACGATTGCTTGGAAAATCTGCTGTAATTTTTTTTACAGCTGTCGCTCTTTTTTTCCGTTGGATTCTTGAATGCGATTCTGCTTATAAGATGGATCAACTTTGAAGATGGATGAACGAACACTCGAATGCTCCTGGCTTCAAGGAATAATGCTTTGGCTGACTGATAATTGATAAAATGGACTGCCAAATGCATGTATGTACAGGGTGGGCAAAATTGGTGCTACATGAACTAAAACTTTTTAACCCGAGGAGATAGAGAACATGAATGGCACCTTATAGTCCCCTTTTTTCGAGAAACTGATAATGCCATAAACTGCATTCCTCTATCTTCTTTCGTTTCCGAGTTATAGGCCAAAATTGAAATTTGGGCGATTTCAACTTTGGTCATTATCTCCATTTCTGTAAGGAATGCTAGGATGTTGAAATGAAAACATTATACAGGCACTTTTCTGATGACAATCCAGTGGCGTACCCTGATTTTTTCTGAAAGGTTTATTTGCTGAGTTATAACATAACGTTGTGTTTTTTCTTATGGAAACAGTAGTTTGAAAGGACTCAGAAAGAATCTCCATTTTTTTCCCGTTTCAAAAATGTATCATATGTTTTAGTTCATGTAGCACCAATTTTGCCCACCCTGTACCTATTGATGAGCGATGGTTTTACATTATGGAGTTAGATTCTTAATGAAACGTAACAGGCCTAGTTCAGACCCTTGCGGCACTCTGAGTTTCACATCATGATAAAACCAATGTACCTATATATTCATAAGCATCATAAAAACAGTAAACAGCCGCAATCAGCTTCTTGAAATTGTTTTAGTGCAATTAGAATTTGTTCATTCAAATCAACTTTGAAAAGTGGAATACAGTACTCATGAAAATGGGCATCGATATATACTTTCGAGATGAGATGAGACAATGGTTCGAGATAAGGGATGTTTTCTCTTCTCCCTGATATCTTCCTATATTTCTCTGTCAGAAGTCTCAGATATTCATTGCGAGTGAATCTTCTACAAGACAGTTGCAATTCCCAATATTCAAGAAATACAGTCTTGTTCACCTCTCGTAAGATGACAATCCAAACGGGAGCAGTATATTTCGCTGGGGAACGAAAATCCGAGCACACCCGACGTACGCCAGAGACATTTGAAGTTTTCTGATTTCCCGAAACCGCAATCCGTGCATTATTTCCTTCTCGGATTACAAATTGGAATCCAAGATAAGGGTCCCCGGTGTGGCAGCGTGACAATAGGGATGGCAATTCGTATTCTCGATTTGTCCTCAGCCCCGAACCCTTTTCAGCCATGATGGACGGCCATAAATATCATCGTTCTGGTTTATCGGATTTCTAGGGTTTTAATTTATGACGTTTGAATGTGTCGTTTTCGGATATTGATGGTCCCTATGAAACGAGTGAGGATCAATAAAAAGTATTTATAGCTGTACTGTGTGGCTGTCTAATGTGAGTTGGCTCCATAACCTATTGGTGGGTAGCACTGAGAGATTTAATGTTGATTGATAAATCGGCTCGAAATTATTTCATTTTTCTCATTTCGAAACGAATTAAGTGAAGAACAACAGCTCCTTAAAGCTCCAGGGCAAATGTTCTGAGCTGTAGGTGACTTGAGGGGTCGTTTTTCAGGAAACTCGTTTATTATTTTTGAGCAACAACCTTACCTACAACAGTATCAATTTCAAGATGGCCCCTCAGGAACTCTATCGATCGATAAATTCCAAACCATCCAAAATCTTCATCAATCATCGGTTGAAGTTATATTCTTTCAGCACCCGTTATATTGGAATTGAGACCTTCTTAAACACTCTGTATACATAATTTTACTGAGGTTTTATTTATTGTAAACATTTTCACGATCTGATCGAATTCCAAATTATGTTGAATAGTGAAATGATGTTCAGATTGGGTTTTATCCGTTCGACACTCATCCACAAAAATTCACTCAAGCATAACGAACGATATCGAGGTGGTTTTCAGTTTCAGAGTTTCTGAAATTGTACGCTTTCCTTTCAAAAGCCTGTCGATAAATCATCACAGGGTTCGGAGCTTAGAGCCAATAAGCAATCCCTACTTAATGTTCCTAATATCTTCTCGCCTAAACGGTTTCCTAGGGCCCTTTAGAATTTTCATTAGTTAGCGAGGGTGGAAATCACCCCCTCACTTCGAAGTTTGCTGTGAAATCAAACGAGGACACGTGAACCTGAAATCTGTGATTGATATCTGCTTCGAGTTCGATGTAGACCAATATGCAATTGCCATATACATTACATTTATGTATCTGAAAATGAGTATTTCGTATTAATCGATTAGCTTTCAAGACTGATGTGCTACATATACTCAATTCACTTTCACAAAGTATCCTGGTTAGCCAAGATTTAGGTTCATCAAGTTTTTTTACTCAAAACTGACGCAGGTTGGCACTCGTGAAATATCGGCAATGTCAAAATAATTCTCAGAGACGTTGCCATTACACCCAAAGATAACAAACTGAAGCTAAGCTGCATCCCAGTTTAGAAATATGTTTTTCCCTATTCAGTGTATCATTCACATAGATTCCCAAGAATCTTTGTAAATAGAGCTAGTTCATTTAGGGTTTAACTGTGACACAGGTTTCGTAGTACTACATACATTTCATATTTCAAGTTGTGTAAAAAGGTATTTAAATGTCTTCTGTAGGTTTATTTATTGAGAATTTCGAAAAGTGGGGAATTCCACTGTTCGTTTATAAGTTTTTCTGTCGGGTTATTCGAGTACTTCTATACTTTTTTTCGAATGAACTATCACATTGTAACGGACTATTCTGTCCATTATTTTTCAGTAAAATTTCAACACTCGATTCTTTATTTCCTCAAAGTAAATGAACATTTTGATAAATACGTAATTACATCGACCTCTATGTAGAGAAGACAACGTTGCGCAGTTATCTGACAGAAAATGACCATTTCCAAAATATACACGGTGAAATGTGTCAGAATGTCATGGCCAACCGGGATATTTTATAGAAGTGAATGGAGTATACCTCCATTTCCTCTTGGATCTGTTAGAGGCTGGTTAACAAATATGTACAAATTCCTAAAAAATATTCTACTCATTTTTCCTTCATTTTCGCATACGAGTTTTCAAAATTATTTTATTTACTTTGTCACCACCTTATTCACTAACCTAATGGCCTCACTGATTCTTTGACAATGAAGTACCAGAAGTTTTTTGAATTTGATTCATTCATTTTTGATGAAAATATCAACTTTATACTATGGGAGATGATTCCGAGGGCTGATACGTTCCTCAAACATCGGAAGAACAGAAGAACCAACTTAGAATCTAGGATCTGGGTGAAATTTCCTACCGATCAAGAGCGAATTTAAAACTTTTTTGATGGTTTTTTGAGGGCTCCTTCCACTTAACTATATGATTTCGTAACGATCACTGTATTTTTCGAATTTTGAGCCGACAGTGGTCTGAATCGACTAGGTTGAACTCACTGATCACGAACGAGATCACGAATCCCTGGTCGAATTCAATTCTGTCCGGCCGTCCGATTCTAAAGATAACTTTCGAACGAATTAACCTAGAGAATTGAAATTTTCAGTGAAGTTTCAAATGCCGCGGTTTAGTTTGTTAATTGCTAAAATTTCATTATGGGTTCTGTGCATATGGCTTTTAGAAATATTGTTTTCCTGATACAGATTTGATCTTGAAGAAATTTTGCAATTGGATGTATTTAAGCTACGTGCGAAGGTTTGTCCAGATGGCTCCACAGAAACATATTAAAGGCTAGCGAATTGTTTACAAAAAATTTCCAATATTTCTGTAATTTCATATTCAGGATAAAGAACGACTGCTTCGGCTGTCGAATTTTTTTTAACGGCTGTTGTTTATCCTTGTATATTCTTGAACGCGAATCTACCTTCAAGGTGGATCAACTTACGTGATCTGTGAACGAGCGCTCAGAAGCTCCTGACTTATTTTTCTTGTTCATTTATCGCAGGTGTTTCAAGATATTTTATACGAATCGCGCTCACATTTGCTTTGTTAAAACTGAGTTTGTTTCTTCACACGTGCAATATTTTTTTATTCAAGAAGAGTCTGTTTTGCTCCATTCAAAAGAATATATTTTTTCTTCAATCTGATAACCGCATTACGTCCAACAATTGGCCTCATCCATTTTCCCGGTAGGTCTTGATTTCCTGGAGATGGCGAAATGCGTGTTACGTTAATTCAGCCCGAATGTATAAATAACCAAATTTACTTGAATCCGAGCAGATTTATTAGAATTACCCAACTAACATTTCCACTCCCTTTTTCCTTAATTAGGGGTTCATTCTCGGATAATTCTGAAATGCGTGTTTGATGTATCATATCGAAAATCTCGCCTACCATACTTAACATAAATCTGCGCAAATTTCATTACCTTCCACGAATTTCGAACGATCATTCTACTTAAGGCGGACTCCCAGTACTCGTATATTTGGCAAGTACACAATTATTTGCGTACTTGGCAAGTAGATGAAGTTTCGAATTTGAATGACAAGATTGACAAGTATTGGCCGAGTGAACCACTCCCACTACATGCCAGATATAGGCAAGTGGCAAATATTTGCCAAATACACGAGTAGTGGGAGTCCGGCTTTAAACGAGGGCAATGATGTTAAGAATATTTCGCCACGATTGTATTTTTCGATTGAAGTTGAGTGTTTTTCAGGCTGAATTACTGGCAATTGAAAGATGTCTAGACATAAACCTAGATAGAAACTATCAGTGCGATAAAGTCATTCACTCGTATATACAAGCCGTTATTAAAGCACTGAGCTCCTCATTGCCTCAAAGTTAATTTGGCAGTGCCGGAGAAAACTCAATGAGGTAGGCAAGAAAAATAAGGTCTTTTCAATCTGGGTTCCCGGTCATTCGGGAATCGTAGGAAACGAAGAGGCCAATATCCTTGTCAGCACGAACGCCAATTACTGGCCCAGAACCTGTTTGTGGTATGAGGAAATTCACCTATAGAAAAAGTTTCTGGCGAACACTCTGGCGGAATCTCCCAGGAATGTATCACTCCAAAAAGTCCATTCGAAATTGCAGATTCCAAAAAGGTTTCTGGATCTCAGTAAGAACCAGCTACAGCTCCTCACTGGCTCTCTCACACGACATTGTCGCCTCAGGAAGCATCTGCTGAGAAGGGGTTTATCGGACACGGAAGAGTGCAGATTCTGTGAGGAGGAGAAATAAACTCCTATTTACCTAGTCATGTAGGTAATGCCTTGCCACTGCAACCCAAAGGAGAGAATCCTTTGGGCAAGAGACTTGCAGGTGTGAGGAACTTGTCTCGTTTAAACCTTCCCAGATATTGGATTTCATTAGATCTCTGGAAGTGGAAGGCGTGCTGTAAAGTGCTTGGAGCTCTTCTAAGGTGCCAAACTATGTAATTCGATTCACTGATGACGAATACGTGGCCAATTTGGTTTCTTGTCGGCCGGCCCTAATCACGATAAGTCATTATTAAAATTATAGAAACTTGAAATTTGCAAAAAACAAAAATCAGTAACTGTTCCGAATGGAGAATCATATCTGAAATAGAGGGGGAAACGATGTTTGAAATACAATTTCGTTCTAACTGACCCTGAAATTCGTTATCGTCCAGGTTCTCTTTTGACAGTCATACATAAAAATGACCTAATTAGTAGTACTAACTGGGAAGAAATGTAAGCTACTTGACATACAATTTTGAAACATCTTTATGCTTAATTCAATAAGTTTTCCTTTAAAATCTGCGTTTTTCTTTGCTTTAAAGCAATAATTAAGGGATTATGAACATCTTGATGATTAATAATGGAAAAATGTTTATTGGTTTATCTCTCTAAGCGTTTCTTCCTGCAGCAAAGTTTTCCCCCTTCGTGATTGAGGTCCGAATAGATATGACAAAGACCGTGTAACATTTCATTAAAGAGAGTGACATAAATGACAAATGCTGCTAGGGTTTTCCAACAACCGAACTCATCACGGCGGCTGCCAAATGTTTGCAAGAACATGAAATAAATGGACGCATGATGGAGTGTTTAAGATGCTTCATCAAGAACTGTCAGCCATCATAGGGATTTCATATACCCTGGAAAATTATATGTATTTCACTTTCAGACTATATTAGAAAACGATATGAAGATAATTGAATAAAATTCACACATTCTTGTTGGGTCATATTTTCGTATCCTATTTATAATTTTGAAATGGGATATAGTTCAGGGTTCCCCCCAGTAGAAATATTTGAGAAAATTTGCAAACGTAGTCACATTCCAAACCATAGTTGAAATTCTATGCACCGTTTGGGGTGTAGTCACTGGTGGAAAAATGGTTTTAATTGTTTCTGATTATGAATATTCATTCATACAGGGTTTGTAACACAAATTTTCATGAGGCGGTCCTGAAAACAGCACTAAATTATGAATGATATGTGGAGGTTCCACTCATTCTTGCTCCTGGTGCTGACTTCAATGAGAAAATTTTTATTAACTGCTAAGCGAGAATAATTAATAAAATACATTATTCCATCAAAAATGCTTATTCAGTTAGGCAAAATTTTTTTGAACAGTTTTCCTCCTTAATAACTGAGGTTTGAATATTGAGAGAAACCATACTCAAGGTGAGTTTTTTGCGAAACACCTAGATTTTCAGAATTATGAACTACTTGATTCCTGAAGGTACTTCAAGACAATACTCTCTGAAATTAACGATTATCGATTCGAGTTAACTGTTCGAAAAGTTTGACGAATCGAAATTTTCGTTGAAAACCGAAAATCGCAATTAGGTACCGTGTTCGGCAAATACATATCCGTTCACTCGTTTCACTTCTGTTCTATGCTACACACATGGGACGGAGTGTAGAGTGTAAAGTACCTATAAGTCGAGGTATATATATATTCTTTTGAAAGAGAGAATTACATATACATACTCCATTCACAATTATAAAATCACAACTCTGGCCTTGGTTTCGTTTTCAGGAGTTGGTGCACCTGATGAAAACTCTATGCGCGTACAGAGAATTTCGTTAATGACGAAACGACGATGCCAGTTTTTCTGTTTACATCAAAGTAAAAGTATCAAAGATTTTCCACATTTTGTTAGTTCGAATCGATAGGCGAGTTTGGGGCGAAATATCGATAGGAAATCGCCTATTTTTCCGTTCTTCGTCGTCCAGAAGAAGTTTCGTGCAAGTGTCATTTTTTCCTTTCACGAGTTTTGGCGTGAGTACGAACGGCAAATTCGAATTGGACCAAAAATAGATTTATAAGCATACATAAAGCGAAAGTAGGTACAAATCGCCCTTTTTACACTTGATAACAAAGTTTTTTTTAGGTATCTGGCCGTTTTGAAAGATTTCAAACGAAATTTCGGTCCCCCAGAAGTTTGGTAAGTTTCGGTATCGTTATGGTTGTCAAAATTTATTTGGAATGTGTAAATGGACAAAACAGGCTTCCTTATACGATCTTCTAACGAAAGCGACCGGAAAATATGGTTCAGGTAGAATTTTCGAGGAATTATGAGGAAAGAACTTGCAGAATGAAATTGCAGAATTTTCGTAAGTAAACGGGTACTGGATGGCCATCATCGGTCTCTATATGATTATTGTTGATCGTTTTCACTTTTCAGGAAAAAAACACGTCGAAAAAACTAAAAAAAAGGAGGAAATATGACTATATTGCATTCAACGGATTCAGATTCCGATAAATTGAAATATGTCACTGGAGCTTTCATTCCTTTGCCGAAAGTAGAAATAGGCTATATTGAACCAGAAGACATCGGTTTTTTCCATATTCCAGGAGTTTGTGTCTTATTTTAGAACAGGTGAATGATAAATGTGAAGCATATGTTTGACCTATTTCATTTTATTTGTATACAAACCTACTGTGGTAGTATTGTATGAATATTTTTTAATTTAATAAACTAGTTTGGGCCCAGCGATCTATCTTTTAAGTAGATTCGCCTTGTTGGTGGATCTCCCTTTGAAGATAGATTCGCATTTTGAAAAATCAAAAGGAAAAACGCAACCTCCAAACGGTCATCTATGCGTCGCGTCAAACTTTGACTGCCGTTGTCAAGAACCCTAACCTATGTGTAACTTCACCCGTGACGTCTCGAAATGTGGAGAAAATCCAACCTCCAAACGGTCATCTATGCGTCGCGTCAAACTTTGACTGCCATTGTCAAGAACCCTAACCTATGTGTAACTTCACCCGTGACGTCTCGAAATGTCAAGAAAATCCAACCTCCAAACGGTCATCTATGCGTCGCGTCAAACTTTGACTGCCGTTGTCAAGAACCCTAACCTACAATATGTAACATCACCCTTGACGTCTCGAAATGTCGAAAAAATCCAACCTCGAAACGGTAATCTGTGCGTCGCGTCAAATTTTGAATGCCGTTGTCAAGAACCCTAACCTAATTCTAACGTCGAAAGTCAACCGAAGATCCAAATTCTCTGGCGATAGGTATCGATGTTCGCTAGCCGATTCGAAAATTTTCGCAGTTTTCAAGAAACGTCACAACTTTAAGAATTTTTCGCGGAGACCCGGAGGAACGTGTCGAAAAACCCTTTAAGTCCATGTAAAATAGAGGATATGCCGCTCCGTTTGAAAAAACTCCCGAGGTCTAGGTGCCCCCGGAAAAAATCCTTATGCCCCGCAAATCGGGTCTATCCGGCGATTTCGACCCTTTTCGCGAATTTTTTCAAAATACTTCCCGGGGTCCTAAAAAAAATCCGAAAACGCCCGCTCGAGCCCCCGTTCTTCCCCTTTCCGACGCCCCCATCCACTCGCCCGTAGGGGGTTTCCCTCAGTGTACAAACCTACTGTGGTAGTATTGTATGAATATTTTTTAATTTAATAAATTACTATACAATCAGAATATTTTACTCCTTGTTCATAAGATCAAATAAATAAAATGTCGTCAAGTCTTGAACTGAAAGTTCAAGAGGATAATAAACATTAAATCTTCACGAGCATGCATATGAAAATTATGTGAAAGCAATGCAATTTTCTTCCATGGCGAAAAATAATATATTTCAACAGTGATCTCTTGTACTTTTCATGCAAATAACTAGAAAAGGAATCCTTTCTATCAATTCATATGAACGTTAATTATTTTCGTCCATCACATCTTTTCCAATTCATTCACATTCTGAGAAATACGCTAAGAATGTAGAAAGGGCAACATAGTGTTGACTTGGAACATAAAAATATTTTGAAAAACGTCATAACTTCGATACAGAGTGGAATGTGTCAAATTTCCAAGGCCAGAGTTGTGATTTTATAATTGTGAATGGAGTATACTTACTGTTTTCCTAAATCAAACAATACATGGCATATGGTATGAGTGGCCATAATAAAATGAATGACGTTTTTGGTTATTCAAATGCTTCAGTTCTTGATTCGGTCGAATTTTACAAGGTGTTTGACATAGGAAAGTATAACAGCAAATGACATTTCACTTTGACAACTGACATGCAAAATTTCAGAACACGTCCCGTTTTTTCATCGATCGACGAAGCATCCGATGGTTCACACTGTAAAAGCAAAATTTATATCAACGGCCCATGCACATGCATGCAAAATACCAACGCTATCCATAAACATTTCCTGGCGCACCAGTTATCAATGGCGCCACTAAATCCATACATCTGCTACATAAATCTTCGAATTATTTGGTGCCTGCTTAATTCCTTAATCTACATGTTCGGTTCGTGCGTCATGAAATCGGAACAACCACTTGTCATGCTCGAAATAAATTCTCAAGATTCGAGGCGTCATTCAACCATTATAAAAGGGATAATTATAATGCTAACGAAGATTATCCGCTGAGTCCTAACATATTGAGGTTGTTTTTTATTCTCCCCAATTCTGGACCAAGTGTCATCTGTAATCCTGACTGGAATGATGATACAAATCTCAACGATCTAGGATCTGGGGATTTACGAAAATTACGGGGAGCCAACATTACTTACATTTACTACGACAGTTATCTGCACGGTGTTAGCAAACGGTGTTGGAGATAAAGAAAATGGTATATTCTCAATATTGAATCGAATGGGGAATGGCTGGCAATAACGAAAATACCTCCGTTAGGAAAATTGAATGTACCTTCGGATATTCGGAGTAGCTTTCATTGTCGTGCAAAAGTTGGTCGTCGTGATTGCAGAAATGATTTCCATGCAATTCAAGGGAATTGAAGAAAGACTTCTTTTTCTTCATGTTTATGAATTCCCGCCGAATAACTTTCATGTTATGACATTTGTTGCGGAATAGAAGTAAATCTGTGAAACCTTGTTACAAGGTTCTGAAGGTGATTAACAGCTTTTGCAATGAGCCTCGCCAAATTTGGAAAAAAATAAAAATCGGAATTTATTTATATGCAGATTTTCATCTTTATTCTTCATTATTGAAATAAATGTCAAACTCTCCTGTCATTATGTGTTTAAATTTATGAAACTTTGGTTCATGTATTCAGAACCTCATCAGTATACTCTTACACCGAAGATGCGGTTCTGATTTTCTGAATAATTGAACCAAAATTTCATAAATTTCGACGCATATTGAGTTCCAAAGTTTCACAAACGTCTGTCAAATCTGGAATCAGTTGATCTCGAATCAAAATTTGAATAACGAATCAACACTGATCCGGTTCCACGAAGAAAATTCGAGCCATCAAAAACAACGATCGATCGACTGATTGAGGTTTCAATTCGGCAACGCCGCGAATTTCGGCATTTCTCGAGTATAACAGAGCTCATACGGAAGACTCTTTGAAAAATTCAGCGGACATATAAATGAATATAATTGTTGTATGGAGGTGAAATTTTTCAAGTAGAGAAAATTATGGACGAAAAATTTTGTTGAGGGAAGCATAATAGTAAAATCGTAAGTATGTAATATGTTTATAACCTTCATTATTGTTATTGCTGTATTTTTCTATTTCAAAAATAAAATGAAATGAGAGGAAAAGGATAACGAAACGATGTAGAATTGTAGAAAATGGAGGCATCATTGAAAAATTCATTCACATTATCGTATTTCATTCCATTGAAAATCAACTTAATCTCAACTTCTACAATCAAATATTTCTTCTGTCGAAGGACGGTGATCAAAAATCAAAATTTGAAAAAGCTTTGTGAAGCCCATTTTGCGAATCAACAGTCGTTGATTGAGAAATCACCGTGAATATTTGATTGATCAATGCCTTGATTCGATGTTTAACTCTTCGAACTGTCAAATCGAGTTGATTCTGGGATGAAGCTCGTGCTCGAATCACCGGTGATCACGCTTTGTGAAACCAACCGTTAAAATTTTTTATGTTCACAGTTGAAGAACTTTCTAAGCAGGTTTTCTTCAAGTATTGCATACCGTTGTTAATCATATTTGAGAGCTGAACTGGATAAATTTCAAAGGAATGTTCTCATACTCAAAATCTATTTTCTTCTTGTCTCTCGAAAGATATGCGATAAATGACGTTTTCGCAAAAAATTATCATAAACAGTGCGCGTCAAAATTATGGAACAAATTCATTTTCTCAGAAGAAAAATATTTGGCAACAAAATCCTGAAACAGATTAATTTTTGTTTCACTTTTACCAAATTTTTATGCATTTTTGAAGGATTTTTGTTGCACCCTGTGCCATCCCCATCAACCCTCTGAATTTTTTTAATAGGGAAAGTGGGTCGTGTGGTACTTTTTAGGCAAGGTCTTCGTATCTTCTTTACTGGCGTGCATAGAAATTTTCAAAATTAGTTTTTGTTGAAAAATTAGTTAGTTCAAAGAGGTTTTCAGTATGTGCACTTTGTCTTTGCTCATTTACTTTGAGACGATGGTACCTGATGAATTTGTCACCGAATGAAAGTCGACCATCACAGTTTTGTTCATGCACAACTTTCAACCCCCTCACGTGAATTTTTTTTCTCCTTTAAAGGGTTCGTAGGGGTTGAAAGTTTTGCATGAACATAACTCTAATGGTCGACTTTCATTCGGTGACCATCGTCTCAAAGTAAATGAGCCATGACAAAGTGCATATACTGCAAACCTCTTTGAATTAACTAATTTTTCACGACAAAAAATTTTTCTTGAAAATTTCTGCATGCCTGTGAAGAAGATACAAAGACCTTGCCAAAAAAGTACCACATGACCCACTTTCCCTATTAAAAAAACTTAGAGGGTTGATGGGTATGGTACAGGGTGCAACAAAAATCCTTCAAAAATGCAGGATTTTGTTGCCAAATGTTTTTCTTCTGGGAAAATGAATTTGGTCCATAATTTTGACGCGCACTGCATAATACCACTAGAGATTAAATTTTGCCGGCAAAATTTCTCGATTGTAATATGAAAGTTTGTTTGTTTGCCGAAAAGCAACAAACTTGAAAATTACAAGAGAGAAATTTCACCTGCTTAAATTTCATCTTGAGTGGTATTCGACATGACTATTTCACGAGAAAATATGTCAACAGTAATATGCTGGTCACATTTGGCACGTCTATTTGACAAATAAGCATTCATCATAGATGAAAACAAACGTTGTTTGTTTTCTCTATGGTATTCCTTTCCGAAGCTATCTATGAATTTGAGAAACGACAAAAATGTTATCGCTGGAGATGAAACGAGAGTTGGTATGGAAACTTCCTCACAAAAAATGGAATGAGTGAAATAGTCAAAGAAAAAACTTGATACTATCATCATAAGATGCTTCAAATATTGTACATAATTATTTTGCAAGAAAATCGATTTCAAGAATTGATTCCTTCTCAGAGTAATTCTTTTGATGCCACCATATATTCGACCATATACTTCCATGTCGTTTTCTGTGTTTTTCAATAAAAACAGCACAAATGTGACCTACTAACTGATGAATGCTTTCAATCACTAATGCTTGACAAAATCATTCTCAGATTTTCCATACAAATGTTAGCGCTATGTTCAGTGTCATGGGGGCATCGTTTCGTTAATAATGAGAGATGTAAATATTATGTAAATTGAACATATTTCAACAAAATTTCGATTTCGGGTAACCCATTGGTTGATGGTTACAGAAAAACAACAAAGTGAAAGCTCCACAGAATCTCCCTTTGACAGTTATAAGAGGGCTCGCTCCTTTATTTAGTCTGAACTAAATTGGGCGATTCACAGGCGAGGTGTAACCAGAGGGGTACGACCATATGTCGATGAAAGCTGCCTGGCATGCCCAGTCATCTACTAGTAAACATTTCAACACAGCCGAAACCAATAAATAAACCTTTATCTCTTCATGTTTCAAGAGGCACTTTTGAAGAACAAGAATTTTCAATAAACGAATGTCATTAAAAAATCAGACAGATCACATTTCGCGCAGCATATGTTTTTTTTTGAACAGGGTTGTACTTATAGCCGATTTATACTACTCGTATACGAGTAGTATAAATCGGCTATAAGTACAATACTCGGCTAATAGTACAATACTCGGCTATAAGTACAATACAAGGACGTATACGTCCTTGTATTCGCAACTCTTAGGCAATTAGGAAGAGAAACAGAGTACATTAGCCTACCTTCTTGAAATTAATATAATTATAATTATAACGATGGAATAAGCCCAAACAACTACATGATCAATATTTCATCGTTATGGAGACAGATATTGTAATGACTTTCAACAGACTATTAGCCATTGACCTTCGGTCCTTCAGCTCTTCTGGTTTAATAATATAAGATTATGTAGTATTGAGAAGAAACACAAGTTACCTTAATTTCTTATAGGTACTATCTACTGATTTCGGTTTTGTAAACGAAGAAGTAATCATAAACGTCACCAAACATGTATCCCTAAATATGATGTGTCTACCCCCGTAAAAAAAAGCACTGACGTGAAGTCAGGAGCCAGCCCTTAGGCGTTCAACAGTAACACATCAGGTACTGATAGCATAAGCCATTGCGGAGAAGCCACAATTCGCCAACTCTAGCAGAAGCCCATCCACGATGAGATTCCAATGTATTGGTGATAGAACACCACCCTGCGGACATCCCCATTCTGATGTTTCCCCCATAATCATGTCGCCTAGCCGATACCCGATTCTGCGAGCATTGATCCCGCCCAGCCAGAGAGAGAGTGTAGGCACTGTAGACTGTAAAAGAGATTCCATGTTTTATCAATGCTATGCTGAGTGCTCCTTCTTTGTCTAAAAATATAGCTAGAGTATATTCCTTGAAGTGGAAGCCGTCCTCAATGTAGTCATCAACTGAGTGAAAAGAGGAAGAGTCTACAGATATGTCAAGCTCATAAGCATATTGGGAGGGATGCAGTTGACGAGAAACCTGTGTTATTTCCTTAATCTGTCTTTCTGCCGGTCTCTCCAGCGTCTTCAGAAAAACAGATGCTTATTGGTCGAAAGTCCTTCGCATTTGTGTGCGAAGTTTTTCCTGGACAACATTACATAGTTTGGCAAAAATAAAAGAATTTGAAATTTGATTGAAGAGCTCCGGCAACTATGTAGTGGGGTCTACCTTCTATGTCTTAAGCACAGGGATTTGCTACAAGGTTTTTCCAAAACGGAGTATCGATGGGACAGGAGATCCTTTCGATTTTTATACGTAACTTTTCTCCAAGAGGCCAGGAAAAGAACCTTATGCCCTTATTTTGCACTTTTCCGGAATTTTAACCAAATTCGCCAAGTTGAAAGTACAAACACGAAGTTGGTACCGATGAAAGCGTCTATTTCTCAACTCGATAGACCTTCAGTCCTGATTGATCCTACCGATGCCTTCGTTTCGATTCAGGCAACTACTCTCTCCGAACATTCACGTACGTGGAGTATGAATCGGTCTTTCAAGTGTTCTCTATAAAATCATGTTTCCGATGATTCGACCTCTTTGTTTTTCACTCCGAATACATTTCCAGAATGGGCTAGAGTAAATCAAGCGAGAAAATTATTCTGTTCAACTTAAATGCAAATGATATTGTTCAGTATCATACCGGTCGACCAGTCCGAACTTTGTGAACTGAATTGAATCTGTGGATGATTCGAATCTCCGATACCCACCATCCATCACGAATTCCCCCCAAAACGCAATCAAACCTCAAACATTTCATGAAAACCTATCGGCCACCATATCTCGTTCGTATAACGCGATCTGGCGCGTGTAAACGTTATGAAAAAAAGGACTATTCATTCTCAATAATTTATTGACGCATCGGTGATTCGTTCAGGCTTCCGACATCTACGACACGCATCCAGAGGAATGATTGATCGATTGTCCGGCGATTCATCCTGCCATAAGTTACGACCGTTCTGTCGTAGGTGCGTTTCTATCTCTGCACGAATTTCGAAACAATCAACGTCCATTTCTGATCTGTTTCGTAACACGAATACTTCAATTTACGTTATTGGCTGATGTTTTTTGGATGATTTCGTCATTCGGAATGGATTTTAGCTGAAATAATGGTATGGGAGGATAATCAATTCGGATTCTCGATAAAATAAAGTTGACACAACTGGCTTTGAGGTGGACAGGTTGCCACATTGGACTGTAAGCTCACAGCGCGAAAGCTTGCTAAGGCCGTAGTACACGAGAACATTCGAGCATCGAAGCCTTCCTGGATCCTAGTCCCACGAACGGTTCGTGGCCCACATTCATAGCCCTTCGGTGTACCAAACCAAGAGGCCCCATAAGCTTTCCACCAGTCTTAAGTTAGTGACATACGAAAAGGTTCAACATAGACTAAAAAAAACGGTACAATGTTTCTCTTCGAAAATCTTTAAATTACTCCATTCACTTTTATAAAGTATCCCAGTTTTTTCACTTAAAACAGACGCTGGTATGCACTCGTGAAAATCAAATCATTCTGAGAGACGTTGCCAATGCTAATTGAATATTGTTCAAAAATTATGTCTCAAGCTGTCATGCCATTGAACTTATGTAAGGAAATTTCATTATGAATTATACTGTAGAGGAGAAGGTGGTATTATGGAACCCTGCTGCTAATATGGAACCCTTGGTTAATTCTGAACTGGCTGTGATATCTACCGTTCAAAAAGTTGAATATCCTTTGTCACTTATGGAACAACTTGTGTGGAAAACTGCAGCGTATAGTACGCAGCAGAAATCCAACAGTGAGGGGTTATGTGTGAATGGGTTAAACGAAACTTTGATGCCGTGAATTCGTGTCAACATAAAAAAGATTTAAATCTGAGTTTTATATATTTTAGTATTCTGCCAGGCTAAAATAGGGCTTTTCTGTTGAAACCTAGTAGGTGATAATGCATTCTACGAGGTTCCAGAAAATTTGCCAAGCGATGTACTGTAACATGTGTTTTTGATAATATGGAACCCCAAAGGTGATGGTACCACAACCTAAGAAAAAAATGTCGAACAGAGGACGGAAAGCTTCATCTGCTGCAGTAATAACTAGCTCTCCTCACAAAATAGAATTGGAGACTTCAATTTCTGTGGATTCAGTATCTGATGTGCCATTTATGGGCACACAACGATTTTTCCGATTGGTGTGTCAAGGATGCATATACGTGTGACTTCTTTAGTTCATAATCTTATATTATGAATTATAAAATATGATTATCATAAGTGGGATTGATATTTTTTGTTTATGCACCCAAAAATGCATTTCTTTGAATATAAATTCTCATTTCTTCAAAGGGTCCATATTACCAGCCTACTTTCTTGGGAGTCCAAGTTTGAGCTTTTCGAAATAATTAAGTGTATCTTGTTAAATATTGCTAGTATTCTAAATTCGTTCAAATAAACACAAACTGAATATACAGGGTGAGTCTTTGACTTGTACATATATTTTAACTGAAGATTCCTCTCATCAAACGAAACACTTTTTTCCTATACCATTTTTCAAAATTCGGTTTGGTTTCGAAGATACAGGGTGTCGAAAATCCACGAAAAAAACACTTTATTGTCCATATCTTCATAACCGTTATTTCGAATGAACTCAATTTTGGTTGATTGGTTACTCTATTCATGGTGCATATTTCTCAATCGAAACTTATTCAATATCTCTCCTGGTATAAAAGTTACAGGGTAGTCGACTCATCAATACACGCAAAAACACCATAAAACCACTTCAAAAAGATAAACGGTTCATAGTTTCGAAAGAATCAATCATTTAAGAAACTAAAAGTATTCCTATGTTTTTGCAATAAAACGCGTCGTTTTCGAGTTATTTCCAATTTTACGCGATAAAATTTGACGAAAAACTCAAAAATCATAAGAAAAATCTAGATGCAACCCTGGATCTATAATATC
This sequence comes from Adalia bipunctata, assembly GCA_910592335.1. Taxonomy (NCBI): domain Eukaryota; kingdom Metazoa; phylum Arthropoda; class Insecta; order Coleoptera; family Coccinellidae; genus Adalia; species Adalia bipunctata. Next base: position 45,500,182 of record OU342948.1, read on the forward strand.
ACCGAATCGAAGATGTATTAATATTCTGTAATCGAATTCAAAATTAACAATGTTGTCAGAATGTTCTGTATAATTTTCATTTGGAAAGACGGACCTAATAAGTACTAAAATCTCTATGATGGATCTCTACATCGAACACTTTCGATGTAGAGATGTGTGATAATGAAATTCCACAAATTTGGTAGATAAAATTGAATAGGTTGTAGCTGCCGACTCAGCTAATTGATTTTAATATTATCATATTTTCATGTACGTATAAAATTAAGTTCTGAAGAGCAGAAAATTTCTCAAAGATCCTGATTGAAGTTCACAACCGATTTTTTTTCGAAATTATACGTCCAGTTTATGAAAATTCATTCGTTTGTCCATCCTTCGAGAAAATATTGAAAATAAATGTTAGTGAAATAAAAAACTCAGGTATATGAATCATGAATATCGATACAAAACTGCACGTATTAAATTAAAATTAACGGAAAATAAAATATTACTTTTATACTTAATTAATCAGTTGCGGTGTTCCTATCTGAACACAATGTCCTCTGCCATAATTCGCAAAAATCCTAACTGGTACAATGAAACAAGAACCAACTAGGCTGAATTTTTCAGCCATTTTACACAAAACAACACTAGTAAGTAATAATGCACTCCAAATCAGCCTGCAGATATTTCCTCAAAACTTCCACGAAAAAAAGCGTTATCTAAAGTTCGTGCCCAAATTACACGTTGAAAATCGGGTCGTGTAATAAATACACCACCCAAATTAATCGTCATTTAGCTGACCGAATCAGTTTTCATACCGAAATAAATTACGCGGGAAATGATGACTTCTGCGAAGCCACAGAGAATCACGAATAGGCGCTTTACGCGTGCGTCGTATATTTTTCCGCGGGAAGAAGGGATATGTCATTATGTATCTATTTGGTTACCTCATTTGGGATTTTACTTTATGCTGCCGATTAACCAATCATAATACATATTTCATATCGCACATGCGCAATAGTTCTCCGGAAGTTTGGCAGAACCACAGCCTTCTCTGTGGCTTCTGTTAGTTCTGTTGTGGCAGAACGCTTTCAAGGATTGAGTGTAAGGTGTAAAATTATGTGGTATTAACCCATAGAGAAAACAAGTAACCTTAACCTTACTTTTGTTGGAGTTTATATGCAACTTTTCCACTTGTGGAACAATATTTAGTGCTGAATTTAGATATTCATCATTACAAAACCTAGGTTTTGCTCGAGCTTTTTGTCTGTTGCTATTCACTTGTACCGAATATAAAATCATCAATCATAACATAACTTGGCGTTCTCGATGAAAAACATCCGAATATTCGTGGTTTTTGAACAAGACTTCAATCCAAATATGTATTCTGTAAAAAATTCAACCAATTAAAAGACTGTTAAACATAGTGAGGTAGAGGTTAAACAGTTGTTTCACGTCGAACTGTCGAAGCAAGCGCGGGGTGCTTGTTCAGACGCAAAAGAAGGATAGTCTCTCATTTCAGTATTTCACGTTGTCTGAACAAGCAGCCGCGCATACGCATAGACAGAAGACACATGGGAGGAAAACGATCTTAACTGTATTTTACAACAAAAATGAGCGGGTCTGGGGCCAATAATATTCGAAAGTGCCCTAGCTCCCCTCGTGATTTCTCGAATACGAATTACTGAATTTTTTATTCCGCAAATTCAAAAAGCGGTTAAAATTGTTTTCCCCTGCGATCTTCAATTAATTTTCAGCAAATTTCCACACCACTCTTGAAGTATTGCCGTTGGTGCGTTACATTTTTTTAGTGGGTCGTTCGCCATGAGCCATACTTTCCCACAAGGATAAATATGGTAGGAACTCACAGTAGATGTTCAAAATGTCCTCCATCTGCGTCCAGACAAGCTTGCGCTCTTCTCAGTAGAGAATGTCTTACATTCTCTAGAAGTATCGGATTATCCTTAATCCTTGCCGCTGCATTATTTACTCGCTCCCTAAGTACGCTTATATCGTTTATTCTGGAAGAATAAACGATTTCCTTCATGTATCCCCATAGAAAAAAATCACAAGGATTTAAATCAGGGGACCTCGGAGGCCACGGCACTGGACCAAAGCGTCCTATCCATCTGGTGCCATAATTTGCATCAAGCCATTCCGTCACCGCTCTGGAACTATGGGGGGGAGCGCCATCTTGCTGTAACCACATATTCCTGAGAATATTTAGTGGTACTTCTTCCAATAAATCCTGTAGGTCATTTTGTAGAAAATTGAGATACATCTGACCTGTCAATCTTCTTGGTAATTCTTGGGGTCCTATCAATTGATTCCCCGCAATTGCAGCCCAAATATTCAAACCAAATTGATATTGGTGGCTATGTTCCCGTATTTCATGTGGATTTTCTTCTGACCATATATGGGTGTTATGGCAGTTGAAAATCCCCTCCCTTGTGAAGCCTGCTTCATCCGTAAATAGGATGCACTTCAGAAAATTTCCATCCTCGCTATGTTTCCTCAAAATCCATTGAGAAAATTGGATCCTTTTTGGTCGATCCGCCGGCAATAGGGCTTGCACCTTCTGAACATGATAGGGATACAAACCTTGTTCCCTCAAGTTCCGATCTACTGTCGATTGCGATATACTATATCGCGATGCCAGCCGTCTCGTGCTTGTTTCTGGATGTTCCTCCACTTCTTCCATTATCCGTTCCACGGTGTTGATCATGGTCCTTGTTTGGACTTGACCATTATCGACCATAATGCCAGAAAATGACCCATAGTCCCGCGCCCTTTGGACAACTCTCACAAAGGTTCTTTCATTCGGAATCCTTCTATCGGGATACTGAATGCTATATGCTTGTCTGGCTCTTCTTGCACTTCTTCCATTTACAAAATACATCTCCATCATGTCGACGAATTCGTGGTTTGAGAACATTTTTAATTGTTATCCCACGAAAAGCAATTCAAACGTGCGTACTTTCGATCACAATATCTCGTTATGTCGATTCTATGAACGACATTCAACATTCAGTTGTTTATTCAGACTTCTATGGTTTCGGCAGTCTCTTGTTTCGATAAATTTTCAGTTGCGTAAATTTTTATTTATTGAATAGACGAAATGTTTATTGTTGAATCGTTAAATGTTTTCACCAGTAGAATTACTTATCCTATATTGAATTTCGTAAATCACATGCTTTGTCCAGATTTCATGAAATTTTTCCGTTTATTTCTGAATGAACCATAGAGCTCATACATGCATATTACCAGGCCTATCTATTGTCTAAATAAGTCTTTGAAATAGGGAGTAACCGAAAATATTAGCAGACTCTTTGATATTAGTCATCACGTCTCACATCATTATTGACAATGATTCTGAATATTCGTACTAGTTCTTTTGAACCAAGTAGGCACAGACTCAATCGATCAACAACTATCATATCTTTTTTATTATTTAACAACATTTTTTGATGGTAGATGACGAAATTCAAATTTTCAAAAAGACTATAGCACCCAAAAATGTATCGCAATACAATACCTCCACAAGTTCTGTTGATATTTGTATAATTCTATCATAACCAGAACCAGCCTTCAAAGAATTTGTTGTCTAGAGTGCTATGGCATCCTACTGAGTTTATGTTGAGAGTAGTAAAATGTCACAACACACTAGATCATGAATTTATTTGTGCACACGCCAATAAATTATATGCCGTTTCCAAATGATGTCTGATCATATTCATAAGTGAAAATAATATCAATTCACTATTTATACCAGAAAGTTAGTCATGCTCTATCCCTATACTACATGAACATTTAAGAAATAAAACTGCTGTAAATCATTCGAAATGTTGAATAGGCAAAAAACAATTTTTTATAAGTTACTAGTTTCAATAGTTACCAATAAATGCTGATTTTGTTATGATAAAGTGATACTCACCTTACTAGTTTTCTTACAGGAATAAAAAAACGCACTGAATTAGGGACATTTTAATATCAAATTTAATTAATTTCAATAATTCTATCATGAATCTCAGGTTGTAATTCTTATATCTAATGTAATAACAATTAGGTATCCAGAAAGGGAGAGAAAAGGAGCTTCAGTCTATTGACGATCATCTTCCAAAACCCAAGTAATGTTGGATTTCACAGAGCACATATTTCCCAAGTTTGTGCTTCTTCAAATCCCAATGAATGATCTTATTTAAAAAAATCCATATGTGTACATATGGATCATATTCCATGATTGTATGGCTGGATTGGCCCCTTTGGTATTTTTTAGGTCTAAGCAGGTTGGATGAACTTTTCAATCTTTTCTATCCACACAGTACACCAAGAAGGTATTATGCAATGTAGAGGATTTTCGCTTTTGCGGTATTTCATAGTTTATTTCTTCAAGCTACATACTTCAATTATCTTCAGTTTGATCGTATTGAAATTTCACAGCAACTAACATAATATGCATTTCATCAAAGCCTTCAATTTACTCAAAGATTCTAGATACCTCTTTGTTTTTACAGATATTAATCTGAAGCGATTACATCTATTTCTTTGGGCATCCTGAAGTAATACACAGTGCAGATAAATTACAATTTGAGAAACTCAGTTTGTAATATCCTCATTTCTTTGGTTGCTATTTTTTCATCATTCTATCGTGTTTTGTGCCCATTTCAAAATACTGAAAAGGAAACTGTTATTTGCCATATAAAAATTTCAATATTTGATTACTTTACCGTCTATCAGATCTTTTGACTTGTGTATTCAGCTCATTTTCTTCGATATTGATAGTTGGTACACTAATTATCATTCAATGAATCAATCTCAATATCTGAATAAATTGACAACAGCGTTATCTCGTCCTCTAAAATATGTTTTGATACACCGTGTTTATTCCATCAGTTCCGGCAGTAATACATCATAATTCCGAGCTATTTCACAACTCAAATTAATATGATAATGCTAATGCAATTAATGCCTCACATACATTCTTATAACCCATTCTCTCGTTAGAGAAATTCTAATTTTTTCTAACCTCTAATTAGTTTCGACCAGAGATATCTCACGTCAAAGAGCAACCTCACGTCATAAGTATGTAACAGAACTACCACAGATGATATGTGAAGTAGAAGAACTGAATAGAGGCAATGGTAATTTGAGAATTTTGAGATGGGTCGATTCCCCATGTAAAGGAAGGTGATCTATGGTGGAATTCATAGATATGTATTTATTTAGTAATGTTATCCGAAAAATTCTTCAGAATCAGAAATATTGGTAAACCTGGCAACGTACACGTCAAAGTTCTGTGAATTTTCCCAGAACATTTTATCGTTGGTATTTCTATGATTTTATTAACATTGTTTTGAAGGTTATAGCTTGATCAAACTCATTAATTGAATTGAAAATCACTATTTACAGGATATTTATGGGGATATGGAGAACAATATGAACAAGTTATTAGTGTTTACAAACTAATCTTCAGGAAAATCGAAGAAGGAACTTAATTCGATAGAAGAAATTGGCTTTTCAATTGTAGAAGTAACCCTTCTAAACTAACTGTTTTTGATAAGAAATATCGTGTTTTTAACATTCTTATTCGAATAAGGTTAGTACCTGAGTATTTCCTAAATGTATCAACTCAATTTCAATCGAGAAATATGCTTTGCATCAATTCCAGAAGATCTTTTCAGGAACGTACTGAGCCCAATTTTTTTTTTCAAATGGCTATATCTCTTTAACCGAGCCGAATTCGAAAAAATGGAAAATGAAAAAAAGGTTTCATTTGACCTCAAGAATCTTCAGTTAAAATATATGTACTAGTCAAAGACTCACCCTGTATATAGGGCCTATTAATACAAAAAACAAGAAGATAAACACAAATCTCTTCGGATTATAAAATGAAAACAAACTGGGGTTCCATAATACCACCTTCTCCTCTATCATATCTTATTTCATCCCATTTACTTTCATTATTTTTTCGAATAAACAATCACAAAATAGCGGACTATTCTGCCATTATATATAGAAGAAAATAGCATAACTTAATTTTCCAACCATGTTAATATACGTGAAATATTCCCATCAGTACACAGAGAAAAAAGTTTCTTCAATATTCGCCAGATCTTTGGAATGATTGAATTCACATAATATTTTCTCAAATTCATTTTGTTCCCAAAATAAATAAACATTTCGATAAATACGTAATTACTACGACCTTTATGGAGAATGAATATGAAAAGAAATTTAAAAAAATTCAATTCTACACCAGATTAGCATGTTGCCAAGACGTTCGCTGCGAGCATTTTGAACATTTCCTACAATGACATTTTTTTTTTTTAATAATTAAGAAATGATCAGTATTACTTTAGGTGAGTGTAATGTACCGAATTCTTGAAATTAAATAATTTTCATTTATAACGTTGATTTTTGCAATAAATCTGAAAACACTTAATACTTCCGAAATAGTTAAAGATAGGAATAGGACATTGTGCATGAATTGTGTCTAGAAGTCTCTGAAGAATCCAAAAAATAAATTTGAAATAAGGAAGTTGGTATTGGCCACGGTCACATGGAACACCCTATATAATATTGTTTTCTGAAAAATATGCGCATTTAAAATTACAAATCGACGTGTCCGAGCGTTTTTCCCAACACGCCCTCATTTATTCGTTATCGAATTTATTCCATTTGGCTGTTACACTCTGTATGTAAACGCACTTACGGTGTTGAAAACTTTATTAGGTACACAGTATGTACCAAAATTCCAATATTTTCTTTCACATGTACCCTAACGAAACCGCAAGTAGACGCTCACCTAAATAAATAAATTTCAGTTGAGAGTGTTTTCAATTTTTCCTTCGAAATGAGTTGATAGTTGGAATTCGTTGAAATTTTTAACAGGTGGCGGAGAAACTTGTTTTCCTAATGCATTCTGAACAACCACTCGAGAGGAGTGGATTTGAGAGTGTAGGTGCTGTTGAAAATATGCAGTACCAAACCAAGTAACGGTTCAGTTATTGTAAACAGAAATGAGTCATACACTAATTGCACATTGAAGTGAATTGTTTATTTCGATGATAGGCAACATAAATAAAGTGATTGACATTATCTACATTGCCGTAATTATCATCGTCGATTGTTCAGTTTCTGAACCAAAAGGTACATTGTAAAGAGTTTCTCGTTATTCCAACAGGAACGAATCGTTGAATCTAACCTTACTAACTTTAGAATCGAAGCCGGTTGAGGCCAGTCGACCATCGGAGGATTGAAGAGCTTAGCGAAAACGAAAACTGGCCGACTGGATTCTCAAGATAAGCAAACTCAAGTATTCGAATCCGGTCTGGGAGAAAGTGCGAGTATTCCTTTGTTCAATTCTTCAGTTTGACCGATTATTTATACAACATGTCCTAGTGTTATCTACCAATGTCAATCGAAGAATAATTTTCTTTGAATTATTAATTCGATGTCGTTTGAAATGAGGATTATTTAGGATCCAAATACTAGTCTTTCTTTGCTTGGCATAAGAGAAAATTCGACACAAATTTCACTTTACAAAAATGACAATCAATCATTTCAGAATTGACGAATCGACAGTGTTCATGCCAGTGTCAACAGTAGAGGTATATCATACACTCCATTCTCTTTCATAAGGTATCCCAGTTGTACAGGGTGGGGCACGGAGGATGGATGGTTTTAAAAAAATAATAAAAGCGTTAATTTTTACTCAAAAACACATTTATTGACGGAATCAGATTCTCAAGGAAATAGCATTTGAGGCAGTCAAGTGTGGAAAATCACATCAGGCATGTGGTGGCCGAAATCGGTGATGCAGTGCTGGAGGCGCTCTTGGAAGTTCGCGTAGACTCTCTCCAACATCGCTCTCTCAATTTGGGCAACTTCCACGCGAATAGCCCTTTTCAATTCGTCCAGAGTTCGGGGCTTGGTCTCGTATACTCTAGCCTCTGGACGAATTGAAAAGGGCTATTCGCGTGGAAGTTGCCCAAGTTGAGAGAGCGATGTTGGAGAGAGTCTACGCGAACTTCCAAGAGCGCCTCCAGCACTGCATCACCGATTTCGGCCACCACATGCCTGATGTGATTTTCCACACTTGACTGTCTCAAATGCTATTTCCTTGAGAATCTGATTCCGTCAATAAATGTGTTTTTGAGTAAAAATTAACGCTTTTATTACTTTTTTAAAACCATCCATCCTCCGTGCCGCACCCTGTACAAGATTTAGGTTTATCAAGTTTTTTTACTTAAAACTGACGCAGGTGGGTACTCGTGAACTGTTAAATAATTCTCAGAGACGTTGCCAATGCTAATTTCTATTTACTCGTTTTCAAATTTGTGAATGGAGGTAGTTCTTTCAAGGTTTAACTGTGACACAAGATTCGAAGTAGGCACTATTTTCATAATGGAGTATTTCGAGTTGTGCAACAAGATATTCAAATGTCTTCTATAGGCTTATTTCTTGAGAATTTTGAAGAGTGTTGATTCCATAGGTCCGTCTGTTCGCTTGGAAGTTTCTCTATTGGGTTATTCGAGCTTTCCGACTGAACTATCACAAAGTAAAGGACTATTGTGTCCATTATTTTCCAGTCAAATTTCAGCACTCGATTGATTCTTGATTTCCGTACAAGAAAATAGCAGAACTGAATCTTCCAACCTTGTTTATTATATACGGGAAATATTTCCAGTATTAACAAGGAAAAGTTTCTTCAACATTCGCCAAGTTTTTGGAATTATTGAAATCACATAATATTTCCTCAAATTCATTATTTTCCTAGAGTGAAAAAACATTTTGATAAATACGTGATGACTACGACCTCTATATGTAGAAAGGACAACATTGTTCAGATATGTGACAAAAAAATTACTATAACCTAACATTTCCAAAATAAACACGTTGAAATGTCATGACCAACCGGGATACATTATAAAAGTGAATGGATAGATGCATAAAATACCTGGTTTTGGTACTGATTAGATTTTGTTGACTTTCTTGTCGATTGAAAATCAGAGTTGGGGTCCAACTTTCCATTTCTCCCAAAAGGGGTCGCGCTATTCAGCCGTAACCACAATCTTAGGAGATTCGAAATTAATACGCATGTTTCGATGGAATTTTTGACATGTTCTTCCTGAATACAATAAAGACATCGATCGTCTCTCTAAAAACATACCATAATCTACCACGGCTGTGAAATATTGCGGATTATTTTGAAAATAGGACCCGATTTACAATCTAGAGTGCATCTATGGTATATTAGTCGATTTATCGACACTCTACAATTAAAGATTTCATTTTGAATAACCCGCTTTTTTGGCAGTTGCCATTTTTTGATAGATGATAACTAAAAATGCAACGAATGCACTCCAACGAGCAATCACGATATATTATATTGAAGTAGGTACCTATACTCCATTCACTTTTATAAAGTATCGCGGTTTGCCATGAGATTTTGACACATTTCACCGTGTATGTTTTGAAAAAGTTGGGTTATAGTCATTCTTCTGTCAGTTGAACGAGCAAAGTTGCCGTTTCTGCTAAAAAATCGTAGTAATTACGTATTTATCAGAATGTTCCTTTACTTTGGGAAATTAATGAATTTGAGAAAATATTATGTGAATTTAGAAGACATTTGAATACATTTTTGCACAACTTGAAATACTCCAGTATGAAAATGTACTAGTTCTACGAAACCGGCGCCAGAGTTAAACCTTAGACGAACTAACTCCATTTACAAAGTTGAAAAAGAGTAAATAGAAAGTAGACTTGGCAATGTCGCTTGATTTTCACGAGTACCAACCTGCGTCCGTTTTAAGTAAAAGAACTTGAGAAAACCTAAATCATGGCTAACCGCGATACTTTATAAAAGTGAATGGAGTACCTATACAATACATATACTATCAACTGCTCAGGTAGGTCGCGAAATAAACATTCAGTAGTGCACCTATACATTACTCCCACTAAATTCAATTGATAAAGTATAGGATTTGTTTTTGCAGTCGGGTATTTTGTTTTTTCTTCAATAAATTGTTTATCTCAGACTTTTGAATTTCATTAAAGAACGAGTTGATCGGTGATTGGGAGTAAAAAATGTGGTCTAAACAGAAAAGAATGGCAACAAAGTAGTAGTTTCAGATAATATGGAATGATTGTATTGATTCTGAGTCTGTTTAGTAAAACTTTCATATCACAATCAAAATAATTTCAAGGAAAATCATTACTGTGTCGGTTTAAACATCTTCGAAAATGGGACATATTATCAATGGATAAAGTTTGTAGAAAAATTGGATATTGTGAGCTATCCCTAGGAGGTAAAGGTATACTGTCGCGGAATTTTCTTTAGATCCATAGGAGACATTCAAAATTGGTATTTTTAACAGAGCCGAATTCGGAGAAATGGAAAATGAACAGAAGTTTTTTTTGGCCACAAGAATCTGCAGTTCAAATATACAGGTTTCGAAAAATAAGTTGAAAACATAACCAATTCAGCGTTAAACGAGTGAATGAATATTGTTCAGGAGACCAGTAAAATTATCAAAACCATCGGCGCGATGCGACAACGAATAAATGAGCCATTGTGTGAGGAGTCACGTTTTGTTTCACAAGGTGATAGTCGACGATTGAGGGTTTGGAGAAGAGATACTGGCAGACTAGAGCTTCTCAATGTCTCCCGGGAAGTTGTGCCCTTTCAAGGAGGATCAATAAGTTGCTGGGCGGTATAATGTTCGGTCGCCGTACCCCTCTTATTGTCGTTGAAGGAACAATGACTGGTGCCATCTACGTAGAAAACATCATTGAACCAATCATTGTTCCTCTGCGCTACAAATTTGGGGATAATTTCACACGTAGGGCTCAAAACATTCTTCGAGACAACATTGTCCAGTGAATGAACTAGCCAGCAAACTCACCAGACATTAATTCAATTGAGCAGGAATGGGATAGCTTAGGGAGCGCAATATTCAATCGCCAAAACTTACCTTCAGGAATTGACTTTAACCCTTGAGGAAGAATGGAACGATATGCCTGAAAATTTCATTAATGACTTGATTTTCGGGATGCCTAGGCGTATTGGGCAGTTGATTGAAAGAAGAGGTGGTAATACGGACTATCGAATTCAAAAATTCAGTTGTGGAATAACTATAATTAATCAAAACTAAGTAATCGGTAAATTTAGATTTTTCCTCATTTTCTCTATTTTGTCCCATTCTTCAGAAAGCAAAGAGTAACAAACGAAGATTTTCTATCAAATATATTGCAGAAGAAAATTTTCATCTCAATTCCAGAACATAGAGTGTTCATTTCTTGAGAAACCTAGGGGAGCCAAGACTTTTGACCATGAGTGTATGTTGGTGGTTCAATGGAAACCTCCGGTTGAATGAATTATTTCTGAAAATCAAGAGGACTCAAATGTTGATATGGGCCATATCATATCGAAATGCGCAAATGTTTGAATCCTTCAAAATATCTCACATCTATTCTCAAAATGATCATTCTGCCGGCCTTTTTATTCTCAGACAACTTTCAATTCAAAATTTTCTGTTATTTTATTAATTTTGATGAGGGCTCAGATATTCCCCCATTACTTTTGAATCTAATCCGATATTTTGAAATTGCATGGATTGAAATAATGAAATCGCGTCTCTTCTTTCAGAAGTGATATCTGGCTGCCTCCAAACTTTGAACATCTTGATTAGGCACCGGAGCTTATGGTTTCGACCTCAAGATTGATGGTAATCAAATCAATTCTGCCCCTTTTCGTTCGACCGTGGATGAGGAATGGTCGGCTCAGAGGACTTGACGAACTTTCATTTCCACTCGTTTCATTCATCTTCATTTTCATTCCTAATTGGATAATTGGCTCAATGTTCAGTGGAGTAATCGCCCTAACTTCTACTCGGAAGTTTTTCTTGCCATCGGAAAATAAATTTTCATCGAGATGCCAGAAAATGTGGGTTTAAAAAGTTGATAAACTTATCCGATGACATCGGACAAGTGGAAACTTGGAGGTTATCATGAGGGTCACTGATGTTTAAGATGTAGACCAACTATAGCGAGTGCTCAAAAAGTGTTCGCCAGAACTAGCACCTGTTCGCTGCGGTCGTTTCACCATCTCATATAAGCAAGTAATGTTTTCCTACTCTTGGTAATGTCTTGGCATGGGTCTAAGATGGGGTTTAAATTTTACGAACGGTACAAACGAAAGTTACATCGGTTACCAGAAGCAACGAACTTATATTATATTATATTATATTAGCTCCGGATCTCGTGGATGTACAAACGAACCACCTGCAATAAAATAAATTATCTATTGTTAATTCATGAAATCCTAAGTTCTTTGCGTGTATATTACAGCTTTATGGATGCCAATTTTACACCGGATCTGGCACCCAATCTGGAAAACAAAGGGCTGTCATGAGATGATTCATTTCATTGCAGACGATACGTCTCTAGCTCTTCCATCTTTCGTGATTGGAACAAAGTCAGGTTTGATGGACTGATAAATCCTTCAGTAGGAGAAATCCCATTCTGCAGCTAACCTAAAAATGTTATTTTGGTGTGAAAGATTCTGTTTTCTACAAATGATTCCAACATATGCATGCGTCCAACAAATGTTGCGTCGCTTGTTACCTCGGTGTTCAAGCCGCCATTACTTTTAAGTAGGTACATTTGTCATTTATTATAGTGCGAATGAATGTCTTAACGACAATTTTATTCAATGATCTGTTTTTTTTCCTCTTCTCTTTGCAGATGTGTTCATTATTTTGACTGATATACATCGATTTCATCACTCACTGATCATCAAACCTCTCGAGTTCTTCCGGAAGTCATAGAAAGCTGAATTTGGGTATCTAACCCAAAATTAGCACACAAAACAAGAGAAAATTAATCTGTAACTTCTACCATCCAACTATCCTAATGGAGGTGTTAGGTCTTTATACGTATATGATGAAAAGATATTTATGCAGAATTATTGAAGAGCTGAAATTGAGTAGGCTAGGAATATCATATTCACATCAAATGTCTGCGATTGGATTCAGCTTCTGATTTCTCCCCAGAATTCACAAACATACGGAAAGCATCTGCCGCAAATGTTCATGTTGAGCTCTAATATCAACCTTCGTGGTCATAACCTCAAACTTACTAACGAGATTTTTTGATCAACGAATTGGCAACATTTTCTGTCGAACCGAATGGTTGATGTGTGGATGGCCTTCCAGTTAATGTAGTTAATGCAGCCTCTTTTGATACATTCAAGAACTATCAGTGGTCATTACGGGTTTCACAACAGTGATTTTGTGCGTCTGTGGTATTTTGCTTGCTCATGCTATATGTATATTATTCGACATATAGTTTTATTGTTTCTCTTGAATACACTTGTGAAGGTGTTTTGAGTGGTTTCTAAATGTAAGGATGGAAACTATTTCTCAAGATTCGTTTTATTCATAAAAAAGACTACACACACGTCTTATCATCACGATACATAAAATCAGAACTCGAACTTACCTATCTTTCAGAGACATAATTATTTCGAACCATCGAAGTGATCACAGATAAACTTACAGTGATACTCGACAGCTGGTAACTAACTTCCTTCATATAGTATGGCGGTAAATTCAAAATTTGAAAATCTCGACTACACTTGTTTGTTTTTGATTCTTTTAATCAATGGTTAATATTAATAATAATGGAAATACATTAAATAGGAAAACTGAAAATGATTTCTGTTGTTTTTCGACTGTTTCTTCACTTATGGATTAATTTAGGACACCATCGTCAACACGTTGACTCTCATGGATAATACTGCAAATTACTTCATGTCATATTCTATATTGTTTATAATTCCTTTCTTCAATGCATACAAAACAGTTTATTCTTCGCAGAAAGAAATGCAAAACGTTTTATACTCCGAATCAAAATCGAAAATCTTCCATTAAATGTAAATTTCAGAACGTCTGAAATTAAATATCATTTTTCGAAGAACTTCGAGCTGAAACAGAGCTTTTTGAATATCACCTTATTTATCTACTATTACTTCCATCTTGCCATCTCAATATTCATAACCATTCCTCATGAAACTCTCCCGGGAATACTTCTTTCAGACAAATAATACCTGACTGCCGTATCCGAGGTTGAGGATGTGTAACAGAGCCTCATTGAAGCTGGAAACCCGCCGTATCCGGTAATATTCCGCGATACCGCCGCCTCCCCCTTCCCGAGAGTCCAGAGCCCCCGAACAAACACTAATTAAACCTACATCTCGGGGTAGGAAACACGACAAGCCAAAGCCAGAATCCAGATAGGGATAGAAAATCTATATTAGTCCGGAAAGAGCGCTTCAGAGGGTAATTGCCGAAAACTATCACAATTTAATGAATACACATACCGCCACCGGTTTTCCGCTATCTGAATTAACCGATACGGTAGACCGAGTTCGGATTCTCATATTTGGATAGTGTTTTCACCGCGAAATTGTTGATGCACAGCTATATCCACATAATTCGAAATCTTTCTGTCCGCCGGCATCATTTTTTAATAGGTCTTTATAGGATTGAATATAAGTTCAGACATGCAGTCAGTGGCACATGAAAAATATAATTTCAACGTCCAATATAAGGTAACAATAATTTATAATGACCCCGTATATTGAACTGAAGAAAAATTGAATAAGGGAAAAAACCTAAATTATTAGAAAACTGCCGAAAATAATCTCTATATAAAGTATATTCTTTTGAAATCAGAAGAAAGAGCTCTACCGATTAGGAAAATAAAATACAGGGTGGGCAAAATTGGTGCTACATGAACTAAAACTTTTTAACCCGAGGAGATAGAGAAAAATGAATGGCACCTTATAGTCCTCTTTTTTCGAGAAACTGATAATGCCATCAACTGCATTCCTCAATCTTCTTTTGTTTCCGAGTTATAGGCCAAAATTGAAATTTGGGCGATTTCAACTTTGGTCATTATCTCCGTTTCTGTTTATGCTAGGATGTTGAAATAAAAACATTATACAGGTACTTTTCTGATAGCAATCCAGTGGCGTACTCTGGATTTTTTCTTAGAGGTTTATTTGCTGAGTTATAAGATGAAGTTGTGTTTTTTCTTATGGAAACAGTAGTTTGAAATGATTTAGAACAAACCATATTTTTCATAATATCTCAACGAATCTGGGGGTGATGTATGACATATGATACATTTCTGAAACGAGAAAAAAATGACGATTCTTTCTAAGTCATTTCAAACTACTGTTTCCATGAGAAAAAACACAACTTCATGTTATAACTAAGCAAATAAACCTCTTAGAAAAAATCAGAGTACGCCATTGGATTGCTATCAGAAAAGTACCTGTATAATCTTTTTATTTCAACATCCTAGCATAAACGGAATTGGAGATAATGACCAGAGTTGAAATCAATTTCAATTTTGGCCTATAACTCGAAAACAAAAGAAGATAGAGGAATGATGGCATTACGTGGCATTATCAGTTTCTCGAAAAAATAGGACTATAAGGTGTAATTCATTTTTCTCTATCTCCTCGGGTTAAAAAGTTTTAGTTCATGTAGCACCAATTTTGCCCATCCTGTACAAGGTGAACAATTTGAAAAATAACAGTTATCATAAATTTTTAAGGTTAACGATGCTTTTATGCATTTCTTAGTTCTGAATTATTGGGGTTAAGGCGGTGGCTTCTGAATAAATCAACTATATTTTGGGTAGTATTTAATCCTCTTTCCCTGAACGCTGTACGATAAGAACTAACTCGCATATCGACGTATTCTATCAAACATCTGGATCCTGACTTGCGTCTTCTGATATGATACACAGTAGGGCATGATCCATAAGTTCGATTTTTGTACTCGAGTGTATTGTTATTCATATAATTCAACATGAATTCTGAATGCCCATAAAAATACTACTTATTTGCCCATTTAAACGTTTTTGTACGATCAATATCACCCTGTACCTACTTTTGACAAAAATCCTGAAAGAGGTCGATTTTTGTTTTTAAATATCGATTTCTCAATGTATATTCTGAATAGATTATGTCACTGGTTCTGATGTGGAGACGTAATTGGATATTTTTTTTATTGAAATAGATTAAAGTTATTCTCTTACTGAAACAAAATATAAATTTTTGTTCACCCTGTGCAAACAAATCAAATTATTTTGTATCATTGAATGCAGTAACGAAACATATGACAGTATGACATATACTCAAGCTACATATCATTTTGTCCCGATCCCGTAACCAGAGCCACATAAAAGTCGCAATACTTCGGAATCATCGGATCCGGGATCATAGCCGATTTCTTTGAGAATTGACCTGTCCTTATTCGATTCAAAATAGTTATTCTAGGAGGATTGGAGTAATATGCACCCACTCCTCAGCAATCTCAATGACGTTTGATGCAGAAACAATCCAATTTTTCTTATTCTTATCGAAAATCAGGCCAACATCTCCACACAATTATCTTTAAAGTCTTTTTTCCATTTATCTGCTTGAAAACAACACAATCCGTTTTCGGAATTTATGGTGAATATTGAGCTGAATGATATCATGGAAATCTTATCAGTGATACCCAATACATACTTTATACACAAGATTATCTGGAGAAACCGTCAAGCCAAGTTGCACTTTGTGCAACTTGCACGGTTCTAAGCGTCAGTGAGTAATTTCCCAATTACCTTTTTGAATTTTGGATTTAGTATTTGGCTTCCACCGAGGCTAAATGTAACTTGATTGAAGTTAATCAACAAATCTGGTAATTTTTGTAGAAATTGGTACTTGTGCCTATCTTCACGTTGTTCATTTTAACCCTTTTATGCTTTCACAGTTGTCAGTTTGTATGTTATTTATTGATATTATCGGGCGTTTCGCAGAGTAAAAAATTTTTTAATAAAGAATTCGTTTGGTAGAAACTGGTGCTACATGTATTGCACGAGTTCACATTTTTCTTTGGATTATCCTATTTCCTTCACAAAATGAAATGGTAAAAACTGTAATTGTCAATGCACTTTAAATTTATAGGTAAAATATGATAACTTAGGGCCAATTGCACCGAAGACAAAACTGTAGATCAAATCGTTAACCTCGATTAGTGAATATAGAATAGAAATTTAAAGAGAATGCTGAAAAGCTTGAAAAATCCTGACTTTCGATAATAGGTAAACATCTCTAAGAGAATACGTGATGTGAATTATTTTAATGAACAAGCATTTTGGAATATTGCGAATATTTATTTACTTTTATTTCAAAACAGGTAATGAAGTTGGTTTCGATTGAATGAAACCATCTGTCAGTGTAAATTGTTGAGGAATTTTACATACCAGAACTGTATGGATTTGTTCAATTAATTTTATACCTGTCTAAATCGTCTTCTTAAACAACCTCTTCTCCTACTTTGGTCATTATTCTCTTCACTTTGATTTATAATATCATCAAAAATAATTTTGAAACAACCATAACATATGTCATCATACGAATGTAGGGTAAGAATTCCAAGTTTATTGTTAAACTTTCATTTATTCCCGTCAATTCGGGGGATTTTATTTGTGAACTACACCTTTTCCAATTGTAATTCAGAAAACGTAAAATGTAATTCAGAAAAGCAAATTGAATTTCAAAAAATGGAAATTGTAATTCAGAAAACGTAAAATGTAATTCAGAAAAGCAAATTGAATTTCAAAAAATGGAAATTGTAATTCAGAATAGTAAGTTGATATGATACATATCATTTACTATTCTGAATTACAATTTCCATCTTCTGAAATTAAATTTGCTTTTCTGAATTACATTTCACGTTTTCTGAATTACAATTGGAAAAGTGTAGTTAAGGTTGTCAAACTAGGATTACGACGCAGTGAAAGAGAATCTTATCTACAAATCGACGTTTTGGACTAGATGTATGGTTTTGTCATTCGGTGCGAGTGGCCCTTTTTAGATAATAATTTAGAAATGAGAATTTCACGTTTTATGATCAAGTCATTAGAATTCAACGCATTACAAATTATTCAATATTTTGAGTGTAGGTACTTTGTATTTCCAATGCGAATTCCTTTGTGTACATCCCCCTTCCTAATTCGAGCACGGAGAGATAAACCGTCCAATGGGCATTTCCAGTTATTTTCAGAAAAAATATATTTCGACATATTGATTTCTCACGTAATTCGAGTTTTTTTATTTTTTCTTCATCAATTTATACCCTTAAAAAATACTGAAAAAGGCTTATGATAGTGTACCACAACAAAAACTGTGGGACGCCTTAGAAAAAACAAACATCAGCGTAAATCTCATCAAGGCGGTACAAGAGGTATATAAAGACAATTGTTGTCAAGTGAAGGGAGGACAAAGGTTGTCAAGGGGTTTTAACGTGGACAAAGGACTGAAACAGGGTTGTTGCTTGTCACCCATCTTGTTCAAAATTTATCTGGAACAAGCTCTTAAAACATGGAAGAGGAAATGCCGAGGTATGGGTATACCATTAAACGAATCCATCCTCTACACTTTATGTTTCGCCGATGATCAGGTGGTTCTGGCGCAGGATTACGAAGACCTGGTATACATGACACGTAAGCTCATTGAAGAATATAAGGATTGGGGCCTAGAGGTTAACATCAACAAAACAGAATATATGTGTATTGGTGGGGAGCAACAAGATCTGGTACTAGAACAACAGGTGATAAAGAAATGCATTAAGTACAAATATCTGGGAGTACACATCACAAACGAAGGAAATATGGACGAAGAGATAAAACACCGCAATAACCTAGGCAGAACAGCAATCAGACAGATGAATAGTATTATATGGGACAAATCCATATCCAAAAAAAACAAGCACAGGCTCTTCGATTCCATAATTAAGAGCATCACAACCTACGGAAGCGAAGTATGGCCTTTAAAACAAAAATCGCTGAGATTGCTCCACGCCACAGAGATGGATTACTGGCGAAGAGCTGCCGGAAAATCAAGACTAGACAGAGTGAGAAATGAGAGAATCCTGGATATAATGAAAGTGAATCATCGAATGACGGAAGACATCAGGGAGAAACAGCTACGGTGGTACGGACACGTCCAAAGAATGGGAGACAATAGGCTACCGAAACAGATGCTTCACTGGGTACCACACGGAAGAAGGAGAAGGGGACGGCCCAGACTGAGCTGGAGAGAAGGAATAACCAACGATATGAGATCGAAGGGTATAGAAGAGGACCTTTGGGAAGACCGAGAAACATGGAGGCTGGAAATCAGAAGACGTCGAAGAACGTTTTGAACTGATTTATATATATATATATATATAAAAAATATTGAAAACTCAAAAATAATCTACCGAATTCAAACGATCAGAAGAAGCAGGAAATCGTGTGACGTCGGTGGCTAGAGAGATATTTGATTGGTTGTACTCGTCATGACGTGCTGCTGATATAAGAATGACAGCATTGCCAAATCACGAAAAAAAGGTAGTCTGAAAAAGCCCTTGCTTTCACTTTCCTAATAATATCATAATATAATGTTAATTTTGGATGTTTTTCGTTTATCATCATGACATTTTCATTTGTTGTACTCCATAAAGCTTCATTATATCATTCAATTCACGACCTTCTAATTGAGGATAAAGGGAGTTCAAGTAAGCAGATAGGTGAGAAATTCAATTAAATAATTATCCCTAGTCTACACAGGTAAGAATTGGTATATAAAGGCCGGTCTTCTAATTTGGGAAGCATTAATGATTATTCTCATTTTGAGAAGTGCTGAATAGTGGTAAGAATAATTATGGATTTGGCATACTGTGTATAGTCATCAATCGTTGACGTAACCTAGGAGTATAGAATACTCCTAGACTGACTCCTAGGTTGGTACTCCAGATTGACAACTAGGTTGAAGATCAAATCGGTTTGACATTCGATGGGCGGAGCCCGATGTTGGCTATTAGATCACTTGACGGAAACCTCCACTGAAATGATGTTTACAACCTGGTCGATAACCGCTATCGGCGCTATCTTCACTCTCATATGGTATACAACATTGTTGACAACATAGTTGTCAACTAAGTTGTTCGTCTGTAGGCCGCTTGAGAAACGCCATTCTATAGTACGCAGAGAAGACGTCGAAATGTCGAATGATGACAAATAAGAAGGTTATGTTTTTATTTATAATTTGTAGGCGTGGTTGTCACATAAGTATTTGTATTTTCAGAGAAAGAGTATTATATCAACTTCAATGAAAATTAAGTTGTTATATGACGATGTTTCAAAACATTATAGTGATCAGATCAAATATAATACGATTACTGTATATATTTATGAATAAATTCAGAGATTTTACAATGAATTGACAACATCGGCGTGTTTCTCAGTTACTCTGGGCTTTTTCCCCTCCATCACAAACTCCAACCAATCATATTACAAATTGAGCCACTGACGTCACAGCCGAGGGACTTTTGAATTCACACGTATTGAAATCACATTTTCAATATCGAATAATCAATCAATTCATCAAAATTCACAGTGAATAAATGGTTCAAAATGTGTGCCCTTCATTACGTCATGCGAAGCAAAGTGCATATTTTGAGTTACTGGAAATCCCCATTCCAGACTCTTCCACATGATCGCCAAAACGCTTTTTGCATTCCTATTGAATTTTGTCCACTTCAGTTACGAATATGTGGAAGGCAGAAAGCATGGATAAATGAGAATGATGTTTATTACAATACAGAATGTTTTTTTTTGCAGTTCTCCGAGATGAATTCCGAACAATGCCAACTGACACTCGAGTGGCAGCAGGAGAAACAGCTCTTCTTCAATGTGGTGCCCCGCGTGGACATCCGGAACCCAATTTGGTCTGGAAAAAGGACGGAGAACAATTGGATGTGGATTCGGATAGAAGAATGCGAATTGTTGATGGTGGAAATCTGATGATAAATGATGTTCGCCAACATGACGAGGGGAAATATCAATGTGTGGCGCATAACTTGGTGGGATCCAGAGAATCCCCGGCAGCTATGCTCACAGTTCACGGTGAGTAAACATTCCTTGATTGAACGTTGTTAAATCCAGAGTTCGCAAAAAGTACAGAATATTGAGAAGCTCATTTGCAGTGTCCAAATATATGAATTATGAATATAATTATGAAGCTCTAGTCTAAAACTCTCACTCGTACGTGGTGTGTGCGGATATTTTTACATCTTGAAAAACTGTACATATAACATAAACATTGAATATCTAATCCATTCATATATTTCCGGAATTAATCAAATTTTTTCAACTTTTTCTTTACACTTTTCTACGGAATCCGAATGCACCACATCCATCAAAATAACAAGTAGGTCACAATTATTGAATAATCAAGGCCATTCTGGAAGTTCCAGCTGGATAATTTCACAATGTTTTTTTCAGTACTTAATTGTTGTACTATATACTCCTGTTATCTATTCAAGAAGTATTAATTTTCTCTTGGAACACTTTCATAATGTAGAACCTCAAGAAGCCACAGTGTGGTGAAACAATTTTTATGTACAAATATTGGTGGAATTTGAAGTTTATTCCTGATTATTTATAGTTTTGCAATTTCGAATGGAGTAACTACTCTTTACGAAACAATTTTAATCCGTAAAAAGCCAATTCTCTCATGTGAAAGATATTTGAGGTGACTAAATTTTTCTGTGAAATACTGAGTGGATTCCATTGAGGTTTATGTGTGCGTTTGAAGCCCTAGATTTCCCCTCAAAATGAAAACGACAAAATGGAAGTATTATCACGAATTATTTCATTTTTATGCATAATAATCTCGGAATTCTAACTTTTCCAATGGATTCATTATACTGACAACCCAGTATTTACTGCATCTACGGCCATAACCTCCTAGAACGATATCTGAGTGGGCTGTTAAATTCTTGGATTAGTGGCTCAATATTCAAACAAGACGTCCCGTCGCGTCGTCTGATGGCAGGTTTCCACCAAGCCAATAAGGCTACCCTAACAAAATAGAGTGAATATTCCTCCTATCATTGCACCAAGTCCTTAAATTACATGAGCACATAAAGTTTTATGACAATTTCGTCTGCAACTTCCGGCGTTATTATCCAATAACCCCGTAGTCTGTTAGGGTCCCTTTCGAACACTAATTAAACCGCATCACCCTGCCCCTATGGATGTGAAATTGTGCATATAAAGGGTAGCTATAAGTCGTTTTGTTTTTGAATTTTCAGGAAGGCTCGAGCATATCGTTTAAATGAAAATTCAAATTTTCAGACGAAGTGAATCTTTTTACACGACTGCGACAGAAGGACGCTAATGATTTTTCAGTGTATGTATGTCAATTTCTTCTCCACGCTTCACAGCTCGCTTGATGGAATTAAACATATGAAACATCATTAGATTCGTACGAATAATTGAGACTATACTCCATTCACTTTTATAAAGTATCGCGGTTAGCCATGATTTAGGTTTATCAAGTTCTTTCATTTAAAACGGACGCAGATTGGTACTCGTGAAAATCAAGCGACATTGCCAAGTCTACCCAGTCATGCTCCTCCTGAGATTTTGGTGGCCTTATCGTTTTTCAGCAGTCAGGTTAGGTTAGGTTATGTCAGTTCGGAGTCTTATGGCTTAGTTTAATATATACTGCAATAATAACATATTTAACTGATATTATGATGTAAACCTCGAGAGAGCAACGTTACATCCGTAAAACGACGCCTGAATGAAATGTGTCCAATCTATTTTTCATATCTCGCTCCATTCCTATGAGATATCGAATATACAGGGTGTCCCACTAGTGCCGCAGCGGACGATATACGCGTAACGGTCTGCGTTTGGCAAAATTTTTTGATGCAGACTTGATATACTACAAGAAGAGCACAACCTAAAAATATTTTCGAATATATAGGGTGGCCCACAAGAGAGGAATAGCGGGTGACTTTGTTTTTTCAAATGGGACACCCTATATTCTATAGTGTTTTTCAATTCCCTGAAACTTCCTGAATGCTTTCATATACTTTTCACATATTTTTGTTCGACAGTTTTCGAAATATTGGCCATTTTGACAAAAAAATGATACTTGTAGAGGCTATGTTATCCAATTATATTTCACGAACCCTTGCACATACCAATAACAGTTTCATATGGATTGAAAGACAAGACTTCAAAGTATCCTACCCAGCTATATTAAAGCATCTCCAGACTATCAACATGACGAATTTCAAATCGATTTTTCTTCATTTTTTCAAATGCAATGCATATAATTTTTTTTCATCATTGAAATCACCATTCATTTTACTTCATTTTTTGTCAAATACAGGATATGCATATCTCTAACGGAATATGATTTTCAAGCGATTTTTCGAAATGTTTCCCTAAAATTCACATATACCTTCGACTTCAAATAGCAGATTTGGCTTCTGTGGTTATTGAGAACTGTCAAATTATTCCACTCAGAATTATCATCATTGAAGCTTCAATTCATATTATAGCGAAATGAGGAATTAGAAAGTTTTGATGTATCTACTCAAAAATGTGATGAAATCAGTTACTATGAAGACAGAAACTGGCTTTCTGTACCCATTTTTCAAAATACATTTTTGATAATTTTCTATGTTTCTACTTGGAACGTCGAATCTTCCAGAAATTTCAAACAAGCTTTGAGCCTGCGAGCTTGAAGATCTGCTTGCGTGCCTGCGAAACTATGAATATCGTTTTTTCGAAGAAAGTTGTATGAGGATAAGAGCAGGCACTTTTTTGTATCCTGAAGTTTTGAAACTCGTTTTTTTGAAGCATTCATAACTTGTACATTCAAACTCATTGGTATTTTTTGAATTTTTACATCATTGTGTGAGTATTCATCCAATCCGTAAAAACTATAATGATTTGAATTGAAGCTGCAATGATGTTAATTTTGAATAGAATAATTTGACAGTTCCCAATAACCACAGAAAAGCCAAGTCTGCTATTTGAATTCGAAGGTATATGTGAATTGTAGGGAAACATTTCGAAAAATCGCTTAAAAATCATATTCCGTTAGAGATATGCATATCCTGTATTTGACAAAAAATAAAGTAAAATGAATGGTGATTTCAATGATGAAAAAAAATTATATGCATTGCATTTGAAAAAATGAAGAAAAATCGATTTGAAATTCGTCATGTTGATAGTCTTTTTGTGGACACTCTGTATGCTGGAGATGCTTTATTATAGCTGGGTAGGATACTTTGAAGTCTTGTCTTTCAATCCATCTGAAACTGTTATTGGTATGTGCAAGGGTTCGTGAAATATAATTGGATAACATAGCCTCTAGAAGTATCATTTTTTTGTCAAAATGGCCAATATTTCGAAAACTGTCGAACAAAAATATTTGAAAAGTACACGAAAGCATGCAGGAAGTTTCAGAGAATTGAAAAACACTATTGAATATGGGGTGTCCCATTTGAAAAAACAAAGTCACCCGCTATTCCTCTTTTGTGGGCCACCCGATATATTCTAAAATATTTTTAGGTTGTGCTCTTCTTATAGTATTTCAAGTCTGCATCAAAAAATTTTGCCAAACGCAGACCGTTACGCGTATATCGTCCGCTGCGGCACTAGTGGGACACCCTGTATAATAACAACATATTTCAATTCAACATATTTTTGATGGATTTCATTCTGGTAGATACCTTCTGTTACAAATTTTGAGCAATGAAAATGCATTAATTGAACGTGGCAACAAGTATCGTACGCTGAATTTCTATTGAATTTAATTCAAACCAAATTCTCCCCGTTCAAATAACGAGCGTTGCTAGGGATATCAAAAAATAATTCAACAGTTGGAAATTAAAAATTCATTCGAGATATTTATTCATCTTTTCTTAGATTATAAAATAGTAATTTGATTTGAATATGTATGTGTGTTCCAAGTTGCGGTTACAATACTTGCAAAAAAGGGGATACCGAAAATGTGATACTTCAGTCTGTGTCTTTCAAGGTACGTTTTTGGAGCAATCGCATCTAAATTTAATGAAAATATGCTTCCTGTTCGACATATTTTTATCAACGGATACTGTCGGAGACTTTCGAAAAATCAAATCATTTTTGAAAATTTCAGAAACTTTAGTCTCGAAAAAATTTGAAATCTCCATTGATTCAGCGCTAATGAAATTGTACATTTTCCAATTGATTTTGAATTCCTTTCTAGGTCATGTCCTTGAAAGATTAGGTCAATGACTTTGACATTTTTGACAAATTTTGATCTTTCAAGTCTATTCAAGACTACTTATTTCCTTAAATTGTCATTTTTTCAAGAAAATTTCTGAAAATCTCACTCGCTACTCGACCAATCTACTGGCCTAGTCCGAACAAGCCCTTAGTTTCCCGAGGAGACCCCTCAGAATCTTCAATCTTCGAAGCTTGTACCTAACTTGTACGAGTTCAGAGAAGCAATTGTGTTCTGTGTGCTTACGCCAACTTAGGCACAACAGCGAACTGGTGGCTCACTACCGAGACAAGAAAATTTCTTTCCTAGCCTCGGGATTGAACTCGGGACTTTCCGCGTCAAAGTCAATCGCCTAAACTAAACCACTGGGCTACTGGCACATCATCGAGATCTGGAAATTTTGTATGGAAGAAAATATCCTGTAAATGGCCGCCATGACTTTGCTGGCATATGCGTATCCTTTTGGCGAAATGTTCAATAACGTTATTGAACACATGTGGTAGTATTTCATTCACATTGATACAGCGTCTAATTTCGGCTTTCATTGCGTGGATGGTTGCAGGCATATTGGCATGAACCTGTGAATTCAGATAATCGCACAACCAGAAGTCTAAAGGCGTTTGATCTCAAGAGTGTGGAGGTCAAATCTGATCACCTAATTGGGAAATAAGACGACGAGGAGCAAACTCGTGCGAGATCGTCAATGTTTCACGTGCGGTATGACATGTGGCACCGTCCTGCTGAGGCACAGGAAACTGTGTTATTATAGCATGACAACGTTCGCCATTGACCATGACTGCATTATCTTCTTCGTTTTCAAAGAAAAGCGGTCGTTGTTCTACCGTGTAATTTCCATGTTTACTAAATCCCATCTGTCAACTTTCGATCTGTTACGTCATTATCATGTGACGTTGGTAAGGTTTTTGTTTTTCCTTCAATAATTTGTTTATTGAACCTTGATTGTTTTGTCAAACAATCCGAAAACCGTTTGGGATATTCCAATGAAATTCGTTACCATAATATTAATTATGAATCACAATTTCCGAATAGCCTTTTTCATCTGATCTTCATCTCTTCTCTATGTAGACAGTCACTTGCAGTGTCAATCGCTGAATTAGTTCCTTATGGATACTCAAAATAGATTGTTTCATACAAATCTTATTATGGGAAACTATGATAAAAACTATAACTCAAATAAAAATGTACCAAAAAACGAAGAACGGTAAAAATTTGAATCTAATTCCTATATTGATGAATGCCGGATTTAACTTCAAAATAAGAATATTCGGAACAATCATTCGTCGGGCTACAACCTACAACCACCGACCGAAAAAACCTCTGAATGTGATGACAATAATGACCCACCCAAACATTCAAATTTTGGGGATGCTTCCATATTCTTCAAACATCAGTGCTGAAAATCAACAAGATGTTCGACAAACTGTTAAGTTCTGAAAAATTCACGATGAACTAAGGTGAGTCCAACACATGGTGCCATAGCTTCCTCGTTGGAATTTTCGTTATGGTTGATAATGAGTGGAATTAAACGGTCATAAAGTACAGTTTTTCGATATTTTCATTTCGGAGCAATAAAATCGGGGTGATAAGTTTTCGTTCGACCACCATTGATAAAGAATAGCAGGAAATTTATGGTCTCAACATGAATAATGTGTCTTCGATGAAGCCTGACACATGGTTGTTTCATAACAGAGGCTCATTCACAAGGATGAATGGTTGCTCTGTTGAAGCTAAGAATGTTTATAAAATTTGCGCCACTAATTCTCATGCGTGTCCCATTTCTCGATGAATTTCATCGTAGGATTACGAATTGCTCCGAACAGTGCAAGATGGTGTAATTTCAAGTTTGCCTGTTGCCAACCAACAGGCCGTAAAATTTAATCGTATAACTTGAGGTTAATTTATCCCAATTCCTTCCGCCTACCTCGATCCCCTTAATATTGCTTCACGCTCACTACCTTGCTAGTGAAGTATGTTCGTAACAAACATTATTTCGGGAGGCATTAGTGTTTATCAAATTATTCATGCACAGTGCTCCAAAGTATCAGGGAGCAGAATTGTCTCAGTTCCAAGACACTTCGAAATTATTGAACGCTCATAATATATTGTTATTCCATCATCACATTCCAAATGGAATATGATTGCTATCTGCTCAAATTTGTCTTTTGAATCAATAAGGTGTTCTTGAAAGCCCTGAAATAGAAGTCTATAGGGTCCTTTCGGCCAGTTCTATAATGAACTTAAAAGACCGTATTTTGAAGAAGTGTGGTTTCAAGAGTCATAGTGGCTTTGCTACAATAAACTCGAATCAATAGTCTGTTACCCGCAGCTCCCTTCCCTCCGCCAGTGTTATGTTTATACCATAGAACTTATAGCAACATGGAATGCATATATCTAATAATTCCTATATGGGGTATGGGCCAATCAAAACTGAAGCTGGGCTTTGGTAACAATCCAGATCTGCGCTTGTGCGCCAATATTGAGAATAAAAATATTTTTTTAATTCTATCTCTCTCTGACACATCGTATTATGTCGTGAAACGTATGTCATTCTCAACTTCATGTGGATAGTTTCGATCGTAACCTCACAATTTAATGTGAAATGTTTCAATCGCTTTATTCCGTTTTCTTCAAGTCCTTAATATCATTGTTAACTCCTATTCATATTCTGAAATTGAATAGAAATTATTTAAGTGACATATTTTCATTCTGGATATCTATTTTCTTGTCGTCTTCCAGAATAAACATAACCTCCAAATTTCTCGCAATTTTTGAATTTCCAGTTAACGCAAGCTTACAACTCAAGCCTTACCAAAGATTTGGCTTCACTTTGTGACTGTGAAAAGCAGGGGTATAATCCATATTGGAATTAAGCTGGACTCCCACTACTCGTGTACCTATTTGGCAAATATTTGCCACTTGCCTATATTTGGCATGTAGTGGGAGTGGTTCAATCGGCCAATACTTGTCAATCTTGTCATTCAAATTCGAAACTTCATCTACTTGCCAAGTACGCAAATAATTGCGTACTTGCCAAATATACGAGTGGTGGGAGTCCGCCTTTAGTAGATATATGATGGAATGCTATCACCAGATCAAAAAGTGGGTAAACATCTCAAGTTGGAGAAACAGAAGGAAATTCATGTTTCCATGGACCTGTCAGACAGAAAAGAAACACAGAAATTCTTTGCCGAAATGCCAAGTGAATCGAATATTGAGGATTAGTTTCATAGTATTTCTGTGTTTCGGTTCTGCGTGACAGGTCATATCATAGAACTTACATTATAATGGAATGATATTAGCTTATATCTACTAGAATACTGGTGTAAGCACTCGTCGAATTTTGAATGGAATGACGTTCGACCAAATCGAGAATATCGGGAATGTTTCGTGGCGGCGCCGCAATGTCATACAACGGTTTTTTTCCCTTGATCGATTTGATTGATTAATCAACAGCTGATCTGCCGAAGTCAATTATGACATGACCACAGAATGACATTTTTATATTGTGACAGTCTTATACTTTTCCTCATACTAATATGAATTATAATGTTAAAAATATATTTCCAAATTATTGCTTGACAAAATTATCGGCTATTGACACAGCACGTTCACCAGAATAAATTCAAATATTTGAAATATCTAATAACAATCTGTCATAAATTGTGAATAGCGCCGCCTGAAGTGGAAAAAACTAAATTTTGCCGATATTCTCAATTGGGTCGAAACAAAATCTAATCAGTGCAAACACCATGTGTTCAGTCATCGAACTTATATCTAATAACGCCAAATCTTTGGTAAGGATTGAGTTGTACCCACATAATTCTATACCTATAATTTGATCCTTTAAATTAAAAGTGAAGCATCTAGAAGGCTCTGCCTAGGGTCAGTAAGACTATTGAGCATGTGCGATAACGGAGAGTGGGAAATTAGGGGCATCGTGGCGATCAGTGGATGCAGTTTCTTTATTTGTCTCTGTTTGTATTGAGCCATAGATGCATAGAATAGTATTTCTATGCATCTATATTGAGCCACATATGGTATCCATGGATACATAATTACATGTCCCTTCTCTTCTCCCAAGGCATGCGTATAGCGATGACTGACCCTGGATTTAAGGGGAGCGATTGCCACACTTTTATATACTTATTAGACATTACGCTCAAATTCTATATTTATAATTCTATGGTTGTACCCTTGCGTCACAGAATACCAGACTACACAGAAGCGTCAGTAAGCGTCGGCACTTTGATCTTCAAGGGGCAAATTTTCGTGACCTTCATTCTCTGTTAGGTAGTACATATGTCACTTTTGAGCGGCAAATTTGATTTGAATGGTCAATGGTTCACATAACAGAGGATTTTTAGTTTTTGATTTATCAACAATCAGAATCATACCAAGAAAAAACAAACTTCAGCGGTCCATCGGGAAGTTTAAATTTAATTTTGACATATGTACTACCTAGATGGCACAAGCGTCATCACATAGAGTGACGCTTCTGTGTAGTTAGGTATTCTATGCTTGCGTCAACTGGAAATTCAAAAATTTCGAGAAATGTTTAGGTTATGTTTATGTTGAAAGACAACAAGAAAACAGATATCGGGGATGAAAATATGTCACTTAAATAGTTTCAGCTCAATTCTGAAATCAGAATAGGAGTTGAAAATGATATTCAGGACTTGAAGAAAACGAAATAAAGCGAATGAAACATTTCACAGGAAATTGTGAGGTTATGATCGAAAGTATTCACAAATAATTCTATACCTATAATTTCCTTGAAGCAGTCGACCTAGGCATATGGAGACTACTGCGCATGCGCGAATAAGGGGAAGTAGCTTAGAGTAGGATTCTAAGCAAAGTAGGGGCAATATGGCGCATGCGTATAAGCCATTATATGTCCAGGTCTTGGCTTCATTTTTACGCAATTTTTTGCACAATGCTAGCGGTATAGAAGTTTAAGAATATGAGTATTCACATGAATTTATGAATGACATACGTTTCACGACATAACACGATGTGTCAGAAAGAGACAGAATTACGGGTCGTTTATACTGGCCCGTAACTTAAACTTTTCCCTTACCCTAAGAGTTGAAAGATAGAAATTTCATGCTATGGTTTATACTCGAACTTTAACTTATTCCCTTAAAGAGAACAAATTTTAAGGGCATAAGTTAAGGGCATAAGTTATGGGCCATTATAAACGACCCTTTAGGAAACTATTTTTATTCTCAATATTGCGGCACACGCGCAGATCTGGTTTCTTACCAAAACCCAGCTTCAGTTTTCATTGGCTCATTCCCCATATAGGAATTATTAGATATATTTATATACTCCATTCACTTTCATAAGGTATTCCGGTTTGCCATGACATTCTGACACCGTGTATATTGTATAATGTTAGGTTATAGTCATCATTCTGCAAAAAATGTCTACGCAACGTTGTCCTCTCTACATATATGGTGGTCACATTATTAGAATAATATATCCATTATTTAACTGATTTTGAGCTGTTATAGTAGGTATCTACAAGTCAATAGCGTGAGTTATAATATCTCACGCCTATAACTCACTCTATTACATACGTATTTCGTTCGAAAACCACTCACTCTAATATAAATAGCAAAAATTGCTTACGAAATGAATAAAAGGAGTCGAATGAATCGGGAACTCTATTTTAGACATCAAGGTCATTCATTTCTACATTTCCTCTGGTCTGATTATCCAAAAATTGCATTTGGAAAAAGTGAAAGTTTGACGTTTTCTACGAGATTCGATTCTCGACGACCACAAAGATCGAAACCTGTGTCACATTGGCAAGGTCTGAGAATTATTTTGACATTTCACGAGTGCCTATCTGCGTCAGTTTTAAGTGAAAAACCTTGATAAACCTAAATCTTGGACAACCGGGATACTTTATAAAAGTGAATGGAGTATAGAATATGAGCGTAGTGACTGATAATTATACAAAAGTCTAGTTCAAAAATCGAGGGTCAGTTGTCGCTATACGCATGCGCCGTCGAAGAGAAGAGACATGTCATTTTGTATCCATGGTTACCTTATGACATTTTCTTCGTGCTGCCGATTGCCCAATCCCAATAATCCTATCGCACGAATAATATATGTTGACACTTTCCTCACCTTTTCTGCTCCGAAATCACTTAATTGTATATCCGTATCCGAATTAATTAGATGTCCTGTGTCCGTATCCTTTCGCTCCACTACGAATTGGAAATAACGAATGGAGTAATACTGAGATATTTACCATAGAACTTATAGTAACATGGAATGCTACAGGGTGGGGCAGAAGAACCTATCCGATTTCAAATCCCTTTTTCTCAGAAGAGAGAGCAGGTAGAGTAGTGGGGTAAAAACCGTTAGAAAGCTGGTTTTATGCCATTTGTCAGTAGTCAACATGCCTTGGTCTGGTGAACATCGTGCTTTTGTTATTGAGCGGTTTATCGAATGCGGCGGTTCGATAATTGCTACACAACGTGCTTTTCGAATTCATTTCGGACTCGGGCGTCATGATCCTGTTCCACATCACGCTACGATTAAAGTGTGGGTGTCAAATTTTAGACAGACGAGTTCAGCATTGAAAAAGAAGTCGCCTGGACGTCCCAGGACAGCAACAGGACCTGAAAACGTGGCCAATGTGAGAGCCCTACCGCGAGCGCCTAAATAAGTGTATCCGCTCCCAAGGACGACATTTGAGTGATGTGCTTTTCAAAACTTAAATTTAAAAATGGCATAAAATTTGCGATATGTTAATAAAAAAAAATTTTTGACAAGCTGAGTGGTTTTAATTTTATAACGTTTTGAAATCGGATAGGTTTTTCTGCCCCACCCTGTATTACCAGATCAAAAAGTGGGTAAACCATAGAACTCATAGTTACATGGAATGCTATACGCCTTGCTGCTCAGCTTAAAATAATGGGTAAACATCTCAGTTGGAGGAACAGCGAGATTTCCATGTTTCCATAGATTAAGCTGTCACACAGAACAGAAATACAGGAATACTATAAAACTAATCATCAAAATCCGATTCACTTGGCATTTCGGCAAGAATATCTATGTTTCTGTTCTGTGTTACAGCTCATAACCGTGGTAACATGAAAATCCCGCTGTTCCACCACCTTGAGATGTTTACCCACTTTTTGATCTGGTAATAGCATTTCATGTTACTATAAGTTCTATGGGATTAACATCTCAAGTTGGAGGAAAAGCAAGGTTTTCATGTTATAATGGATATGTGCTGTCACAGTAATTGACCTATTCGAGTATTTCTCTACAGAAAAGGAAGAGCAGACACAGCATTTCATTTATAAATTCAAGAATGGGTGAAGCCAAAATTTAGTCAGTTTTCAATGAGAGGGACGAAGGTAGCATAAAGGATAGCAATATCATTTTATACTGCCTTCGCAACATTGTAGAATCTAACTTTGAAAGGTCCAGTGACGTGGTGCTATCGGTATTGGAGAATGGAAATAAAATAACAAGTGAATCAACTCGTTTTGACCAATTCATGCAATGTTCCGAACATTGTAACAGATTCGGAGTAAAGTGAACATAGTCAGCTGAATTCAGCATTGATCCAAATTTTCCACTCAATATCACAAGGGAATCTGAAAAGTGAAAGTCTAAAATTCGAAGGATCTACCCCACTGTTACTTAGAACGATAAGAGTAGAAAATACCTGTGTAAACTCAAATCAGGATTCAAAGAAATCAATTTACCACAAACAAGACACATACGAACCTTTTTTCAACGTATTTTGCTAATAATATTAAGAAATAAATCCAAATTCCACTTTTCCCACGTGATGTCGTGATGACAACACTGTTCAAAATGACATTAGTGAAACAAAATCAGAATAGCGGAACGAAATCAATGAATGAACTGCCATTCATCTTCTGAGGCAAAAACGTCCGAGCCGTTTCGCGAACATTCCGATACTTTAGTATATGAAATGTGAATATTCGAAGAAACAAATACCCATTTCTGACATTCACGCACAAATGAAATGAAAGGAACTTCAATCTAACGAACTTTTCATTTTGATTGAGAGTTCATTCATTAGAAATATCAAGTAACGTCAAACAGATTTTTCTTTCTTTATTTAATCTGTATGTAGTATGTATTGATCGCTTTCAAAAGAATATATTATGTATATGATTTAGTATATGAAATGTGAATATTCGAAGAAACAAATACCCATTTCTGACATTCACGCACAAATGAAATGAAAGGAACTTCAATCTAACGAACTTTTCATTTTGATTGAGAGTTCATTCATTAGAAATATCAAGTAACGTCAAACATATTTTTCTTTCTTTATTTAATCTGTATGTAGTATGTATTGATCGCTTTCAAAAGAATATATTATGTATATGATATATGTAGTAACAAATGGTACCTCATCAGTAATATCCACTTATAATCATTCAAAATAATTTTATGTCAAAAGGAAAGCGGGTTTGGACTTTGGAGTATACAACGACGTTGGTGCCACGTCGTGACCGTGCGGCGAACTAACAAGTTCTGTGGCAGTTCATTTTTGTAGCGCAGCCTTCTCTCCAGTTATCTATGCTCCTAGGTAGTACAGTTACCTAGTTTAGTTCTGATGATTTGGAAAATTGGCTTAACTATTTATTATTGGAAGTCTCCTTCTATATAGTTCAATTAAGGTAACTACTGAATATATGAGTTGTGTTCGTTGCAATCGTTGCTCTTTACCCATCTCTTTATGGTTATAGTCCAACTGAAAATTCACATATTTTTGAATCAAAATGTAGTAAGGTACATTCCCTAGAGCATAGATCGAGAGTTATCTTGTAGCTTCGGAAAGTCTAAATGTCGATCGCCATAACGTAAGCTGCATTTGGAAGGCGCCCGATCTAATAATTTCAGTCGGCACATCGTAATTTTTAACGGATCGTTTCAGAGCCACAAAAACAAAACAAATGTAACGACTAATAAACTGAATAGTCAGATCTTCAGATTACAAGTTTATTTTTATGTAATTGGTAGCTTGCAGATCCGATGATAAGTTTTTCTAACTTATACCATGGAGTTCGAAGAAAACGTGATGAGTCTCTTGTTGGTAGCTTCTATTTTTAGTTTTCGTTTTTATTTCCGTCTGTTGCGCTAACAGAAAGATTATGGCCCACGAGTCTCCGCAATGGTGAAAGATTAAAGGCACAAATTTCGGGATTTACAGAGAATTGTAGTAATTCCCCATTATTTTCCTCCTGCTACGTTGTCGAGCTAATGTTGCGGAAAGGCTTGCCATACACATCGCTTAATCCGATTATCAATTTTCCTAACTGGGCAATATACGCTATCGGCTGCTTCGGTGCCTCACCCCATTCGTTATTTTCATTCATAAGTTTATCTCGGCGAACGGGAAACGTCAGATAACGTTGTCTAATTAATGCGAATTTCCCTACCTTGTTTTCCCTCGCAGTAGCAGGGTCTTGGCTTGATTGTCTTTAGGTATTGGTTTATCGTATCATCAGATTAAGCCTAATGAAAATTGGTTTCTTATTCGAGGTTGTTCGGGTGCTTTTGAGATCGGAAGAGAGGTTAAATTGTGCTTTTTCGGATATAATTACCTCGTCCCCCCGTGATAATAGTTATTTTCCTATCAAGGGCGGAAAGTTGTACTTTCCCGCACTAAATTGCCATTGCCCGAACGACGCGGAGCGGAGTTCGGGCAAGCAATCGAGTGCGGGAAAGTACTTTCCGCTCAAGATAGGAACAATATTTTTTCTACAACCGTACCTATTATAAAATGAAAAAAAACTACTACACAACTCGAATATTCGTTTTGACACATTAATTAGGAGTTTGGGATTCTATGCGGAAAATCATAGACCGTGACATAAAAATAAATACACAGATCCATGTATGCCAGTCATAATTTTTGAAGAATGTCAAGTTCTCTTTGAAAATGCAATAATTTCAAACGGAAATCTGCATTAATAATTATTTTGACATGGATGAAACTGCATAATTTGAAATATTTAACTGACTATTCCACTCATTCCATTTTTAGTGAGGAATTTTCCTTAGCAACACTAGTTTCTCATCGATAAAACATGGTAACGGGCAAAATCAACGACTTGGTTTTTCAGCGACTATTTCCCTCGTCTGAATTTCCACCAATCAGAAACGCGCAATTTTGAATCACAAATGGTTTCTAGATGGAAAAACTGTATGGCAGCAGCTGTCAGCAGTTTTTTCGGGTTTACCCGCGGCAAAACTTGACAGTTGTTGTCAACGAAAATTAATAATACATACATAGATGCATCCAGAATAATCTGTTACTCATGAAATATTCTTGTCAAATACCATTCGTGCATCTAATTTTTCCTGAGAAAAAAATCGAAAAAACACAGTGCAAAGTAATATTTTTTTAACAAAAAGCATTCGTGCAGGTGCAAAAATCCTCGTCTTCGACTCGGATTTTTGTTGCCACCTGCACTCATGCTTCTTGTTAAAATATTACTTAGCAACGTGTTTTTTCGATATTTTTCGGAAAAATTGGATGCACTTATGATATTACTTATGACAAAATTTTTGACGTTTCTCAAATTCATAGATAGCTTCGGGAATAAATACCATAGAGAGAACAAACAACGTTTAGTTGATCTATGATGAATACTTATTTCTCAAATAGCGCAATACAAGCCGAATGTGACCATTTTCAGACACATTTTCTCGAGAAATAGTCATTTCGAATACCACTCGAGATGAAATTTAAGCAGGTAAAATTTCTCTCTTGTAATATTCAAGTTTGTTGCTTCTCGGCAATTTCGCTCATGACATTTTTCCAAATGTCATTCGCGAAATTACCGAAAGCAACAAACTTTCATTTTACAATCGAGAAATTTTGCCGGCAAAATTTCATCTCTAGTGGTATTATATATGAATATATAAGTAAGTAGATTAAGAGATTTCATGTTGAAGGTATTATTATACCCAAATTCAACACATATTTACTTTCCTGCACTAGTGCGGAAAAGTAACTTTCCCGCACTAGTGCGGGAAAATGACACTTTCCGAATCGAAAACAATGCGGGAAAGTAGTTAGTTAGGCCCGGTTGTAGAAAATAGTTATTTTCTTATCAAGGGCGGAAAGTTGTACTTTCCCGCACTATAGATTGCCGTTGCCCGAACGACGCGAAGCGGAGTTCGGGCAAGCAATCGAGTGCGGGAAAGTACTTTCCGCTCAAGATAGGAACAATATTTTTTCTACAACCCTATTATAAAATGAAAAAAAACTTCTACACAACTCGAATATTCGTTTTGACACATTATTTAAGGAGTTTGGGATTCTATGCGGAAAATCATAGACCGTGACATAGAAATAAAAACACAGATCCATGTATGCCAGTCATAATTTTTGAAGGATGTCAAGTTCTCTTTGAAAATGTAATAATTTTCAAACGGAAATCTGCATCAATAATTAGTTTGACATGGATGAAACTGCATAATTCGAAATATTTACCTAAATATATAAGTAAGTAGATTAAGAGATTTCATGTAGGTATTATTATACCCAAATTCAACACATATTTACTTTCCCGCACTAGTGCGGGAAAGTGATACTTTTCGAATCGAAAACAATGCGGGAAAGTAGTAAGTTAGGCCCGGTTGTAGAAAAAGATTTTATCGAACGAATTGATCATGAGTTTTGATTGAATATTTATTTCGAGATTTGTATACTGAGTAACGGACCTGAACCTCAGGTCTCCTGAACCTCTGATCAAGTTTAATAAATCTTTCAATTTCAATCTGTCTCCTCCAGAATATAGAGAAAGAGTTTACGTATTTAAATTATCAAGAAAATGAAAAGTTATGAATTTCCCTTACATTCAAGTTCCTTGTAGGGTAGGTAATCACTGAGTCGCATGGGTTCCTTACAGTGGCGTATATAGGGGGGGGCCCAGGGGGCCCGGGCCCCCCCCGAAATCTAATAATATTCATCTAACCTAATCTAACCATTGGATCATTTGATGGTGTAAGCATCTCGGGCCCCCCCCGAAAATATTTTCTATATACGCTACTGGTTCCTTATGATAATTATATTTTGTAGAGGAGTAACCTTAGACTATAAAAAGAGGAGACGGGCCTTCCAATAATAAATAGTGAATCCAATTTTCAAAATCATCAGAACTAAACTGGGTCACTGCACTACTACGGAATCAGAATGTTATTGAAATTTTTGCAACGTTGTGACGTTCTTCGAATTGTCTACTGAACCAGACTCTCAATCACAATAAAGAGTATGAATGAAATTCATTTACTCATTTATGCGTGAATGTCAAAAATGAAATTTTGTTTTTTCAAATTTTGTGAATTCCTCACATTATATAAGTCATAAACTAAAGAAACGGAATGTTTGCGAAACAGCTCGGCCGTTTTTGCCGCAGATATAGATGCATAGAAACCCTGGTGTAACGACTCATTACTAAAAATCGTGACCAAAAATTGTAGATCAAAAACAGCCCTTTAGAATATGGTACGGGCCCTACTCCCAAGAGCGGATATGGCTCTTTTTCATGGGGGGGGGGAATAACGATTAGAAATAATGTACCTACACAATGTATAAAATATTTTATGTGCTCCACATTGCGTTACTTTTTCTTAGTACTTCGATACGCATGGAGGGGGTTATTACCCCCCCCCCCCCGTAAATCCACCCTTGCCTACTCCAGGAATAATCCGCAATATTTCGCGTTCGTGGCGCTACTGCGGCAATGGAAAATAGCGTGACCCCTTTCGGGAGAAATGAAAAGTAGAACCCCAGCTCAGATGTTCGATCGACAAGAAAGTCTTGAACAGAAGCTAATCAGTGTCAACACCAGGTATTCTAATTCTATGCATCTATATTATGTGGCACTGATGACGGCATAACAAGCCAGAAACCGGTGTGTCACTATTCTCCTATGAATGAATTATCATCAAATTCAGTAAAAAATATTGCTCTTTACGAGACATATTCAACAAAACTCAGTTTTATTGTTACTCGTCCGAATTCGGAAAAAATGGAAAATGAAAAGAAGGTTTTTTTGTACCTTGAGAATACAACAAGGTTGGGAAAATGTCAATTTCAAGTCACAGACCCGCCCTGTATATTATGAACAGCAGTATTTTCTCGGTAAAATCTGAAAATCCCCATCGAGTTCGGGAAACTAATGATTAAGATAATAAATGTGAATATTTTTTTATTGATAATGTAAAATGCCTTGACATAATTGATTCAAGAGTGAGTTTTTTGAACGAATTGTCTCTATATTGAAATACTAGCAATATGATACAATAGTTCTTAACAATTGAAAAAGTTGCAATAAATTTAAAACAAGAATTGATTTTTTCTAGTGTAAATAGTGGTGTATTTCGGAATTTAGATCTCTGCTAGTCCATTTCTCAAAAAATAACTAATGTTCAATCCTCGACCGAAAATAAATTTCAGTGGGACTAAACAACTCGATAATCAGGCCGGCCTAAATATCTCTAAAACCGTTTATATTGTCGAAGTAGATTCTCAAATCAAATCTTTTATTGTCAAAAAGACGAAAGTCGTTAGCCATTTGCTAGAGCAATAAATATCTTTTCTCTATGTATGTATGTATGTATGTTCGGGTAGAATCTTGCTACTCAATTTTGAAGCAGATATCTTCAACCGATTAGGCTGAAATTTTGTATACACGTTCAGTTTGGATGACAATACACGATAAGCTTAGTGACGTCGTTCTATATCCAATATGGCGGACCATACAAGATGGCGGAATAGTTTTTTGTGATGCATTTCTATAATATGGGTATCAAATGAAAGAGCTTGTTGAGAGTAATTCGAAAAATAATGTGACGTCGTTCTATATCCAATATGGCGGACCATCCAAGATGGCGGAATAGTTTTTTGTGATGCATTTCTATAAAATGGGTATCAAATGAAAGAGCTTGTTGAGAGTAATTCGAAAAATACGGTGACGTCGTTTTAAATCCAATATGGCGGAACATCCAAGATGGTGGAATAGTTTTTTGTGATGCATTTCTATAATATGGGTATCAAATGGAAGGGCTTGTTGAGAGTAATTCGAAAAATACTGTGACGTCGTTCTAAATCCACTATGGCGTAACATCCAAGATGGCGGAATAGTTTTTTGTGATGCATTTCTATAATATGGGTATCGAATGCTTGTTGAGAGTAATTCGAAAAATAATGTTGACGTCATTCTGAATGCTATATGGCGGAACATCCAACATGGCGAAATAGCGATAACTAAAAAGTAAAAAATAAATTAAAATAAAAAAAACCTTTTCAAAACAGCTTTTATTTGAATGCTCTAAAAACAAAAAAAAATAAAATTTTCTTTTTAAATTTAAACTATCAAATTATAACTTCATTATACACAATTTATATGAGCATAAAAGCTTGTCGCGAGGGCGAGGTTTGCATTTGTACCTATAAGTATTTAATTAAACTGAAAAAAAAATTAAATTTAGCAGATTAAGATACTCAATTGAATAGGTACTAGTGCACGAGTTAATCGCGCGACAAGCTTTTATGATCATATTAATTGTGTATAATGAAGTTACCCAATAAACACAGTAACCATTAAGAAACGTTGTATTTTTTAGGTAACGTCACTATATTTCATCGTTGAAAAAACGGTAAAATGTCGTTATGAAATACGTTTCTTTTTGGTTTCATCGTAACGTTTTCCTTGCACGTTGATTCAACGTTGCAAACCTCATATGTAAAATACCGTGATATAACGTTATTATTAAGTTTCAACGTAACGATGTATTTTCGTTTCGGAAGTAACGTTGATGGTATACGAATTCTCAACGTTGATGTTTATGCCGAAATACCACAAATAAATAACGTTCATTTCAAGTGTCGAGGTAACGTTGATTTTAGGAAATAAAAATACCTTGATTTAACGTTATCATTAAGTTTCAACGTAACGACGTATTTTCGTTTCGGAAGTAACGTTGATGGTATACGAATTCTCAACGTTGATGTTTATGCCGAAATACCACAAATAAATAACGTTCATTTCAAGTGTCGAGGTAACGTTGATTTTAGGGAATGAAAATACCTTGATATAACGTTATCATTAAGTTTCAACGTAACGACGTATTTTCGTTTCGGAAGTAACGTTCATTGCAAGTTTCAAGGTAACGTTGATTTTAGAGAATGAATTAATCTTGAGTAAAAATATTTTTGAATTGTTATTTTTTGAATTTCAGCATAATTTGTCCTAAACTAAGGAAACTCATAAACCTTTGTCATCTACATCTTGAAAAATATTCTAAAAACTCTCAAGATATTCAAATGTTTTTTTCATGGATATGAAAATAAAGAACAGGAAAATATGAATTTTGATCCAAATTTTGAATAAAGTATCATCACAGGAAATGTTTCTCATTGGAGATATAATTTTGGTCAGATATATAAGGTGTTATTTCTGTGGACTCTGGTTATTTATGATAGGTGAAAAATTTGAGAAATATTCCTCCTATTCCCTATCTATTCAAGTGGACAATAATTTCAAAATGCTGACAATTAAACACAGATTCTTCACTATTTTGTATTAATAAAAAAATAAACAGAATAAGTATGAAAGAAAAAACAAAACTACATATAAATATGAAGAGAACAAACAAAAAAAAATACAGATTTTCAAAGGTATTGAAAAAATTTTTTGAATTCGATGTTTTTTTTCTCTACTTAATGCAGCGTCCTTGAGCCTTTTCTTGGCAATTTTCAGCCAATCTTTCGTTGCGTCTGCAATTTGTAGGTCTGTGGCTGCAGCAAATTCTTTCTTGACAGCCACTGGAAAAGCCCATAATGCTCATTAGATATTTTGAAAATGTAGGTCTACAAAATGAAACCTCACCATAAATGAGTTCCATCGACTTTGTGTCTTGAAATGGTTTCGTCTCCCTGCCCTTCCTGTATTGGCAAGCTAAATCGTTGCTTAATATAAATCTAAAAATTCTCCTGGTATGGTCCTCAGGACCATTACCTCCCATCGACTTCAATCGGTTAACCTTAAAAAAAACGAGGATAATTATTTTTACAGGGAACTGGGGTAATAATTTTAGCATTGCTATATCAAATGATGCCTCCGTAAAAAAACAAACTAACATTATCTATGTAACAAATTTCACAATTTTCCAATGAATTTTTTCCGAAATCACGGCCCTTTATTATACATACCTACTAGTATAATCTTGAGCTCAAGTTTCTCCACATAAATTATATAATGAACATCTTACATTATGAAGATAATAAAAACATGACATGGACTAGTAGAGATTATCATAGAAATTACCAAATGGAAACGTGCCATCAGCAAGGAAGAGACAGACCAGTTTCGCTCTTATTTGTGCTCATCAGTGCCGACATAACCCTGTTCACGCTGATGGCACGTTTCCATGTGGTAATTTCTATGATAGTCTCTACTACTCCATCTAATATTTTTATTATACTCAGTTGCTTTAAAAGCGTGATCTTTCTTTTCTATTTTCAAGATAATTTAATAAAATGTTATAATGTTGAAGGAAAGGAATATGTTGGGATGTTGTTTATTTTCTATCTAATTTTCATGAACTCACTTTCTACCATTCATATAGGTACATATATATCGAGAAAAAAACTAGAAAACAAGTCAAATATTCGTAGTCTGTGTTTTATAAGAAAAATGAACCTTGTACTGACTACGAATATTTGCATGGGCGCCCGCAGGGGGGGCCATGGCCCCCCTCTGAGATTTTGTTGGCCTCATTGTTTTACAGCAAAACACCCTCAATATTGCTCTCTAATCTTTATTTGGCCCCCCCTGAGAAAAATTTTTGGGGATTTCTGCGGGCGCCCATGAATATTTGACTTTTTTTCCAGTGTTTTGTCGATATTTTGGAAAGTTATTGAAAAAATACAATGATTTTAACAGTAATAATGTGTTCAGAATTGAATACTCAATCATATCAAAAACGAAAAAATTTAAGAAATCTTGAAAAAAATTTTTTTCGCTCCCTGTATAACCGGAAGTGCTTCAAAAATATTTTAGTCTAGTAGAGAATTTCAAACAATATCATAATCCATCAGGTCGATGGTTATGAAAAACATTTCTCTCTC
The DNA here is from genome assembly GCA_910592335.1 of Adalia bipunctata. NCBI lineage: Eukaryota > Metazoa > Arthropoda > Insecta > Coleoptera > Coccinellidae > Adalia > Adalia bipunctata. Next base: position 45,542,511 of record OU342948.1, read on the forward strand.
TCTTATAATCCCAATTTTCAGATTTCTAGTTCTCCAGAAACGTATAAAAGGTACTCGAACTTAGGACCACCATGTATATAGATGGAAGGGTTGGTTCAATTTTTGGTGCTTTATGGTAAATTTGATAAATCTTGAGTAGAATTAAATTTGATTAACGTCATCTAATAAATAGTGACTCATTTAACGTTTATTCAATGTTACTGAGCTCACGATGAACCAACGTTTGAAAAATGTAATAAATATAGGTACGTTTCATAATGGTGGATGAATCAACCAGTTGAATTGGGTACGTATATTATATGTATAATCAACGTTCCGTTGAATTTGTGTTTCGGATTTAATAAGTAGAATTGAATTAGGTTTCACCAAGCCTTCACGGATTCCAATATAAAAGGATGAAAACAACAACAACAAAGTTAGGTATGAGTTGGCTTCGGAATTTTATTTTCTATCTAATTTTCATGAACTCACTCTCTACCATTCATATAGGTACATAATATATACGTGTTTTCAACGTCAAATATCATTCAATATGAAGAACTCAATGAAATATTCACTTGTGCGAAACTGTGAAATTGTGTGTATTTTTGAAAAAGCAGATGAGTGGTTTGGTAGTTTCAAATACGTAAATCATATCATGTAAAACTAACAATCCTTTTGGGAAAAATATAATTATACTTCTCATATGTATCACCAATCAATATGAAACTGATAGGTACTTACCTAAATCTTTGTTGTCGCACTCCTAAACAAATCGGATAATTTTCCTAGGAAACTCGATTCACTACGTCGGAAATAGCGAAGGGAACTATCGGGTGACTGCCGCACTAGCTCTTCAATATGTGGAAATGTGGAATGCACGAATACAGGATCGCCGACGCCGGCCGGCACTATCACGTATCACGTGATACCCCTGATGCCAACTCTAGTGCACCGTTGCCTAGGTTGATTAATCATTATCTTTCAAGAAACTCCATAATTTTCTATTGAATGATTTTAGCAAAGACGATGTATGTTACGAATATAAGGTTATTACTAATAATGGGTTTCATATTTTGAAGGAGTAAAAAATTCAAAGTAAAGAATGCAGGATATAAGTTCGGTAGGTATGAAATCAATATATCACTTCACATAAAATGAGAATATTTCTCCATCCTTTCGAGATGAAAGATTTTATAAAGGAAACATTAAAAGCGTTTCAAATAGGTATATGTATTTAGGTACCTACCCACCTTCATTATAATATGCTATTATATATTCCTTCGAATTAAGAAGCTGATATAATACAATTCATATTCGAACTAAAAGCTGCGGTAAAAAAACGTATGTAGAACATAGGAAGGACACTTCCGAAAACACTCTCAAGTAGAATTCATTAGTTTGCAAGAAGTGTAAATTATTCTTCAATCGAATATTTATTCAATGTTTTTCATTCTCTAATGAATTCACATTGAAGAAATCAATTCGTTAAACAATTCTCGGCATGAACATGAATTTCTGCATACTATTCTACAGGATGTCCCATGTTCGAGTGCCTAGACGTTTCTGGAGAACTGGACAATTTGGATTATGATGTTTGGAGCCTGGGCACTTCCGGTTATACAGAGAGCGAAAACAAATTTGTTCAGAAAAATTTCTTTTCAATTTTTTCCCCTTCGATTTGATTGAGTTTTCAATTCTGAATACACTTCTGTTAAAACCATATTGTACTTCTTCAATAACTCTTCAAAATATCGAGAAAACAACTGGAAAAAAATATATTCGTAGTCAGTGTTTAATAAGAAAAATGAACCTTGTACTGACTACGAATATTTGACCTTTTTTCCAGTGTTTCGTCGATATTTTGAAGAGTTATTGAAAAAATACAATGATTTTAACAGTAATAATGTGTTCAGAATTGAATACTCATTCATATCAAAAAGGAAAAAATTGAAAAAATTTTTCGCTCCCTGTATAACCGAAAGTGCTTCAAAAATATTTTAGCTTAGTAGAGAATTTCAAACAATATCATAATCCATCAGGTCGATGGTCATGATAAACATTTCTCTCTCTCTTATAATCCCAATTTTCAGATTTCAAATATGTCTAGTTCTCCAGAAACGTACAAGAGGTACTCGAACTTGGGACCACTATGTATATAGATGGAAGGTTTGGTTTAATTTTTGGTGCTTTATGGTAAATTTGATAAATCTTGAGTAGAATTAAATTTGATTTACGCCTGAGTTAATAAATAGTGACTCATTTAACGTTTATTCAATGTTACTGAGCTCACAATGAACCAACGTTTGAAAAATGTAATAAATATACGTTTCATAATAGTGGATGAATCAACCAGTTGAATTAGGTACGTATATTATATGTATAATCAACGTTCCGTTGAATTTGTGTTTCGGATGTAATAAGTAAAATTGAAGTGGGTTAACGTCTGAGTTGATAAACGGTAACTCATTTAACGTTTATTCAATGTTACTGGTCTCACGTTGAAAAAACATTCAAAAAATGTAATGAATATACGTTTCATAATGGTGGATGAATCAACCAGTTGAATTGGGTACGTACAGAGTGTAACAGCTAAATGGAATAAATTCGATAACGAATAGATGCGTGTTGGGAAAAACGTTCGGACACGTCGATTTGTAATTTTAAATGCACATATTTATCAAGAAAATAAAATTATATAGGGTGTTCCATGCGACCGTTGCCAATACCAACTTTCTTATTTCAAACGCAACCCCCTGTATATTATTTATTTTTTGGATTCTTCAGAGAATTCTAGACAAAATTCATTTACAATGTCCTTACCTATCTTCAACTATTTCGGAAGTATTAAGTGTTTTCAGATTTATTGCAAAAATCAATGTTTTAAAAACAAATTATTTTATTTCACAAATTCGGTACATTACATTTGAAACCTAATAAGTAATATTGATTAAGAATTTTTTAATTATTAAAAAAAAAACAAAAAAAAAACATTAATGTCAATGTAGGAAATTTTCAAAATGTTCGCCGCAAACGTGTTGGCAACATGCTAATCTGATGTAGAATTGTCTTCTTACGTTACTCAACATTTCTTCTCAGTGATGATTTTTGCTTACTTCCTTCATATCAAGAGGTAAATGGGAAATAAGTATTGAGTGTAATGTATCGAATTTGTGAAATAAAATAATTTTCATTTATGTAAAAAATCTGGAAACACTTAATATTTCCGAAAAAGTTGAAGATAGGTATAGGACATTGTACATGAATTATGTCTAGGATTTTCTGAAGAATCCAAAAAATAAATTTATACAGGGGGTTGCATTTGAAATAAGAAAGTTGGTATCGGCCACGGTCGCATGGAACACCCTATATTATTTTATTTTCTTGAAAAATATGCGCATTTAAAATTGAAAATCGACGTGTTCGAACGTTTTTCCTAACACCCCCTCATTTATTCGTTATCGAATTTATTCCATTTGGCTGTTTCGTTGAATTTGTGTTTCGGTGTAACAAGTAGAATTAAAGTTGGTTAACGTCTGAGTTGATTAAGAGGGACTAATTAAATGTTTCTTCAATGTTACTGAGCTCACGTTGGAAAATCGTTTGAAAAAATGCAATAAATATACGTTTTATAACGGTTCTTCAACCAGTTGGATTGGTTACGTATATAATATGTATATTCAACGTTTCGTTGAATTTGTGTTTCGAATGTAATAAGTAGAATTAAAGTTGGTTTACGTCTGAGTTGATGAAGAGTGACTCATTTAACGTTTATTCAATGTTACTGAGCTCACGTTGAGAAAACGTTTGAAAAAATGTAATAAATATACGTTTCATAATGGTGGATGAGTCAACCAGTTGAATTGGGTACGTATATTATGTGTATAATCAACGTTTAGTTGAATTTTCGTTGCAGATGTAACGTAGAAGATTCAACGTGTAACGTTAAATCAACTTCAGCCACCAGAAATAAACGTTTATTATACGTTTGTGTGTTTATTGGGTATAAGTTGATAGTTGAAATTTAATAGAAAAATTTAATTTTTGTTTTTGTTTTTAGAGCATTTAAATAAAAGCTTTTTTGAAAAGGTTTTTTTTTATTTTAATTTATTTCATATTGAAACAACGCGTCTTTCTGACCATACCATATTCGACTACCAGATATAAAGGGTGATTTTTTTCAAGTGTTTCATTAGACGTATTCGAGGAAGGAATTTTGATACGAATTCAAGATGCCTTATTTTTGTTTTGGAGTACATGAACTTGAATTGTAATAGTATATTCTAAAACTAGTTGCAGGATTGGCTCCTATTCCAATACGAATGCGAAATTCGAAAACGAGCGACGAAGGAGCGAGTTTTCGAAGGCATGAGTGTTGGAATTGCATTCTGCAACGAGTATTAGACGAAATTTTCTCTATTTCAGTCAAATTTCGTGAAATACTGTTGAAATTCAAATGAAAAAATTCAGATTATACATCCTAGTGGCTTTTGTATTGTATCTTGGCAGCTGTTACGAAATTGACATTTCCAAATTGACGTGTGTGGAAAATTGATAGGATCCGAAGCCAGTGCTGACAACCAAAAAACGAAAAATATAACTGAAAACAATGCTGTAATGATTTCATTACAGCACTGTTTTAAGTACTGTAATGAACTCATTACGATATTGAAATAGAGAAAATATTTTCAAGCAGAATCTACCTTCCCTAGCTCAAGGGCTGGGGACGCCTTTGGCTTGAAGTGGTTGCGCATATCAAATCATTGCAGAATTGAACGAATAATTCAAATATGTATGAATATATAGGGTGTTGCATTTGAAATAACGAAGTTCACATTCGTTTCCGGTAGAATTCGAAAATATTTCACAATTTGAGTTTATGTACTGTGAAACGAAAATACAAAATTTGGAATTTGTATCACAATTCCTTCCTCGAACACGTCTAATGAAACACTCAAGAAAATCATCCTGTAGAGATGATATTATCATGAACTTTTACATATTATACTTAAACCATAATGCATATTTAGATGAGTAAAGAGAATTGGAAATGTACTCAGTTCCCATTTCAAATTCGAATTGGATGCAACATGTCAGATGTAATTAATCGGAAATGATTGGGGTTGGGTTCATTAGTGGTATCATCAGCTTTTATATACTCTTTCCAAAAACATTCTAATCGCAAATCAATTGTACTAACCCTTCCATTGATATCCGAGAAATGAAGGGATTATGAGTTTATGAACGAATACTTGAAACGATTTGCAAAACATTTCCTGCGACAGAATGCGCCTCTAAAATCGGCCATAACAACATCCATAATCCGGAATGGCTATTGAATGAACATTTTTCGCACGTTTCAGTATTTACGATCTGTGACTTTTATCGGCAATCCCGTCGAACAACAAGCTGTAACACATTGTTAGCAGCTCGGTGTCGAACGCAGGAACCCGAAACACCGAAACAGATTTTTAATTATTAACAGCCAACAGCCTGCTTATGAGCGGGGCTGGTGTTTCTGGCGCGTATTTTGAAAAAAATCTGTTGGTCTGCAACCAGACATTTAGAGCGTTTACGACCTTGACTTATCAATTAGTTTCTAAAGGATTCCAATACGCGTTATGTAAGTAATTGCAAAAATTGGCACGTGATCAAAGTTGATGGGTTTTTTCCATGGTCTAGTGCAAGATGCATATGATACCAGGTATGGACACTCTCTACCTAGGAGCATAGATAACTATTAACTGGAGACAAGGCTCCTCCACATTGTTGAATTGTCAAAAACAGCAAGACTTGGTTGTTCGCCGGACGGTCACGAGAGAGCACCAACGTCGTTATGGCTCTAACTAGGCTTCAACGAAAATATCCTTTCAGAATGAAATTAGTTTTTTTTAATGATTATTAGTGGTTATTACTTATCAGATACCATAAGTTACTATATCATAATAATACTTACCTGAATATTCGCTTTTTCCGATGAAGATATTGTGTTGACAAATTTAGTTCCGATCATGGAGTTTCCATATAATAATTAAAAATATTATACTTAGTAGCTCACGTTAATATCATCAAAACCATCAGGTAAATTAGAGAATTAAAACCACAGAAGAAATTTGTTTTTTGAAGTCGATTTAATTCATCTAATATAAAGTCACTTTTCTTAAACAATATTCATATTTAATACATTTGTTTCGACCTCCTTTAGGCCTTTCAGCAGTGAACAACAAAACGTATCATCTTTCAATCACTTTGGTCGTAGAACTCTAGGAATATAAATAACTAGTATTCAAGATATAAGGCATTTTTCAATCGAAAAGAAGCATGAATGTATCAATAACAGTGACAGCCCCATTACATTCTTTGCCACTGTAGAGCCTTAACGATGACAGCGCTACTCTAGCGGGCGTCACACGAAACTTTAACCTCCGCCGTCATCGGCAGGCCAAATTGATCTGTCGAGCGTATGAAGCCTCTCCTCCAGTTATCTATGCTCCTAGCTCTCTACTACAGAGTGTCTCACGGTCCAGTGCCTATTAGACCTTTCTGAAGAACTGAACATATTTGAAATCCGAAAATTATTTATTATGTTATTGTTGGAAATTCTCTACAGACCTAAAATATTTTTGGAGCCTGAGCACTTCCGGTTATACCAGGAGTGGAAATGAATTGGTTTTAAAAACAATTTTTGTCGATTTTTTCGTTTCTGATATGATTGAGTATTCAATGCTGAATACATTTCTATTGAAACCATTGTATTCATTCGAATAGTTTTCAAAATATCGAAAAAAAAAACGGAAATGTCAAATATTCATAGTCAGTATTACGTTCATAATTCTCATTCTGAGCATCCCGAGAGTAAACCGTTCTCACAACATCAAAGTAGAAGAATGTAGAAAGGTCATACATCTTTTGAATTTCATAAATATCATCACAGGGTGTTTCAAATTTTGTGTCGAAAACTGTGATCAAAAATTGGCCATAACTTCTGTTTTTCAAACCAGAACCCTATTTTTTATGATTGCGTTGGATTCTGCGAAGAAAAATAGTGATGACACTCACAGATGTTCTTGCTCCTAAATTCAGTAATTCTCGAGATATTTGAGCTTTTCTGGATTCATGTTGTACGTAGAGTCAAATTCATCTTACCTTTCGCATCAGAATATTCTGTGACCCTAGAAGATAAATTATCCCATTAATTTAATTCACAAGTGACAGGTCTAATTTTGGGCCTTAACCTTACTTCTCGATTTTACTTCAATGGTTACTATGGTTTCATAAGAATAGTCATCGAATCTGTTGGCATGAGAATATTCTGTGACCATAGAAGATGAATGATCCCATCAATAATTCACAGGTGACAGGTCTAATTATAAGTTGTTACTATGGTTTCATGAGAATATTCATCGAATCTCATCAGATTCGATGAATTTGACTCTACGTACAACATGAATCCAGAAAAGCTCAAATAACTCAGGATTCACTGAATTTAGGAGCAAGAGTATCTGCCAGTGCTATCATTTTTTTTTCCAGAATCCAACTCAATCATAAAAAATAGGGTTCTAACTTGAAAAACAGAAGTTATATCCAATTTTCGATCACAGTTTTCGATACTAAATTTGAAACACCCTGTGATGATATTTATGAAATTCAAAAGATGCATGATCTCTCCATATTCTTCTACTTCAATGTTGTGAGAACAGTTCACACTCAGGATGTTCAGAATAAGAACAATGAACATAATACTGACTATGAATATTTGCCATTTTTTCAGGTTTCTCTTCGATATTTTGAAAACTATTTGAATGAGTACAATGGTTTCAACAGAAATATATTCAGCATTGAATACCCAATCATATCAGAAACGAAAATATTGAAAAAAAAGCTGAAACGGTTCTCGTATGAATGTAAAGTTCTACTTGCAAGCTAGACAGTTGAAAATTGTCGGTCTCTGATGTTCAATATTTATAATAACCTCAATGGTAACAACGGCATATCGATATCTATCATCGTTTTAGAACTATAGAAGGTTTTTCACAATGCTCATTTTCGAAAATTTTAAGAAACTTTTTTCGTGTCAACAATTCCTCATTTGTGTGAAAATATTCCTTGAGCATCCATAGTTATGGGTTTGCTGGAAATGTCATCGGATTTTGTTATCTCATGATCTTTCAGATCGTTTTCGATTTTCGCAATTGCACCAGTGAATAGCACAACTATAACACTGTCGTGATATCTTACTGTATTTCATTAATTGAAATTACTAAGTTAATGCGGCCCCTTGATAACATATACCTCCCCTGACACAAATTGATCCGCATACAAAAGGAGTGGTTGAGGCACTTAATTTTCATTATATCATCGTCCTCTTTCTCTCCATATGATTATGCCACCATAAAACTGATACAAAGGACATCTTTCCTCTTCTGACTTTAAAATTCTATATGCATGTATCATCGCTCACAAGACTGCTGTTTCGCCGTCAACTGTTTGTTTCAAATATGTAAAATTCTTCAGACAATAAATGCCCCTTATCAATCCTCTGGGTCCAAGCCAGTCATCCACTTCAAAGTTGAATAGGCTGTGCCATATTGTTCGTATTTTCATTATTTTATAAAAAATGATAAAAGAAACTATAACGGCTTCATTTCGATTATCTACCACGCGATTAAATACACACCATCAAGGGTAGCACAGTAATTATGTATATGTATATCTGTCTCACATTTTCGGATTCTGTGAATATAAGCGAGAACAAGTATGATAATTCTCAAAAACGGCATAATTCTTTCCTGTTAGCTCCCCACAGGCTTATTATTCCAAGTACTGAACCGAATATAACAACCTAGACATTTCTGAAAACATGAAATTATCAGTGCAGCGTCGAGTGTCATTTCGAAGTAGTACGGAAGTCCTGAATCTTGATTTAAATGAGAAGAATGGTGTTTTTCGAAATACGCAACAGGCACGTACCTTTCTGACGGAAACGAGTCAGGCCTTCGACGCGAATTCACTGCGAAAGCTGAACTTTTCAATTTTACAGTCGGCAGTTAGTGCATCACCAGAGGGAACAGTCGCCGCAGTCAAATTGGACACGGTCGGAAAACCAGATGCAGTTCCTGGTAATTTGTAGAGACCGCGTTTTACGAGAATGACGTAATATTTCGGGACTAGTAGATGTAGAGATCGGTGTTTCTGAAGCTATCTGGGGTGGTCAAATCTTTGGCATCAATGTTTTACTTTATTTTGCTCCCTTTCCATTATAATGGGTCTGCGATCTAGATATAATAGTAATAATCAATAACATCATAATTCATCCAATATGACCAAACTGAAACTTCTTACATGTCTGAAACATTCAACCCAACGAACTTAAATCGGGATCCGCAATGAACTAGTTCGTTTAGCTCACCAGTGTGAACCAGCTATTCGAACAAGTTCGTTCACGAAATACCCAAGCCTTATAAAAGCTGGAACGAGGAAAACCGTCCCTAAAAGTGGTTGGAAGCTAAAAGTTACCTCGCAAACCATTAAAAATCCTAATTTTTAATTGCTTTATATTCATTTGGAAAACGTCTGCAGTACATTTCAAGGTGATAATACAAAAGTTGGGTCATAGTGAAACTAGATACATACTTTTTTCCCTCCTATGGAAAAAGGTTACTAACATTTGTTATGTGTAGTAACATCCACAGAACGATATCATTAGTCAACGTTGATTCAGCCAAGAATATCAGCGTTACCTAAATACTGGATTTCAACTTGTTAATCTGGCGGAATGTGAATGGATAAAAAACGAAGAAGAATCGTAAAAGAAGTAGAATTACAATACCAATGTTTAGCACGGATCGTGGAACGTGAACGTCACTTTAAAGCAGGAAAGGAACGTATTGCCTAACGACATTTTCCCAATTTTTCAACGAGATATAAACCTGTCGCTACTTGAGAAATACCACGTTTTTTCTACGTTCGTGCGTCTATTGGGTCATTCTCAATTAATTCAATAAGTAGCTATTTCTTACAATTGTTCAATATTGAATGCGTTTTCATAACGCCTGTTTCGTTTTCATCTCAATCAGAATGATATTATACATTTCTACAAATATGTGAAAGGTTGAGGGAATTCGACTGATACTTTGGATTTTTAGTGTTTCTCTTTATTCCATACCGAGCTCTCGGAACTATTTTGTTCCTTCTTCTAGGTCACTACAATTGTGACAATTGAAATACAAAACTCTAAAAAAAACATCTAAAAAACAATCACTCACAGAATCTGAGGTTATTATCCCAGTAAGATATCGTTCTAAATATTAAATGAAACTTAGTTGTGGACATAAATTGCAATGGATTTCTGCTACCTTAAACTTAAAATACAAATCTGAAATTAACCTAACTTACAAAAATCACAGAGTAGGCACACATATCACAGAGAGTGCATATTTTTCATTCTCACTCGTCCAATTGGCCATCGTAGAATTCTTCTTTTTCACGATTGGGATAAGTCAATGAATATGTAGGTATATACATTGCTTAGCTTCTGTATGTCGGTTTTTTATTTATTGGATTCGTTTGATTTCTTATTTTTATCATTTCCAATATGAGTCTTTTATTGTATTTTCCTTGTGTGCATTGTATTTCTGCACTGTCAAAATCAATTTTATGATTTTTTTGAATAGAGTGTGTGGCTAATGCACACCGAGAGTTCATAGTTCGGATAATACTCCTATGTAATGATAGTCGGCTCTTCAGCCTCTGAGATGTCTGTCCCACATAGGTACCATCACATTCAGAACAATTGATTTTGTAGAATACATTAGATTTTAGTGGGGTTGGTGTGGAATCCTTCAATTTGTTAAATAATCTTTTTCAACTGTTTTTGTGTTGTAGGTGGCTATCTTGACATTTCTACAAATATTAACAACCTTAATCCATGAAATTTATAATTTCATTATTGATGCAAACAGGAGAATGACTTCTGGAAAACTCGGGAATAAGAGATGGAAATCCGAGCAAAATTCACATCTTTTTATGGTGTATTCAAGCATCTCTTCGATTAAACTATTCCGGACACTTATTTCGTGTTTTTCATCGAATTTTACACTTCTGCCTTGTCTCTTTGACATTAGCAATTATTTTACCCTCATATGAATGGAGAGATCTTTCATTTTCAAAACCGAATATAACGTAAACTCATAATCAGATCTTTAAAAAAATTCATTGTCATAATATTCTGATGGAACCTTTTCAATAACGGATCATCTTCCCTATTCAAATTTAAGGTGTTTGGGTTGCCGCACAGAGTGATGAAATGGTAAGATGATGGTTTTCATGTGAAAAATTGTCCTCCTCAAGAACAAAACAAAATGGGTACTAGAGATTTTTTTTTCTTAAACGATTAAATAACGTTTGAGTAATTTACGGGGGCTTTTCTACGATCTTCGTCGGTATGGTCATCTTCTTCGACCTCTACTTTTAAATTATATTGGAAAGTAGAATTGAGCTCACCTTTGGAGTAGGTAATGAATACAATAGTTATCATATTTTAAGTATGAATACCTGCAGAAATAAAATTCATTTTTCATGAAAATAATTGTATCGAGAGTATTAAAATTTTTCACGGAATCGGTATCAAGTCCGAAAATTGTACCTATATGAAATTTGATATTGTTCACCATCAGAGCAGGAATAAGCTCCTAGAAGAACTCTGCCGATTTTAAAAGGTGAATGTTTTTGGCAATTCACCCTCCAGTAGATGCGATGATGTATTTGAAAATTTCTGCCAAATACGATCAAATCGAAATTGTTGGTGTGAATCGATAAAAGGAAACTAGGACGATCTGCTATGATTGTTATGTGATGCAAATATTTGAAAACATTCACGTTCGATATTCTGTTGAAATTGCATTTGAGCATCGGCCCCTGAATAATAAGAACTTGGGAATGACGCTTCACAAAATTATGGAGACTACATCCAGCTTGTGAAGTCAATTTTCGTACGAAACTATAAAAATCGAATGAACAGCATAATGAAAACCTCTCATCCTCCCTGAAATAGTTCTCCCTCTCCTTTTTCGACAAATTATACACTTCTCATCCAGTAATCTCTTCGCGTTGAGTTTGGTCTCCGTTCTCTCTTTCTCGGTTGTTCGAAATAGACAAGTATAGCTGGCAGACAATTCAGATGAGGAAAAAAGAGGAGACCGATCGACGTTTTCAAGCCATTTAATAGGCAGTAAAGACAAATTGCGAGGGAAGAACGACAGCGTACAACGGAACCGAACTGATGAAGTTGTAATACTCGCTACAAAGCATCTACGAATTATGAATTTTCCGCTCTGTTTTATTTACTTGTTTTCAGGAAAGTCTTGATGGAGGTATCGTATTATTACTTTCCAAATTATAGGAATCTACATCGGGCACATATGGCTTATTCTAATGAAATGATACATGATAATAGTATATTCTAAAATTAGTTGCAGAATGGGCTCCTATTCCAATACGAACGCATGATTGCATTCTGCAACGAGTATTAGAAAATATTTTCTCTATTTCAGTCAAAATCCTTGAAATACTGTTGAAATCCAGTGAAAATTTCAGATTATACATCCTAGTGACTTTTGTATTGTATCTTGGCAGTTGGTGACTTACGAAAATTGACATTTCCAAATTGACGTGTGTTGAAAATCGTTTGGATCGGAAGCCAGTGCTGACAACCAAAAAACTAGAAATATAACTGAAAACAATGCTGTAATTAGTTCATTACAGCACTGTTTTCAGTACTCATTACGATACCGAAATAGAGAAAAATGTTCACACGAGTAGTATAGTAGGTACCATCGTGAATTATAATTATCTAGATGAAAAACGATTTGAAATCAGACAGTCGGAGAACATTGTTCGGTATTTTAATTAATTTTGTTATATGTAGACATCACAAAAAATAGCAACTGTGCCATGATGACAGGCCATCCTTCTTAACTTGAGAGCAAATATCGGAACATCTGAGCATGCATAATTCTCCTCAGAACACAAAACGTGTAGGTGTCCTTCAAGATATTCTTCAGTGACAGGCACTATTCTATGCGTACCCATCTATCCTTTCGTGTTCGCTAAGCTGACCTGAAGGAAATTCGTATAGATTTTGAGCGCTCGTTCCACTCAAACGAGAGCTATATATCATTTTGTCACTATGTTTGTATATTTAGAATTTTGATCGGAGGATGGTCTCAATGGACTAGGTTCGACTCACTGGTCAGTGGTCAAATTGAATTCTGTCTAGCCGTTCGAAATTTTTTATTCCTGGTAATTTCAAAACTGCAGATTCGATCTAGATGAAATTCTGCATTTGGATAGTAAATGACGTATTCAAGTGACGTGCAATTTTGTTCAGATCGCTCTACTTGAACCTTATAAAATGCTAGCGAATTATAGACAAGAAAATTGCCAATATTTCTGTAATAACATAGACGATTACTTTAACAGTTGCTGCCATGAAATGAAAATTGTCAATTTCAATTTAATCGAACGATGAAACCATATTTTTTATTTATCATAAAATATGCCCCCTCTCAGACTCCGAAGGTCAGACTCAAAGCCTACGTTCCATTAGCACTCAAAACGATCAGGCGCACGACCACAGTGTTTTCTGTTCCACTTGGTATCGAATACTCAAGTGGAACGGGACTAGAGACCATTTAAATCCATGTTTTCTTATTTTGAACATTCATCTCGAATTCTTGTGCTCGAAAGCAAGTCAGATGCTTGAAATGGGGGGTTGAAAAATGTATCCTTTCAGCAGAATATATTCAAACAATTTATATATGTATGAATATTATCGAAATGTTTTTTCTGACGGATGTTGGAAGTTGGATGTTTCATGATGCATCGCTCATCAATTTATAATAATCCTGCCAAATTTCCTATCCTCATGACCGCTTCGACCCACCTTTCAATATGGGTCGTTGTTGTCGCGGAGTGAGTGAAAACGATGACGCACAACCAGAACTTTCTTGCTCATCATGTGGAATGGCCGAAGGAACACTCCGATCGTTTGAGCACCAAGTGGAAAGCTGCAGAAGTGGTACCCTAACGAATGAAATGCTGGTCAAAATTTGCACATTTTCCGTGTCATTACAATCCTTTTCTTCAATTTAATATGCGTCAGAAATCAAATATCAATTATTTCCTCTTTCACTCTCACGAAGGAACCGCACTCTGTTGAAGAAGTCGATCCTTTTCTGATGGCGTACCTGACTAATTAACATTTCCAAGATCACAGCCGGAAACGCTTCAACAGCCCGGAGATCTTTTGCCTCAACATCGGTAACGAATGCTCAAGGCTCTTTTCAATAACTTGGTAGAAAGCATCAGTGGCGGCTGGTGTATAGGAGCTGCGGAGCTGCAGCACCTGTTTTCAAATGAGAACAAGATACCAATTTTCTCCATAAATTATTCAATTTGTTTTGGTATTTAATCAAAGTATTATACTTATCAATCTACGCCATCAGATGGCCACACACATTACAGTAAACTTTAGAACAAAGTTCTTTATTCAAAGCAGTTAACTGAAATAGTGACACCTATTGCTTATTAGGATAAGTTGCATCTTCGTACTCCGTACTACGGGCACAGCCCGGCTTCGTACAGTATTTGACCTTGAACCGACCAATCATAGTTGAGATTTGAATATGGAAACAGCAAGGCGGAATAGTTTGAACTAGAACGTGACGTATACAGACCGATCTGCAGACAAACGCAGCCGAGGAGCTGATTTGAATTCGACGATCGACGGAAAGCGCGGGGGTTTTGCCTATTTGTCCACATTCGACATTCACGTTGTTTTTTACGACCGCGCTTTTTTGAGGAAAGAATGAATGGATTTTATTACAAAATATAAGAACTTTTCAAGATTAAGCCTTATAGAAAAAGTAGAAATTAAACGGAATGGACGTCCTAAGCCAGACCTCAATTTCGAAGATTCTTCTACAAGTCGGGGAAAACAATTATACAAGGAAATTTAACAGAAATATTTACGAAAAATACTTGTGGATCTGTGGCTGTGAAATGAAATATCGACTTTTCTGTTTTGTTTGTTTAATTTTCGGGGGTGAAAAACATTGGACTAGTAACGATTTGATGATTTAGCACATCTCAATGAGAAAGCCAAATTGCATGGAATTTCCAAACAATATCTGACGAATCAAATGCATTTCACTTTATTGGGAAAGTCGAATATACAAGAAAAGCTGGTCAATGCATATCGGAAAAACATCGCAATTCATAACGAGAATGTCGCTAAAAACAGATCCCTTGTGTCTAAAATTTTAGAAGCTACATATTAAGTTTTGCGGTTCATTCGAGAGTATAGACCTTGTTTTCAAACGAAATTACATAATTTATTAAAATTATAATTGCGTTTATTGAAAAAAAATGAAAAAACTTCGATTTGATTCTGTACGAAGTATTATATAAAAATATATTATAATATAAAAAAAAATCATTTGAATTCTATAAATAAAAAAAATCATGATAAAAAAAAGTGTTCGAATCTTTAGTATTGATATACTCTGCAGCTCTGCCCCTTCAACAAGTGTCACGAGCCGCCACTGGAAAGCATACAGAGAAGATGCCAAGAAGTTATTGATGCAAATGATGGTCAATCTTTGTATCAAGAGTGAATACAAGTACATATGATATTTTGAAATTTTCATAATTTTTTCAATGAAATTTTATAGTTTTTCGAAAATATATCGTGAATATGTATACAGGGTGAATTAACAATACAAGGTAAGTCTTTGACTTGTACATATATTTTAACTGTAGATTCTTGAGGCCTAAAGAAACCTTTTTTTCACTTTCCATTTTTCCGAATTCGGCTCTGTTGAAGAGATTATAGCCATTTGAAAAAAAAAAGTTGGGCTTAAAACGCCCCTGAAACAATTCTCTGCAAACACCTCAAAGTTCATATTTTTCGATTGAAATTAAGGTGATTATGAGATGTTCTGGGTGATACAATTATAAAATACTCAAGCACTAACCTTATTTGAATAAGAATGTAACAAACTCGATATTTCCTAACGAAAACATCTGTCCGATTATTTCTGCAATTGAAAAACCATATTCATCCCACCGAAATAAGTACCTTCTTCGATTTTCCTGAGGATTTGTAAACATGTAAACACTAATAATTTGTTCATATTTTCCTCGATATCCTGAATCGAAAATTGGTTTCTCACTAACCTATCCTAACTCCATTAATCAAAGTCATATGATTCGAGGTCAATGACCTAACCTAATCCATCTTCTCTGTGATATTTCACAGAATTCTAGAGAAGACGATGCCAGATTGCGGATTTTCTCTTCAACAATGGTATAGGCGAACTCAAGAAAGCAGTCATCCCCTAGCGTTAACGGAAAAACTATAGCAGAGGCACTAGTTTTGTTTACTTTTCGCTAAAGGCTTCTACGCATTGCTCTTTGGAAATGCCAAACGAGTAGTTCGGATTCTCGCCGATATAGCGCTACGATGTAAATTTCAGTCGCGGTGCGCTGCCGGCTGCGAGTGCGATGTAGCCGCCACGCAAGACAAGCCGTTGTTCTGTATCTCCAGAGTCTCATCACAGGACAGTCTGTGATACAATGAACGGCGCTTAAACGCGATAACCTTTCTACATGGATTCGATTTATTTATTTACTTGCAGAGAATAAACAGGTGATGATTGTGATGTGAAGACAGTGTAGGGTCTATTAAAAATTCCAAGAGGATATTGTTAAGAAGATATTTTCCTGAAGGACGGGTATCAATAAATTTTCAATAGAAACTGTGCTTATGAACTGTTTTAATTTCATGCTTCTCGGAATTCAATTATTACATCGAACGTTTTTCCATCATAGAGATTTTGGTCTTGACGAAGTTGATAAACATTGACAACATTGTTAATTTGTTAAGAGACCAGAGAGGAAACAACATTCGATGATTTTCAATCCAGGGAAGCATTCAGATTTTTTATGAAATTCATGATTTTTTCCTCAAATGTCTTCGTATACATTTAGGGATAACTCGAAAACGACGCGTTTTATTGAAAAAATATAGGAATACTTTCATTCTCTAAAATGGTTGGTTCTTTCGAGAATATGAACCGTTTATCTTTTTCAAGTGATTTGATAGTGTTTTCGCATGAATTTATGAGTCGACCCCCCTAACTTTTAAACTAGGAGAGATATTGAATAAGTTTCATTTGAGGAATATGCACCATGAATAGAGTAAAGAATCAGCCAAAATTCAGTTGATTTGTGTTTTTTTCGTGGATTTTCGACACCCTGTATCTTCCAAACGAAACCTAATTTCGAAAAATGGTATGGGAAAAAAGTGTTTCGTTTGATGAGAGGAATCTCCAGTTAAAATATATGTACAAGTCAAAGACTCACCCTGTATATAAATTTTTTTTAATCATATTATTGTAACCTGGAAAACTACATGAAACTAGAGTTATAACAATCCCGTTCTCGAAAATGTGAGAATAATGATCCCAGTAGATTGCAAATTGCAATTTTTCTTATATTCGTGAGAATTCATAACACAGTTTTGAAAAATCTCCATACTTCAATATTTGTAAGAAAATTCGAAAATTCTTGAGCGGTGAGTGAGGAAAATATCTTATCATTTATTTCAAATTGTAATGTATATTCTTACGGATATCAGCAACCAACTCCGCCTGGATTCAAGTCATTTATTATTCGATTGAGTGCTAGTTAGCACTGGATGAGTGTAACGGTTTTTTATTCAATAGAAACAATTTTGACTCTAATTTCGAATAATCCAAATATTGTGACGAACTGAAGCATGTTCGTTATCATTTGTGAATTGCGTCTGGCAGTAATTAATTTGGACTTGTTGATCTGAAATATTCATACAAATTTTTCTTTGAAGTTGTTAGAAATGTCCATTTCGTATGCTGACGAAGAAATCAATTTTTCGATCTTATAAGAATTAGTGTTCAGCATAAGGATATTTGTTGCACGGTGCATGAAGTTTGCAGGTCGGGACGAAGTCGATATCTGCAATCTTGCCCAATTATTTATTTGCCTCTTGATTTTACCGTCACTGATATCTGCATTGGGTCATGAAATCTTTTTTCAATCATATCTTAAAATAACATTAAGACTTAACAGTAACAAATAGTGTTTTCACATGATCTTAACTCCCGATCAGATGGTCACTCAAACCACCATCAGTAATTCTCATAATAAGCTCTGATTTACGTTTCATTGAACGTGATCAATAAAATAAAGGTTGCATTTTTTCGTACCTTCTTAATCGTTTTCACATCTTTACTCGAGGCCTTCCATTGCATTCGAATAGAACCAGTTTTCAGGATTGAGTGGGTGAATAACAGTCTCCGTATTTCGATATCAGGATCGGAATAGTCGATGTATTTCATGTTGGAATACGATTTCTGTTTCAAAGGGAGCCCTTATTGTGATGTCTTCTCTATGGAATATATCCCAAGAGCCATTGACGAGTGAAGATGTAGAAATCGTTCTTTTAGATCGCTGTAAAATACGGCAATCTTGGACAAAACTTCAGTTGTTTGATGTGAGTGTATATGGAATGCGGGAACGAAATCCTCTTTCAATTCGGGACAGATATACCGACAATAGAATCATATGTACAGCACAGCACACGATTCAACGTTTATTCTAGTAGTCGGCAATAATGTCTATAGTATCCTTCTGATGCAGGACAGCCTGCACTCCATCCATGAAATAAGAGAATTTTGCAAAATTCCGGAGACCGCTGGAAAGAATTTTTCACGAATGGGATTGGACTTCGGGCTTAGCGAACTGGGATCCAGTGGCGAACGGATGGCTATAGCTAGGAACATAGAATAACTGGAGGGAAGGCTTCAGATCATTTTGAACTTATAATGACGGCGGAGGTTAGAGTTTCGTGTGACTCCCGATAGATCCGCTGTGATCGTTTATGAGGCTACATGTCACATATCTTGTTCTGTGGCGCTACAGTTAGCTACAGCAAAGAATATTGTTGACATATCACTGCATTCTAAACAACTATTTATGATTTATGCGCAATTGTATGGGAAGTATATGATCGGAAATAAATATGTCAAACAATATCCGTATCGGAAAAAGCGAACAGTCTGGTAAGTATTATTATTATTATTATACGGGAAGACTGAGGTTTTATCTGCTCTCGTGTATCATACGCAGAATTATCTGGTACCTCGTTTACATTCCCTCTGCTAACACTTAGATTCGGAGGGGGAAACAGATTTTTCTTCCTATATTCAATCTGTTCCTTGTAGCCATTTCTTTACACGTGCTTTATGCATTATATTGTCGGATTAACGAAAAAGAGTAGGATGTAGTGCTTTCTTTCAAAAGAATATACAGGGTCTTTCACGGGGAACCTCACCCATATTTATACGGGAAACTACTGAACGTATTTTCTTGAAATTCAGCACTTATAAGTATTTCACGATGCTGATGAAATCTAAAATATTTTCAAGGCATGAGCACCTCCAGTTTTTCCGGAAATGACATCAACTTCCGTTTTTCGAATTAGAACACCATTTTTTTATTGCAGAAATAGATTCCTTAGAAAATCTCAAGTTATTTTGATGTAACATTTTTCAGTTTTGGTTGGAAAATTCTCTCTGAGCAGGAAAATTCGAAAAAAAAATCGAAAATAGAGCTCCGCTGAAACAAGAATAACTTCGAGGTTTTCGGATGGAAAATTTTCATTTTTGGGATTTTTCAAGATGTAAGATTGATGTATCCACTTTAAAAATCGAAATCGCGATTCATGATACAGAGGGTGAAAAAATCGCTTTCAAAGTTAGGGATGACAAAATCGTGAAAAATCAATTTTTTCAAATTAGAACCCCATTTTTTTATGGCAGATATTGAATCTACGTTAAAAAATAATGTGAGTGTATGCATCACACCCTTGCCCTAAAATGGATATTTTCTGAGGTAATATCCACTTTAGGGCAAGGGTGTGATGCATACACTCACATTATTTTTTAACGTAGATTCAATATCTGCCATAAAAAAATGGGGTTCTAATTTGAAAAAATCGATTTTTCACGATTTTGTCATTCGTAACTTTGAAAGCGATTTTTTCACCCCCTGTATCATGAATCGCGATTTCGATTTCTAAAGTGGATACATCAATCTTACATCTTGAAAAATCCCAAAAATGGAAATTTTCCATCCAAAAACCTCGAAGTTATTCTTGTTTCAGCGGAGCTCTATTTTCGATTTTTTTTCGAATTTTCCCGCTCAGAGAGAATTTGCCAACCAAAACTGAAAAATGTTACATCAAAATAACTTGAAATTTTCTAAGGAATCTATTTCTGCAATAAAAAAATGGTGTTCTAATTTGAAAAACGGAAGTTGACGTCATTTCCGGAAAAACCGGAGGTGCTCATGCCTTGAAAATATTTTAGATTTCATCAGCATCGTGAAATACTTATGAGTGCTGAATTTCATGAAAATACGTTCAGTCGTTTCCCGTATAAATATGGGTGAGGTTCCTCGTGAAAGACCCTGTATATTATCGTATAGTAACAAATCGTACCTAATAAGTAATAACAACTAATAATCATTAAAGATAATTTTATAGGATAGCCATGCTGGAGCTACGAACGACGTTGACGTCATCTCGTGACCTTGCGGCGAACTGACAAGTTCTGACGTTTTTGGCAGTTTATTTTTGTGGCGGAGCCTTCTCTCCAGTTTTCTATGCTCCTAGGCTATAGGGCCGTGGCAAGACGTGAAGAGAGAGTGAATCCTGTTCGGGTTCTGGGTAGCTCTCCTTGAGAAATTGAGACCACAGAGTCGAAAAGTGTGACGCACCCACATAGGTCTAGATCTTCTTCGTTACCGACGAAGTCCATTCGAAGTATGAACTTTGTGGTACCTATTGAATATGAATTAAAATAAAAACATGAAATACGTTCTTTGGATAAACAGAACTAACAGAATATCTATTTGATTGAAGACAAATATATTCACTTCTTCCTTGTATCGGACTCGTCTATTGGAATTTCAAAGTGCCATTCTTAAGAATTTCACCATTAATGAATTTTGTTGATGAGCCTTGTAAGCATATTCATCACCATTCTGTTCTCTTGTATGAAAATATGGACCCAGTTCTCCGAATCGTGAATGTGCCGAGCGTAAACGAATATTAGGGAGGGCAATCATATTAATGTCTGTGATATGAAACTGATCATTTCGAACGAAAAAGAACCAAAAAAGTGCAGCCTGCTCAACGGTATCGAACTGCTGAATGAATAATTGTCCGGAAGTTTTTGTCCCAAAAGACTCTGCACCAGGTGTAATTTATATAAATTATATTATTCTCTCTCCACTCTTTTGTTAACGGTCGAGCCATCCCCGGGTTCGGTACCAAAGCCCGAAGGGCGATCGTGAATGGTTTTTGTGTCGAATCTGAGCGTCAGATCCACGTTGCGCTGGTTGCGGCTCTTGCAGTCCGTGAATTATGGCCGGGCTATAAATAATAATTCTTTACACCCATTAAGCCATAAACTTGGACGACAATCAAT
Source organism: Adalia bipunctata (assembly GCA_910592335.1). Taxonomy (NCBI): domain Eukaryota; kingdom Metazoa; phylum Arthropoda; class Insecta; order Coleoptera; family Coccinellidae; genus Adalia; species Adalia bipunctata. The sequence continues at coordinate 45,564,080 of OU342948.1, forward strand.
GTACTCCGGTAATATGATACATAGTGGGGATTTCTCTTGGGTATACTCATTCGGTCCCTTTATATCAGGTCAGGCGTAGATGGGAAAAATATATCATTAATGTCAGCTGGCAGAATAATGTTGGCTAACAGCCTGGCACAGGAGAAAACATGCACTTACATTATTTCTCTGAAATTTGTTCTTTTTTGGTGTCCGAGAGATGGTGATATTATAAGTAGGTAATATTATAAATTGAAAGACATGGTACAGAATTATAATAGCCGTAGTGTTTTCTCTGTAGAAGCTTTACTATACAAATACAGGGAATTCAAAACAGCTTTCAGATTTCTGTTTGTATCAATCGATTTTGTCTTAGTTCCGTTAGATGCATTACAGATTCAACTGCAGATTCTGTGATCGCAGACTGAATTATCTATCTTGAAACCTTAGTGATAAGATCGAATATATGGAAAATAAACATTACTGATTCCTTCGATCTAACTCTGACGCATTGCAATATATCGTGATACCTATGTCTTTCACCAATTACATTATATGAATATTTTAGAACATAACCTCACAATTTCATCTCAAATTTTCCGATCGCTTTATTCCGTTTTCTTCAAGTCCTGAACATCATTGTTAACTCCTTATGATATTTTGAATATTTTGAAACTGAACTGAAATTAATTCAGTGGCATATTAGGTCTTCGATCTCGGAATAAAAGTACATAACCTCTTCCATTCTCGAATTGAATTTCAAGTTGACGCATGCGTAAAAATCAAAGATTTGGCTTCACTTTGTGACTTTGAATAGCAGGCATTTTAGACATACTGGTTTTATTAGATAGGTGTCTGTATGGGAAAGATCAACAGACCAGTGAATAATGAGTTGCAGTTTGTAGGACCGCCTTGCAATTGAACTAACTTAACCTAATTTTTTTGGGACCGAGGTGTTTGTTTCGTTTATTTTTGAGGTGGATAAAATGCAGAGCCCATGAAATCGAACAAGTTTGAAATCATACAGAAATACTGAAGTATTATAAAATGGAATATTCTGATATTGATTTATTATGTTTTCCCTTACAAAAAAATGCCGTAGGTACAGTTATCGGAAGTCCAGAGGGGAAGAATTATTGCTCTGGCATAACACGGTGAGGTTACACCAGGAGTTGTATTTCAAAAACCTATTCAAGGCTTCTGAAATTGGAAACCCTCATGAGTAGATCAAGGAAAAGTCGTAAAAGAGTAGTCACAGAAGGGCAGAATCGCGCTCCGGAGTTATTCCTCAAAAAGAGTTATTGGATCCAGTACTTCCAAGGCAAAATAAAGCAAAAGCAGCCAGTTCAAATCGGTGTAAGGAGCATGAAAAGTGGAAAAACGCCCTGTTTTCGGATGAACTGCAGATTCGAATCTTGAGAGATAGAGAAAGACAAGCTGGACTCCGTGCTGCCAAACTATTTCGAAATACGAAGGGGGTATACTGTGGAGTTTTTGGATGGAATCATAAATGGTGAAAGAATTTCTTCAATTCACATTGACAACAGCTCAAAGATACATTTACTCAGTATTGCAACCTGTTGTCAGGCTCTGGCGAGGTGGTTTTGGCGATTTGTTTTATTTATGTAAGATAATCTGAGTTGAAAACCCTTGCATATTAACCTTTGGTGTATGTGAAGTGAAGAGAAATAAATAATGTACATCCATATACCAGCAGAGTTGTTGAGCAGTGTGTCCTTAACCAGGCTTATATTGGAGTCATGGAATTTTTCGTCAGATAAAAGTATTGCTCTTTCGATCAGATCATTAATGGTTGAGGTCTTACATTGCTTATAGTAACATCCAGAAAATCAATGTGATTGTCTATAGAAATTTCTGCTGTAAAGGCAATGCTTTCATGAAAGTTGTTGAATGTTCCAAACAATAAATCGACATGTTCTGAATCAAGACAGATTAAGGTGTCATCAACGTATCTGAAGTAAAACGATATGTTGAAATTGATAGATGTTTGCCGTTTCATATCTAAGGAGCAATCAATGAAATGTGCAAGAGGCTGGAAGTCATACCGGCGTGGACCCCATCACATACCTTATCAAAAATTTTCAGCAATCTAAAACAGCAAGAGAATAAAATCAACCTGATTAACGTTGTTTATAAGATAAAGTGCCTTGATTGCCAACCTAGTACATACTACATCGGACAAACTTCTCAGTACTTGAAAAAAAGGTTTTACCAAAATAATTATTCAACAACTCTCATTCGGGAGTTTGCAAACACTCACTAGAAGAGTTACATAAGTTCGATTTCGATTCCGGTGAAACCCTTGAGAGAGAACCACGGTACTGGAAGAGAATTCACCTAGAATCCCTTTATATCGCATGCACCGATCGCAATGTGAACCTAAAAACCGATTTTATATCAATTTCGGAACAGTATAGAGGCATAGCAAATTTTGTATAGTTTTCGAGCTCTTCCGCATCGTTTTCACCCGAAAACAACATCAATTCAGTTTTCTTCATCATCGTGTACATAGGTAATTCATGTCTCCTGAATTAATCGTCAACAGATGTCGTCGTTGGTTCATTTCCTCCATGTTCTGAGTCGAATAAACCAATCAGATCACCCACATACCTTCAGTTGTCAGAATTGTTAATGATAAGAATAATCAAAGAAAAAATCCCACAATATCAATATTTCTCATTGTGGGGTGAGTTTTACGTAACAATAATTTTTCAAATTGTTCTATATTTTTCCAAATGTCTTTGTCCCTAAATTGTCTTCCGTTTTTTTTAGATTGAAATTTGAAAATTTACTATGTATTTGTATTGTCTCAAAGATGCCCCACAATGAAGGGGCCAAACGTCGAAATTTTTTATAATTAAAAAGAAAACACTGAGGTCAATGAAGCGACAAATTCATTCATCTAGGAAAAGTAATAATAATTCAACAATACAAAAATAGTGCAAGATTGCACGCATTGCATTAATTCGTACAGAGAGCCTTTTCCAAACTACGAAGCAAGAATCAATGCAACTTCTAGTTAGAATGTGGGACTTCTTAGACGGCCTTGCTGTTTTTAACATAGGAAATGTTTATATTCGTATATTGCAGGCAAGTTACGAGTTTTCGTTCAAGGTCAAAAGACACGGTGTCGCCAGTAGATCAAATAAAGCATTCGAAAGTGATCGCGTAATTTATTAACATAGGTGTATTGGGCCAGCATACGAGAATCGGTGACCAGTGAGCCGCGGTGGGAGGTACGTCAAATTCGCCGTAACCTTGCCAGATTGGGCAATTATTCGTGTATTTGAAGGATAGATCATTGTTTTATTTCCTTCATTAGCACTTCGTTGTTTCATCGAGTGAGATCTGGGCCGCTGTGAGAGGTCCGTCAAATTCGCCGCAACGTTGCCAGATTGGGCCATTATTTCGGTATTTGAAGAATAGGTCAATAGTTGATCCGAGTACATATTATAAGATTCATGAATTTTAGTAGAAACAGAATCCTTTTATCTAAAGCCAATTTCATGAATACCCAGATTTGCTAAAATCAAAATTCACTTCGAAAATATTGGACGGGGTGGACTCAGCTTCTTCTGATGATGTTTACTCCGAGAAGGTACATATGAGATTCCTGAATTTTAGTGAAAACAGAATCTCCCTATCTCAAACCAATTTCATGAATACCCAGATTTGCTAAAATCAAAATTCACTTCGAAAATATTGAACGGAGTGGACTCAGCTTCATCTGATGATATTTCCTCCGATTAGGGGAGGACGGGGGAATTCTGCGCATTGATATTCTGCAATTCAGTTATTTCAAAATTTAGATACAGCCCACCATCTCGTATTTGCCTTGCCAACATCCTCCCGTAATTTAAAGGTATTCGTGTTTTCAGTTTAGACCAGGGAGCCGGTTGTTCGTTTCACGACGCTCTGATCTGATTTTCGAGAAAATCGTAGATGTTATTTTTTCGAGTTTCTCAGCTGTATTGCTGCGCGGTATTACCCAGTACGTGTGGGAATACCGCGAAAAGACAGTTTTCAAATCTTCATCTGCGGCTAATAAAGGCAATGCATCTTAACCTACTCTTGCTGATCCTATGAGGAGGTTTCTCCAATCCCTAAAGGACGAACTATAAGTGAACAAGGCAAACGTGAGCCGAAGAAAACGTACTTAGTTTCAACTTCTACACCTAATAAGATTGCAATAAAATCAAAAAAGAGCCCATACCTCCTCCAAAAACATTCCCTAGTGCATTATTTAAAGAAGACAATGAGGAAGAAAATGTTCCTAGCAACTTTCGAGATCATGAAGATGACTGTCCAGTGTCCATCTTATTGTTATGACACCTTTTTTCCCAATTAAGATCTTCTCCAGGATTAGCCCTGAAGAAGACTGGTTACGATGCATGCATTGCTTGCATTGGGCTCACGCACATTGTGCTGATGTTCCTAGAAGAACCAAGCGTTCCATTGGTGAACTTTGTCAGTAGTTTTGTAACTTTAAGTAGAAAACTACAGTTGACTGACTGTTGCCGGTATGACATTTTGTCCATAGCATGGGGATTAAATGAATTTTCGTTGATCCCAATTCATCTAAGAATATTTTATGTGTTGGTACTTTTATTTCATAAAGGCTGATAAGATTTTATAAAGAAAGGACCAAAGATCATAGGTGTAGAATATGACATTACTGTGATTCACTACTAACAAGTTATGTCTCTGAAATAAAACCCTATGTCATTTTATACGTACTTTCCCTACATATAAGATTCATGAATTTTAGTAAAAACATAATCCTTCTATCTCAAGCCAATTTCGAGAAAACTCAGATTTGGTAAAATAAAAATTCTCTTCGAAAATATTGGACGAGGTGGACTCAGCTTATTCTGATGATGTTAACTCCGAGTACATGTAAGATTCATGAATTTCAGTAAAAACAGAATCTTTCTATCTTGAGCCAATTTCGAGAAAACTCAGATTTGGTAAAATAAAAATTCGCTTCGAAAATATTGGACAGGATGTAATCAGCTTCGAAAATATTGGAGAGGATGTAATCAGCTTCATCCGATGATAGTTGATCCAGGTACATATAAGATTCGTGAATTTTAGTAGAAACAGAATCCTTTCTATCTAAATTGAATTTCATGAAAACCAAGATTTGGTAAAATCAAAATTCACTTCGAAAATATTGGACGGAGTGGATTCAGCTTCATCCTATGAAAGTTGATCTAAGTAGGTACATATAAGATTCATGAATTTTAGTAAATACAGAATCCTTCTATCTCAAGCGAATTTCATGAAAACTCAGATTTGGTAAAATGAAAATTCCCTTCTAAATTTTGGACGGGGTGGACTCAGCTTCTTCTGATGATGTTTACTCTGAAAACAGATGAGATTCATGAATTTAAGTGAAAACAGATTCCTTCTATCTCAAGCCAATTTCGAGAAAACTCAGATTTGGTGAAATGAAAATTCTCTTCGAAAATATTCGACGAGGTGGATTCAGCTTCTTCTGATGATGTTTACTCCCAGTATATGTAAGATTCAAGAATTTTAGTAAAAACTGAATCCTTCTATCTAAAGCCAATTTCATGAAAACCCAGATTTGCTAAAATCAAAATTCACTTCGAAAATATTGGACAGGAATCACAGGATGGACCCAGCTTCATCCAATTATTTATATCTTTATTTTTTATCATTATATCTTAAGAATACTTACTTTAGAAAGAACATTTTTGTTTCAAAATACGGTGACAAGTTTCCTCTTTCATGTTTATGTTAGGAATTAGGAATGTTGATTGCTTCTTGCAATTATATATTGCTTATTATTATTATCGAAAATACTATTTTATTTTAAGTTCAAATGCAAATAAATGTTGGTAATATTCACATGTGGTGTTATCATTTCCAATGTCTCTGATGGTTGCAAGGATTGCGAAATCTGTAAATTTCTTAATAGTATTATTTGAATGAATAGTCTTTTCATGTACCTATATATGTACTGAATCACTGAGAAATACAGGGTGATTTTAAGTGTTCCATTAGACGTATTCGAGGAAGGAATTTTGATACGAATTCAAGATTCTGTATTTTTGGTTTAGAGTGAATGAACTTGAATTGTGAAATATTTTCAAGTGAAAATTACTTTCGGTTCTACCGGAAACGAATGTAAACTTCGTTATTTCAAATGCAACACCCTGTATATTACATATTCGAATTCTTCGTTTGATTATGCACTGATTTGCAGTAGTGCGCAACCACCTCAAGCGGTTGTTGAGTTATAGCCTGATTGTCAAATTTGTCGACAGAAAGAGTGTCACAAATTAGTGTTCATATCTCCAAAATCTCACATTGTACGGAATTTTTTTCGCAACTGTTAAACAAAAAGTTCGCTGCTACTGCTTTTTGTATAAATTATCAGGAAATATTTACAGAGTGTCTGAAACAGGGCTTCGAAGTTAGCCTCAACCTCAATAAAACTATATGATATCTAATTTTTTTCAAATGGGAACCATATAATTTTATAATTCCGATCGATTGCTCGTCAAAAACTAGTTAGAGTGTGCCGAACATTACATGTCTTTAAAATCAGTAGTTTTGCCGTTATCGAATGAAATTCGAACGTTACATGTTGATTCACTCTCCCCAAAAATTAATCCTGGAAGCGCCTCTGGGTTCTTGGACAACCTTATTATAGTAGCAGATATTGTCTCTGATGATATCCAGAGACAAGATAATACCTATTGAAATCATTCAGTGTGTCTGAAACTTCCATAATATCGGAATCCGATCAATATAAGAAAAATTCTACTGACATCAACAACCAAAATAAAATCGAATAATTCAAAATGTAATCTAAAACCATCAAAGAAATGTCGAATGTTCAAGGAATTATATTTTTGAATAGATTAAACGGCATGCCAACTGAGAAAATCATTCAAAATATGCATTCCTGATCCAAAAGGACAAACAATGGTTAAACTTGATAAACAATTTTCTATAATTTGTTATAACTGAGAAACGAATTTTGGTGAAACGGAAAATATGCATCTTCGGAAATAGTAAATTTTCTCAACTTTGACAACTTTGAACGATCAGTTTGAATATATGTAATATACTCTATAATATATTGAAGCACTCCTCTCCTTTCGATCTAACACCTCAACAAATGAATTTTGTTATGTATTTCACAGTTCTCTTCCCGTTCTTGAAGCAAAATACCTTCCAAAAAAAAAACTCTCATGCATCTATTGTTTCGTCCAGTGTGCATTACTTCAACACATTACTCTCTCATCTTGAAAGTCGAGTGGACTCGAAACCTTCCTATCACGTGGAACCTAAAAGGGAGAAAAAAGAGAGCATTTGAAGTGAACAGAAAGGGAACAACGGATCGAATATCAAACTTTATGATGGCTCGCCGATTGACACTGGCAAGCTTTCAGCGTGAAGGCCCCTCCGAGTTGGGACCCAGTCAAGTTGGATTAAAGCGCCTCGTCCTGCATCGATAACGTGGATAAATTGAATTCAGATCTCTCGAGTAGATTCGGCTAGGTGAATTTTATGAAATCATAATCATAACAAATTGGATTTTAATCTGACTGCATCCAAATATGAATTTAAATGAGAATAGAGTGGTCGGAGTCGGGCTGCTCAGATATCTGGCTCGATGCAAGAATAAGAGTCCCTCTCACGCCACGGGATTAATTTTTATGCCACCGCATTATCGGATAAACGTTATTCTTTCGGAATTGCGCTGGGGCCGAACCCCTCGAATACATCGCATATTATATTCAGATTGGCTAGGAGGCTTAAAAGATGACTGGAGCATATCAAGTCGGAAGATACATTATCCATTATGTGGGGAGGTGACAAGAAGTAGATATCCCTTCAAATATTTCGATTCGAATAGCTTTGCGGGGAAAAGCCTTCCCTCCATTTCTCGTTGAAGTCAAAATCACTTTACTCTATCAATAAGGCCGAGGCCGCACTGGTAAGGCGATTACGATGAAACAGCGGCACGATAAAATATGTGTTCGCATTGCAGTAGCGATAATTTAGCGATTCGTGATTACATCGCGTATAGACCAGCCACATGTGTAAGCTAGCAATGCATTTAGTCTACTGAAAGTTTAATCAATTTTTGTCGTGTAAAGGATGTATTTAATTTAATTCAGACAAACATACTCTTCAGGACTCTTGACAAGTTCTGACCGAAAGCCGACGTTACATAGGTTTATGTCTCCATCAGGTTGCTTCATTCAGTGTTCGTTTATATGACTAACTACATGTTTCGCCATAATTCCATCATCGAAGCTCTGTCATATCAGAAATTTAGTCTAATTTTAAGCGAAGTTCTCAAAGTCATCAAAATGATTCATTACAATATCACACCCCAGACCACCGAAACATCAAAGCAAAAGCTAGCAATTTTATTCCAAGTATTGAATTGAAATTTCCAAAATAGAAAAGAGAGGACAACAAATGCAATTCGAGTTGAAGAAAATTTGTAATTCAGGAAGATTCAAAGAAGTATTTTATCTGGTTTTGAATATTTTGAAAAGAAAAGGTACAGTACCTAGTTGTGGACATAAGATCAGCAGGTTCTTCAAATCTATTTTTGATGAAGACACCGATGTGGAACACCTCCACCAAATAGATTATTGTTTCAGGCAAGAAGCTTTCTGATCAAGATATTCCAATACAATTCCAATACAACTAGAATATCTACTTCTTCATATTCATTTTTTCAATTAATAATTCTACTAAGATCGTTTTTTCTTATATTCTAAATTTTCTCCTAATCAAATTCCATTCTTTTTTCTCTATTTTCACTTCGATGGTTTCAAATTTGGCACAATGACGTGGTATAACGGGGTTAACCTATAAAAGCCTATAAATCGAAAACTTGTTTTCATTTAGTCTTTTTAATAGTTTCAAAAATCAGTTAAAATTTGGATGGATAAATGCGTGTAGACCTGCCATTAGGATTGGTGATCGTTTAGTAGCGAATGCTTTGGCACTGTAGAGCAGAGATTACCAAACTTTTGAGGTTGCGGAACCTTCCACTCAGCCCTTTCAATGAACCTCAAAAAGCACGCCTTCTCATAATATCGTTGCAGTTAAAAACTGCCGAATCAGTTGAAATCATTGAGTTTCAGTATATTCAAAAGATAATTGAAGGCGATTCTTATCAACGAGGTATACTTTTATTTGCTCTCAGAGTGTCTCTGCAACTTCCTTTCATCTGTGATATGATTGTGGTTTATCTTAGATTGTAATTCATGTCCTTGTCATATTTTTGTGATTTTTAATGATATTGTGACGAATACACGCAATTGCAATATGCCGAGAGTATAATAATGATTTGGAATGATGACAAATATAAAATAAAAAACTCTCAATCCTACGGAGAAATCCTGAAACCTGGCGAAACCTTTGAGTTTTCATGCAGGGTTGAAATGAAGTAAAAAACCAATTAAAGCTGTACCACATGGATCCTGCTTTCGCCACATGGTGTAACAACCACCGTAAATCAATGCAAACTGAATATGAGCTAAAGCCTAATAGGCCTACCACACGCTCAAGCTTCACCACAGTTTTGCTTGCGCAAACCGGCTTGAGCACTGAACACTGAGTATGTGGTTGGAAAAACTGTAAACCGCGCAAACCCCACGGCTTGGCTTGATATGAGTAATTTTCGACCTGCTTGAAATTTTGCCTGTGCAAGCCCGGCTTGCGCAATAGTTCTTCGTTCGGACGCATTGTTATCGTGTCGACGACTTCGTAAATAAAGAGGCTTGCACGTACTTAACTGTGCCGTGTGGTAGCAACTGTTGTGTTCAATCAAGCCAAAATGTCATGAAGCTTGAGCGTGTGGTAGGCCCATAAGAAGTTGATTTTTTTGTGAAGGCGTTTATGTATATTTTGCGTTGGTACCGGAGAATAGTGTGCCACCTCCTAATATGAGATTCGATGTAGCCGGGTTTGCTGCGTCTGTAACTGCCTAATATTTTTTGAAATGAAAAAGACGATATTCACGCAACTTTGCTAGTAAATAAATCAGCAAACTCATTTTATTATCAGGAGGTGAACGGTAGACATTTTAACCATCTGAAGTGATTCTGTCCAAATTATTTATCTTTTTAGCCTCAAGTAAATAAATGCACTATTCTTCAACTGTCAAGTGTTTTATATTTGTATTCACAAATTTTTTCCACTGTATGTAAGAATTCTAAAGAACAATATCTTTTGAAATCTGCAAAAATATACAGGTGTCCCTGTTAAATACAACTATTTTTAGGTATTTTTTTCTCACAATAGTAACAAAAAATATGGCTTCAGATGCGTTGTTCATTGAATTTGCCTGAAAAGTTCTATAAATATCGTTGTTCACCTGGTTCTATAATCCAGCACAATATTCAGTCATTCAGAACTACATTGGTAAGATGGCATTTCCTTGGAATATTTCTATTTTTCCAGAGTTGGTGTCATTAATCCGGATATTTGTTCTCCTTGTTCTTAAAACATGTTGAAAAACGGCTCTCATTTAAGTCCAAACTTTCCAGATCCCCCAGTACTTTCATTGGCCAATCGTGGGGCATTGTATCAAAGCTCTTCAGATCGATTACAATTATTATTAGTTTTTCCGAAAGGTAGATGTGAATATTCTAGAGTCTGTGTCTTACTGCCTTCGTTGTCGTGAAAGTTTATGTTGAAAATTACCCCCTTCCTATTATATGATCCCACCAGGGTCCATCTTCAGTTCAAGAAAATCTGGAAAAGCAGGAAAGCCCGGAGCGACAGGTCAAGCACTTGTTCCGACAGCTCCTCGGATCCATCGTGAAAAACGGCTCGACCAAATGGGCCTGAAAGGATGAATGGAGTGGAGAAAGTAAATCGGCTCGTAGACGTATAGGGGCCGATATTTCAGAGTCCAATTGAAATTTATTGAGCGGACGCTTTTCACATTCTTTTTCCGTGGTCCGATATAAATTGAGAGAGTCATTATGGGCTCGCAGGAAAAAGTTTCAGGTGAAAGATTGCGTGTGGATCCGAAAAGATTTTTTTTTTACCAGTATGCACTTTGTAGCTTCAACCCACTTTTATACGTTCTAGGAGATGAATTGGCATCAGGAGTTTTTATTAAATTCTTCTAGATTGGTTAACATTTGGTTTGATATTATCCCGAATCAGATGAACAGATTCGCTCCATCGTATAAATTTTTAAACACAGTGAATAGTCCCAATCGACTCACTGTTAACGAATCCATGGTCGAATTCAATTCTTTCCGTCCGTCCGTAAACACGAAAACCTATAGATAATATAGATATGAAATTTTTCACTCAGATGAAGTATGACATGTTCAAGCTACAAGCGGAATTTTGTCGAGATCACGTTACCAGTTTTATGTACATACAGGACTCGATACAGGATGAGTATTTGACTTGAAGATTTTTTCCACTCTAGATTCCTCCCATCAAATGAAATACTTTTTTGCTATGCCATTTTTCCAAATACTGCTTCGTTCGAACAATCGACAGAGTTGAAAGTCTTTGAAAAAAACTTTTTATCTCTATGTTCGGAACCGTTATTCCGAATGAACTGAATTTTGGAAAAAAGTTTACTCTACTTATGGTGCGTTTTCCTCAACCAACACTTTTTATACTGTATGGTGCAAATAAATGGAATAAATTCGTTTTTTCGTAAGCCGGCGACTATGAGGAAAAAACTCGAAACCTGTCGTTTTTTTTCAAACAGATTGTTTAAGATATTGTAAGGATATATTTTCATTTTTGACTTCATCTATATGACCGTGATGACGCCATCGCTAAAGTTTTCAAATGGAAATATGGGTGTTGTAATACATTATTTGAAAGGTCTTTTAAATAACTGTTTAGCCATGGGCTTGACATTTTGCAATCGGATATACTTGGAATAAATGGGTTTAATTCATAAATGTTCCTAGAAACATCGAAACAAGGATGTATTTGTAACGAATAACTATTGAATTTCTATTAGGTACAAGCACATTCGAATAAATGTTGAGTAATTGTAACAAACTATCGTTTTCTTCAACATTTTGATTGAAGTGAGTTTAGTACTTCAATACAAATATGAACTCATTTCAAATCGAGAAAAGACACATGTCAGTTATATCAATGCATACCAAATATTATGTCAAGCACGGGCTAATCAGTCGAAAAGGCTATATCTTTTTAACAAAGCTGAATTCGGAAAATGAAAAAAGATTCCATTTGGTTCCCAAAAAAATCTACGTCAAATAATGTACCAGTCAAAGATGCTGGTGAATTATTGGATTCCCAATATTTTTGGAAGCATGGACATTTTCGTTGGCTTCTTGTTTTCTCCAAATTTTCCAGCCATGAATGATTTCAATCAACTAGGTTCGAATCACTGATCACGTTTTCGTGGTCAAATTCAATTATATGCGTCGGTCTGTCTCTCGAACAGATAAACCAAGAAAGTTGAGTTCCTTGAAGGGCATAGAATACCAGGAGTTCTGTGATATGGCAGTTTGAAATTTTGTCTTTTTATGGAGAATGATGTATTCAAGCTACATGCAAAATTTTATCCAAATCGCTAAACCAGAACAATACAAAATGCTATAGCAAATGACATATCAAATAGAAAAATTCATATATTTCTGTAATCTTGTATCCAGAATCATGGACTTTTGATTTATAATTTTTTTTACCGATTTTTGAATGCGAATCTACCTATTAGATGGATCAGCTTACAAGATAGATTAACGAGCGCCCAAAAACTCCTGACTACACTTCAGTGCAAGGGAAGCAAGGGATTCAATCTCCGATTCAGATTCTCGATACAACAATGGAGAAGTGAACCGAGAAGGTGAAATTCCTACATCCTCTTGTACGGTCTTGAAGCAGCATCTCCCTAGAGATAGAAATGATGAATAGAAAGTTGGAGTTTGAAAATAAAAGTCTGGTCTGAAAAAAATGTCAACTCTTTAATCTCAGCTAATTAAACCTTGTTGATATTTCTCCACATATTTCATCTGCAATGTCCGATTTTCGCCCAATAAGAGTATTTTTCAAAGACGACTCACGAAAGAACAGATGATAATGTTCATATTCTATTTATGTAAGCATCTATTTTCGTGTTTTATGTTGAGGCCTTGACGATATAGACGACAAAAGAGTTATTGTTATCGTTTTCAACGCACAGATATAAATATTTCCAAATGAAGCAAATGTGACCCTACCAATGTCTTTCAGAATGTTGATTTTCCATCCATGCGGAATTCATGAAAGTTTAAATCTCTCGTAACAGGAAATTTTTATTTTGAACAACAACAGAATATGCTATAAATGACTTGGCCTATCATTTCAGGAACTACAGGGTGTCCCACTAGTGCCGCAGCGGACGATATACGCGTAACGGTCTGAGTTTTGCAAAATTTTTTGATGCAGACTTGATATACTCCAAGAAGAGCACAACCTAAAAATATTTGCGAATATATCGAGTGGCCCACAAAAGAGGAAGAGCGGGTGACTTTGTTTTTTCAAATGGGACACCCTATATTCAATAGTGTTTTTCAATTCTCTGAAACTTCCTGCATGCTTTCGTATACTTTTCACATATTTTTATTCGACAGTTTTCGAAATATTGGCCATTTTGACAAAAAATGATACTTGTAGAGGCTATGTTATCCAATTATATTTCACGAAC